>JAJLYV010000005.1:0-600000 GCA_030571815.1 Wickerhamiella siamensis
CCCAGAGCCGAGCTGACTTACCCGGCCGCCACTTCGGTTTCGAAAAGTCTAACCCCCCTGCCTAACCCCCTTGGGTCAAGCCCAAAACAATGAACGCTATAATAGGGGTGGCCATTTCAAGTCCCTGCAGATGGCGATTGCGCGAAATTTTTTTAACAAAATAGCTAGCTCAGCCAACAAGTATGCCAACTCACAAATAATCTAGCTTTCTATTCGATCGCGACGGCAGGTCAAATGGCCTGCAGCCAGTTGATTGCTACCCAAACAACATGAAATTCACCAATTTTATGGTGTTGTCACTACTAAGCGGGCCGACGGGTGACTACGCCAACTCCTCATCCCAACTCCCACTTCTTGGTTGGAACCGGTTTTTTTCTAGCGACAAAAGCCTTAAGCGTCTCGTGAACTTAGGACACAGGAACCATGGGAGACGTTCAGGAAGCAGACCTGGACTCTATTGTTGACCGGCTGTTGGAAGTGCGTGGCTCGCGTCCTGGCAAAGCAGTACACCTGGCCGAACACGAGATCCGGTATCTATGCACAAAGGCCCGTGAGATTTTCATCCAGCAGCCGATCCTTCTGGAATTAGAAGCGCCCATCAAGATTTGTGGCGATATCCACGGACAGTACTATGATCTTTTGCGCCTGTTTGAATACGGCGGCTTCCCGCCGGAGGCAAACTACCTTTTTCTGGGCGACTATGTCGACCGTGGCAAGCAGTCCCTGGAAACAATCTGCCTTCTCTTGGCATACAAAATCAAGTACCCTGAGAATTTCTTCATTCTGCGGGGAAACCATGAAAGCGCCAGCGTAAACAGGATTTACGGCTTTTACGACGAGTGCAAGCGCAGGTATAACATCAAGCTGTGGCGAACGTTCACGGACTGCTTCAACTGCCTGCCCATTGCAGCAATTATCGACGAAAAAATCCTCACTATGCACGGCGGCCTCAGCCCAGACCTCAAAAGCATGGAGCAGATCCGGCGTATCATGCGCCCGACCGACATCCCAGACGTCGGCCTTCTCTGCGACCTCTTATGGTCCGACCCTGATAAAGACATTGTGGGGTGGGGTGAAAACGACAGAGGCATCTCTTTCACGTTTGGGCCGGATGTTGTTTCCAGATTCTTGGACCGTCACGATTTAGACCTCATTTGCCGCGCCCACCAGGTTGTCGAGGACGGCTACGAGTTCTTTTCAAAGCGCCAGCTCGTCACCCTATTCAGCGCACCCAACTATTGCGGCGAGTTTGACAATGCAGGTGCAATGATGAGCGTCGACGAAAGCTTGCTCTGCTCGTTCCAGATTCTCAAACCCACAGAAAAGAAAAAGAAGCCTCAGGCGTTTGCTCAAAACTCCTCACGGCCGGTGACCCCTCCCCGCAAGAAGAAGTAAAATGTGAAACGAAGGAAATGAAAGTCAAAGTAAAATGCAACCCCCCCATAAGGGAAAAAAATTACTATTCTGTCAATATGAAAGTGCGCAAAAAAAGTTCTGGAAACTCCTCTTGTGCGGGTCTGAAATCAAAAATTATACTCCTTGGAGCTCAAAAAATGGCCTCGTCGCTGTAAAGACTGAGCTTCTCTTACTTGTTTTTGTCTTATTTCCAAGTTGTCTCTTCTTCCCACTAATTTTTTCCCCCCATTGTTCTTCAATCCGTCATTGTCTTTGCTACTGTCATTACAATCGCCGTCTTGCGTTTTTTTTTTGCCTTTTGTTGCTCCGTCGTCTCTTTTTTTGTCTTTCTCGCCTAAATGCTCAGGGTCTTATTTTTATGAGCCCATTTGAGCTCCTCTTTTATATATGTTTTGGTAAGATTTGCTTTTCCAAATTCTATAATGCCGCTTTGTTCACATTTTAAAGGTCACTTATACACCTCGTACACATGATATTTTTCCAAAGCTGCGTTGTAGACTTGTTCGTTTACTGTTTCCTGTCGCTCGCCAAGGTCTTTAACAAGTTTGTCGGCAATACCGGACGATGGGAACGCTTCGATCAGCACTAGACGAAGCAATTGAGCAGTCGATGGTTTGGCTGCTGTGATATAAGCCTCTAGCTCCTCGTGATGGACCTGGAAATAGTAGTATGGTCGCTCGCCGGCAAATACAAGCTGGAACGCCTCCTTGAGTGACTTTGGTACGGATTTCACAGAGTCGACTTTAGGGTCTGGAGTCTGAGAAACTTTGTACACTTTAGAGTCTGGTTGCAAAGTGTCTACCAGCTTTGCGAGAGCATCTATGCGAGCCTGGAGGGCTTTGACAGTCTGTTCATGTTCACTTCGAGAGACAAAATCTGATTCATTAGAACCTTCTCTGGGCGTTTCGATTTCGCTAGATTCCGCTGATTCGCTAGTAATCTGAATGCGTCCAGGCCAAATATAACTAGGTTCTTGATTGGTTTGTGAACTCTCTGTGGTTTCGATCTTTGTGGGTTCTCGGTGAAGCTCGACTTGTGAAATGCCATTGCTGTGACAAAAGTATACCGACTCATCATCATCATAGAATCCTAAAGCCAAAGGGGAATTACGCACAGCGTAATCGACTATGCCACCATCGGTCAGGATCAGAACTTTCTCCTTAGTGCCAATGGCAAGTGTATTTGACATTTGGGCTTTGGCAAGACATGAGATAGTCCCTGGTAATTCGTAGACGTTTTCACCAAACGCAATATGTGTGTTATCAGCAACCTTAATATCGCCACATGACCAGTGTTTTGACTTGGCGATGTCGAGCAATTCAGGAGTTATTTGCTCTGTGCTCAATTTCGTCAAATCGCCCTCTTCCGTCGCCTGGTAAAACTCAGTATTATCGCCAACATTGGTCGCTAAAATACAAGTGGCTTCAACAAATGCCACGCAAGTAAAATTCTGGGTGTTTCGGATCGATTTCACCAGAGTTGCAGAGCTATCAAACAGCTGTAGAGCCTTCTTTCCTAATACTGCAAGTCTGTCAGAACTGACTGACACCTCCACAAGATCGCCAACGTCTATTTCCAGGTCATTTTCCGTACCATCTGGTTCTGTGAATCTCAATAAGTTGGAGGAATTAGACGGCCATACAATCCCCAGTCCGCCTGAAGCGATAAAATACGCTGCTGGCTCGAAGATGTCCACCGGGCTGTCTTCCATGTTAGTAAGGTGAGAGATCCTTAATAGTAGCTAGTTGTTTATAGTTGAAATCAACTCAAAAGAAAATATCAAAACTGAGATAAGAGTTATTTCTCGTGTATACAAGAGCATGTGGAGAAGTTACTTTGATCATTAATCTGAAACAGGACGCGAACGTAGTTTGTACTAATGTCAAATTGCAGTGGAAATTAGTCGCGTCAGCATGCTTCCACCAGCTTTACAAACGCGGGTTGATGCTGTGCAAGATCCCGAGACTAAGGCACTCATTGCAGATATTCTTGCCCATTTTAAGACACCGGGCGGTTCTGAAGATGCCAGCAAGCTCCTTGACGGTGCCCAGGTGTACCGCGGACTAAGTCTGATTCTACCTGAGAGACGCCGGGTGGACGTGGCTATTCGCAAAGATGGCATTGCAGTTATTGCTAATGACAGCGTGATTTCCCGAGGTGATTGGACCAAATACGATTTTGCTACGTGTTTGCCTGTTCCTGATCGACCTAAACCGACTTGGAACGTCGTTGTTGCCAATCGAACGGGGGACGACGCGGCCAACAGTTTGGTGTTCACATTGAACGATGTTGCCGCCGACAAGTTTTTGGCTGATGCTAAGCCGGTATCAATTCGGCAGGCACTACTGGCTAGTATCAAGCCGCACGTTAAAGAGCTTGTTGAAGAACCTATTCTGTATGTGACTGCACACCAAGGGTCGCGGGAGGGAGTTTTGGCCTTTTTGAACCACTATATTTTATTTGGCTACCGCAAGCCGTTGGTAATTCTGCCATTGGCTCAGATTAAAAACATTTCGTACACGGTTGTCACCAGGCTAACGTTTAATATCGTGGTAGCGCTTGTCGGTGGTGGGGAGCACGAGTTTGCCATGATCTCGCATGATATGTATGATGCAATCAACGAGTACGTTACAGATCGTGATCTAGAGGACTCGTCGCTAGCTGAAGAGCGGCGGGCTAAGCGACAGCGTACAGAGCCTAGCGAGCTGGCCACTGCCGAAGAAGAAGCCGCTGGATTGCCAGAAGACAGCGACGATAGCGATGACGAAGAGGCAAAATTCACAGATGAGAGTGACAGTGGCAGCGGTAGCGAGGCAGAGGAAAGCGGTGCAAGTGACGCAGAAGGAAGCGAAGCAGAGGAGGATAATTAGAGTGACCCAGAGAGTTCAGCCAGGTACTTTTTGGCGCAGGCCAGCACATCGCCAAAGGAGTCTCCGTTTATGTGAAGCGCGCGGTTTTTACAGTTTTTCCATATTGCACAATCGTAGAATTCATCCTTATCGTCATGTAGCGACGCGTGAACAAGGGCAACAGCGTGGACCTCTGCGTCGGTTGGCGTGTTGGCTGTGGTTCGTGTGATGAGTAGCGACTTCAATTGATCAATAACGCGTGCAAGCTCGACTGCGGCCTTGCCTTCGCTTTCCACAGCTTGTGAGGACTGCAGTATATGATCTGGCACATGGAACTCTTCGAAGTCTGAGTCCCACATGACAAAGATACACAAGAGGTGAGTAGTTAAATGCCATTTTCTGAGATCCTGTTTTTTTGAAAGCCAAGCTAAAACAATGTGAGTTTAGTGTGTCCTTTCACTAAGTCCCCATTTGCTTTTATTTTTTCACCAGTGATTTGCAACCTGGTTTCTCATGTGAGCTGACCCTTAGAACTTGAGTAGCTTTGATAGCTTTATGTATTCCAGTATATACCCGGGTCCAAATGGCTGCCGCATGACTCCTTGGTATCTTCAAAATGCCTCCTTGATAGCTCTAGAATAACTCACGTGCTCCATAGTTTCTCAAAAATGATACACGTGCTCCATAGTGCCTCCAATAGCCCCAAGACGATACTCAGATCTCCTTAAGCTTCTTTGATGTTTCCTAGATATCTTTACTGACACCCCAACCGAGTGACCCCTGAAATTAATTATGGCCCTTGAGCTCAGCTTAATTTTTCAAAGTTAGGAAGTGATGCTATATAATTATATACTGTCATGACAAGTCGTGAAAAGGCATTACGGCAATTGGGTAGGATCAGAACGAACCAGCATAGGAGCCACCGGGGCAAACCTTGGGGTTTCATTGCTAGGCGGAGCGATCGACATCATTGGCGGTGGTAAAAACAGCTCGAGATCAACAATCTGTTGGCTAAACACATCTAGCAGGTCCTGCTGGGTTTCCAAAATACGCTTGCCAAGCAGGTCGCGAACCCGCACTACAGCATCTGGGGCAATCGTAAAAGTCTTGCGGGAATGGTCGATGAGCTCGGCAATCGTTGGTGGCGTGTTCTTTAACGGTGAATAAATGAGACTCAGATGCCGGCCGTTATAATAAATGGTGACTCGCCGCTCGGACATAGTGGGCATCGAACCCCACTGTCCTCGTATGGGAAGACTCTGTAAACTTGGTAGCATAGTGCTCTGGGCAGCCGGTCCGCCCATCGGCACCATTTGCACCATCTGTGGCTGCTGCTGGGCGATTCCCGGCTGCATTGGAACCTGGACAACAGGAATTCCTGATGTGAATCCCGTCGCCAGCGTAGCTGCAGCATTGAGTTGGTCCTGCTCGACTCTCGGTGCGTTAACTGTTCCCGATGTTGGCTGCGACAATGTGGTCCCAGACGATCCTGGTTGCATTAACGTGGTAGAGGAGCCTGTCGGACTTGCTAGCGTACCTGTCGGACTTGCCAACGTGCCAGCTGGCGATGGTCCCGGCGATGTGCCTGCCACGGGGCCTGCTAAAGGACTCGTTAGGCTACCTCGTAGACCAGACGGGCCAGGCTGGGCCAAAGAAGTCGGTGGAGGCAGTGTCACCATGTACTGGTTGTGCTGCGACACATCTCCAAGCGCCTGCGCATTGTCGATTGTCTGAAGGGGTTTAGCATCGTCGGTGCCTTGTTGGTGGATCGACACCTGCGGGGTAGATGCCACTGTGCTGGGCTCGTTAGCGGGAGTTGGGTCGACAACGGGAGAAACCTGCAAAGAATTCGGCGTGTCCGGTTGGGGCGATGTGTTCAGCTCCGACTTGGGCGGCTCGATCCGTGGACGGTCACGGCGATATGGCCGCGGGGGTGGTAATGCCGAGGGTACTTCTAGGCGGTTGAGAACCTCAATCATCTCGGCAATATCAGGTCCTGCTGCTAAAATAAGCTCTGAAATGACGTTTTGCAGTGCAAAAGCCACTTCAATACCGTGCAGCACGACGGCATTAGCCAACAATGGCGCGAGCACCTTGCGTTGGGCGACGTTGAAAAATCGCACCATGGCGTCGCCCAATTCTCCTAGGAGGCTTTCATATAAAACGGGAGCGAAATTATCAAGTCCATTTGCAGAACATGTAGCTCCTACTGTGAGCTGGAACACGCCCTCGCGGATGAGAGGAGTGGCCATGGTCGTGGACAAATTAGATACCATGAGGGGCATCAAAAACGACCTCAGCTCCTGTAGAGCGGCAACGATACCTGTAGGGCGGGTTACTGATTCGCCAGCGTCCGGTGAAGAGGGAGAACCTGCCTGGCTGTCGTCGGGTTGGGATCCTCCCATAACAGACGAAGCCGTGCTAACGGGCTTGCCGTCGCGGTTGATGCCCCGGGTAAACCGGCGCTGATTTCGCCGGACACTTTGAATGCCCGCTCGAACAAGCTTCTCAAAGTCGGGTAGTACAGTCTCTGGATTGTATCCATATTCATTACACAGTTTCCGGGCCACAAAATGCACGGGCTCTTCCTGCTCGGAGGCCTTGCGGGAGCTGAGACTCAGGCTGTGGATCAGCTCAAGCCGGCGGGCGCAAAACCGCTTCCAAAGCATATCATCTCGAAACCCTAGCTTGGCCCGCAGTAACTGTGTGGTCTCTGGGCGGCCCCTTCCTTGGGTCATTGGCCAGTGCTCAGTCTTTTACAAAATGTGACCAAAGGGCTACACACGGGGGTGGGAGAGTCATCTCCCAATCATTCTACTACTTTTTAAACCCAAGTGCATGGCAGTGGTAAGCATGCATGTCATCTGCCCTGTGCCGAGCAGCTTGCCTTTGCCTGAAGTCATACGAGGAGGGGCAGATAGCCAGGCAGAAATTTTGGGCCCGACCATGTTAATTTCGCTACGAAACCGGCTCAGTAGCTCTCTGATACTCTATTTACATTTTTGCTTTCAAAAATCTCCGCACTTTCCTCTAGACTCCCTTGGTGGCTAGCGGGCCGGGCTCGGGACCCGCCGCTGCTGGCAGTGAGCCAAAACGCCAAGCCGGGGAGGGAAGAAAAAGCCTCTGCCTCGTCACCTTCCCAGTATATCGGTGGGCTCCCCGGTTTATGCAAAACCAAAGCCCGGAATTTATCCGGCACAGCCCGTGAAATTCAAGCGGTTAGAATTTGAATATAGTTCAAAAGACCTAGTACCGAAATCTTACCGGCCGACCGTCCCCTGCATGCCTCTAGACCCACGACAGTGGGGTGCTAAAGTTGCATAAGAGCCCGACGGCTAAGGCTCAATAATGGGGCAAAAGGGGTGTAATGGTAAAGAGGTAGCTGCAAGCTGTCTGGGATTCCGATATACCCTAACCTCTGGTTCTTTTTCGTCCCACAGTCAAGGCGGCTGCAAAAGTTGGTCAAGCTAGCCAAGCCACAAAGTGCCTTAGTGTATGTTAGTTTGGTTTTTTTCTGAGTTTCTCACGTGGTGATCACGTAGTGGTCACCCAACCAGTGTAGTGGTCATCCAACCAGCAACCGAGTTTTACTAGTCTAGTGTAGTCTAATCTAAATTTTTGGCGAATTTTTGAGCAGTATTTCGTGCTCGATATATCGTACTGAAATCAGGTGCTGGATATTTTACTAAATTTGGTGTAGCAAGTTTTGACCTGCAAAAATAGGCTGAAATTCACAACATAATGTACTCGAAATGGCGCGTCAATGTCTAGACATTGCTGTGTCTGACTCTGCCTAATGCTGACTCTGCCTAATGCTGGCTCTGCTGCTGACTCTGCCGACTCCGAGTCTGGTGAGCCTCCAAAGTCCGCTTGGCATGTTCCGGCCAGCCCTACTCGCACGCGTTGTTTCCCGGGGGTTTTCTTACTCTAGGGAAACAAAAACAGGCCTTACCTATTCTATGACGTTGTGCATTTCTCTCATTGCTAGATCTATTTGCTAGATCTATTTACCAGATCTATATCGAGCCCACATGGTCGCATGGAGAAGCGTACTTAATCAGCCAGAAATAAGATTCCGGGGGTCCCTAATCCTTAGTCTGCAGAAGTGTTGTCTACTAGCCATTCCTAAAAATACCGAAACCCTAGTTAATTTCCAGCAACGACTTTTTTGGGGCACACATTTTGGGAACACTAATTTTGGGTACACTAATTTTGAGCAAAAGACTTTTCAAGCAGACCCATTTTGGAAAGAGACTTTTAGGCCATGATAAGTTAGAGGCCAAGACTTGAATTTTTAAAACTATCTATCCATTCTTTGCCCCATCTGATATTAATATATGAAAAGTAGACCCACCACTCTACACCGGGCAGATGTATTCTGAAGGATTTGTACTTAGCACCTTCTCGGCTTTTCCAACTCGGGACTTGCGTCATACTGCAGATCTATAACAGTCGGGATGCACTGCGATTGGGTCAAATTTGGGTCACCAAGCACAAGTCAGGCAACTCTGTTGAGTTTAGTGCCAATGCAGCAAGAAACTCAGAGTTCTAAATATAGTGATTATAATATTGCCAAAGCCGGATTAACTAGACGAACTTGGTTTTGAGTGGTAAATTAACTTGCCAAATACTCGCTTGATTTAAACGCGTCCCATCGAACTTGGGGAGGTATCAGTCATCATACTTCCCCTCTGGGCCCAAAAAAAGCTAGACGGTCTAACTTAATTGGAGTCACACCGTCCACCCCTGCAATTCCCGTCTGCAAGTTCTACAGTTTTAGTGTTTGGCCTCCCGCCTCAGGGCACTTTTGGACAACAGCCTTTAGCCCCTGTGCCGCCCCTCTCTCCCAATGGACCTAGAGGGCCTCTCCCCACTAGACAAACTCGCGCGCGCGCGAATGTCGACCGTATCTTTAACGGCAGACTCGCCAATTCTGGCCGAAATGCCACCCCCCTTTGAATTGTTCCGCTCAGACACGCCGTCGGCGCGTAAAATGGCTCCGAAACACGCGCCCCAGACCCCTCGGGATATCCGGCCGCCTGTCTCCCCGTCGCCCACTGCCCATTCCATTCCTTCCCCGGCTCCCTCGCGGTCGACAACTCTCACTAGTGAGAATCTAGAATTGCACAGCCAGCTTAATGATAGCTGCCAAACACTAGCTGAAGAAGACTTCGATTGGTCTGAAAAGTCCACCTCAAAGACTAGCCTCCTAAGCTGGCTCCAGACTCAGCCACCCGAATCGCTCCCTTTTAACTCCGGAATTATTCGTCATGGCGCGTCACGATCCTGGGATTTGTCGCACAGCTCAGAATCGTGCGTAACTTCGACTGCCGCTGCTGCCGCGGCGACCAAGCACCAAAAGTCAAACTCACTTTGGGGATACAGCACTGCCCAGTACGATGGCGAGCAAATGCTGACCCCTCCGCCGCTCCTTGACGATGTCTTCAATGTTCCCGTATGCCGTGGAGCCCAGCTTGTGGAGTCTGGCGACAAAGAAGCTGGGATCAAGTCCTGGCGGGCTGCTAAAGATGCAGGAAACATCTACGGCCAGCTGCTATACTTTTTGGCCGTAGATGCCGGTTGGATATTCGATGCTGCCCACCCTGATCTTGGTTCACTAGTCGCAAAAGTGAACCCGCAGGCACTACACAGCATTCTCGGTGGTGAATGCCCACATATTGCAGACGCCTTCTACGGGTTTAGCACACGCCAGGAACCATCCCTCGCCCGCAAGGCTCTTACTTTGGCTGCCGCAATCAACAGTGCAGGCAGGCCTTCCCAATAGCCGTATTATTTTGATGGCTCGACGCTACGTTGTCGCCAAGTTCACGCAAAAAACTGACTCGTTTCAGACTACTTAATCCGCCCGGAATTCCCACGCTCTTTAATGAAACCTTTACTATTTATATATACACTAACCATTTTGTACGGTCTATTTTTCTATTTTTATTCTTGGTTTTAATGGTTTTCCTTTTTGTTGTTTCTTTTGCCGGTTTTCAGTGTCCTTACTGTTTAGAGCCGCCACAGCAGCCGCCACTAGTGCCAGGAGCCTGCTTTGTGGGGCCAAACCGATCATCATTATCGCCTAACTCTGTTTCTTTGTGAAGTTTCAGTTTGTACTTTTCGTCATCGCCCTTTTTGACACCCTGGACGACATTGGTTCGAAGAATGTGTGCGACGTCCTTGGCCAGCTGAACACGACGGTTAAGATCAGCGTCATTCTCAACAGGCACCTTGTACTCGCTACGAATACGCTCAGAAGCTGCTTTTAAGGCTGCAGCATCTCCCTGGAAAGCCAGGTTAGCAGCGCGGATCAGACCCCGGTAAGCCTGCAACGATTTCGACATGAGTAATTAAACCTCTGGGATCTCAGCTAGTGGAACTTCAACTTGGTATTTCAGATATGGGATTCAAATACCCTAACTTGAGGTGACCAAATATTAAAATAAAGTTTACAGAATAATTCAGATTAAATGCAATAGAGTTCAAATCCATTGGAGATTTCCCTCTGGGGTAACCGACAGGGATTTCAAGAGCTCCTTTTTATCTAGCTTGTGAGACTTGCGAAGAGACTTCAACACCTTATCGAGAGATTGAGATTTTTTGACAATGACTTTACCAGTTGGTTTGGATTTCACTTTTTTCTCGGATTTCTCGGATTTTTTCTCGGATTTCTCAGGCTTCGCCTTTTGGACCGATTCTTCTTGGACAGGTTTCGTCTCAGGCTTTGACTGAGTCTTAACCTCCTTGGGTTTATAGAGCTTTCCCTGGTATTTCTGATCCTCGGTAATACATTGTGTGTGCTTCTGGAATTCCATCCCTTCGAAAGTCGTATTACAGTCGATACAAGTGAAGTATGCCTGTGGGCACCGATTGAAATGCCCCATCAGCTTCTTTTTCACCAAAGTGTCATTGCAGACTTCACAAGAGAAACTAACCATTTTGAATTCTTCGACAATAGAAGTTTAAGTGTTCTCGAGAGCTCAAGGAAAAAAAATTTAAACCTGGATCCGCTGAGGTAATTTTTCACGCTGACATCATGGCGGCCGTGGAGCGCAATCGAAACACAAGGCCTACCGGCTTTGCCAGGCATAGACTTGGGCGCACGCCGTACGAGCGGGTTGCAACTCGGCAAGGCCAGTCTGGAGCGGATACTGGGCTCGACACGAACTCACTTGGAGCTACTCAGAGCGACGAGGAGCCCGCTGCGCGAGCCGCGTCCAGATTGTCAACAATCAGCCGCTCCGTCGTCCGGGCATTTGGCTCGCTCTGGCACTCCTCTGACTCTACCGACTCCCCCGATACGAAACAGCCGGCAGCTCCTGCCCTGTCTGCGAAGCCGCTTGTCCTTCGCACAGCAATGCCCGGAGCAGTGGACGCGCTGTCCACAGCAGCTACCGCAGGTTCTTCGGACCCCGGCTCGCAGATGAGCTCTGTTTCACCTGAGCCCAGCATTGAAGAGCCAGTGAATCGCTCGTTAGTGTGGTCGGAGTCCACCGCACAGCCGCAATTCGACCTTAGCATGCTCCAAGTCGATGGCAGCTTGAATCTCCCAGCGAACATGATTATTTCTGCATACCGCGAGGCTTTACTGGCCAACGAGACTTCTACTCTCAAGCGTCGTCGCAGATCATCCCCACCGACCCCGGAACCACCAGTCACTCCGCGAAACAAGGTGCCCAGCAAGCCCGAGGGGGACGCCCACGATTTGGCGCCAGACGCTCCTCCGCCTCTGCCTGCTCTGGCTCAAACTACCCACCTCAGTAAGGTTCAGGAACCTCCACAAAAGGCTGCCAAACTAGAAGTCGACGGCGATATAACGAAGGTGCCTGTCGCTGCTCCCGCGCTGGCTTCACAAACTCGAATCGAGCTGGTCACGCGACCGGTGATTGACCTTACACAGCTTCCTGAAGACAGAAAGAAGCGTCCTGGGTTTATTTCTGTCAATTTTGAGCTCAGTGACAGTGAGGACGAAGAATCGCCTGTTGAAGCCGCTCCAGCCCGTCGCCCACTCATCGAAAATGCAGAAATCATTGAAGCCCGCAAGGCTAACAAAGAAGTTACGTTCAAAGCAGCAGAAAAGCCCACATTCTCATTTGATGATAAACCCAACCTGGACAAACCTGCCGATGCCAATAAGCCAGCATTCTCGTTCGGTTCAGTTCCTGAAACTTCAGGAAAGCTGGAATCCTCTGAAGAAAAGCCTAAACAAGTTTTCTCCTTTGGCTCAAAGCCAGATGCTGAATCTGCCAAGCCTGCCTCTTCGCTGGATTCTAAACCCAGTTCTGAGCCTGCTAAACCGGCCTTTTCTTTCGGCAAGGGATCAGAGGATAAGGACTTGAAGCCAGCATTTACTCTTTCCAGTGGACCTGAGACACAGGCTAAGCCTGCTTTTTCCTTTGGAGAGCCAGTTAAAAAGTCAGAAGAGCTCGTGGAACCGGCCAAACCCAAAGATCCCATTCCTGGATCTAATCCTTCTGGAGGAGCGCCGGTCTTCAGCTTTGGCCAGAGTGAAAAGCCTGACAAGGCTATTGAACAGTCTGCGACGCCGTTTTCGTTTGGTTCAGCTGCTGAAAAACGATCGGCACCGGATGAGGCACCAGCCAAACCGGCATTTAGCTTTGGCGCCAATAATTCCGCCACTGCTGAGAAGCCTGCAGACAAACCGACTTTTAGTTTCGGCAATTCCGAAAAGCCTGCTGAAAAGCCGGCTGGAACTCCAGCTTTCAGTTTTGGCCAGACGAATAACTCCGCCGATAAGCCTGCGGACAAACCGGCATTCAGCTTCGGCCAATCTAATGATAACACCACGAAGCCGGCGCTTTCCTTTGGTCAAACCGCCAACCAGGACAAACCCGCGGAGAAAGCAGCCTTTTCATTTGGCCAGAGCGATAAGCCAGCAGACAAACCGGCCGATAAACCAGTCTTTTCATTTGGCCAGAGCGACAAGCCGGCAGAAAAACCAGCTTTTAGTTTCGGTCAGGACAAACCTAGTGAAGTGGCAACTAACGCTAACGCTGCCTCTGGGTCTACAGGATTCACATTTGGAGCTACTAAAGCGTCTACCCCTGAGGGAAGTGCAGAGAGGGCCACAACGCCATTTACATTTGGCGCGTCGAAACCAGCGGAGCCAGCTGAGCCAGCAAAGCCTTTCAGCTTTACGTCCCAAGCTTCAACAACGCCAGGACCTTTTGATAAGCCAGCTGAATCAAGTACTGGGTTCACGTTTGGTGCTTCTGCGACTACCTCCACGCCATTTAACAAGCCTGCTACCCAAAGTGGGTTCTCATTTGGCGCGAACCAGCCTGCCCAGGGTCAGCCGCCTGCGCAACCGTTCACTTTTGGCGCTCAAAAAGATACCAACGGAGGTGGCTTCACTTTTGGAGCCAACGGTACTGGAGCTGCCACCACTGGAACACCTACCCCCGGGGCACCAACTCCTGGAGCACCTACTCCCGGTGCTAGCGGAACAGGAGGCTTTACGTTCGGCCAATCACAACCACAGCAATCACAGGGTGCCCAGTTTGGCGCCAATTCTAATTTCTCGTTCGCGTCGAATGGTGCCAAGCCCGCCGGATCGGGCTTTTCTTTCGGCAGCAATGGCAGCACACCGTTTGGCGGACAAACTGCGCAGCCTCAGCCTGGCCAGTTGTCTCAGCCAGCAAATCCTGGTGGATTTGGATTCGGTGCTAACAGTAGCGGATTTGGATCCAACGGCAGCGTCGCCGGTATGGGCGGTGCCCCTGCAGCGTTTGCAAATAACCCGCTGGCGGCTGGATTGACCCAGGCACCAGCGACTCGGCCAGATGGTCGACCGCTAGCACAAGTCCGACGACGAATCCCCCGACGCTGAGCCTTTGGCTAGTTTGTAGTTTTATAGTATGTATTTTCGTGATATTTGTTTTTCCGAATTCGTTGTCAAAGATTGCTCTTTATGGACCCGCCAGGTTAAGGGCGGACAATTTCACATCCGGGGAAGAAAGGGCAAGGGCCCGGGACGTCTCCCTACAAGTTTCTTCAGAAAAGGGCTGCGTGATTACCAAAAAACCATAATGGTTGTGGACCTTAGCCTTCCGGATGGGGCGCCCTCAGATGTGGTTGCGCGGCTGTTGGAGCTGCGAGAGGAACTAGAAGAGGGTGACATCACGGAAAAGGGCTTCAGAAAACACCGGGAACAAATACTTGCATCCTGGATCGCTTCGCAAGACCAGCCAGACTATGCGGCAAGCATCTACAGCGGGGCTCCCAGCACCAGGTCTCATCGGCGCCACTCCGCTGAAGAGAGTTTACTTGACAATCCAGTGCCTGATGCGTTGATGGCACTGCGATCCCAGGCTATGAACTCGGCAAACCCGCAGATTTCCCACTCGACGTTGACCGAGCTGGCAACCAACGCTGGTCCGCTGCAGCGACCGCTGCCTCCACGAGGAATCCCAGACTCGGCTAATACAGATCCGCTTAACACGGGTGTGCGACTGACCCGATTCGATAATCTTCCCTCGATTCTGCGGCACCGTGGTAAATCTAACGCCGAAGTTCCAGCTTTCGTCGTGCTTGACAAGAAAGGCAAGGAGCATCACTCAATCACTTGGGCAAAGCTCGCTTCGAAATCAGAAAAGGTTGGTCAAATGCTACGTGATCAGTCTGGACTCTTCCGCAGTGACCGTGTCGTTTTGCTCTACGCAGAGTACGAGCCAATCGAATTCATCATTGCCATGATGGGCTGCTTTTTAGCCGGTTTGGTTGCAGTGCCCGCCAGCCCCGACCAGCCTGCACAACTTGTGAAAATTGTCAAGGCAACCCAATGCCACGTCGTACTTACGACGGATACCCAGATGAAATACATGCAAAAAAATCAAACAGACAAGCTGGCCCAGCTCAAGGATGTCCAGTTTTACAAGACAACTGACTGGGGCAGCTATACGCCGCCGAAACGTGGAGCAGACCTGCCAGCGCTTCAGGTACCAGATCTCGCCTACATCGACTTTGCCTACTCCCCCACCGGTGACCTTCGCGGTGTCGTCATGTCGCACTCGACACTGCTCCACCAAATGCAGGGTCTGATGGCTATTTTGCGTTCCCGCGACGTTTACACAGGCAAAGTTAGGCGCGGTACTGACCGACTGCTTTGCAGCTTGGACCCCCGGCACTCTACAGGCCTAATTATGGGCGTGCTGCTCACCGTGTACGCTGGTAACTGCACCTATATTTTGACCAAGACGGCCATGATTATTCCGGGTCTCTACGCCCACGTTGCAACCCGGAACCGCATTTCGATTCTTCTCTCGGACTATCCAGCGCTCAAGAGTGTATGCTACAATTACCAGAGCGCTCCCCAGGCGACTCGCAACTTTAGCAAGAAGCAGAAAGTGGATTTGTCCACGCTGCGATGGTGCTTGATCGACGCTGCATCTGTTGACGCGGAATTCCAGATGGTCCTTGCCGACCGCTGGCTCAAGCCGCTTGGAAACGCAGCGGCTCGTGATATCGTCGCGCCTATGCTCACTCTGACCGAACACGGAGGTATGGTTATTGCCATGCGAGACTTTTTGACTGTGCCAGACGGTGGCTCAGCTTTCGACGGCTCTGCGCTTCATCTCGAGCGCGAGGCTCTTAAGCGGAATCGAGTGGTCCCGCGTGCGGCCAGCAGCAGTGGTGACACATTGGCCGTTGTTCCATTCGGTTTCCCTCTACCCGACGCCACTGTTGCAGTTGTTGACCCCGAGACCAGCATCCTTGCCAACGAAATGACGGTTGGTGAGCTCTGGATAGATTCACCGTCACTCTCAGGTGGTGTCTGGGAGCTTATCGATGCGACTCAGTCGACTTTCCAGGCCCGCTGCTATGATGAGAAGGGTCCGCTACCACTCGAGTTTTTGCGTACAGGTCTGCTTGGATTTTTGAAAGACGGACTCGTGTACGTTTTAGGTCTGCTCGAAGATCGACTGGTGTACGAGCCTCCGACGCCTCCAAACGCCGAAACCGAGTCAACACCCTCCCCATCAACGCCGTCCCCCACTACGGCGTCCTGGGGTGTTCTTCCACAACCACCAACCGAATACGTCTATGCTTATTCCCCACATCTGTCGAGTACTATTATGCATACACTGCAGGGCCGGGTTTCTGACTGCTGCGTTTTCCAACTGCCGCTGGCCGGCAAGCTGCTGTCGATTCTCGTGCTTGAAACTCCAGATGCGGTGCCCCCACCGGCTGCAACCGCTCTGACGCCAGCGCTGGCCACAGCCACGGCCACAAAACAGCAATTGGCCCGTGAGCAGACGCTCGATGTGATGTGCCAGCGCGGAATTGCTGTGCTCGAGCAGGTTCACGGCTTCCCTATCTACTGCGCTATTGCTACCTGGCCCAACGCAAGCCCGCGAGTTATTCGGGCTGGTCGCCCTGATATTGCCAAACTTGTGGCATGCCGCCAGGTATTGCAAGGCACCTTCTCTTCCGCTTACGTTCGATTCAGTGCTAAACGAGTGGCCGATAACCTGCCGCGCGGCCAGGACCCTACGGGTGGTATTTGGTCACCCGCGATCTCGCACATTCGCACTGAGACTCTCGGAGAGGCCGAAAAGCAATACTCGGGCGTGGATATGCGGCCTAAGGTTCTGGATGACCGCACCCAGTATGATCTCAATAAGTTCGCAGCGCTGCCCCAGATGCTGCAATGGCGTGTTTCTCGCCAGGCTGACGAGCTGGCCTACCAGACACTGACATCGGCACCCAAAGCAAGCAATGATACAAGCAAGCGCGAAACGTCGTGGCGGAAGCTTGATCAACGGGTTGCTGCTTGCGTGCAGTACCTCCGCGACCATCTGGGTGGTAAATTTGGTGATGTTGCAGTGCTCATGTACACCCACGGTGAAGACTTTGTCGTGGCGGTCCTGGCCTGCCTCTTTTTGGGCATTACAGTGTTGCCCTTATCCCCGCTGAACGTTGATCGGCTCAACGAGGACTTGGGATCCCTGTACCACCTTATTAAAAAGTATAAGGTCTCTTTGCTGCTTGGAAACCACGAAACCTATCAGCTCATGGATGAGAAAGCCGTGAACCACTACATCAAGCACAATAAACTGCTTATTCCTAAAATTCACAACACGGCAAAAGTCAAAGTTTTGCCAACTCACACATGCGCCAAATTTGTTGTACCGCCGCGGGCTTTGGACCCTAATTTCCCGGCGTTGGTCTGGCTGTATTGGTCGGCGGACCACGATGTATGCGCTTCCCACATAAGCCACGCGGCGTTGCTGGGCATGTGTAAAATTCAAAAAGAAACCTGTCAAATGACATCACGTCGTCCCATCATTGCCTGCGTGCGCTCAGTTTCCGGACTGGGCTTTTTGTATACAGTGTGCTTGGGTATCTACGTTGGTATGTCAACACTGCTGGTCTCCCCGGTCGATTACGCCAATAACCCGTCGTCGTACTTTTTGACCGCGAGCCGGTATAAGATCAAGGACGGTTATGCTACGCTGCAAATGCTCGAGCACGCCTGCCGCGTTTCAAAACCCCGCAACTATAGCTTGTCTGAGCTGTCGAATCTAATTGTGCCTATGCCGAGTCGCCCAGACACAAAGATTGTCAACGACATGCGTCGCGTTTTCAAGGACGTGGATCTCAAAACAGTTGCTATTAATCTGGCTTATGGCACTGAAACAAACCCTATGATTACAACACGGTCCTACATGCTCGTAGACAGCATTGACATTTGGCTTGATCCTGTGGCTTTACGGCAGGGCTATGTCTCCCTGGTGCACCCTAATAACTGCCGGGACGCTTTGCAACTCCAGGACAGTGGTATGGTTCCCATCAACACACAGGTCGCTATTGTGAACCCGGAAACGCGGCGACTTTGTCGCACGGGTGAATATGGCGAGATCTGGGTTTTGAGTGACGCAAATCAAACGGGCTTTTACAAGCGAGACGCCCAAACCAATGCTCAGATCATGAGTGCTGTGATTGCCGACGGCGACCCGCAGGTCAAATACATGCGCACGGGTGATCTCGGATTTTTGCACACGGTGACAAACGGCGTGGACGTGGAGATGCAGGTACTGTTTGTGCTAGGCTCGATTGCCGACACAGTTGAAGTGAATGGCCTGCAGCACTTTGCGTTTGACGTTGAAGCGAGCATTGAAAAGTACGACCAGATTGAGTCGGCGTGCCTGTTCACAGCTGGAACAATGAACTTTGTCATTGTCGAAACCAGCAGCGAGCGCCGCTTCCTCCCTAGCGTGGCAATGCTTGTGGCCAACACTGTGCTTCAGGAACACCAATTCTTGCCTGACGTTGTTGCTTTTGTTGCAAAGGGTAATTTCCCCAAGTCACGATTGCAGGAAAAGCAGCGCAAGAAAATCGTGACCATGTATGTCGACAACAAGCTGACAATCACTGCCCAGTACGGCGTCAATATGCGCTAGTTTGTGGTAAGGAATTCTCTTTAATATATGTACATGTCCACGGGATATAAATAATACGATTTTGGTTCAGCTTAAACTAGGTTGAACTGGTTAGAGCTAAAACTTGTTGTCGCTTTCGCCAGGAAGACGTTTGACCCGTTTCTGCTCCCAGCTATCCAGATCAAGCTGCTGCAGCCGATAGTATTCCTCCTTCATATCGATCTTGCGTCGCCGCTGGCTCATTTCAAGCATTTTGGTTTCCTCAAGCTCCGTAGCTCGGCGATCGTATTGCTCATATCGCACCGAGTTAAATTGGGTGAGCAGGTGAGTGCCCACCAGCATAATAGCGAAAAACGGCAGCCCCATCCAAACAAACGAGTTCTGTTTCACTTTCTTCATGTATCTTCCCCATAGGGAGTTTTCCATGCGAGCTCTTTCTTTGGAGTTAATGAATTTTTTTCTTGGCAAGACCATGATGATGATGACAACTTTTCCCAGTCCATCGAGCAAAGTCTTATAGTTCAGGCTGTCATCAAAGTCCCACTGCTGACTGTGTCTTGATTTTACTTTACTGACAATGTCGACCGTGAGCTCCAACGACGCGATCGAAATTGTGATAGGGGCTGAACGGTTTCATCCCGAGTTCACGTACCCGATATTTGGCGAAAATGAGCTGATCTATGGCTATGATGACCTTAAAATTATCATCGAATACGACCCAGTCTCACTTTTACCGCTAATTGACATGTCGTTCACGGGGACCGTTGCACCTGATGCAGACGATCCAATGGAAAAGTTACTGAAATTTATGCCACAATGTACGCTGATTGACCGTGAGAAGTGGGAAAAGGCGCGCGCCAGCGAGAATTTTGAGCCCATTGGTAGCGTGGCATTTGACATCCCAGGAACGGGCTTTTCAGTTCGCCAGAGCTCAGTTAGGGACTGCCGCGAGTTCTTGCACCGCTTCCGCACGTTTGTTTTATTTTTTATTGAGGCTGGCTCCTTCATTGATGAAGAGGACGAGCGCTGGGAAGTCTATTCGCTCGTCGACACGACAACCAACGCGTTTGCCGGGTTCGTGACTGTGTACCCGTATTTCTATTACTCGACGGGAGCTGAGTTTGAAAAGTCCGAAACCCCGCTGGTTCGCAAACGCATCTCGCAATTCGTTATTCTGCCGCCCTTCCAGCACCGTGGGCTAGGCACAAAGCTGTACGTTCAACTAGTCACCCTGTTTCAGGAGAAGCCCGATCAGTCACATGTCCGCCAGATCACAGTTGAGGACCCTAATGAAGCGTTTGATGTGCTCCGTGACCGCGGTGATCTTCAAATTCTCGGCAGGGACCCAGACTGGGAACGGCTAGGGCTGCCCGTTGACGAAAAGCTTCTAGCCGACATCACAACCCGGCAAAAGCTGGTTCCGCGCCAGGTTCGGCGGTGTTTGGAGGTGGCCTTGCTCGCCAAGTTCCCTAAAGAACCTTTGGAGTACCGCAAACTTGTCAAGCAGCGGCTATTTGAGCACAATTACGAAGGTCTCAAGGACATTGACGAAGGCACCCAAGCGATTATGCTTCGTGACGTCTACGCCAAAGTGGTCGAGGGCTACAAAAAGTATATTGATGTTGTCGACGAAAGTGAACCAGCAGCCAAACGACAAAAAGTAGACTAAAAAAGAACGTTGCACTTTGCAGTATTAAATAATAACTACATTACATGGTTCCAACTTTGGAGGAAACAAAGCCAAAACAAAGTGGATATAAAAAGAGCCGGGAAATCCCGCTAAAAAGACTCAGGAAGGTCTTTAGATATGCTCCTCCTCCTTGGCGTGAGTGTCGTGCTCCTTAGTGGCATCCCAGTCCTCGCCGTTCTCGTCTACATAACCGGCGTCGGTGCGGCGGATAGAGAGAGTAGGCTTGACAGTGGCCTGGTCGATGGTCCAGTCGCGGAGAGCACTCTCGCAGTCCATAATGATCTGCTTGGAGGCGTCGTAGCCGTCGTAGGCGGGACGGATCTCACCAGGGGTGACAGGAGTATCGTCGAGGAGCTCAAGCAGAGCCTTGGAGTAGCCGGCAATAAGGGCCTGCTTCTCGCAGTGCTCGCGGATGGAGTCAAAGAGGTAGTTGTAGGCAGCCTTGAACTTCTCGCGGGTGATGTTGGAGAGCTGGGCCTCGGCAACCAGAGACTCAGCCTCGGCGCGGACCAATTCCTGCTCCAAGACGACAATCTTGGGGGAATTGGGCTCCTTGTACTTGAGGTGGGCAATCTGGTCGGTGATCTTCTGCTTGCGCTCGCGCGAAGGCTGAACGGAGGCCTCAATGTTGCGGATGGACTTGAGAGTCACGCGGTACTGGTCGTACTTGTCAATGGACACATCCTCGAGCTCGCCCATCTCATAGAGCAAGACACCGAGCTTGTCAGTGACATCCGAGACATCATCGTCATCGGACTCCTCACCCCAGTAAGACAGTTGCTTGGCAACCTCCTTGCGCTCGTTAGCAACGAGTTCCATGGAACGCATGACATTCTTCTCCATCTTAACCAGCACAGCAAGGCGGCGAGCAAGCTCGGGGCCGAAAGAGCCGGCGGTTGAGCGGCGAATAGAGTGGGTCAGCGAACCGCGGCCAAAAAAGCGGCCAGTCTTAGTTGAGGAGACGGGGGGAGGCGGGTTCTGCAAGTCCTGAGCAGAGGGCGCCCGGGCAGCGCGAAGCGAGTACGTACGGTGCATTGTGGATGGGTTTTTTTAAAGTTCCAATTTGTGAACACGGCAGCCTGCATTATGGGTCGAGTACGAGTATTTATACATCGCCTTACTATATGCATACTGTATTGCTATGCATGGCCGTACTCCCATTTGGGTAGTAAGTTGCAAGCTTAGCTAAGGCACTGCCGATGCGAGGTTGGCTCAGGCCAAGTTTGCACCGCAATGCTTTGGATAATAGGTTGATGTCAGGCGGTCTTCACGCTTCCCGTGGAGAAAATAGGCTACAGTGTGTCTAGTTATGACCCTCTTGCATAATTTCAAAAAGGGAATGTCTCACAAAAGGATCCACACTTCATTCATGGCAAACTAGCTAGCTATTGAGACAAGCCCCCCACTGGCCTGCCCTCAATATTAGGTCTGGCGCAATCTTATGCACCCAACCTGCAGGGGGTTGCCCTGGCCGGGTAACTCCTCCGGTCCCAATTCACACCTGCCACCATCCCCCCTTTTTCAAGAACCAATTTAAACCCTGCTCCATAACGACGCGTACGTGCAGCAAAGCGCGGGGCCTAGAGTTATTGCGGGGCAAACGTATCTATCAGCTTTCGAGTAGTTTCATATTAAATAAATCAAGATTTCACCGTGCATTTCGGCAAATCGTGGCCACCCTAACTTGTATCCGCCGTATCCGGTGGAGATGCATCTCACAAGAGACACGAAGTCATGTCTCGATCTGCTCGCGCAACTGACCTAATTGACCGTTTGATTCTGGGCTGCTGTCCCGTGGGACAAGATGGTGATACAGGTTGCTGTCAAAAATCGCGGTGGGGTAAAACCTCCGGTTTGTATGGTCGCTATTGTCGAAAGTACCGTAAGTGGGTTCAAAGTAAATCAATGGCGCCGGATGTACATTGTATAATTAGAACTTAGCAGCCGACCCGCCTCGAGCACCGGAAGGTCCGGAATACCTGATTGACTTTTCGGGGCTCTTGATATTGCGAGCTGGTTTAAACCCGTTTTATTTTGGGAAAAAGGGCCTTGTTCTCGCGTACCCTGGCTATCTCCACTATTCCCGTCCAGAGTCTCGGTTCATAGTTGCTTAGGCCTGACGTCCCAAAGGAGGCTCGGCTGCCATGGTGCTTGAGACAGTTCCAACAGTAGCAACCTAGCTAATTGGGTGACAATTAGAACCCTTGTGGAATTGTCATGTCTAGTGTAAGTCTACTGACGGCATTTCGAAAATGGGCCTCGAGTCTGCTATGTTAGCTTATAATTGCGCCCGTTTCGTGGCTCATTAGCCATCAAACCCTAGCGCAACAAATGCAGGCCATAACGCTTAGTCCCACCCATGTGCCAGATGGAACTCTCAAGCCATGGTCCGATACAACGCGGACTCTGCCGCTTTAGCGAAAGCAATCAAATCTGATAAGTGGGTGAGCACAAGGTGGGCAGGGATATTTTCTTGATTAATAGTTGCTATTTCATGTCATATCAGTCGGTAAAATGTCCCATTTTAAATTATGCGTCGATATCGCACTTCACATCGCCTCGCAGTCATCAAAAAGATGAATTATTTGTCGAATATTCTCATGTTTCCAACCCAGCGATTCCTTACGTCATTGCACATAGGTCAGACCTTCGCTGCAGCATGCAGCTAATCCAGATCGTGTCAAATGAACAGAATCTACAGGATAAAAACTGGAAATTTACTATCTCCAAAAATCGACCTGCTTGAGTTGTAGTGATTTTACTTAGAAAACAAAATCATTGTTCTTTCCATCCATAAATTTACGTTTTAGATTGTTTAAGGCTACCTTATCATGGGGAGCCCACAGCAAGTTGTTCTCCATATATCTCTTTCCCCAGGGCTCCTAGATCTCCTCCAGATTTTCCTCCAGATATCCCTCCAGATTTCTCTCCACAGTTTTTTGCCTTCAGCCATCACACATGTCCCGCTCGCTGTTCCAAGGTAATAATGTGTTGGTAAATTGTCTAGCAGCGGCAGGGCTATTTGCAGCTGGAGATGTAGCTGCCCAAATGATCACTCATGAATCTCGTTATGATGGAGCGAGAACCATTCGAGCAGCAGCTTACGGAGGATGCTTTTTTGGCCCTGTGGCAGCAGGATTGGGGTTCCCATTGGTCAATCGACTGGCATTAGGAAGGCCTCTGTGGCAGCAAGGTCTGATTCGCACTGCTGTCGACCAGGGTGTTTTCGCCCCATTCGTCTACGTCCCACTTTACTTCACGACCATGCCGCTGCTGGAGGGCAAATCATGGACAAGGGCCATGGAGAACGTTAAGCACAACTGGCTAACTGTTGTATCTACAAATGCGGCAGTCTGGGTACCTGTACAGTTACTGAATTTCACAATAATCCCCCCAGCTTTTAGACTGGTGGTAGTTAATTGTGTTGGCGTAGGCTGGAACGCGTATTTAGCTTTGAAAAATAGTGCATAGAACAAGACTAGACAATGGCAGTTTACTACTACCCCAGGGTACTAGTGAACTTCCGATATCGGCCCTCTAACCAATCACCCCTTAGGTAAAAAAGCTGGGTCCAAAGTGGAAAATAAAACCCCGGGGTTGCCAGACTTTGTGTAATCAGTCATAGACCTCAAATGAACAGCCGGATTGCTGCACTCAAAGCCGGCCAGACTGCGCCACGACGATTCAACAGCTCTAATGAATTGAACCGCTTCTCTAAAGTTCTGACCCAGCCCAAATCGCAGGGCGCTTCCCAGGCCATGCTGCACGCTACAGGCTTCACTGACGCGGATTTCAACAAAGCCCAGGTTGGTGTTTCCAGCGTTTGGTGGTCGGGCAACCCGTGCAACCAGCACCTGCTCGACCTGAACTTTAAGATCTCGGACAGTGTGCGTAGGGCCGGTCTTATGCCTATGCAATTCAATACCATTGGTGTCTCGGACGGTATCTCTATGGGTACCAAGGGCATGCGCTACTCTCTGCAGTCCCGCGAAATCATTGCCGACTCCATTGAGACCCAGACTATGGCCGAGTGGTACGATGGTAACATTTCGATCCCGGGATGCGACAAAAACATGCCCGGTGTGCTCATGGGAATGGGTCGTATCAACCGCCCTTCGATCATGGTTTACGGCGGTACAATTCACGCTGGTGAAGGAACCTGCGGCTCGATCAAGGGCAAAGTTATCGATGTTATATCTGCGTTCCAGAGCTACGGAGAGTATCTCGCCGGCTCTATCGACGAGGAGACTCGCCAGGACATTGTTCACCACGCCTGCCCCGGCTCTGGTGCCTGCGGTGGCATGTATACGGCCAACACCATGGCCTCAGCCGCTGAGGTCTTGGGTATGACCATGCCTGGCTCGTCGTCCTTCCCTGCCATTTCCGCAGAGAAGGCTAACGAGTGTGCTACGGTTGGTGAAGTCATGAAGAACCTTCTGCGCATCGATCTCAAGCCCCGAGACATTATGACCAAGAAGGCATTTGAGAACGCCATTGCCTACATCATTGCCACTGGTGGCTCGACCAACGCTGTCCTTCATCTTATTGCCATTGCCCATTCCGTCGATGTCAAGCTCACCATCGATGATTTCCAGCGTATCAGTGACAGCACCCCGCTGCTCGCCGATTTCAAGCCCTCGGGCAAGTACGTCATGGCCGATCTGCAGAAATACGGCGGTACACCTGCCGTTATCAAGTTCCTCATGTCTGAGGGTCTCATTGATGGCTCGACCATGACTGTTATGGGCAAGACCCTCAAGGATACCGTTGCTGATCTGCCGGGCCTGCCTGAGAACCAGCCTATTTTCAGCCCTGTGTCTAACCCGCTCAAGGCTAGTGGCCATTTGCAAATTCTTCGGGGTAACTTGGCCCCCGGTGGCTCGGTCGGCAAGATTACTGGCAAGGAAGGTCTCCGTTTCGAAGGCTCTGCTAAGGTCTACGACGATGAGGACTCGTTTATTACTGCTTTGGAGAATCACGAAATCAAGAAGGGTGAAAAGACCGTTGTTATTATCCGCTACGAGGGTCCTAAGGGTGGCCCTGGTATGCCCGAGATGCTCAAGCCTTCGTCCGCGATTATGGGCGCTGGTCTTGGTAAAGACGTTGCTCTGCTCACCGATGGCCGTTTCTCTGGTGGCTCACACGGCTTCTTGATTGGCCATATCGTGCCTGAGGCAGCAGTGGGCGGGCCCATTGCACTGGTCAAAGACGGCGACACCATTGTCATTGACGCAGAAAACAACACAATTGACGTCAAGGTATCCGACGCCGAGCTTGAGGAGCGGCGTAAGTCCTGGGTCGCTCCCCCACCGCGCTACACTCGTGGAACTCTGGCCCGCTACTCAGCACTGGTTTCTGACGCCAGTTCGGGCTGCGTTACCGACAATTTTTAATGTTTCTCTGCCTGTGCTGTGGCTCTGAAGAGTCCGAAAAACCGCACACGAAAGTTAAATTTCGAAATTTTACTGAAGTAAATTTCATAGCACAAAAGTATCTGCTTAAAAAACTAAGTGACTTTCTCCCGAATTTGTCATGGTTCACTTTACCTACGCAGTCCTGGGTGCGGCCTACTTATGGCCGTGGAACGTCATGTTAGCGGCTGGTCCACTCGTATCTCAGCAGCTTGCAGGGTACCCTGCTCTTCAGGCAACCTACAGCTCTAGTGTTATGACCATAAATACGATCGTGAACCTAGGACTTACCATCTACCTGGCGTTACGGCCGGCCGACTATGCAAGCCGCGTCATAAAAGGTCTCTTAGTTCTGGGACTGGCGTTTGCGTTGCTGGCTTGGTCTTGCATTATGCAATTGACACCACCACTACGATATACTATCATTCTGGGGCTCGTGGCTCTCAATTCGGTCGGTGTCGCGGCTGTTCAAAATGGTGCGATCGCTATCGCTCAACGAGTGTCAGATGGTGCACATATGCGGTCTCTGTTGATCGGTCAATCGATCGCCGGCGTAGTTCCCCCGATTTTGTCGCTCGCTGTCGGGTCTACAGATGTCACAGTCACATTCACCGGGCTGCTCTTCCTGTCGGCGACTGTCTTGGCTCTGGTGGCTGTTTATCTTATGCAGCACCAAAGAATGGCAGAGCATATCAATCTTGCAGAAAACGAAAGCCAAAAACTGCCATCACTTGAAACAATCAAGCAGCTGACTGTCGATTTGTACTACCCGGCGACTGCTCTTATTCTCGGGTTCGGTGTCACCCTGTCCTACCCTGTCTTTGCTAACGGTGTCGCATCGCGCAATATGCCTCTCACTATTTTTGCCCCGGTTACCCATTTAATCTGGAACCTTGGTGATCTTCTGGGTAGGGTTTTATGCCAGTGGAACCCCAATTTAACTGTGCAGGGGAAGCGGAATCTTGTGAGATATGCGGTAATTCGCATAGTGTTTGTTGTTATGTTGGCTCTGCTGGCTAGAGCGAACAATCCAAGTGACCTGGTCTACGAACTTGTCCAGTTCTGCTTCGGTGTAACCAGCGGCCACCTTATCGCGTCCGCCGTGTCCCTCGCCCCAGCCTGCGTCGAGGAATCCCTACGTCCGGCCTCAGGCGGCCTTATCGGTCTGTTCATCGGTATTGGACTTATAGTAGGTGCTTTAGCCAGCTTCCTTGTAGTTCCACTTGTGTAGTTTTACTAAAAAATAACAAATTGTGCTCAAACTCTCGAGTTAAAATCTAGCCCTGAGCACCTTGATTCTTCCAACAACAGTCACAATTCCAAGTTACATCGTCGAGAAATGAGACTTGTCTGCAAACCTATGCACTCCAGCGGATATTCTAACGATCGCCATGGCTTTAGCTGCCTATTTGGGTTAGAGTCGTTGTCGAGGCGCTCTTATCACCCGTCAGGCCAGGTGTTACGCGATAAGGGTTGCGGTATTTCTGCAGCATGCATGTAGATCGCGACATCTCGCTCAATGTGAGCTAACTACTTAAAAACCTTGGTTAACAAGCCAGATCAGCATCTTACCACTAAAGCTCAAAGATCAAATCTGCTCCCGCAAAATGTCAGAAGAGTATGCAAGCAAAGATGACCAATTGCTCATGAACCTCGGGTATAACCCGGAGCTCAAGCGTAACTTCTCGCCGTTACAAGTGTTTGGTATCGCCTTCTCGATCATGTCCCTCGTACCTTCAATTGCTTCTGTCTTTGTGGACAGTGCTTCGGCTGGTGGTGCCGGCATGACCTGGGGGTGGCTGGTGCCTTGCGTATTTATTATGTCGGTGGGTATCTCGCTATCAGAATTTGGCTCCTCAATGCCCACCTCTGGTGGATTATACTGGTGGTCGTTCAAATTCGCACCTCCCAAGCTTGCTAAACCAGCATGCTGGCTCAGCGGTTACGCCAACACTCTTGGCCTTATCGGTGGCATTGTCAGTATTGACAGTGGTTTCGCTGGTATGGTTATGTCCATCCCTGCTATGGCTAGCGACGGCAACTTTGTACCCACAAAGTACATGAACTATGGCGTGTTTGCTGCTGCAGTCATCTTACAATTGGTCCTTGCCAGTACTTCGAACAGGTTTTTGTCTCGGCTCCAAACTGTGTGCATCGCGCTTAACATGATCCTTATTTTCATCATCTGCATTGCCCTGCCCGTCGGTGTCAAAAGCTCTGGCCGCCACCTTAACTCCGCGGGCTTTGTCTTTGGTGATACCACGAATCTCTATGGGTGGTCATATGGCTGGGGCTTTTTGCTTTCCTGGATGGCTCCCATCTGGACCATTGGTGCCTTTGACTCGTGCATCCATATGAGCGAAGAGGCTTCCAACGCTGCTACTGCAGTCCCCCTCGGCATTACTATGTCTATTGGTATGTGTGCTATTCTAGGATGGGTTATCCAGGCCGTCATGGCTGCATGCATCTCTAACTATGAGAGTGTGCTGGGCACTTATACTGGCCAGCCAATGGCCCAACTGATTATGGACAGTCTAAACAAGAAGTGGGCTATTGCAATTATGGCGGTGATGCTGTTTGTGCAATTCTTGATGGGTCTATCCATTTTGGTGGCCGCATCACGCCAGACTTGGGCCTTTTCCCGCGACGGTGCCCTGCCTATGTCTCGCTGGGTTCGCAAGATCAACTTGAAACACGGTGTGCCAATCAATGCTATTATTTTTGACTCTGTGATTTCTCTTGCTATTGGTTGCCTTACTTTGATTGATGCTAGTGCAGCTCTAGCAGTTTTCTCGCTCGCCGTTTCTTCCAATGGCTTGGCCTGGATGATGCCCATTCTTATGCGATGTCTCAATTTTGACAAGGATGCCTTTGTCCCTGGACCTTTCTACTTGGGACATGTCGCTTCTCGCATCAACAACTATATTTCCGTTGTCTACTTGACTTTTGTGGTGTTCGTTTTGGCCATGATGCCCTCTACCAAGAACCCCACCGCTCAGGAAATGAACTATACCTGTGTTATCAATGGTTCTGTTTGGATTGGTGCCATGCTCTATTATTATATTGATGCTCGCAAATGGTTCACCGGACCTAAGCTCACAATTGGTAGTATCGAAGGTGTTGATCCCGCTATTACCGACAAGCTTGTAGGCTCCAAGGTTACTGGTGTCAGTGACGATATTGCATCAGAAAAGGAAGCAGTTTACCAAGTCCATACTAGCTCCTCATAATTTTTTATAGTCCGAAAATAGTTTTGCTGAAGATAATCAAACAGATATTAATGTGTTCTGATAAGCTACTGTGAATCTGTGGGTGGTGAAACTTATGTTAGCGACCTGCGCAGCCTAATTACCTCACCAATGACTACCACACCAGATGAGAATCTGCCTCTAGAAGAGCCCGATTCAGCACCATTTGAGCAGAATTTGACTGCATTGGAGCCGCCTGTACTTTTACAGAAGTTTACACTATATGAAACGCGACATTACTTCTACGTTGTAGGGTCAAATACTAGGGAGACGCTATTTCGCGTCATGCGTATTGCGCTCACCGATAACCCGCTAGACATTGCAATTGAGGAAAGCTACCCAGTTTTAACTCCAAACCAGATGATGGCGGTGCTGGAAGACTTGGAACAAGAGGCATTGAGTACTGGAGATGTCCTCAGTAAACGTATCACCGCATGGGGCATTGTTGGCATTGTGCGCTTTACATCGTGTTATTATCTGTGTTTGGTAACAAAATGCTCGCCAGTTGCACTTCTGGGGGGTCACTTTATGTCCCATGTCGACGAAACCAAATTAGTGCCCATTATGCATTCGTCTGTTTATCGCCCACCCGGAAGGCGGTCAACGGAGGCCCGCTTAGCAGGAATCTTCCACTCTATGGACCTTTCCAAGAATTTTTATTTCAGCGGCAGCTATGACTTGACTAGCACGCTTCAAAGTAATTTACTGAGAGAGAAACAACGGCGCTCAGCGGGGCGACAGGAGATTTTTGTTTGGAACCATTTCTTACTCAAGCCGCTGTTAGAGCGGTTTGAGGGCACGATGGATTGGTGTTTGTCGTTGATCCACGGATTCATTGATCAGGCTAAAGTTGCAGTCTTCGGTAACCCAGTCTATGTGACTCTGATCGCTCGCCGATCACATTATTTTGCCGGCGCCCGGTTTTATAAACGTGGAACAACACAAGAGGGACATGTTGCCAACGAGGTTGAAACTGAGCAGATTGTAAGCAACCAGTTGATCTCATCTTTCCACGATCCGCGAACAGGACGATTCAATTCCCCGCGATACACATCATATGTTCAGCATCGCGGCTCAATTCCCTTGAGCTGGTCTCAGGGAACCAATAATATGAGTCCGAAACCACCTATCAAGATCGACGCTGTTGATCCATTTTATAGCGCGGCTGCTCGTCATTTTGACAGTTTGTTTGGCCGCTATGGAGCTCCAGTGCGTGTTCTGAATCTTATCAAGAAAAAGGAAAAACACCCGCGAGAATCGGTATTGGGCCGTGAATTTGTTGAATGCATCAACTATCTTAACCAATTTCTGCCCGAAGACAAGAAAATCCACTACACAGCATGGGATATGAGCCGGGTCGCCAAGGGCCGCGCTAGCGAGGTCATTGATTTTTTGGAAAAGTACTCGCAAGCAACTTTAGAGGACACTGACATTTTTCACAATGGTACGACGTTGCAGAATACTCGGGTCCAACATGGAATTTGTCGCACAAATTGTATTGATTGCTTGGATCGCACAAACGCCGCGCAGTCGGTACTGGGTAAAGTTGCCTTTGGCCGGCAGCTGGAGGCAATCGGCATTATTGACAACCCAAATATTGAATACGACACAGATGCGATAGACATTTTGATGGAAATGTACCATGACCAGGGCGACACACTTGCTCTACAGTATGGTGGCTCCAATTTGGTCAATACGGTTGAAACCTATCGCAAGATCAACCAGTGGCGATCGCATTCGCGGGATTTAATTGAATCAGTACGCCGGTTTTACAGCAATTCGTTTATGGATGCCAATCGTCAGGACGCCATCAATGTGTTTCTGGGAAACTATGAGTTTGACCGCGCGGGCATTGAGCTTTGGGGGTTGAGTACAGACTATTATTTGCACCACAACCTTCAACCACACAGTATCAAAATCAGCTATACACAATGGTATACCCCGCTGTTTTTGGCCCCCATGAAGGAGCGGATAGCGTCGGGGGCGCCTATGTTGGCTGCACCGCAGGAAAATGCCGATTTACCGAGGCTTATGTTACAGATCGAAAGCTATTGGAACCGACTATACCAACCTAAAGTACTGACATCACTAACGATGCTGTTTGCTCGGCGAATGAATTCTACGGAACGGTACCTTACAGACCAGTCTACACCTTCGAGCCCTTTTGAAGTTCATCGAAAGCCGACTAAACGCAAATCAAAAGTTGAGCCTATTGTTGAAATCAAAACGGCACGAATGGTCGAAGTTCAAAAGGCCAAAGATGATGAAGACGTGCTAAATGATGAGTACGAGGCTTTGGTCAATATTTCGGACTCTGGACTTGAACAGGACTACTCTATTTATTTTGAGACTGATCTTGAGTCTGTTGATGAAAGTCAGTATGAGCCCCTCGATTTTGAATGGGAGGAGCCAGCAATTGACTGGCCCGTGCAGCCTTATATAGAGTCAGAGCCCAGCCTGGTGTTTTGACTAATCTATAATCCTGTATACCAAATGTGGGCTCGGCTAGTTGTTGCCGTCATAGTGGTTTACATCCTTTTGTCGTTATTCCTGTTATTTGTATCTATCAAATCGCAGGAGGAGCAGCCTTTGGATCGGCAAAAAGTCGCCGCGGTTGTCGTGGTGGGCGATTTGGGCCACTCTCCACGGATGAATTTCCACGCTTTGAGTATTGCAAAGCAGGGCTGGAAAGTTAAGCTCATTGGCACTATAGAGTCGGATTTAATGGAGGAAGTTGTGGCCAATGAAAACATTGATGTTGTGGAGTTGCCTAAAATCAAGCGGGGTGGCCCCTTTTTGCTCTATGCCCTTAAGCGAATTGTGTTTCAGCACTACCATTTATGGCGGGCATTGAAGCAGTGCGAAAAGCTTGACATTGTACTTGTGCAGAATCCCCCCTCGATTCCAACTCTTGGATCTACACGGTTTTTCGTTTTGTTTACGAGCCCTAGCACTCGAATGATTATTGACTGGCACAACTTTGGACATAGCATTTTGGCCCTAACCGTCAATCAAAAATGGGCAGTGACAGCGTACAAGATCTATGAGTTTATTTTTGGCCGTGTTGCGTCGATTCACATCACTGTATCACGAAGAATGGGCGTTGTTCTTAGAGGCATGGGTGTTCAGGGCACTCGAATTTTGCCACTCCACGATCGCCCATTCAAGTCGTATGTTGCCGATTCCAAGCTTCAAAAGGAGCTCAAGGCCACTGTGTTTGCGGATCTGGTTAAAGGCGGTGGGAAACTTGTTGTCACCTCGACTTCGTATACCCCGGACGAGGATTTGGGATTGCTGCTGGAAGGCCTGGCAATGTACGACCGAATGCCCAGTATTGAGCCTCTCAATGTAGTAGTCACAGGGAAAGGCCCTGGAAAAGAGGCCTTTTTGCAAAGTGTTGCGGAGCACAAGTATACCAATGTCAAGATTCACACGAGGTGGCTACCGTACGAGCAGTACCATCAGCTGCTGAGCGTTTGCGACCTGGGAATTTCGCTGCACAAGTCTAGTTCTGGCTATGATTTGCCTATGAAGGTTGTGGATATGTTTGGCGCTGGATTGCCTGTACTGGCACTCAAGTTTCCAGCCCTTGACGAGTTAGTCAAGGAGCAAGAGAATGGCCTCCTGTTCACAACTGGTCGGTCGTTGGCAGAGTCGCTTCAGGCAGGCCTAGGCGACAAAGTTCACGCAAAGATTAAAGCTGGCGCTATTAAAGAGTCTAAATCTACCTGGGACACGACATGGGATGAGAAGCTGGGGCCTGTATTTATGGCGACTCCACCTTCATTGAATTCTGATTCGTCAAGTAGTAGCGATGGTCACTAGAATCTACCTTAGAAAACATTGATTAATATGACTTTGCATCTACCTAAAATGTGTATGAAATGTCTGACTTTTATTAAACTTGAGTTTTTATAACTCATGCCAAACCCGTCCTGCATGCAGTGCGCTTAATTTGGACGTGACACCGAACCACGCGGGATGGGAGTTGACCCTAACCCGCGACACATTGGGTTATGCCAAGTCATCAATCCACCTCTTCCAAAAACTCCACTCTGTTAATTCTCCCACCCCGCATTTAAATGTCGTCTACCGCATTTGAAAAGGAAACGGGCGACCTGCGGCAGCGGAAGAAGGCTACGGGTGCCTCGGATGTTACAGGCACTCAAACGGAAGTATCAAAGGAACAGATCCCCGCTGTGGCTGATGGCTCACTTTTCACGGACTGGTCCACTATCGAGTCCGTCGTGATGCCAATCTTTTTCACTGCTCTGGCCGCATTCACGCGTCTCTGGAAAATTGGTGACGCAAAACGGGTTATTTGGGACGAGGCTCACTTCGGAAAGTTCGGTTCTTTCTACCTCAAGCACGAGTACTACTTTGACGTGCACCCGCCGTTGGGCAAGATGCTGTGCGGTTTATCGGGCTGGCTCGCCAATTACAATGGTTCGTTTGGATTTGAGAGTGGTGCAACCTACCCGGAGGGCATGGACTATGTGACTATGCGTGAATTCAATGCCCTGTTCGCTATTCTTGTCGTGCCTGTAACCTACTTCACGGCCAAGGCACTGAAATTCAGACTGCCGACCGTGTGGCTCGTGACAACAATGGTTGCCCTCGAGCTCTCGTTTTCGCTGCTCGGCCGCTTGATTTTACTCGACTCTATGCTTATGTTTTTCACTGTGCTCACCTTTTTGAGCTTGATCAAGTTCCACAATGTGCAAAAGCAGCCCTTCACCTTCAAGTGGTTCTTCTGGCTGTTTATGACCGGCTTGAATATTGGCCTGACGACTTCTGTCAAGATGGTTGGTATGTTCATTATGGCTGTCGTCGGTGTCTATACTATTGCAGATCTCTGGGTTCGTCTGGGCCGCCGCACGGGACCCAATGCAGGCAAGTACGTGCTCCACTGGATTACGCGGGCCTTGTTCCTGATCGTGTTGCCATTGATTGTGTTTGCCATTTGTTTCAAGGTGCACTTTAGCATTCTCTACAAGACAGGTGATGGTACTGCATCCATGTCATCGTTGTTCAAGGCTAACCTTGAGGGCTCTGACTTTGAGTCGGGTCCCATTGATTTGGCTTACGGTTCTAAGGTTACCTTGAAGAACCAGGGTATTTCTGGTGGTTTGTTGCACTCCCACGTACAGACTTTCCCTGAGGGATCCAAGCAGCAGCAGGTCACCACTTACTCGCATATTGACGGTAATAACGAGTGGGTTATCGACTACCCGCGCTGGCAAGAGCCATACAACCATAACCAGGATGTTGTGACTGTGAAGAATGGTGACACTGTGCGAGCTGTGCATTTCATGAGTGGACGCAATCTGCATTCTCACGAGGTGGCTGCGCCTGTTACCAAGGGCCCTTGGGAAGTTTCGTGCTATGGCAATGACACGGTTGGTGACGAGAAGGATAACTGGGTGCTCGAGATTGTCGAGACACTGGGTGATGAGGATCCGGATACTGTCCATCCATTGACCACATCATTCCGTATGCGCCACGCCGTTCTTGGCTGCTACCTTGGCGTCACGGGCTCCCAGCTTCCTGCCTGGGGTTTCTCGCAGGGTGAAGTCGTTTGCGTCCGCAACCCGGCCCGCCGCAACAAAAACACCTGGTGGAATCTTGATACCCACGACAATGCTCGTCTGCCGGATGCTTTCAACCGCACGCTGCCACGCTCCAAGTTCCTGCGCGACTTTTTGCAGCTCAACTTTGCTCAGATGGCCAGTAACAACGCCCTTATCCCTGATCCAGACAAGGAAGACGGCCTAGCTTCCTCGTGGTGGGAGTGGCCCATCATTCATCGTGGCCTCCGGCTTTGCGGCTGGGGTAGCGACCATGCCCGTTACTACCTTATGATGCTGCCTTCCAATGCCTGGCTCTCGACGGCGGCTGTGGTCTTGTTTGTTGGCATTACATTGGGATTGATTCTTGCGTGGCAGCGCCAAGCAATCGAGGTTACTCCGGAGGCTCTTACAGACTACCTAGTCCAGGGTGGTCTACCCTTCCTCGGATGGTTCTTGCACTATCTGCCCTTTATCCTTATGTCACGCGTCACCTATTTCCACCACTATATGCCGGCATTGTACTTTGCGTTATTGGTGTTTGCCTTCCTACTCGACCGCGGCACGGCTCGTCTACCAGCCATTGTTAAGTTCGTTATCTACGGAGCTTTGTTCGCAGTAACTATCGGCCTCTTTGTGTACTTCTCGCCTGTCGTTTTCGGCATGACTGGTGAGCCAGCAGACTTCAACTACTTGCAATGGTTCCCCGGCTGGAAACAGGGTGCTTAAGTCTCAAACCAAAATCCCTAAATTGGCTTTAGCCAAACCACAAAAAGTAGTTCGTTATCTATATTGTAAAAACTCGTAATGTTTCGCTTGCAGCGGCCACTTGAGTTCCGCGAGCAGCCAGCCTTTCAATACGGCCATCGGCATTGTAAGTTGCAGTGACCGTCAAATTGGCGTCTAACACATGAATTTCGCCAGTTTCCAACCCAATAACAAGCTTACCATCATAATCACAGGCCGTGACAGGTGCTGTGAAGGAAGCTGATGCCAGCACTGTGCCATCCATATTCCACTTCTTTACTGTTTTGTCTCTGGACACTGTAACAAACTCAGTGGGTGAAAGCCAGCAGCAGTCCCAAACGATACGAGAATGCGCTTTGGGATTTGTATAAACGACCCGACGAGTTTCAATGTCAAATACAAACAGCTGGCGGTCGCGGGACACACTAAGTAGGTGCTCGCTGTCTGGAGAGAACCGGACTCGAGTAACAGTCAAATTATGGCCTTCCAAAGATTCCAATTGACGCCATCGCGTTGTATCATAGAGGCGAATAACCGCATGTCGGGAAGAGTTGGCTTTACAACAGCTAGCCAGAAGCTCGCCGTTTGGGCTTGTATCAAGACAACTAATTTCGTAGCCGTGGCCGTAAAGTTTCTCGATTTCAGGCCACAGGGTTTGACGCTGCAAATGGTATTCTTGGGGCAGTTCGCCAGAAGGTAGATCAGTTGTTTCGTTAGAGTCCTGGGCCTTGTTTGATAAACCTAAAGCCGGAACACTAGCCGCCGTCACATCTGTGCGTTTACCTAAAGGCTCCCCCAAACTAGCCAAAAGATCGTACACGCTCGCTGGCAAGTCAAATACTCGCACAGTTTTTTCGTCGCCGGCCGAAACAAATGCATTAGTGCCCAAAGGTGCACAGCTAATCATATCATAGCCATGAATCTGCGGCCGCGCTACTTCACGGAGCTGATCATCTTTAGCAAGCCACAACCGAGTAGTCTGGTCTAAAGATGTCGATAACACATAACTACCCAACCAGCTAACCCATGTAACTGTTTGAGTATGACCTGTGGTACCAACGACTGGTTCCCAAGTATCTCGAGCCCATAACCTCCAAGCACCCGACCGACTAGCGGTTGCAACGTACGAATCAAGCCAATAGGCACCCCAAAATCCACCAGAAGCACCGGTGGCAGTAGAAGCACCCAAGATTGAAATATCCCCGAGTCGAATTTGCGGAGTCCAAAGATCATAGCCTTCGTCTTCATGGGTCAAATTGTCTGCTGCCCATACAATTAGCGAAGAGTCACTAGAAGCAGATAAAAGCCTAAAACTGGGCACGTCCCATTGTATGCTGATAACCCAGTCGTCATGTCCCATAAGTAATGCTTCGAAAAATACTGTGAATGGCCCGAGGTGCTGAGCTTTGGTCGACAGCCCTGACTTGAGGGGATCCTCTTCCACTGACTGCACAGAGAACCGCCACAGTCGAATATATCTATCTTGAGATGCTGATGCCAACACCAAATCCCCATTTTCTAAAGGGCAGAAATCTAAGCTGCGCACCCAGTTCTCATGCCCTGTGAGCTTGATGGTTTCGTCACCGCGTTTGGCATAAATATCACCCGAAGTACCACCCACAACAACGATATCGGCAGTCAGGGCAATTGACAATGGATAGAAACCCGCATCAAATGTAAGACTCCGAGTGCGGCTCTCGTTTTCCCAAAGATCAACTCCGGCTACAGTACCAGCTGCAACCTGAGATCCCTGCATAGCCAAACAAGTCACGGGCTTGTCGTAAGAATGAAGTTTTTGCAAGCTGTCATTTTCAATAATAAACAGGTTACCATCATGGGTACCAGCAGCGACAATGTTTTGGCCATTGCTAATAACTGCGTTAACTCGGGACCCGAGATCAAAAGTTTTGTAGGGTCCTGTTTTCAAGTCGCAAGCAATGACATAGTTATTGCACGCATAGTACAGTTTCCCAGGTAGAATGCCCGCTGATTGACTCAACGAAGAAGCCCCAGCGGTGAGCATTTCTTTGGATATTTTGTATGGAAGAGAGTGAAAGAGCTTCGAAAAGATTCAGTTATTAATCAACCTTTTCTTTGAAGATGCCGTCGGTGTTGTTTTATTCGACGGCACCAATAACTACGATTTCTGAGATAAAAGACCGGCTCGATAATGCATTGGCAGAAAAACGGGATAAATGGCAAATAGAGCTCAAGCTGCACCGTGCAAACGCTGCGTCCTTCGAGAATACAGACCGCGCAGGCGCGACGCTGATCACAGTTACTACGAGTTTAGAACAGGGCAAAGTCTTTGTTTTTAGCGGTCAAAGTGCCGTCATTACAGGGGAAGAAATGGCTCCCGGGCTTTTGTCGAAGATGCAGAGCCTGTGGCTTCTCAGACAGACGTTCAAATGCGAGGGCCAAGTGTATACTTTGGACGAAGTGACTATCCGCATTGCCAACACATTTGTTCAGGGGAGTTACAAGGGATTGTTGGTAGAAATTGAGTCAGATTCTGAGAACTTGCTGGAAAAGGCTCAGAATATTGTTGAGCAGTGCCAGATCCCAGGGCCAATCCCCACTGACGTGGCCGAGACTCTAATTGAACGAATTCAAAAATACCAGGTACTTATTAGATAGCTACAGTTTTGCTAGTAATTTGTGGTCGACATTGTTTTTCGAGCCGTAACCTAATATAATTCAAACTAGTAGAGAATTGTCAGCATGAACACATACGCTCGCGGGATTCTGACGCTACTGATGGTGGCACTAGCTGTCTACTACTATCCATCTGTTAGCCACAAATTCATATCAGAACCTCTCCCGCCTGCGGCGGAAATGCAGGAGGCAGTTCGAAACGCGTTTGTGAATTCGTGGAACGGATACAAAAAGTATGCATGGGGATCGGACATTTACCACCCCGTGTCGCGCAAGGGAGAAAACATGGTGGGAAGTAAACCTATGGGCTGGATGATTGTGGATGCTCTGGACACAATGATGCTCATGGGGCTTGACGACGATGTTCAGATGGCCCGTGACTGGATAGAGAAAAACTTGGATTACGACATTGACATGCCGGTTTCTGTATTTGAGACTACAATTCGCATGCTAGGTGGCTTGCTCGCGGCACACTATTTGTCTAACGACAATATGTACCTCGAAAAGGCACAAGGACTGGCGGATCGCATTCTTCCGGCGTTTGACTCGCCCTCAGGCATACCCACTGAAGAGGTCAACTTGGCAAAAGGAGTGCCCCAGCATGCCTTTTTGTACACAATTAGTTCTACGGCCGAAGTCGCTACCCTTCAGCTTGAATTCAAGTACCTTGCGCATCTCACAGGTGAAGAAAAGTACTGGCGTGCAGTTGAAAATGTCATCAAGGCTTTGGAAGCTACTCATATGCCGAATGCACTACTCCCGATTTTTGTTTCTCCAAGAAATGGCAAGTTTTCAACCCGCGAGATCCGCATGGGGTCTCGCGGCGACTCTTACTATGAGTACCTCTTGAAGCAATGGTTGCAAACGAGTCAGCAGGAAGATGTGTATCGCGACATGTATGATGAGACGGTTGAAGGAATTAAAAAGTACATGGTCAACTATTCTCGTCCCAACAAGTTGTTATTTATCGGCGAGCTTCCTCAGGGAGTAGGCGGAGGAGAGTATTCTCCTAAAATGGACCACCTAGTCTGCTTTGCTGGCGGGATGTTCGCAATGGGAGCTACCAATGGTAAGACTCTGGCCGAAGCACAGGCATCTGGGTGGACAGATACTCAGGCGGAGGACTTTTTGTTGGCCGAGCAGCTCACCCGGTCCTGTGTTGAGACCTATCTCCAAACCAAGACGGGGCTTGGTCCTGAAATTGCCGTCTTCAATATGGATCCCGCAGTCAAGGAGGACTTTTATATTAAGCCCCTGGACCGTCACAATCTGCAGCGTCCCGAGACCGTCGAGTCGCTCTTTTATCTATACAGGTTGACCAACGATTCCAAGTATCGCGAATGGGGATGGAAGATCTTCCAGTCATTTGAGAAATACAGTAAATTGGATGGCGATGCCGGATACACCTGTTTGAGGAACGTTGAGGATAAGGATGGTGAGCGTATTGACAATATGGAGTCGTTTTGGCTGTCTGAAACTCTCAAATATCTATGGCTACTTTTTGACGACAACAATACTTGGCCTCTTGATAAGGTTGTTTTCAACACCGAAGCTCACCCGTTACCTGTTATTCCTCAATCGTTTTCCACTGGTTGGGAACGTCGTTATCCGTTTGCATAAATTGATGCAGGCTCATAGAAAAATACTTCCGGGGAAGATGACTCAGTTGACAATCTTGCATCTTTCACTTCACTCTAAAATCTAACAAGCATGGTTTTTGGATTCTACCCGCCAACTGAGGTAGGAGAAACAATTCCAGCCAATACAGAGCATGCTGTGAGCGTGACTTTGCCCACTTGGGCGGCCAACGTGGCCTATGAAGAGGGCGAGGCTTGGGTCGCCGACAAAATGACCTCGGGGTACCCGCGCTTTTGCATTCATTACAAAATTAAGGAGCTAGAAAAATGGCTCGAGGAGAATTATGGCCGCGAAAATGAAGGTGCCATGGTTTTCCCGTCCAATGGCGCCGCTCAGCGCTGCCGCGAATTTATCAAGCGTCGCCAGGACTCTGTCGCAAACCCGCAAATCCGCGTGCTCCAGCTGGCGACTCCAAAGACTGCAGAAAACAAAGGCGCTCATGTTGCTGTAGTATTTTTCCCTAAAGAGCTATTCCCTGTGGCAAAGCAGTACTGGCAGCATACTGGTGAGGGAGTTTCTAGCCGCCTGGCTGAGTACTTTTTGGACCAGTACACGGCCGATTGCGACGGCAAGGACCAGAACGAGTATGTTGAGGAGCGCTTTGGTAGAAACTTGGATATTTCACGTGCTGGAGAGGCTAAACTCGCTATGAGGACACGAATTGCCACCCACCTTTGCCAGCATGTACCAGACGTCACTGCCGACCAGATTTATCTGTACCCCACGGGCATGACAGCGATCAACGCTGCACACAGGCTATCTATGGCATTCAATAAAAGTGATGAAAATGATCTCAAGAGTGTCTGCTTCGGATTCCCTTACACGGACACCTTGAAGACTCTGGAAAAGTGGGGGCCTGGTGCTATTTTCTACCCGCAGGGGTCTGAGACCGATTTGGACGAGTTTGAAGCTGACTTGAAAGCAGGCAAGAGAGTGGCAGCATTATTCTGTGAGTTCCCCTCTAATCCACTGCTTAAGTCACCAAATATTGTGCGCATTAGCAAGCTAGCTCGCGAGTACAACTTTCTGGTGGTTGTGGACGACACGGTTGGCAATATGAGCAATGTGAGTGTTTTGGGATACGTCGATATCACGGTGTCTTCACTCACCAAAATTTTCAGCGGCGATTGCAATGTTATGGCTGGTGCTCTCGTTTTGAATCATAAAAGCCCGAATTTCGCGGCACTGAATGAGCTTGTTAAGTCCCAGTTTGAGGATATCTTTTTTGCCATTGATGCCTTGTATCTGGAGCGTAATTCGCGCGACTTTGCTGCTCGCTCTCACAAGACTAACGCCAATGCCGAAGCCGTAGTAGAGCTGCTGCGCTCGCGTACTGACTTGGTCAAAGAAGTCTACTACCCGAAGGGCTCAGATACTCAGGCCAATTATGATGCTGTGCGGGTTCCCGGCGGAGGCTACGGTGGACTTCTTTCTGTTGTGTTCAAGAATCCTAAGCATGCGATGATCTTTTTCGACTCTATCAATATTGCAAAGGGCCCCAGTTTAGGCACTAATTTCACGCTTGCATGCCCTTACACGATTATCGCCCATTTCCACGAGCTTGACTTTGTGGAATCTTGTGGTGTTGACCGGCACCTAGTCCGCATCAGTATTGGCCTTGAGGAAACCGGGGAGCTCTTGGAGCGGTTCCGCAAGGGATTAAAGGCCTGCGAAGATTCCATTCAAAACTAACCAAAAATGGATCCAAGTTGTTCTATGTATTAGTGTAATTAGCTACAATGTTACACTCGCTCTATATCAACATGTTTATGTGAAGAAACATGCGACTCAAACTGAGGTAAAACAAAATCGCTCTAGCCGCGATAGTTGTTCCTTGGCTGATATGGCAAAGCCGAGCAACATGAGATCGCGGCGGGTTTTGAATGATGGAAAAATTCACAGTGCGCTGACATGCATTATCTGGCGCCCAGACAACCCGACAGGAGTGCGGGTGTTGGTCGGGGTATTGGGACACCATCTCGAAGGACCAGCAGCCAATCAGTCCGATTTGTCAGAAGTAGTTTTGTCCATCACTTTCCAATGTTCAAGGCCTACCCGACTCCTATCAACAAGCCTCTGTGGCCCATTTTCACTGGCGGCGTTCTCACTTTTCTGTTTTTCGGCAAGGTTGCCGCCGCTATGGGTGAGACTGAGGAGTTCCGCAACGATCCTCGTAACCCCAATGCTGGCAAGAAGCACTAAGCTGTTTGACCGTCACATGCTCAAAATACAACGGTTTTTCCTCATAAGGATGAACTCACCGATGTTCTGGTATTAGAGTAGTCTATTCTACATATTCTAACGTGGGCTTGGTCCCAGTTACTGCCTCGATGATTTTCTGTGCTCGGACGGCAGCTGCTTCTTTTGGCGGCGCCGGCTGGGCAGGTTCTGCTGGTTGCTTGTTTTTCAAAATTCCCTTAGGCTTGGCTTTAGCAGACTCTGGGATCTCAGAAGTCTCGGCGGACTCCGTAGGTTTAGTGTCCTCGGATTCAACAAGGTTAGCAGACGTCGATCCCGTTTGGGACACGGCATTAGCCGAAGGATCACAAGAGGGTTTTGTGCTCGATTCGTCGGATTTTTCCGATTCTGTAGTGGTTTTTAGTTCAGTGTCATCCGTTTTGCCAGCCGTATGCTCTGGCTCACGCGTCATATACTCATTCCATTCGGCAATCAATTTTTCGCAGTCTTCGATAACTCGTTGTTTCGATGCACCCTGGATCGATGCGATGTACTCAACAAGGGCCTCGCTGTATTTGTCTTCAATGTCAAAGATATTCTTCAAAATCCAGTTCTGTTTTTGTTTTGAGAACTTCCAATTGGCTCTATCTGAATGGAACTGGCGAAGGTACGCAAGCTGATCTGATTCTGGTGGGGGTTTCCGCTCGGCCTTGGGTACTTTGACTCGCTTAGGAGGTTTTTTAGGTCCCGTATCATCACCTGTCTCCGATCGCTTTAATCCAGCCTTGACAGGATCATACGAATCTTTGGACTTCTGCTGGCTGAGACCCGCTCGTTTCCAAGCAGGAATATGTTCTGACATATGAGTAAGCTGCGATAGGCTTCTGCAGATTCGGTCATAATTATGAAAAAAAAGAGGGGAACGTGCAGTTTTGAAGGTTGGGCATTAGTAGTGGAATAAATTTGCCAATGAGCACATAGATAACATGCATTTGAGCTGGCAACTGATTTTGCTAACGACTAAGTGCCACAAATTAACCATAGAGTACCCACCGAAAACTCAATGTCACGTGATCCGGTAAATCCCGGAGTGAAGTCTATATAAATCAGCATGTGGTTTATCACGGTTCCCAAGTCAAGAGACATCAGAACACCATGCCGTCAAAACAGGTATCCTTTGAAGAGTTTGAGACTTTGTCTGCGTCCTATGTGAACGTCACCAATGACCGTTTAGGTGGTCGTGTGTGCAGCCTTAGTGACCAATGGTTTGCAGAGGCCTCCAATCTTATCAAGGACACTCCGCCCATTGTGGAGGTGCGCTTTGTGGCTACTGGCCGCTGGTACGATGGTTGGGAGACTCGTCGTCATAATCCAGCCCCCAGCGACTGGGTTATCTTGCAGCTAGGTGTGAGCTCAGCCAAATTGTATGGCTGCGAGGTTGATACCACCTTCTTCTCTGGCAACCATGCGCCTGCAATCTCAGTTGAGGCCGCTGTTATTCACAATGCCAATGAGCTGGACTCGGCAAAATGGGAAACAGTTATCGAGAAGCATGAGTGCGGCCCTAGCCAGCGCCACTTCTTTGTCCGCGACGCTTTGACAGACACTGCATACACCCACGTGAGGCTGCATATGTACCCAGATGGTGGTATCGCTCGCTTCCGCATGTACGGTGAGCCTGTCCCTGTTTTCCCAGCCGACAAGAGCCAGATCCTGGATATGGCTGCCGTGGCTAATGGTGGTGTTGCCATTGCATGCTCCGACCAGCACTTCAGTCCTGCAAACAACCTGCTGCTGCCCGGTCGTGGTCTTGACATGTCTGATGGCTGGGAAACCGCCCGCTCTCGCACGCCGGGCCACGTCGATTGGGTCATTGTCAAGCTCGGTGCACCTACCCTCGTGGATCACGTTCTTGTCGACACTGCATTCTTCCTCGGCAACTACCCGCAGTACGTTGAAGTACACGCCATTAACGCTGACGCCGCAGCTGCTGAGATTTCGGTTGAGAGCTCTGGTTGGAAGCCGCTTGTTGGCAAAACGAAAACTGGACCTAACCAGGAGCATGCTCTGAGCGGACCTCAGCTTTTGTCTGCCGAGCCCGTTACTCATGTCAAGCTTGTGGTTATTCCCGATGGTGGTATCAAACGTCTGCGCGTTTTTGGTCGCAGAGCCTAAATTATAGATAGCATTAATTGATAATTCTCCATAAAAAAGCACACGAAAAGACGCAACCTGGACTTTTTTTTTTAATGTCCTTTCCAGTCAGCCATGCCATTGAACTTAAGTCAGATTCCCCGGATCCCAATGCTTACGTCGATCATGCCACAAGATACAATGTCGGAGGTGACCCAGGCTTTGACCAAGCTGGAGTCTTTCGACGCTGATTTGCGGTATATGGGCTTGAGCGATCTCAAGGTATTGTTTGAGGGTCCACAGCGCCAGACGCTTGTGTCGGATCACTACCACGTCCTTCAGCAGGTCAAAAAGGAGATTGTGAAGCACCTCGCTGATCCTATCACTGAAGTTCAGACCCAGGCCGTTAAAACACTTGGTCCGTTGGTGAGACTACTCCCGGACAACGAGGTAATCACAATTCTTAGTACAATTGCCACCCAAAAGGCCTCCACAGTACTCACACTTGCCTTGCGTACCATCATTGGGAACTCCGAGCCTGGTACTACAATTGCCCAGGTTCTCGTTGATTTAGTGCTCGACCGCGATGCTGACCCAGACTACCAAACTTCTATTGAGGACTGCGAGGTTGTGAACGACCTCCTTCGCAGATTCGGACCCTATCTCCAACCTCAATCTATCGACCGGCTACTCCGCCACGTTATGGCACGAATCTGCCAGCCTCAATCATCTCCGGGCAATTTAGTTCGCCGCAGGTCTTTTGAGGCGCTTGGATTGCTTGCACCTTACGAAAATGAAGACCAATGGGAAGCTCAGCGCCAGTTCGTCGGGTCGACTCTCGAGCCGCCGAGTCCAGATATCAATGGAGTTCAGCTTGTGATTAATCTTTGCGAAACCGCACCAGACAGGATCAAGTCTATTCCTAGTATTTTTGACCGTATCTTGGCAATTGCAGACAGCATCAAGGACGACGACAGCAATGTCGAGCTCGTCGAACGGGCCCTAGCCGCTACCGAGCGTTTATACCTCGACGGCTACATTGGTGTAGCTAGGGTTGCGGCCTTAGCTCAAAAGTACCTTCAGTATCACCCCAACTACGTTGGTGGAGAGGAGTCTGGGGATGAGGACATTGGCAGTGAGTTTGAAATGTCCGAAGACGAAGAAGCTTATGACGACGATTTATCTTGGAAGTTGCGTCGCTACGCTGTAAAATTATCCCAGGAAGTTGCTCAACACGATGAACCCCATGCTTTGCCCCTAGTCCCGTCACTTATTGAGTTGCTTAAAGTCGAAAGCGAGCAGGGCGTGCGAGAACTCGCAGTGGAGGCTCTCGTAGTATTCACAGCTAGCCCTACACTTTACGAAACGTGTAAGCCGTATATTGGAACGTGTATCGAGCTTGCGCAAAAGGATAGTGCTGGTGTTTACTTATCGCTTCTCACTGCTCTGGTTTCTCAGCATCAGCTGTTGCCTGAGCAGCTTGAACAGGTCGTTGTCGTTGCGGCTAGTCAGTCTAAACGGGCAACTTTACCAGCTACTCTTTCCCTCATTCATGCCCTAGCTTCCCAAGTCCCAAGTGACCCCCGTCTACTGGCTCCAGTTGCCCAGGGGCTGGCCGATGTCGAGTTCCAGACGGTGTCCCTAGCTCTTGACGCTGCTCTTGCTTTGGGCAACACTGAGCTCTCCGAGGCAGTTTGCAGAGTTGTTTCAAATACTCGCAATCTGTCAATCCAGGGACAGGCTTTGAGAGTTGCTGCGGCAATGGTTGACGAGCAGCATGCTGAGGCTGTGCTTTCGCATATATTGGGAGCTCTTCAAACTACTGATTTACAAGGTCCAGCTATTCATGCTTTCCAAGAGCTTTCTGAGCATTGGCAACTTTCTGATGCTGCTGTTACCGAAGCGGCCAAACAATTAACCCAGCTCCTGGCGTCGTCAAAGCTTCGTGCAGTTGCTAGTGCCATTTTGCGGGCTCTTCGCCATATCGTTGGGCGTGTCCCGCAATTGGCAAGCTCAATATTTGCTGCTGCCCAAACACATACAGCGTGGGAGCCGGCTATTGTTAGCTACAAGTGCCTTTTATTCGCCGAAATGCCAACAACACCCGGAGTTCGTGAGTTTGCCCTGGCTGCTTCAAACCATTTCCAAGATGACATTGGAAATACGCATGCTACAATTGTTAAGCTGTGGGGTGCTCTGGCTTCTACTGGTGATGCGAGCGATCTACTTCGCGTAGCTGAAACCGCGGCCGAAGCAGCCGGTAAATCGCCGCTATGGGCTCAAATTATCGCAGAAGTAGCCATCAAGGGCCATCTTCCGATTGATGTTGAATTCAGTGAGTTTGGAATCTACTTGGTAGGCGCTCTGGCTGAGCGTGGAAGGTGCACGGTGAGTCTAGCCCAATTAGCCAGTGCAGCCTCTCCTCAGGCCCCGGGTGAAAGTGTGGCACCAGCATTGGTAGGCCAATCTTTGGCTGAGCTTGCTATTGCTAGTGAGCAACAGGAACAGCTCTACGAGGCAGCAGCCTCTGCCCAAGACAGTGCGAGTGCCGAGATGTTCATTTCTGCATTGGAAGTTATGCTTCAGCGCGAGCCATCGCTGCGGATCGTTTCTTGTGCTCGCCACCTTATTGAGTTTGTACCGATTGGTGAATTGCAAATTGTTGGTCGACTTTTAGCCCAAGCAATTGGATCGCTCCCTGGCGGTATCGACTTATTGGATGGATGGCCTGTCATTTGCCAAGTCTTTGGTGCTAAGCACGCATTCAAAACCGCTTCACCGGCATTACAACAGGACTTGGAGCAAGTGTTTTTGCGCTATGCTGAGCATGGCGATCTTGTTGTTCGTGAGAATGCTCTTGAATCGCTGAGCTGGGCTCTGCAGCAGCCTCGTAGCTCGAGTCAGCCAGGGGGACTACATCCTGATGTTTGGAGCGTGTTACTTCGGGCCACCTTTGTGGACAAGAGCCTTGTGGAAACCATCCAGGTGGGGCCGTTTAAGCATACTGTTGACCACGGCCTCGCTGCCCGTAAATCGGCCTATGAAGCATTGTATGCTCTTACGAGCCACCGGACAGCAGACACGGTTCGCAATCACGGTGAGCATTTGTTGGCCGCTTTAGTCCGTGGATTGCGGGATGAGCATGATATCCGAATGCTTAGTTTGTATACGCTCGAGACTTTAGCGGCAGTCCCTGCTGCTGCACGACCTCTTGCTGAAGCAAAGCCTCAGCTGGTCGAAGCATTTGGAGAAATCGAGACTGCCAAAGTACGGGAGACGTCTGTAAAGCAAGAGCACGACAGACAGGCAGAAGCCCTCCAAACCTTGGCTACAACTCGAAAAGCACTAGGCTGGTGAAATTTTGGTATTCTATATTCACTTGGTATCTGTAGATAGTTAATAAGATGCATCGATTTATAAAGAAGGCAAAAAAATAATACGCAGCCTAGCCTTGGAGACAGGCGATGCGGGACTCGAGTGCTTCCTGGATAACATCGACATAAGGCCAGACTTTCTTGCGACCCAAAACCTGCGAAACGCCGCGCAGGGCCAGGATATGGAGCGCCTGTGTGGGATCGTCAACCAAGCGGTTGAAAACTTTAGTGGCCCGGGTTACAATGCGCTGCTCCTGGTCACACAGCGGGTGCTGGTGTTGCGAAATTTCGTACAGAGTTTCTGACAGCACAAATACACAATCTACCATGCACATAATTGTGTGGACAAACAAGTGCGTTCCTCCCAGCGTATACTTTTCCGCCAGTGAGATTGTATCAATTGCATAATTTGCAGAGGCCAGCAGTCCTGAGAAAGACCTTGAGCGCAAATCATCGAGCTCTTGGTTCATGGCAGCAAAATCCCGCGCCCAGAACCGCTCCTTAACGGGTATCAGGTCAACGTGGATGCGGATATAGGCGAGAGATGCTAGTGGAACACACTCGCTCATGATGGGCCCATGCTTGGAGTTAGGGTCAAGTGAGGCGAGAGGTGACCGTGACCAGGTAGATTCCCATGCGCGGACTACGCCATCGCTAAAGTATGCTAACTGAGCTGGATCTTGTTGGTGCTGCTGGTGTAAGTGATGCGAAACGTCTGACGTCCAGGAAAGCGTGTCGCCCTCGAGTAGACCTTCACTATGACGCATGAGTGAATGCTTTGCCCGCCGCTGGGCAATTTCCAGGTGGATGGAGTACATTAGAGTGAGCATAAGGGTTTGTGAGACATGTTCCATAACTGGCTGCTCAGACAAAAGAACAGCGAAACAGTGTCCAAAGTTTGAGCCGCCCAAAAACTTGGTCTGCATCTCACGTTGGACAACCAGATGCCACCAGTCATCGGCAGTCTGGGCATTCCAGAGTGCTTCATCACACGGGGAACCGCATTGAAGGTCCTGGTTAGAAGCAAATGGAGGCAGGCCATACATTGTCGTCATCATCGTGGTGATAGCGTGCACGGCGTACATAGTGCGAATATTCTTTTGGCTGCGCAAGAAGAACGCCCACTTGTCGGCAATAGGGGTCTGGGGATCATAAATATTGGCTGGGGGCTGTAGTGGCAGATGGAGTCCTGCTCGGCGGGTCAGCTTGCCAAGACGCTGGCCCTGGTGGATAGCCATCTCGTTGTCGTCCTGATTCTTATGGAAAAGGCCATAGACAACAGAAAGTGCTGAGGCCTGGACCAGCCACAGGGGCACTGATGGTGTGTCGCTGCCACTTGACAGGCCGCCCACAGTGACCTCGCCGTTAATATCAGAGTACATTCGTGTGCAATCGCGACCCATATCGTAGATGCGAAGCGATGCGGAAACGTCGCCAACATAGAGAGCACCGATTGCGGCCATAACCATCACTAACGCCATGTTCTGTGAGCTCAGTTTTGTACTGGAGTGGATAAAGTGCAAGTGTGGGTTGAAACACTTGTGGAATGCCCGGACGTAGCGGCGAACTTGGTCGCTTGAGGGTAGCATTGCACCATATGGCGCTGGATCAGATGGGACCTGGGGCGAGAAATGGTCGGACGGGGGCCCGTTCGAAATAAGCGGAGCCACCGTTGGTCGAAGATTATCATTAAGGCCTGTGTGACTGACTGAGCCATTGCTGAAGCTGCTCTGGCCACCAGAGGGACTGAGTCCGGGACTGAGTCCGGAGCCCAAATTCAAAGATGGCTGTTGTTGGTGCTGATGCTGCTGGTGCTGGTGCTGATGGTGATGTTGCTGCTGTGGCTGTGGCTGTGGCTGCTGCTGTGGCTGCTGGCTGTGTGTATGCATTGAACTGGGAACAGACGTAAAGGCACTAGCTCGCCGAGACCACGACGGCTCATTGTTAAGCTCTTCAAAATATTGCGCAGGGTTAAGATCGAGCTGCTTTTCGAGCTCGCGCTTGATCTCGGCTGAATCACCGCCGCCTCCAAAATCGGTCGTCGTAAACTCGGTAAAGTCGAGTGGGTCGTTGTGGTGGGTAAACGACTCTGACTTGGAGTCGTGGCTAGCATCGTGATCATCTTCCATTGCAATAAATTTGTCAAAAAACTCCTGGCCGTTGGTCTGCGGCTCGCGCGGCCGCTCCATCATCCCAGGCACAAGTGGATCCTGTGCATACGAGCCCTTTCGCTGGCTGGACGAGGATGTGCTTGACTGGTGGTATGCCGGGAAACTCATTGGCGACTCGTATGAGTTACTAGCAGGCACCGACATCATGGGCGTGGCGTAGCTCATGCCATCAGCAACCTGCGGAGAGTTGTAGTCCCCGGGGGCCCAGTGGAAGTCACCCTGTCTCGAGCTGCGGACGCTAGGAAACGAGCCCGGAGTTGGTGCCGAGCCATTGATCGAAACAGGAGTGGCCGCAGATACTGAGCCAGGAGTTCCTACCATATGATTCCCTGAGCTTGCTCCAGCTCCACTGGCATTAGAGCCACTGGAGCCATTCTGCCCGTTGGAAGAACTGGGGCCACCAACACCAGACAATAGCTGTGGGTTGATACATAGTGCCGCGTCGCTGGCTGAGAAAGGAGTTTTCAAATCCAGTGGCTCGGGCACGGCAAGTCCATCCGGCTCAAACGCATAGGCCTGCGGAGTAGAAAAAGAAACCTCCTGAGGCCCACCAAGCGGAGTGTGGGTCGCCATATACTGGTCAACGTCTTTTCGGCGTACATAGGAAGTAACGCTTGAAGCATTGAACGAGTTTGATCGAGACTCTCTGTTCGTGAGATGTCGGTAAATTGGTGCCATATTGCAGACCGAGTCCAGCTCGTGCTCTAAGGGATTAAGGGGCAGCCATCCAGAGGGATAAGAAAAAGATCCAGACTGAGCTGCGCCCCCGTTCCAGGCAAGCGGCTGCTGCTGGGGCTTCTTCTGGGCATCCGATGGTGGGATCATGCCCGTGTTCACATAGGGCGACATGCCTTCATTTGCATTACCGTATCCCATGGAGTGCGAAGTAATTCGACCCCGCATTGGGCGCTGAGAGCCACCGGGTATAGATGTTGATGGGGACGGTGCTGATGGTGCGCCACTTCGAGCGTTGACTGCGGCCACAGAGGCTCGCCGCTTTGCACTAGGCGGGTCTGACTCGTTTTTAGGGGGCGAGAACGATGCATGCAACTTTTGTTTGTGTCGTAGAAGCAAATCTCGGCGGGCAAACGATCGTTCGCACACCGGGCATTGGAATGGCTTTTCCTTGGTGTGGGACCGTTCGTGACGCTTAAGATGCTCTAGTCGAGCAAAAGATCGGGTACAAGTTACGCAAACATAGGGACGTGGTTTATCCGTCTTAATCTGGACAGACTTTGCAGGAATTGGCTGGGTCTGAACAGATGATTGAACCTCACTGTCTGCCATGTATGTGTGGAGGTGAGAGGTGGGGGGCGAGTTGAAACTTTAAACAAAGGTAATTCGGGATCAGAATTTGAAGAATATAACGCAGCTTAAAATCACAACTGAGGAAGGCGAGAGTCGAAACTGGCAAACGCCCCACAATGAGCGGTTGTTAAAAAAAGGCGAGATTCGTTTAGACCTAGAGGATAGATGGTCGTTCTAGTGTATCTGATTAGCCACCGAAGCGATCGTCAAATTCTCGGTCACTGAGTTCCGGAGGCGCAGTAAGAAATTGGCCTTTTTGTAAGACGAACCCGACGTAGAATTTGCCTTGAAGGTCTTTTCCCAAACCAATGGTAGAAGGTTTGTAAGACTACAGGGTCGAGGTTTTACAGGCTGTGCTACCGGTTTTGTAAGTTTTGACTAATTTCATGTACCCCAGGACATTTTTTGGCCTAGTGCTCAATTGGCGATTCTATTGTTTTGGAGGCCTCTGATCAAAACGCGATGCCAGATAGTGTTTTGAGGTGCTACTTGAGTGGAAGTCTCAGCCGATTAAGAAAATCGTATTTCCAGTATTTGGTTCGAGGCTTCGGTAATGGGCTTTGCATATTCTCTTGTGCATACTCTGTCTGGGACCCAGAAAGCGACTTAGGGTTTTGGTCCTGTTTGGGCAGAGAAAACTCCATTGCAGGACGTAATCGGGCAGATCCTCTATGCCGATGAAACCGCGTCAATCTGGTTTGAGAGGTGGTCTGGTGCAACGCGAGCTACTTGATTGAAAAAAAGTATATCCAGAGTCCTGAAATCACAACAGGATTTAGTTTGCAGAGTATCTGTCAAATTCAGCGTCGTGAAGCCATTTGACAACAGAGTGACTCAACTTCAGACCAACGTCACCAAATGCAGAATTTGCTGACTCGTGCAGACGCAGTATACTATGGGGTGCATGCCCCACTTCTTACTGTCGCCCTGATTCACGGATGGTGAAATAGTCTTGTGACAACACAATATTACGACGTATGTAGCCATTTACACGCTCTGGAAGATCGAAAAAAGGACAAAACTAGCCGTATGTGTGCAGCAGGGCTGGTTTACCTGGGTAGCTGGATACAGGCATTAGTGCGCTGTTCGTAGTCATTCGACTACAGCTAAATATGCATGATAATTTTTTTAGAAAAACAAAAAAAAGTCGTTTCTAGGGCATCACATAATAAATTTAACGGTTTTTCTTTTTAGTATCTCATCTCTTGACTGGCCAAGGTACGTTGTGAAAATCTCTCCTGGTCAGGACGGTATTTTCACACAGCAGTGGAATTTTTTACCCTAACAAACCTTCCCCCTGTCTGAACTAAGACAGGGTGGTCTTGTTTAAAGTCAAACAACTTAGGCCAGAAGCTGCCATATCAACAGATCGCGCCAACCCTATTTCCCGAATTTGCGTTCACTGCTTTGTGCAGCTTTACAACTACTCAAATCCAAGATATGCTTGGCCTACGGCGAGTTCGGATGCAAAGGTTAGGCGGGATACGTCGTCGAGCAGCTTACAATGCGTGCGGGATCAGCTTGGCAGATCATGTTGTCTGCTTTAGTGACAAAACAGTTCGATCCGAGCGAGCATACTCAAGAAACAGAAAGACGTAAGTTTCGGTATCAATGCTCTATGCTCTTGGTGGTCTTGTTAAACCTATTTGTATCTGTACCAAATCTAGTATTCAATACCCGTGCCCTAACGTCGATCTTTGCGGTTTAGGGGGTCATCTTGTGTAGACTTGCACCCCATTAACACCCGGGACGCCCTCTGGGTGCTCCACATCTTGGTTAATACCCCTACAATACCACAATACCCTTCGCATTGGAGCTCGCTTCAATTATACCGCCCGTACCCTGTTTTCTTTTTTTTCTTCATAGGCCTTCTTAGACAAACTGCGCGTCGCGAGTTTTGAGCAGCCCATTTCGCCTGCCGGCTAGCAGACACCGTTCTGGTGAAAGCTTGCCATTTTGGCAAATGGTAGCGTCTTAGCCGTACCATGCGATTCTTGTAGTGATTCAGAAGTCCAAGAGGAACGCGTCTGGCTTCATAAGAACCCGTCGATTGGTCGCTCAGCGCCGTGGTGTCAGAGAAGTCATACATTTTATAATAAAAACAAATAAATAAAAATTCACACCAACCGGCGGTTGATGATGCACTGTATGAGCCAGTCTCGGCTGTAAATGACAGTCTTTGGTAGCATCAGCTGTTTTGACAGCCGTAAAACAATGTCTTTCGGCGAAATAGACGGGTGTTCTGATGAGAGACTAGAAAGTTTAGCCAAAATGACAACGACCCCTTCTTCAGTGATCTCGTCCAGCCCACTTACAATCCTGGGTGGCCGCGCACACGAAAGCTGCACTAGTAGTTGCACAATATTGTCCTTGGTGTTCTGCACTAGATATAGCGGAGGTACGAGCCCGCCCATAGCCAATTGGCGCTGGTCAAACTGTGTCTTCAATGAACACCCACTTGCCCATCGCTGATAAAAATCAGTAATGTCCAGACTAATTGGCGAGTCGAGAGCCAAAGAGTCTCCGGCCGCGAGCAGGTAGTCCTTCCAGTTCTCCAAAAAACGACCTGCCGAGACACAATCAGAAATAAACTTAAACGACAAGCAGGGCCATCCCATCGCCAGGCCGCCCAAATATTTCGGCGATCGCAATGGCCTAGTTGCAATCACGGCGCCAAATGTGAAGGACGGATCAGCCTTCCAGGAAACTGCGGGCTGCACATCTATAATTTGTTCAAAATCTTCAACCACCACGCCAAAGTTATCCAAAATTGATCCCTCGATAGATTTTGCATTGTCATGGTTGGCCATTGTGACTAGAAACATGCAGTTTTTGAAGATTCCCGCAGCAGGTGCCAAACTTGTCAATGGCGGAGCCAAACTGGTCATTGAAGGTGGCGCGGCATATAGTGATCGTTGAGTAGCTAATCGATTCAACCGACTAGTATTCCATTGTTGAAACTCACGGTCTCGCATTGAAATGTCCTTTACAGCCACCGTTACTGTTTCAAGCTGCATCCTTCTCGACACCCGTACTGGGTCAATTGTAAGGGTATCAAACCCCGCGCTGGTAACAAACTTTTGAGGTGTCGATGATTCCGACATTGCGGAAATTTTGTATTGCATATTATCATAGCGTACCAAATCCCCGATTTGCAAATCAATAGGCACAGCCAGCGACGCTTTGACCTGGCCTTCTTCCTCGGTACCAAACTCAACAACAATCTGTCGTTTGGGATCATTTTTAGCTTGGTGATATTCGTCTCGGTCAAGAATTAAAGCCGGATACCACCCATCGCCCGGCCAGTAGAAAAATAGACACTGATCCTGAGGTGGTGTAGCTGGGATTGTATTCTTGGGTCTTGCACCTCGCAACGGCGTACCAATTGCTCGAGGCTCCGGCAGAAGCAGCTTGCGATGTTTGAACGGTGGCGACTTGAACGGGGTTTCCTCAATAAACGCCGTGTCCTCGCCGTCACTGTCAACCTGGTGAACAGGTCTCGGCCGTGGCACAAGCTTTGGTCGGTCATACTCGCGGTCAATGGGTGTACCCATGACTTGAACATCGTCCGGTACATGGTCCGACCATGAGGAATGATCAGCTTCGAGTACCACATGCTTGTGTCGCTCCAAAATTGTCCGGGCTTGGGTGCTCAAGTCCTGGAGAGGAGCCTGAGTTGATGCGTTGTCGCTTTGCGGGGCTCGGAATGGAGTTTCCGGAGCGGCTAGACTCAAAAGCAACGAGTTATCGCCCGACAAATCGAGCTGGCCACCATTCAATATCCCGCCTGTTTGATGCTCTTCGTCGGAGTTGATCTCGATGTCGCTGAAAAACGTGTCACTACTATTTCCCATTCGAATATCGGCCTGTGTAATATCGCCATCGTCAACAGTTATATTTCCAGGCCCCTGTTCAGGGCCAGGCGCGTGGTCTCCGCTACTGGAAACCATCGCGTCGGTGATTATAAATTAAGATGCCTGCCAAAGTCAAATCTAGTTTTGTAGTCATTTTTGCACGGGTAAATAAACAGTTGGATCACTGGAAGCCTTGATGGAGTTGAACATGTCCGTCATTTCGTTGACAATATCAATCAATAGGGACCGCGAATAGCCAGCTTTAACGTACCATTTTTCACCGTCGACGAGAGCCACCTCTGCTTTACTATGCTTGATAGCCCAATAGTAGGCCGCCGCAGCAATTTTATCTGAAGGGTACACTACGCTCAGCATTGTGCGGCACGAGTCGTTGACAAAATTGTTTGCGAGAACGCTAACCCCTTCGGTGGAGCTGGGATACTGCGTGGTTAGCGTGCTAAGTGTCCGATAGGGTGATTCGATAGTAAGGTCGAAAAATAGGCCCTCAAGTAGCAGCTCCTCAGTGTACATAATTGTATCCACCCACTTTTTGAACTCATGAGAGTTTGTATCAATTTTCAGCCGTGGATTTCGGAGAGCAACCCGCATACAGACAAAGGCCACTTCCTGGATGGCCCGCGGCGACTCTTCGGTCTTAGAAGCCAAAAATATACATGCCGATGCGCAGTCATAGTAGTGGATCCGTTTCAGTGAGAAGCGGGTGTAGAAACGGTGAAGGTATGTGGCCGCTGTGTAGATCGCAGCCGGTCTAAGCTTGAGCTGTGTGCCTGTCTGGATCACAAATGACACGCCCTTGGACTGTTTAAGAATCTCATCTTTGTACGATATACCATCTTTTGCGCTTGGGCTCTTCTTGACTTCCTCAAGAGGTAGCGTCCAGCGCGGTTTCCGCTTGAGTTTGTCCATTTGTCAGATTTGATCAAATCGCAGATCCCTTAAGATCTCAACTGGGGGCTGATTTGGATTACCCCGGAATTGTATCCGGAGTGTAGAATTTGACAGATTTATACGCCGATTGGTTTATGAAATCACATTTAGATTGGATTTTGCGATTCAGATCAAAATGACAAAACTTGGGATTCAGATTTCGGCATGTCGTTGAATTGCACTTGGCCAGCACCGCATAGCATATGCTTTTTTCCTGATTAAACCTCCTTTATTTTCTCAGGGTTCCGAAACTTTCAGCTGTTTAGAGCGAAGATATGGCCGCAATTCTACAATTTTCAGGCCGATCTTCGTTTGGCGGGGTTCTATCCCCGCCTCGGTCATTAAGTAATTTGAATATATATACCCCACAAACCTCCATCCTTTGTACAGCATCATGTCTTCTGAATTGTTCAAAGTTCATAACAAAATTGTTCTGGTCACTGGTGGCTCTCGTGGTCTCGGTCTGGATATGGCCGAGGGTCTTCTGCTTGCAGGTGCCAGCAAGATTTACATTTCGTCTCGTAAAGCTGCTGCCTGCGACGAGTCTGTCAACTACCTGAACGACCTTGCCAAGAAGAACAACCTGTCGGGACGGGCCTTTGCTATCCCTGCTGACCTCGGCAACCGTGCTGGTGTTGAGCATCTTGCTAAGGAATTTGGCAAAAAGGAGACCAAGCTGGACATTTTGATTGCCAATGCTGGTGCCACCTGGGGTGCTGATTTCGACACCCACCCTGATGACGCCTTTGGCAAAGTTCTTGACTTGAATGTTCGCGGCGTGTTCAGCAGCATCCAGCTGTTCGCTCCATTCTTGCGTAAGGCTGGCAATCACGAGGACCCGTCACGCGTTCTTATCACGGGCTCGATCGCTGGCATCCGCGCTGGTGCATCGGGTGGCACCTACGGCTACCTGGCGTCCAAGGCCGCTGTGCACCATTTGGGCCGCACTCTGGCTAGCGAGCTTGGCCCCGAGAACATCACCGTTAACATTTTGGCCCCGGGCTTTTTCCCCAGTAAAATGTCGAACGGCGTTCTTTCGGTTATTGGCAAGGAACTCACCGAAACCAACCCTCGCCGCCGCCTTGGCGTCAAGCAGGACATTATTGGTGTTACCGTCTTCCTGTGTTCACCTGCCGGCAACTACATCAACGGTGTCGTCCTCCCTATTGACGGCGGTGCCTCTGTTTCCAAGCTCTAAGTACACGATTGCAGAATAGATATTAAATATAAAGCTAAGAGCTACACCTTTGATGTATTATATGACCCGCATGTTGTACATTTTAGTCCAGCCACATGGAAGGGGACCCGGGATCTTGCCCGGCAGTCGTTGCACCGAATGTCCACTTGCAGAGACTGCAGCTCTGGAGGCAAAATTTCCAGAGCAACGTCGTTATCAATGGCTCTGAAAATTGCCGATGTGTCAATGATAGACTTAAAACAGATGGGGCATTTGTAGTTTGCCGTGACATAGGACTCGTAGCACAGCTGGTGGATGGGATGGCCGCATGCCATAAACATGAGCACCTTGGTTGTATTAAAAAGATATTCGAGACAGATGGGGCAGTTTGAATTAGCGCTCTGTTCAATGCAAGGATGGTTGTCTGCTAACTCGATATTCATGCAGATACCGCATTTTTGGCAATGGATAGTGTCTACACCAATGCCGGCACCAACCCGACAAATTCCGCAGTCTTCGCAGTGGAAGATCGGTTTTTCCGGATCGTCACTCCACAGCTTGCACACTGGACAAAAGTACGATGCCATTTCCTCATGACACTGGCCACAGTTCTGAGCTGCACGCGAAGGCTTGTCGCATAACATACACAGCATAAACTGCGTTTCACGCCTCGGAAGGTTGTGCGACTCCACTTCATCATGGCACAGCCGGCACGGGTACCATTTTTCACACGTTACACATTGTACTTTGCAATTCCGTGAGTAGTGTGCGCAGCCAAGGTGATCGTGTTCAGCCGTAAAAGACAGTTCAAGATCCTCAGGAGATACTTTTACGTCCACAATTTCGGGTTCGATAACCGGTAATGGGCGCTGTTGAGACCACTGCGGGGACCAATTTGGTGAGCGGCCACGTTCGATGGCTTCAGTGAAGCTCTTGAGCAGTAGAGCGGATGCGTTGCGAAGCGTAGCGTTGAGTGTGGAAATATCGGGGACATGTCCAAGCCTCTCAAAATCGGACTCGTCGCTTGTGACACTAAATACGCTTCCAGCTTCACTGAGTTCGCTGTCAGAGTCAGCCTGTTCGTTGTCGACTAAATCGTCCTCGAGCAGGTCATCGACGTTGTCAACAATGCCAAACTCTTCAAGGTCCTGAAGTAGTTCAAACCAATGCGGGGCCCACGACTGTGGCCACCTGCGAGGCCAGCCCTGCGGCAACTGTGGCAAATGGGGTATTTGGGGGAGCTGGAGCTGGGGTAGCTGCGGGACGGGCAATGTGGGCATAGCTGGCATAGCTGGCAAGTGAGGAATATTCAGTCGTGGAGCCCAGTTTTCTGGTAGCTGGAGTTTGAATGGACGAGGCAAATCGCTTAACGAAGCGAATGGATCTGCCCACGCGAGGATGCGTGCTTGGTACGCCCTGAGCGATTGAAGAGAGGGCACGCCCTTAGACTCATCCAGAACTGGTTTGGGCGCAATTGTCTCATCGTCGCTTGAATTCTCGGTTTCAAGGTCAAGACGGGCAGACGGCGTGGCACTGATCACCACCCGATCTACCTCGGCTGCTGCCGACTCTGCTGACATGGAGCAAAGACGGCAGTTGTGCAGCGCGTACAGGCTTTTGTTGCGGTACGGATATCGAGCTTGCGAACGACGATTCCCGCACCGACGAATACTGCGAAACTATGTACGTGCTAAATTCGAAGCGGGCGAGCTGCCGCCACCGCAGACCCTGGCAAACACTATAAGCTTTGTAAAGGCTGCCGCTGAGTATACAGGCCTAGAACGGCGGTGCTTAGCGACGATGATCCATGTTGAGCATGGTCGATACGAACGGCAAAAGACTTTGACGGCAACCCCAGCCCGCGTGAAGCGAGATAAACCGCTGGATGACTTTAACTTTGCATTTTACGACTCTGTTGTAGCTGGTCTTAACGAGTCCATGAATCTGTGTCTATAGTCGTTACCTCGTGTTACAAATTGAGAGTTCAAAAGTTTGGCAAAGAAAACTCTGCCTGGCTTTTAGAATTAGCAGGATACTGCATGAAGCCTGCAAAACGCCTGCGTCCGCTAGTCCCCCCGCTCACTCATTACCGTCTTGACTGGTTCGGATTCCAGATAGAGCCCGTGCTCGTAAATGTAGCGAATGACACTGCTTGGAGCGAGATACTGCACGCTCATGTTTCTCCGAATAAATAGCCGCACCTTTGTTGACGAAATATCGTTGTAGATCAGCTGTTTGATCACCAAGACATTGTGCCGGTGCTCGTACATGATATCGTGAGACAACAGGAAAGACCGCACATCGGATCCAGTGCGCTCTACAATCATACAGCCGTACCGTCCCAGAATGTGTCGCAAATCGCTGTCTAGCCACACGTTAGGCTCACCCATGGACTCGATAAGGTCACCGCCAGCCAACAGCATGATCTTCACGCCGCGCCGCTTGCCTGACGATGTTCGGATTCCCTTCCGCTTGATGTTGACCTCTTGGTTGAAGTGGTCGAGCACGACTGCCGTCCTCGTGTACGTCGGCTGCAGCGACTCCCAAGCATCGACCATTAGCCACGACGACGTCCGCTCGCAAGCAAGTTCGCACATCCGGACGCGGTGGTGCGATGGAGCAAGCCCAGCCTTTTTGTAATGGTCACTGACAGGCGAGTAATAGCCGCCAATGACTTCAAACTGGGTCTGGTCCCGCACTGCGTCCAAGGCCATCTCAAACATTCGCAGATGTAAATAAGTTATAGGCGAGAACGATCCGCATGCCACCAAAATCAGTGGCGACTTCGTCTCGTCCTTCATAACAGTGGCCAGCCTGTGCACGGGAAATTCGTAGTCGGCGAGTTTGGTTGCTTGCCGACGCACATTGTTGGGTACCTCTTCGAGCGAGGCCGATATTTGGTACGCCGGCTCGTGAATTTCTGGCACAACAAACTTCTGCGTGATGTCTGTGTTGGTCGGAATGCCCTGGGGGATATCTAGCGAAGAGCTGCCATCCGAATCGTCGCTAACGCTCTCAACCGGAAGCGGCGGGGCACTTGAGACTCGGGCGTCGAAAAATGGTTGAATTGGCGCATTGGTGGGAATCTGGTTCGCTGGCATCGTTTTCGAGCGTACCTTGTCCATCTCGCTAGGCGGGACAAAGTCGGGGTCCTTCCGGGGGTCCATTTGCGCAAGAGGCGGGGACGAGGGGAGGTTGAGGCGAAATGTCGTCTAGGCCCTTGAGTGACTAAGTTTCGAAAATAGGCCGGTCAACCGCCGATGATCACTAGGCCGACAACCTTGTGGTAATATTGGTGTCAGAAGGGGTCAAGTTCAAGTATCGGAAGTGTGTTCAAAACTGGTGGAATTTCCGACGACGATGAGTTTTCAAGAGTTGAATATACTTGGTGTACCAAAATGCATAGTTCACGCGACATTGCGTATTTTCACTGTTTGACAGCCCTCACCCTGACGAAGTCCCTCTGGCTCTCTCCCTTCCTAATCAAGTACAAACTTACTGCCAGTATTTAAAATAAAAAATAACCCAATTAACCCAATGATCCCATCAATACGAACAATGTTACAGTGTTCAAGTGGTACTAAAGTATTAGTACTGAAGTATTGGTGTTAGTCTTAGTGCTAGATCTGGTGCTGCTGCTGGTACTAGTGCTAGTGCTGCTGCTCCTGCCGTTGCTGTTGCAGCTGGGGCCGGTGCTGGTGCCAGTGCTGGTCCTAGTGCTGTTACTAGTGCTAGTGCTATGTGAATTGATGGTTCAGAGGCTTGCACCACTCAGTCCAGCCGAGCATATAGACTTTGCTGCACTCGCCCGCTTGACGCACCCGTTAATTTGCACCTTATGCAACTCTCCACTAACAATTCAAAATTGAGACTCAGTCTGGGAAGTTTTGAATAATATACCACGGCAGACAACGTCGTCCGCTCTATTTTGAGCTACGGAGCCCCTATGTCACCGAATAAAGAGTCATTTTTACCAGCTTAGTGGTGCGAGTCGTGAGACTTGTAGCCGTAGATGTGACGGCGACCGATAATCTCGCCGAGGGAGAACAGGCCGAGCAGCTGAACAAGAGCAGCACTGCCCTTGATGAGAGCTGGCTTGTCAAGAGCGGTAATACGGTCAATGAAAAGCTGGGGCTTGGCAAAGGTGGTCTTTGCGCACTGGACGTAGGCGAGGAGGTCCTGAGTGAAAACTTTCTGGATCTGCTGCGAGGTAGGCGGCGACATAGCCTCCTTGGTCCAAACGTACTTGCCGAGCTCGAGAGAAACCTTGGACCAGTAAACAGCACAGTTGGCGAAAGAGTTAGCCTTGGTGACCATATTGGACATGGCAGTCTGGGCCTTGGCAGCAATATTCTTGGCCTTGGCACTGGCGTTCTGGGCTTTGGTAGCCGCAGAGGTGGAGTTGAAGCGCACCTGCTTGGAAATTAGTTGACGGTTGACCAGACGCAACATGCTTATTTTCTTGAGGTTAATTTCACGCGGTGAAGTTATAAAGGGTTGCAGAGTAATGAAAACCTGTTTTGTATTGGGACGAAAATGCTGCTTAGCCAATTAACGTCGGCGGTTACCCGGGTTGCTAAACCCCCGTTCGACTGAGTACGCCCCAGTACCCCATCGGCTGTATATCTAGCTGGTTTGTAATCGGACAAAAGCCACGACGATGGCCCAACCAATTGTTCTTGATCAAGGCACTGGCTTTGTTAAAATAGGGCGTGCCGGCACTAATTTCCCGGACTACACGTTCCAATCAATGGTCGGCCGCCCTATTCTGCGAGCTGAAGAGCGCACAGATGGCCTAGAGATCAAGGATATCATGTGCGGCGACGAGGCCAGCGCAGTGCGGTCGGCCCTCCAGGTCTCCTACCCCATGGAAAACGGTATTATTCGCAACTGGGAGGACATGGAGCATCTATGGGACTTTTCGTTTTACGAAAAAATGCGCATTGACCCCAGCCAGCACAAGATTTTGCTCACGGAGGCTCCGCTCAATCCGCTGGCCAACCGCGAGAGAATGGTCCAGACGATGTTTGAAAAGTACAATTTCAACGGTGTCTATGTCGCCATCCAGGCTGTTCTCGCGCTTTATGCCCAGGGTCTTAGCTCTGGCGTCGTCGTCGACAGCGGTGACGGCGTAACGCACATTGTGCCCGTATACGACTCGGTTGTGCTCAACCACCTTACCCGCCGTATTAACATTGCCGGTCGCGATATCACGCGCCAGATGATCAATCTGCTGCTCCGCCGCGGTTACGCGTTCAACCGAACCGCCGATTTTGAGACCGTGCGCATGATCAAAGAAAAGTTCTGCTATGTGTCGTACGATTTGGACTTTGACAAAAAGCTCACCGAGGAGACCACAACGCTCATGGAGACCTACGAGCTTCCCGACGGCCGTGTGATCAAGCTCGGCCCTGAGCGGTATTTGGCTCCCGAGTGCTTGTTCCAGCCCTACCTTGTAGACTCCGAGGCACCGGGCCTAGGCGAGGCAGTGTTCAACACGATCCAGAGCGCCGAAGTCGACCTGCGGTCGTCGCTGTACAAGGCAATTGTACTGTCGGGCGGCACATCAATGTACCCGGGACTTCCGTCACGGCTGGAGAAGGAGCTCAAGCAGCTCTGGCTCACCAAGGTCGCAAACAATGACGCGTCGCGGCTCGAAAAGTTCAAGGTACGTATCGAGGACCCACCTCGCCGTCGCCACATGGTGTTTTTGGGTGGCGCAGTGCTGGCAAACATCATGGCAGACAAGGATCAAATGTGGATTTCCAAACAAGAATGGGATGAAGTTGGCCCGCGGGCTCTCGAGAAATTGGGACCTCGGTGACTAGCTGGCTGGTCTATAAATTATGTACAACACCCTTTAGGTTATCTTTGAAGCTTTGGGGACCGCATTTTGCCCATTTGCAGCCGCTGGAGCCGGTTAAGGCGGCGAAGGAACAGCACAATAATCGTGATAGTAACTGCGCCTATCACGCCAGTGACGCCCAAAAACCCCCAGTTGGAATCTTCAATGAAATTCTTTAGATTCATTCCGTAGACGGCTGCCACCATTGACCCTGCACTGAGGCCAAGCATGCCGATCTGAAATTTCAGCTCGAGGGTCATGAGTGAATTGCGATTAGCGTCCAAAACAATATTAATGATTTCTTCTGTGCTCTTGATATTCGACGCCAGAGACTCGGTTGCCTGCACGATTTCGTCGCAATAATTGTAGTACGACTCAAGCATGATTTCCGCGTCCGAGGTGTCTCTCTCGGTTGATCCATTCTTCTTGGCCGTCAAATAGAGATCCTGCAAGTCCTCATCGTTGTCCAGCAAGTCTTCAAGAGCATCTCTAATCAGCGTGGCCTTTTGTAAAAATGAAGACAGCTGCTTTGACTGAAGAAGCAGCCGCCGAAGCTGGTCCCGGGAAATGCTGATTTCCAGATTAGCCAGGATCCCATTCACTAAATGCGTTTGCACCTGTAATTCCGAGTCCAGCGAAGACATCACCGACACAAAAATCGCTTCTAGCGCACGCAGCTCGTATGGTAGCTCACTACCCGACTGGTTGCGTAGCCGGTGCTCTAGATCATAAAGAAACATAGAATGTGCTCGCGAATCGGTGTGCCCGTACACGTCGAAAAGAAGAACGCTGTCGGCTTTTACAAGAGCTCGTATATGCAGCAAGTGAATCAAAATTGAGTTATCGCGAACCAAAAGCGTCGGGACAATGTTATGTGTGCTCACATCGACCTTGCGAAGATCCCGCGGGAGCAAACCGTGCTTCGAAAGTAGCTCAGACCGCTTAAACTCGCCATTGGCAACTTTAGTTTGACCCTTCTCATCTAAAACAGTGCATCTCATTAGACTTCCCGTCGACGACTTGAGGGCCCGCCCCAAAATTATATTTGTCTCCTCGTCGGTGAGCGGCGGCTGCCTTGTTGGAGGTGTCGCAGTCCCACCAGTAGCGGGCTGGCGGCCTAATATCCAGCGACTATACGGTCTGCATGGCACAAGAGGTTTTGAAAATAGCCTAAAAGCCATCTAACCACCACAATGAAAATTCTGTAATTGGCCCCCGAATCACTCTGATTTCAAAGTACTTGGGAGCTGACTACTGTCGCGAACTGAAACCAGCTTACGCAGACTATTTGGGATGTTTACCCATTGTCGCTTTTGCCTCTCCACTTTGTTTACTCGTGTGCATCGAGACATTTTCTTTGATCTACTTTTCTGAACGGATTTTCTAGACAGCATTCTAGCCCGATACACCAGTTGGGTTTCCAATATGCAGGACTTGCTTTCGGCCAATACCTCAGCTGCTAGCGACGCTTCGCTCAAAACAAATGCTTCCGCACATCGCGTTTTATCCGTAGACCAGTTCGAGCTCTTGGAGCAACTTGGGTCCGGATCGTTCGGCACAGTGTATAAAGCGCGAGATTTGGTGCTCGAAAGAACGTGTGCAATCAAGAAAATCGATATGGATGAAACCTCAGACGACATTGAGGAGATCCAGCGAGAGATCACAATTCTCGCAGAATGCTACGACGAACACATCACCCGTTACTACGGCTCGTTTGTAAACGGCTACAAACTTTGGATTATAATGGAATATCTCGGTGGCGGCTCGTGTCTCGATTTGTTGCGTGTTTCTCATGGCATCTCAGAACCAGTGGTCGCGTGGATTCTTAAAGAGCTCCTCCAGGGACTCGAGTACCTCCACGCCAATCGTAAAATCCATCGAGACATCAAGGCAGCAAATATTTTGGTGGCTGAAGATGGTGCAGTGAAGATTGCCGACTTTGGCGTTGCAACAAAACTGTCTAGTAACCTGTCTCACCGAAATACATTGGTTGGTACCCCGTTCTGGATGGCCCCCGAAGTTATCAAAGAGAAAGACTACTCTTATCCAGCAGATATCTGGTCGGTAGGTATTACTGCAATGGAATTGGCCAATGGAGAACCGCCATTATCCCATTTACCACCTATGAAGGCTGTCAACTTTATCGCCCGCAACCCACCTCCCGTGCTCAGCAACGCATTTTCGCGTGAATTCCGTGACTTTGTCAACCAATGCCTCCGAAGGTCGCCTAACGAGCGTTCCACAGTACCGGAGCTTCTTAAACACAGGTTTTTGGCCAAAGCGTCTCGGAAAGAGATGGTACGTCTTGTGAAAGGCTATATCGCTGCCCGCGTGCCTAAACCGGCCTCGTCAATTCCACCAACTGTTAATGACTTTAACTTTGCGTCGATAGACGACGACGATGATGATTGGGATTTCGACACAGTTCGACCAGAGGGAACTACAGCCTCCTCAACTCCTTCACCGGTGGCATCGTCAACGACCTCGTCAACGACCTCGTTAGCGACCTCGTCAGCGACCTCGTCAATGGCCACATCATACTGTGCTCCTCCACGGCCATCGCTCATGAGCACTTCGTCTTCTTCGTCGATGCAATCCCAGAACTCAAAAGTGCCATCACCGATCCCATCACCAGAGATGAGCGAGACTAACATTAACACTATCAAAACCATTCAGGAAACCATGCGCGATCGCCGGGGCCCGCTTTTGCGCATTTTCTCGCACGCTGCCCAACGCTTTGACGACGCAATTCTAGCCGAAATCGCAGACGCATTAGCAGTCGAGCCACTCACTATGGAAGTTGAAAATTATCTGGTGAAGAAAATTGGCCGTGTAGCTGTCGACAAGCTAGATATTCGACCAAAAGACAACCGCAAGCGCCTTGACCAGGTGGAAGACATTTTGTTAGCCAAATGGCTCGCTGAAGCGCAGAAAAGACATGCTTAAGGGCAAAGACATAGCTCGCGACGCAACGCATTGCAAACATTATAACTATTTATAGCTCAACCATAACTGCCAACTAATTTTTGTTGACTATTTTGCTGGTCATTTTACCTGTTCTCTTCTTCTCCGGAACCACATACGGGCAATACTCCATTTCAACCATTTGAGCATTGAGACCAGTGCGACGAAGTAACGTCCGCAATGCTTGATACTCTTTGGAGCAGGCGTTATAGTGCCGGAACCAAGTTCCCCACCTGCCTGTTCTCGTACAGTCGATGTCAATCCAACGGTAACATATACCGCACAGTCCCTTCCATCTCAAATTTCTACCAATTGTTTGCGGGACTAGCAGCAGTGGATCCTCCATAACACTGCCATTAGCCAAGATTCCGTGCTCAAAGTTCTTGTGATAAACATAAGAACTGCACTTCATCTTGTGATATCCACCGTTAGGACAGTTGTCGCACCAGCCCAGCTTGGTGTTTGCAGAACCTTTGGTATACCGCGGTCGATACAAATCAGGCCGGGGACTCAGGCACGACTGATTTTCAGAAACATCAGCAGACAAACTCAAATCCTTGGGCTGGCAAGCCACAACTTTACGCAACGACGTCGTAAGCCGCAGGCCGCCAGGCAGCTCAGCATCTGGCGTGGGAACTAAAAGATTTTTACCGTCAAATACCGGAGCAGGAAAGTGATTGTAGCGCCGAGGAGGTCTGGAGGTCAGAATCTCAACTGCTGTCTCAACTTCATCAAGAGTAAACGAGGAAGTCCGGTTGTCACTCAGCTTGAAGTTAGATGGCCGTTTAGATGAACGGACCGTCCATTTTTTACAAAGCTCCAAAATATCTGGATAAACGATATTTCCCACAGGTACATCCAGTGTAGCTACAATCCCAGCGGAGAAAACAGGCCCATTTGTTGAGCTGGTGAGCTCGTCCAGAATACTGAGCGGGTCGTCGGTAGGCAGCGCGATGCAACGTCGGATCGCTTGAGTAATTCTCATCAAAGCAGCTTCACCTGTATATGAATTATCACTTGGGCTCAAACAGCTGAGCTGTGAACCGCTCACAAAGTCGTGGGCCAGTGTGTCACAACGCCGCTTATGACTGCGTGCTTCTGTTACGCCTTGTTCCCCCACAAGATTGCATTCAAGCTTCGTATACATGCCTGCACTTGTGGGAAGTGAGAGGCCGCGCCGAAGGTCATCTTGCCAAGATTCAGAAACCTGGAGCACTCGGAAGTCGTTTTCAGCCTGCTCAGGAGACGACATAATAGCATCAAGGGGACCCGCTTGAAAGCAAATCTGCGGGGGGCCATCTATGCTTCTTGTCACAACATTGATATCCATACAATTGATCTCAGGTGGTGTACGGGGTTCCAGTACCTCTGTTTCGTGCGGGACCGCTGGAGGCATAACAAGCTGCTGAGGGTGATGTTTAGCCAAAACCTGATCCTTGACTTCTTGGACTCCAGACCATACAGTATTGTTAGCCAAAAGCCGAATATCCTTAGGCGAAGGCAAGTTCTCAGTAACAAAATTCCCCACGTCTTTCGCCACAAGCTGTGGGTCAATGTTTGGGTCAACAAGTGCCGGTTCAAGGTCGTGGTCAAAGTCGGGCTCTGACAGATCTACATCCGGCAATTCGATATCTTCAAGAACAGGAACGTATCTGAAAAAGTCCGCAGGGGGACCGTTCATTTCGTAGCTTCCAATTTCAGGACTTGACAGAAGCGACATGCCTCCATCTGAGAATAGCGGACTCTGGAGGTCGGGTGAAACGGGCGGGGAAGATAACTCAGAGTAGTGTAACGAAAAATTGTCGTCAACATTGAGCTTTTTAGCGACTTCGTCGCAGATCGCCGCGTCATCGTAAGATAGCGAGAACAGGCTGTTTAGTTGGTTTAGATCGCTATCATAGGTAGCCCTCTTGCGCAAGCGCCAGGATGGGTCTGGGCTGCGGGCGAACATCAAAATTTATAGCAAACGCGCGAGCGCAATAGTCGGAGTGATAAACAACAAAAGCCTAAAGGCGCATTTCTAAACAGAGCGGTGTTGTGCTTTGTCTTTGTACCACAACCTCCAATGCCTGTTTTGCAGCCCGTTGTTTTGGCTATTATTGACACTTTTCAGTGGGCTTATATTAAACTACACGACAAAGTCACGTCGCCTAGTCCTGCTCGGCGATCGCGACAAGGCGCTCCTCGATTTCGTCGACGGTGAGAGTGCGGAACGAGCCATCCGGAAACGCCACGCCGACCTCGATATCGTTCTTGCGGAAATCGAGGGCTAGCACATTTGAAAGTGCGATAATGGCCTCCTCTACAACTTGCTTCCAGTCACCTGTCACGAATTCTTTGTTTTTGAGCTTCTTCTCCAAATAAATCATGCCCTGCTGCTGCTTGGGGCCTGTCGCGGTGGCCTTGTATCCTGTGTAGTAACCTGCCGGATCGCACTTGTAAACCAGCGGCCCGCGCTCGTCGTCGACACCCACAAGAGTCATTGCCACACCGAGGGGTCGCATGTAGGCCCGCTGGGTGTACACCTGGTTGACATTGGCCATGCGCTTTGCCAAGGCGTCGACGGGCATCTCATAACCATGTTTGTGGCGGAATTCCGCAGCCTCAGAGCGGGCCCGGGATACCGCAGCGCGCGAATCTCCAATAGGACCTGTCATGGTTGCGCCAATTGTGCGCGAAATGGGGAAAATGTACGATACGGTCGACGGGTCAAGCAGCTTGTCGCCGACCTTCTTTTGCGACACGGTGACGGCGGAGTCTTTGCCCTTAAGGGCTATAGAGTTTAGATTCGTCGACTTGATCGCTTTGAACGCATATTCGACCTGATACAGTCTGCCTTCAGGCGAGAAAATCGTAATGTGGCGATCGAACCCGGAATTCGACATGACAAATGGATGAAGACGAAACGGGCCTGGTGAGCCTTTCTGTGATTATGGCATCGACGTTCTCCCTCGATCAAAAATCCGAGGAGAAGAAGCCGCTATACACCGACTTTACAAATGGTTGGCAGCCAAAAGTGTCGTATCATTTTAATGAGCAGGCTGCACAGTTTCATTTTGGCGTGAAACATCCCATGAAGCCCTTCCGCCTCATGCTCACAGATCACCTAGTGCTCAGCTACGGCATGCAAAACAAAATGGACTGGTACAAGCCCAGGGCAGCAACTGAGGACGAAATAGAACAGTTTCATGCTGATGAATACGTCAAGTTTCTGCAGACGGTGACGCCGTCAACCTTAGACAAGTTCCCCGATGCACCGTCCAAGTTCAACATCGGCGACGATTGCCCAATCTTTGATGGACTTTACGAGTATGCGAGCATTTGCGCAGGCGCGAGTGTTGATGCGAGTAGAAAGTTGGTGAATGAACAAAGCGATATTGCCATCAACTGGTCGGGTGGGCTTCACCACGCGAAGAAGTTCGAGGCCTCTGGGTTTTGCTACGTGAACGACATTGTCCTGGGTATTCTCAATTTGCTGCGGGTGTATTCTCGCGTATTGTACATTGACATTGACGTTCACCACGGTGACGGTGTCCAGGAAGCTTTCTACCTCACGGATCGGGTCATGACCCTCTCCTTTCACAAATATAATGGCGAATACTTCCCTGGTACAGGCAGTTTAGACGAGATCGGCGCTGAGAATGGCAAACATTACAGTTTGAATGTACCGCTGCGAGATGGAATCGACGACGAGTCGTATATCCAGCTGTTCAAATCCATTCTGGAGCAGGTGCTTGTCAAGTTCCGCCCTGAGGCCATTGTACTCCAGTGTGGAGCGGATTCGCTGGGCGGCGACCGGCTGGGCCGGTTTAATTTGAATATTCAGGCGCATGCTGAATGTGTACGATTCACAAAGTCGTTCAATATCCCACTAATGGTGCTCGGCGGTGGTGGGTACACGCCGCGGAACGTCTCGCGATTATGGGCCTACGAAACGGCTGTTTGTTTGGGGATAGAACCCGATGCTGAGCTCCCGCCTAATTTGCCATTTTATCAGCATTTCGCCCCAGACTACAGTCTTTTCCCACAGCTTTCCGGGCTAGTGGAAAATCATAACTCGCGAGCCTATTTGGAGTCGGTCCACTCTCAAGTTTTGGAGCAGCTGCGTTATCTTAATGGTGCACCATCTGTACAAATGCAGGCAATTCCACCAGACCTGTTTGGCCACACAACAGAGGCGGACAGGGCACTTGCCGAGGCAGCCGAGAACCCAGATTCGAGAGACCTAGCCCAGGAGGCCAAAGACGGGGCAAGGCAGGGAGAGATGGTTCAGGGTTGACGGGTAGTCACTAAACCACTTTGTACGACGTGTTTTTCCGAGAAATGTGGGGTAAGAAAATATCGGTCTTAATAGTTGGACTCTAATTTTTGGCTACCTTGTCTTGTCTATATTGGTTTAACATTGGTGCTAGTTTCTAATTCCTATTTCTTATATCTCTCAAATTTCGCCTAGAACCTCCAACTCAGGTTTTCTCAAGAAAGGGCACAGGAGTTACCCCTCCCAGCAAATTCCCAAAAGTAACGGCATATGAAACTCGATCTCTACAATTTGCGATGAAAAAAATTTATCATGCATAATTGAGTATATACTCCGAGTATTCTACGTACTGACCGCCGAATTTGACCCACAACGATGCCTTCTTCTTTTGGCGAAGCGGGGTAGGGCACTTGACGCAGCACCAAATATTAGTCACCTTCGGGATGAAAAATCATGCCGCTGTAAGTACCCGTATTTAGTCAACGGAAGGAACACCTATACCAGGAATATAATTCTTTGGAATTCCACCCGCCACTTACTACTTGGTTTAGTATCGAGCAACCACCTCACTCCCACACGGGTTTTCTTTCGAATAATAAAAAATGAGTTTGCCGGAGCCGACTTCTAGCGAGGCGTCCAAACAGTATTTCTTGAAATACGCCAGCATCGTCGACGACGCGGGTAATAAATACCTATCTGAGAGCGACTTCGTCCAGGCCGTTGCACCACCGAATGAAAATTACGAGAAGGTGCAGCGTAACTCGTACGCTGTTCTCTTTGGCGTCGCAGACCGCTCAAAACAGGGCCGCGTGTCTCTTCACGATTGGCTCGCATTTGACCAGCTCCTCGAGCAGCCTGACGCGGAATACCAAATTGCTTTCCGTGTCTTTGATACCACCGGGTCCGGAGTTGTGAACTTCAATGAGTTTGTTAAAATCTACACTGCTAACCGCTCCAGCAAGTCTTTGCCCTTTGACTGGAACTCGAAATGGGCCTCTCTTTACTTGGGCGAGTCTGGCCACCGTCACAACATGTCCTACCAGCAATTTTCACAGATGGTGAGTGGACTTGTGGGTGAGCGGATTCGTCAGGCTTTCCAGCACTTTGACAGTAAGAATTCCGGTTTCATTACCCCGAACCAGTTTGAGGAAATCATGAAGCGCATTGCCCAGCATAAGCTCAGTAACCACCTGCTTGACAACCTGCACACTGTCACTCAGCGGCCGAATTCGCAATCCAGCAAAGTGTCTTATGCTACTGTGCGGGCCTTTTTGAACTTGGTTAACCACACCGAGTTCATTGAGCAGATCGCACGCGAAACCAGCCGCGAGGGCCATTTCACCCGTAAGGACTTTATGGAGAATGCAGCTCGTAGTGCACGTTATTTGAGCTTCACACCGCTTGAACTTGACCTGCTATTCCACTTTGCTAATGACGGCAAGTCTTCGGACTCTGCTTCGCTGGAAAGGTTTGATCAAATGTTCAACCCGCAGTGGCAGGATGTTTACAGCCGTTATGCGGCTTCCCAGCAGCAAAAAACTGCTGCCGCGAAGAATGCTGCTTCGGACCCCCGGTCATTCTTGTCCGAGGTCTTTGAGTCCGTATACAATTTCGGTTTGGGCTCAGTTGCCGGTGCGTTTGGTGCCACAGTGGTTTACCCCATTGATTTGGTGAAGACCCGCATGCAAAACCAGCGTAAGGCAAAACCGGGTCAGCAGCTGCTGTACAAGAACTCGTGGGATTGTTTCCGCAAAACAGTACACAATGAGGGCTTCCGCGGCCTGTACTCGGGCCTGGGCCCCCAGCTAGTAGGCGTCGCTCCTGAAAAGGCCATCAAACTTACCGTCAACGACCTTGTGCGCGGTATTGCAACCCAGCCCGACGGTACACTCCCTCTTTGGTCTGAAATCGTTGCAGGTGGTACCGCCGGCGCTTGTCAGGTTGTTTTCACTAATCCTCTGGAGATTGTCAAGATCCGTCTGCAGGTCCAGGGTGAAATGGCCCGTCATGAGGGCGTTCCCAAGCGGTCGGCGCTGCACATTGTCCGCCAATTGGGTCTGGTTGGGCTGTACAAGGGTGCCTCGGCATGCTTGCTGCGCGACGTGCCGTTTTCTGCCATTTATTTCCCAACTTATGCCCATCTTAAGAAGGACTACTTCAAAGAGGGCCCCGGTAAACCGCTCAAAACCTGGCAGCTGCTGGTTGCTGGCGCGATTGCCGGTATCCCTGCCGCTTATTTCACAACGCCATTTGACGTTATCAAGACTCGCTTGCAAGTTGAGTCTCGGAAAGGTATGACCCAGTACAATGGTCTCCGCCATGCTGCGGCTATGATCTGGAAAGAGGAGGGCTTCACTGCATTCTTCAAGGGTGGCCCTGCCCGTATTCTCCGGTCATCGCCCCAGTTTGGCTGCACTCTTGCTGCCTACGAGGTTCTGAAGCGCTTCTTGCCGTTCCCGGGCACTGAAACGCATACTGAGGCTGGCCATTCTGTTCCCTCCGCGACTTCCACGCGGGAGCCGCCTGTCAAGTACTTACGTTCGCGGAACAGTCTCAAGGTTCTCTTAGACATTGACGAGAATTTCGGCAAGCCTTGGGTCATGAATAAGAATTAATAAAGAGAGAAATCTCCAAAATCACTTTACATTTTGACGATTTTTGATGCTAGAGTAGCTATTTTTGCGTAGCGTAGACAAGACCAAAAAGAATAACAAATTAAGAATCTCAAATTGAGAATAGAGATGATGATCACCTCAATTCACAAAATACAATCACAATTTTGCTTCAAACCTTGATATTAAAACTTGAGGCTTCAAAAGTTGGTTCACAAAATTTCCATCTTTAGTTGTAATTCCATTATATATACACATTTGTGCAAGTTCGCATCTTGAGTTGGCCAGCTGAAACCTACTTCATTGCTCCTTAGTAAGAGAGTTTGAATTCCCTATTCTCCACGAAAAACAGGCTTCGGCAATGAACGACGAAGGAGCAGAGTTGCCAAAAGCCAATGATACGGCAGCCATGGTTCGGCGGTACCTACCACAATTCCCCGATCTTGAAACAGATCATGAAACTTCGTTTACTTGGGAAATCTCCGACTGGCACAGCCTGCCTGAGCGCGCTCTCTCGCCTGTTTTTGAGGCCGGGGGCTTCCGCTGGCGTTTACTGCTTTTCCCAGAGGGCAATGGCTCTTCTTGCCGCGGAAGAATCAGTTTGTATTTGCAAATTCAGGACAGCGGGCCCGTAGCATCGAAGCCGGCCACTGAGGCTATGTCCCCGACGCCGCAAGGCGACTCTACAACAGAGCCTCAATTGGCGCCGCCAACCCCGCCAAGATGGCATGTATGCACTCAGTTTGCTCTAGCTATCTGGAATCCGCAGCACCCGGATGCATACATCTGCCAAATGGCCCACCACCGCTACAACCCGCGTACAACTGACTGGGGGTACTCGCACATGTGCGAGGTTCGTAGCGCACTGACACGCGGCACACGGGCGGCTGCACTGATTGAGAAGAACCATGTGAATGTTACAGCGTTCGTTCGGACTATCAAGGACCCCACAGGCATTCTTTGGCATGACTTTGTCGACTACGATTCCCGGCTCGAGACCGGCTACACAGGGCTCACAAACCAGGGTGCTACCTGCTATCTCAACTCGCTGCTACAATCTCTGTATTTTACCCGGGTATTCCGCAGAGCCGTGTACGAAATCCCTGCTGGTGACAGCGAGTCCGTCACCAGTGGCCTGCAGCGCCTGTTCTACCTGCTCGCCACATCGCCTACACCGGTCAACACTAACTCGCTCACTCGCTCATTTGGATGGGACACTGCAGATGCATTCACACAACATGATGTTCAGGAATTAAACCGTGTTCTTATGGACAGGCTGGAAACCAAAATGAAAGGTACCAGCGTTGAAGGTGTCTTGACCAAAATTTTCGTGGGCCAGATGAAAAGCTATATCAAGTGCATCAATGTTGATTTCGAGTCCGCTCGTGTCGAGGATTTCTGGGATATCCAGCTCAATGTGAAAAATATGCAGGACATTTACGCTTCGTTCAGAGATTATGTGCAGACAGAAGTTCTTGAGGGTGAAAATCAGTATCACGCCACGGGCTTTGGCATGCAGGACGCGAACAAAGGTGTTATTTTCGAGAGCTTCCCTCCTGTATTGCATTTGCAGCTCAAGCGCTATGAGTACGATTTTATGCGTGACGTCGAGGTCAAAATCAACGACAGGTTCGAGTTCCCACTGGACTTAGACCTCGCCCCGTTCCTTGATCCTGAGAGTGATGCTGTACGCAAAGCTGCTGCCAACGGTGAGTCCTGGGAATACGCTTTGCACGGTGTTCTCGTGCATTCTGGTGACCTGAATGCTGGACACTACTACACGCTAATCAAACCCGAGGCTGACGGCGACTGGTTCCGGTTTGACGATGACCGCGTTACGAGAGCCAGCCTGAAAGAAGTCTTGGATGACAACTTTGGCGGTGAACTGCCCAATTCTCGTGGAATCAAGCGCATCACCTCGGCATATATGCTGGTGTATATCCGCAAGTGCCAGCTTGACTTTGTTCTGCCAAACGGCCCAGATGCTTGGCCCAAGGCACTTCCGGAAGCCATTGCCGCCGAGCAACAGGCCGAGGAACAGCTTCGTCGTGAAGTATTTGAGCAGAGACAGTTTATGGTTGTTAGGCTACTGAGTCGGCGTCAGTTTGCGAAGCACACAAACGTCGGTTTGGCAACCTGGACAACACGGCATTCCCGCGAAGCTGATGCTTCAATGCCCGAGCTGCTCAAGGTGCGGCGGACCATGAAAATTAGCCAGCTTTATTCTGCGGTTGCGGAGCATTGTGGGTTCGACTATCTCCCGACGCTGTGGTTGGTTTCCCCGCGTGAGTACGCCGCCAAGCGGATCCACATGCTTGAGCCCCAGCATGGCGAGCGCACAATTGAAGAGCTCAGTGCTTGGAGTGACGGACCCTACCCAGTTTTGTGGGTTCAGGAAAGTCCCGGCGATTTGGAAACCGAGGCTCTGGTATTTGTCAAAGAGTTTAATGTGAAAGACCAGACTCTCACTGGGCTTTCCACTGTATGGGTGCGTAAAGACCGTCCTTTGGCCGAAGCATTGGCTCAATTTGCGTCTGCTAGTGCAATTTACCGTGAGTCTCAGTCCAATGTCGAGAAACTAGATGTATCTGCGCCTGTAGGCGAGCAGCTGGTGACAGGCGACATTATTGTTCTTGAAACACACGCATCCAGCGGTGCCCCGGCGACCGAAGTGGTGTCCGATTTGTTAGAAGCAGTGTACCCGACTCCGCGTGAGTTTTATGATTTCCTCAATCACCGGGTGACGCTTCTGCTTATTCCTCGACGCGAGGAGTCGGCTAAATTGGCTGACGATGAAGAACCACGGGAAATCACGCCCGACGAAGAGCCTGTTGTGGTAGTTACGAGCTCTAAAGAGCCTTACGCGAAACTGGCTCAGCGAGCGACTGAGGCATTGGCTGCAGCTGGTGTGGGAAATATTGATGCGTCTCGTCTACAGCTCTGGCCGGCACCCTATGATTGGGAGCCCTCACGAGAACCATTGCGAAGCGATGGATCGAATATGAGCGACTTGAGCGTGGTTGATTCGCCTCTCTACGTGTACTACCGCACATTGGACCGGCCACTTGCCGAGTTTGAACAACTGGTCGAGGTTCCTGTCCAATGGGTCACGTCTTTGGGTGCTGAGCCGCAGCAAATCCAGGTGTTAGTTCCTGCTATAGCCACAATGGGGGAGCTGGTTGCCGAGCTGGCCTCGCAGCTGGCCTCGCAGTTGGGAAATCAGGCTCCACCATTAGCACGCATAAAGGTTTGGACAGCACGGCACTGCCGGACAATTCGTAACTGGTCGCCCAGTATGCCGATCAGCGACGTTCAACGCACAGAAGAAATACTTGCCGCGGTTATGGGAGACGATGAGTTTGCCTTCCATAGCAAGGCAATTGCACCCATTAACCAGCGGCTAGTCTCGGTCTTCCATTTCCAAAAGGACGATTTCCGTACGCACTCTATTCCTTTCACGTTTGTGCTCCACGAGAATGAACCCTTTTCAGAAACGCGGTCTCGACTCCAGCGCCAGCTCGATTTATCCGAGAAGGTATTTGAGAAGATTCGCATCGCGATCTGCGGTCCCCCGTCTCGGGTGCGCTATCTCTCCGACGAAACTGAGCAGCTGTTTGAAACAATGGGTGACGAGGACGCAATTGGACTCGACCACGCCGATAAGCGTCGCGTTGTTCATCAACAGCAAGCTATCGTCATTAAATGATCAAAAGCTTGGCTTCTAACCACCATATCTGTTTGATATGAATTATGGGTCTAGCCGGCATTAAATAAATAGTTAGCAGCTAACAGGCTATCAGCTGCAAGTATGCGCAACTCAGATGCAGTTAGAATACTGCATAGATTAAAATGAAATTTCGAAAAAAATTTGTCATCCGTCATGCCTCGAGGCCCTCAGCTGCCGCGAGAACTTGTGGAGCAATTGCAAGGCGAAAAATATAATGATTGGAACCAAACACACAATTATAAAAAGGGGAAATCCCGTAAACAGCAGCGGAAAGAGCAGAGGCTGCAAAAGAAAGGCGGCAAACCAAGCCACCGCCCAGAGATCAGAGAGCCGGCTATGACCGCTGAAGAAACAATGGCGGCTTTGGCGGCCGCTAAAAAGCGTAAAGCACCAGAACAAAAATCTGAACCAAAGCCTGCTGCGAAAAAGCCTAAAGTGAAACCGTTTTTGAGTTTACACGATGAGGAAATGCGGAAGAAGGACGAAGAAGATGCAAAGTACTATGCCAAAAAACTCGGTTTAAAATCTCTTAAACTACCCAAAGGTGACGATGATTTGGGCGATCTTCTGGGTGATCTTGATTTTGATCGGTTCAGTGACTTGGATAAAGCAGCTGGAAGCAGTAGTGAAAGTGATTCAGACATTGCCGCCGAGTTAGACTCTGATGTGCCTCTCAACAAGGCCGATGATAGTGACGAGGTTATTGAAAATCCTTGGACTGACGATTCACTCTCCGAAGGTGATTTTGAGTCCGGTGAAGTGTCTGATCAGGAGTCTGAACCCGAAAAAGAATCCGATGACGGACAAGAATCCGATGACGAGGAAGTGATTGAAAACCCTTGGACTGACGATTCGCTTTCCGAAGGCGATTTTGATAGTGACTCCGATACCAAGAAATCTGAAAATGAAAGTGACGAGGAAATTGAAAATCCATGGACTGACGACTCACTTTCAGAAGGTGACCTTGATGGTGAATCTGATTCTGGTTCCGAATTGACCGCTGAACAAACTATGGCCGCCCTTAGAGCTAAGAAAGAGAAACAGGGATCGATGACTGCTGATGCAACTATGGCTGCACTTAAAGCCGCCAAAGCCGCCAAGTCAAAGTCAAGGTCAGCTGACGGAGAAATGACGGCGGAAGAAACTATGGCCGCACTGAAAGCCGCCAAAGCTGGAAAAGGAAAGGCCGAGAAAGCTAATCCATATGTCCCAGCTGGCGGGAAATATGTTCCTCCGTCACGTCGGAAGCTGGAGCCCACGACGAAATCCGAGGAAGAACTCAAACTGCATCGTCAAATAAAGGGTGCTTTGAACAAACTTGCTGAAGCTAATCTTGGCGCGATTGTAAACGAGATTGAAACATATTTTGCTGACCATACACGAGCAATGGTTTCAAATACTGTGGCAACTATTGTTATTGAAAGCGTCTCGTCGCAAGGGACACTGCAGGCTAATTTCCTCACGGTACATGCAGGGCTTGTGGGGGCTTTGTATCGCACGATTGGCGTCGATTTTGGTGCAGAGTTTATACAGCTGTTGTTTGAAACATTCGAAAATGCCCGGGAGGCCGGTGATTCGCAAAAGGCAAACAACTTGGTGCAGCTTTTGGCAGAATGTTACAGCATGCAAGTGGTTGCACCGAAACTCGTTTACGATATTATTCGCGAGCTCCTTCAAGATTTGACTGAGGCCAATACGGAGCTGCTACTAGGTATTATTCGCAGCTGTGGTACTCAGCTCAGATCTGACGATCCTGAATCTCTCAAGGAAATCATTGTTATGCTTCAGAGTACCGTTGGCAAACTAGATCAGTCAACGTTATCACCCCGCACTAAATTCTTGGTCGAAAGCATTGTGGCGTTGAAAAATCAGAGACAAAAGGCTGTTAATGAAGGTGTTATTGAGCTACGGCGAAGGCTGCGGAAGCTTCTTGGCGGTATCAAGGGCCAGGCTTCTGATCCATTACAAGTTGGTGTTGATGATATTCGCAACGTGGAAACGCGGGGAAAGTGGTGGATTGTTGGTGCGGCTTGGGCTGGTCAGTCCAAGCCAGACAAACATGAGGATGTTGATCAGAAGGAAGTTGATGAGCTGCTTGGTTCCGCTGAACCCAATTGGCTCGAGCTGGCTAAAAAGCAACGGCTTAATACAGATATTCGACGGGCGGTCTTTGTCGCATTAATGGGTGCCGAAGATTACATTGACGCTTGTCAACGGATTGACAAACTGCATCTCAAAAACAAACAGGCCCGCGAAGTTCCGCATGTCATTTTGCATTGCTGTTCCAACGAAGAAACGTACAATCCATTTTACGCGTTGGTAGCTGCGAAACAGTGTACCCAGCATCAGATGCGTAAGACGCTACAGTTCAATCTCTGGGACTTTTTTGGTGTGCTAGAGTCGGCTGGGGGGTCTGTTAATGTTCAAAAAATTATGCATTATGCCCGCTTTTATGCCTCTTTAGTTGCCCAAGGTGCTCTGGGGCTAGACATTTTGAAAACGGTTGACTTTTTGGCTGCCAACGAAGATATCAAAGTGTTTTTGGAAATGTTTTTCGTGTATCTCTACCGGACGCTAGGTAAACAGGCCGAGCAGCATGCATCGCACAATATGGTTGAAGGCACTCGCCGAGACGCCAAAGGTTTGGCTCAGCTTTTGACCCAAACAAGAGATCGGTCAGTGTTACGCGGCATCCAATACATCCAACCGCAAATTGCTTCCTCCACAGCTGTGGGATCTGGTAAAAACGCAGTCCGTGTCAAATGGTGCTGTGACATGGTGAGCGAACTGATTCAGGAACTAGCGGCTCGCGAGCATTCTCATGACTTGGGCTTGTAAATCTTATAAACAATATATAACTAGGCTTTTGCTTGTAGATCACGTTTACGGAAATCAGTGCTGCTAACTTTTGCGTCACCACCAATAAGTCCGACTTCAACAACGGTGAGTTCATTCCATCCCTTGGACCGCCGATAGTGATTTACAGCGCCTCCACCTGACCGGGTTTCATAACTAACGACCAGCGCATCAATGGCCTCGACAGTTCCTGTAGGGCCATAAATATCGTTAATTTCCTCGGTGTAGATCTCCAATCCCGGGAAAACGTACGCAATGAACTGACGGACTGCAGAGTCTCTCGTTGAGTAAGAATCCATAGCCTCGGCATGTTTCTTGTTTTTGAGTAATTCAGGACCCGTTACACCCACAATCAGTCGATCCCTAGCCAAAAACCCTGCCAGGGTCAGAAGCAACTTGTGACCAATATGCAAATGGTCAAAAGTACCGCCTACTGCCACAACTGAGAACCCATTTTGAGATGGAGAGCCTGCCCCCACATCCAAATTGACCATTGAGCTGGCTGACAGCCATTCACCGGCAGAGAATTCAGCCTTAACCGACTCTGAAACTCCCTGTTGAACAAAAACTTTGTCGTACTTTGTATTTACTTGCCGAGGAAGCACAGTGACGTCTGCGGGGTTGTCTACAGCGCGCGAGTATTCGTACAGCGTTCGCACGACGTTTTCAAACGCAGCCAACTCCTCGGGAATTCTGCTGAGGATGATATCGAGTTTCCCCTGCGACCCTGCCTGTCGCACAGCTTCAATGACCGAGTCTCGGCTCGTTTTGGCGGGGTCGATAACTAGAGCCAAGTGCATGACAACGTAATCAGGATGGACAATCGCGTATGGGTTGACACAAAGGCCGGAATATCCGAGGCTTTAGAAGGATTAACTCCTCAAAATCTAAAAGACCGGTGCTGTGACTTGTTTCAAAATAATCTGATCGTGGGTAAAGTGTACTTTGCTCAGCAAGTCTTGGCTCAAGCTAGTAAATCGCCCGCTCGAGAGCTTGCAGCTCTTTTAGCGGTCGTGAACTCGGAATTAAACGATATTGGTGAGTTTGTTTTACAGTATTTGGTCCGACAGTTCCTGATCAGTGCCAAACAAGAGCCAGAAACAGCCCTGAACACGGCAGTTTTTGTTGCAGATCTGTATAATCATGGTATGGCCCAAATTGAGCTAGTTGCTGAAATGGTTTTGGTATTACAGTATTTGGGATCTAATAGTGCCAAAGTTGTTGGTCGTATTGCTACACAGTCAGATGTCCGAGACTATCTTGTAGAAAAAGTTGGTCAAGTCGATTTTGAGCCCTTTGATCTGGACATTGTTCTCGACAAATACAAACTGTGTCATGATTTAGACCTCAAAATTAAAGATCTTGAGCCACTCCCTGAACGCGAATACGAATGGCCCAATGCAGACCGATGGGACGAGCTCCAAGCGGTGATTTTGGGTCTTTCATCCCAAAAAGCTGAACCCGAAAGCATCTCTAGCCCTCCAGCTGAGGTACAAGTAGATCAAAAACCACAAGCAATGGGCATTGTTGATATGACACAGAGTGAGGACACTGGTTTCAAAAAACAGGTTTATTTGGTCGTAATGTCGGCGCTTTCTGCAGAAGAAGCCACGCATAAAGTGTTGCGAATCAAAGGCCCAACTCGTGCGATTGTTAAAACAATTGTAGAGATCGCCGGCCAAGAAAAAACCATCAACCCTATTTATTCAAACATTGGCTACCGGTTATGTCGCCTTGTTGACGATGAATGGCGACATAGTTTCGAGTCGGAGTTTTCCGATCAGTGGGAGTCCGTTCAACAGTACGAAACGAATCAAATTCGGAACATCGGGCGCCTTTTTGGCTACCTGCTTGCATCTGACTCCCTTGACTGGCAGTGCCTTGAATGTGTTGATTTAACTATTTCGGGGAGCACTCCGTCCACCCGCATTTTTCTCCAGAGTGTGTTCAACGAGCTTCGGAGCGAAATGGGCTCAGCAGCACTTGTTTCGCGGCTCGAAGACCCCGATCTGAAGTCAATTGGAATATTCCCTGTTGATTCAGACGACAAAAAGTTTGCTCGCGACTTTTTCAAGGCAATTAATATGGGGCCTGTTGCTGATTTAGTTAGATCTCGGATAAACGCGGGAAAGTCCTAGCCCTGACAATCCCCCAACAAGAAAATATGCATTTCGCGATCGATAGAATATATTTATGAGAAAGATATGCGGGCGCTTGGTTCCCGGTTGTCCCTTTTGTGCGTCTTCTTTTCAGAGTGTTTTATTATATTCCAACGGCCCAATATCTTCTCCAGAATTCGGTATACCCTAGCCCTTTTTGGCTGCACCAATCGTGATGCTCACCTAATTCTGGTTGATCTGGGAGTTCAACGTTTCTTTTCTACCCCCTCTTTCTTAGAGTCTTTGATTTTTTTGGGTACCCTTGAAAAGAAAAGTCCAACAACAAAAATGTATCATTTGGTTGCTAGATCCCAGTTAAAACGCTCCGCGATGTTGGTTCGCCCTACCACTATGGCCATCCGCGGCATGGCCACCGAGAAGAAGGACTTGGACGTTGTGGTTATCGGCGCTGGTCCCGGTGGCTATGTGGCGGCCATCAAAGCTGCGCAGCTCGGTCTCAAAACCGCTTGCATTGACAAGCGAGGTCCTCCCGGCGGTACGTGTCTGAATGTGGGCTGCATTCCGTCCAAGGCGCTGCTCAACAACTCCCATATTTATCACACCATCAAGGAGGACACCAAGAACCGGGGAATCGAGGTGTCGGACGCCAAAATCAATTTTGAGCAGTTCATGAAGGCAAAAGACCAGGCCGTGGACGGTTTGACCAGCGGTGTGCGCCTGCTGTTCAAGAAGAACAAGGTTGACTACTACGAGGGCACTGGCGCCTTTGCCGACGAGAACACCATTGATGTCACCTTGAACGATGGCTCTGAGGTCACGCTGAATACCAAGAATGTCATCATTGCTACCGGTTCTGAGCCCACTCCTTTCCCGGGTATTGAAATCGACGAGGAGCGCATTGTGACTTCCACCGGTATTCTCAGCCTCAAGGAGATCCCCAAGTCGCTCACCATTATCGGTGGTGGCATTATTGGCCTCGAGATGGGCTCTGTTTGGTCGCGTTTGGGCACCAAGGTCACCGTTGTTGAGTTCATGCCCTCGATTGGCGGTGCCGGTATGGACACTGAGCTGTCCAAGACTGCCCTCAAGATTTTAAAGAAGCAGGGCATGGAGTTCCAGCTTCAGACCAAGGTTTTGGGCGCCAAACGTGATGGTGACATTGTCAAGATCGAGGTCGAGGATTCCAAGGGCAACAAGTCCGAGCTCGAATCCGATGTTCTGTTGGTCGCCGTCGGCCGTCGCCCTTACACCGAGGGCCTGGGTCTCGAGAAGGTCGGCATTGAGACCGACAACAAGGGCCGGGTCGTGATGGACTCTGAGTACCGCACCAAGTACCCCCACATCCGGGTTATTGGCGATGCCACTTTTGGCCCTATGTTGGCCCACAAGGCCGAGGACGAGGCCATTGCTGCCGCTGAGTACATCAAGAACGGCTACGGCCACGTCAACTACAACGTGATCCCGTCGGTCATGTACACGCACCCCGAATTTGCTTGGGTTGGTCAGACCGAGCAGGAGCTCAAGGAGGCCGGCATCAAGTACAACGTCGGCAAGTTCTCTTTTGCCGCCAACTCGCGTGCCAAGACTAACTTGGACACCGACGGCTTTGTCAAGGTTCTCGCCGACAAAGAGACCGACCGCATTCTGGGCGTTCACATCGCCGGTCCCAATGCTGGTGAGATGATCGGCGAGGCTGGCTTGGCTCTTGAGTACGGTGCTGCTTCTGAAGATGTTGCTCGCACCTGCCATGCTCACCCGACTCTTTCTGAGGCCTTGAAGGAGGCTTGTCTTGCTGCTTACGATAAGCCCATCAACTCGTAGGTTTGTGTCCAGCCTTAGTTTTCGTTTCATACATGAATTAACCTGCCTGCAGTATATAGAACTATTTGCTGATTGTTTGCTATGCTGGAGCCACTCACATTGCTCGCGTTGCTGGTTTTGCTGGCATCGCTGGCATTGCGGGCATTGCTTGCGTTGTTGGCATCGTTTTCTACTAAATGCGCCCAATTATCGGCTCAAGAGCTTTGGGAAGCCACTCGGCAGAATCTCCTTGGAAAAACCACCCACCGGGCCACTTTGTAGATTCGTCAATGTTAAATACAGCAACTTTGCCACCTCGCTGGGCAACTTCCTCAATGTATCCCGCCGCTGGCCACACTGTGGCCGACGTACCGACAACCAACACCAAGTCAACGTCGCCAGCAGAAATATATTCATCAGCCCGCCGAATAGCATCATAAGGCAGCGCCTCACCAAACCATACGACACCTGGCCGCAAAAGTGAGTTGCATTTCGGACAGTGCGGCAGCTGCGACTCGGCAATTTGCTCTGCCTCCGTCTCATCATTCAGATTCGCATTCGCCAACGCCGGCGTCAGCGGCTCCTTGAAATTGCCTCGTTCAGTGTACCTGCAGTTGAAATTTGTGCACAGTAACGAAAATAGACTGCCATGGAGATGCACCAACCCGTCCCGCGGATGCTGTGCTCGCTCACTCAACCCGTCAACGTTCTGAGTGAGAGTCAAAAACTTGTCGCCCCGTCGCTCCGCCAACTTCGCCAGAGCCTTGTGTCCCTTGTGCGGTTTGGCAGATAGTGCTGCTTTGCGACGTGCCGAATAAAATTGCCACACCAAACTCGGGTCTAGTTCGAAGGCTTCAGGTGTTGCGAGCTCAATGGCATCGTACTTCTTCCAGAGACCGCCAGCGCCGCGGAAAGTGGCTAGCCCGCTAGTCGCACTAAGTCCAGCACCTAAAATTGCCAATACTTTTCGGCTCGAAACTAGGTGTTGCTGGAAAGAACGTAAATCGTTCGACATTATGCCGGTAAGGTTTTGATCCACCAGGAAAGGATGCTGACATCAGCGTTCTGACTCCATCTTAAATGGCCGAAATCAGCGAGGTTTGCAGACCGATATTGGACGGTGCGTACAAACTGCGGAACGACGCTGGCAACGACGCGTCTTTTGTGTTTCATGAGCCCGTCGACCGACGCCTCGTCGATTACTACCGCGTCATTAAGCGCCCTATGGCCCTCAGCAACATCCGCGACAATCTCAAGGCTAATCGCTATACGAATGTCGCTCAGTTTTTCCTGGATATGGCCCAGATCACCTATAATGCGCGAGTTTACAATGCACCAGATTCGTTTATCTACGTCGATGCCTTGATTTTGGACAACTACATTCGTGACCAGCTAACCAAGCTGATGGCCCGGCACATTTTCGACCCAGCTGACTTGGTGTACCCAGATTTGGGTCCCATACCGGAACATCCTGCTACTAATGGCTATGACTACGAAAGTATGGACTCAATGTCCGATAGCGACAGTGACGACGACGGCCGGCGGACCCGCCGACGGCCCATGCGCAAGTCTGTGCTTTTAGGCCGCCGCAAACGCCAGGAAGAGGAAGAAGAGGAAGAAAGATCGGCTGCTGAGGGTCGCAAACGCCGTGGTCGACCCCCGACAGTCGATAAGCCGCACGAACACCGCATCAAAGCTATTCTGCGCGCCATCCGCCGCGAGCGCGATTTGGACACCGGACGCTCACTCTACACCGATTTTGAAAAGCTACCCGATTCCAAAGTATTCCCTGACTATTATTCTGTGATCACTGAGCCGATGGCGCTGGACGGCGTGCGGAAGAATATCAAGAGGCGCAAGTACTTTAGCGTCGAGGCATTCCTTAATGACATGAACCTCATTTTCAACAATGCTAAGCAGTACAACGCCGAAACGTCCCAGATTTATCAGGATGCTGTGCGTCTACAGCAAATTTTGGCTGCCGTTGCCGACGAAGAGCTCAGAAAGCCGGATTCTGCCTACCAGGACCCCGACTCTAACTCGAAAACGTCACGCCTGCCCCTAGACTCGGTTGAACACCGCGGCGAGACCTACAAAGTGGGTGATTGGGTTCATCTCAGTAATGCAAATGATCCGGCGAAACCAATCATTGGCCAAATTTTCCGACTTTGGCAAGAAGGCGGCGAGCAATGGGTCAACGTCTGCTGGTATTACCGTCCCGAACAGACGGTTCATCGCTACGATAAGCTGTTTTACGAGAATGAGGTAATGAAGAGTGGGCAGTACCGTGATCAGAAAGTCGAGGAGATCCTGGAGAAGTGTTTTGTGATGTACATCACAAAATATCAGCGGGGTCGGCCTCAGGGCATCGGTCAGCGATCAGTATACTGTTGCGAGAGCCGCTATAATGAGGCTGAGAAAACCTTTAACAAAATTCGGACTTGGAAGGCCTGCATTCCTGACGAAGTGCGGTCTACAGATTATCCTATGGACCTGTTTGAGCGGCCGAGACCGCTGCGTAGAGTTGTAAGTCCGATCAAAAACTTGCTTCCTGCCGATGCCAAAGACACAGACCCAATGCCTGAGCCGCGTATGGGTGCTCCCAATGCCCCCCCGATTGTTGGTGGAGTTTATAAACGGCCAGTGGATCCTAACGATCCACCCGAGCAGCCTACGCCGCAGTCTCCGCCGAGTGCTCCTCGTTCAGCGTCTCCGGCCGGCCCGGGCTCTACCACATCAGCACCAAGTGCTCCGGCAGTCAGTGCTGGTGGTATTCCGGGCAATTCTGTGCCGCTGCGGTACCCTCAAACTGCTTCATTGGGCAGCAGTCATGGTACAACGCCTACGCCGGGCCCAATGCCCGTTATGGCTTCTGGCGCAGGCGCTGGAGGCATGGGAGCACCACTTGATGCCATGATGCCACCAATGGGTGCTGGTGTTGGCGGCGGCGGTGGCTATGGCGGGCCTCCTGTGGCTATGCCCTCCGCCTATGCTTTGCCTGATGCTGTAGTGGGTGAGCTGCCTGCCAATCAAGTCACAAGCGTTGCGAAGCTCAAGGATGGGCAGATTCTATGGTTCCCATCCTGTCCAGTGTGGGTTTCGCACCGAGTTTTGGCCAATCCACTGCCAGGAGCTCCTGAGTTTGGCCTACCACGCCAGGGCCTTACTTTGGCCAACGGCTTGGGATTCTCCGCTAAGTATTTGGCCTGGAAGGCTGCTAACCCCTGATGTACACTAAACTGAGATTGGTTTACAGTTTGTAGTTTCCCATATAATGAAGACAGGATTTAAAAAGCTTGGAGCCCACTACAGCAGTGTACAAAATAGTTAAAACTGGTTCGGAAGCTTGTAAAACCAGTTTAAAAGCTTGTGAAAAAGTCGCTTTATCAACCTGGTCTGCCAACCTGATTTACTAATTTGTTCAAACGAATGGACTAAATCTTCTACGCAGGCTATGCAAATCAAGCAGGGCCATTTGAGCGGAATCCTTAAAACAAATACGTTTTAAGAGAGACGTTTCTTGGTATAAAGGGAAGTTTCGGGTATATTGATACGTTTACAGAATGCCCCAGTACTGCTCAACACCGAGGTAGCCAGGGGCCTTCCAGAGATCGTTGAAAGCAGTGTACAGGATGACATCGTTGCCAATGCTCTGCTTAAGAGAGGCAATGGCAGCATTGTGGGCGTCCTGAGAAGCAATGGCAACACCATTGTTCGAGCCCTGCTTGGGCCAGCCGGACTCAGTAATCAGAACGGACTTGGCACCACCGCAGGCAGTCCAAACACGCTGGGTCTGCTGAACAGCCCAGGGACCGGCACCAGAAGCAGGGATGGAGCCGTCAAAGAAAGCATGAGCATTAACAGCCATGTAGTCAGAGTGAGAGCACAGAGCAGGGTTGTTAATGACAGCGATAAAGGTGTCAACGGAGACAACAGGGCCAGTGTAGCCGAGGCCAGACAGAGCCGAGCGGCCGGTGGCAACGTAGCCGCCAACCTGGTCAGGGTTAGCCTGACCAGAGTTGACGAGCTCGTTACCGATGGAAACGGTGTGGACGCAGCCCCAGTCACCGTTGATACCGTCGTGGATGGCCTTGCAATCATTGGCAATGTTGCCCATGTCGAAGACGCCCAGGAACAGCTTCTGGTTGGGGGCCTTGGCAGCGTAGACGTTGGCAACCTGGTTGCAGTCAGTGCCGTACAGACGGATGATGCTGTAGCCAGCAAGCTGAGCCAAGTCGCTGGCAACCTCGCCAGCATTCTTGCAGGCACCGTTGTCGTGGTAAGGCGAGTAGGTGATACCAAGAGCACCACCGGAGCCAACAGAGACAGCGCCCGAGTTCGAAGAAGAGCTCGAGTCGGAACCAGTCTCAGCGGGAGCAGCAGCCTGGGGAGTGGTGGCGGGGGTAACAACGACAGTGGCATCGGTAACAGGGGTCAGCTCAGGAGCAGGGATAGCCGAGACAGAGGCGGCCTGGTCAAAGTTGGCCTGAACAGCAACAGGGTTGTCGACAGGCGAAGCGGCAGGAACACCGGCTGTAACGTAGTGGGTCTCCTTAAGAGTAACGTAGACAGCGGCCCGCTGGTGAACGTGCTGGACAGGCTGAGCCATAGCACCGGCCATCATCATGGCAGCAACAAAGACGTTGGACATCATGGTTGTAATCGTCAAGAAAGGAAGGGGGAGTTTCGAAGGAAAGAATACGGGTGGGTAAAAGTGACGCTTGCTCAACCGAAAGTTTGGTGATGAGGAAAAGACAACAGCCAGGGCGAGGGGGGTAAAGCCCTCCTTGGCCGCGTCCGCACGTCAATACCATAATCTTAGGTAATCTGCATGTCGAGGAAATTTTTAATGCACGGGCAAGGGCTCATCTGGGTCCGCCCCACTTTATTGGTCAGACTCTGCGCATTTGTTTACCCCTGTACAGATTCTCGAAAGCGCGTTTCTCCCCCAGCAAGCTCCAGTTTGATACCCTGTTTGTACCACTAGCAATTCCGCTGTTAGATACACGTAGCTACAGCTATAATCTTTGGGTCCGATCACCATGGCCGTCATCGCTACAGGTTTCGTACACCCCTTATCCTACACATGACCTCTGCGTCTGCAGAAATATGTAAATAAGCAATCAACATTCGTGACAAACACTGAAGAAAAAAAAAAGTAAAGGTTAGTGTAAAGACTGCCGAGGAAAGTTTTGTTTAGTTAATTTGGTTGTTTCAATTTCTCTAGTTCTGAAAAAGCTGCTCTACGGTGGCTTCAAATGCAAATGCCTCGAGCCACACTTTTACTCTGCGCTGTATAGACGTCGATCGTGGTGATGTATCGCCCAAGCAACAAGGCACCACCAAAGGTTGCCTGGGCGTTTTCAATTAAGGCAGCTTCTGGAATCAATTAAGCGAGAAACTGATGCAGCACTCCGATATCTCTGTATTTGTTCAAACTATTGAATGTTGTACTTAAAGTTTAATTTCGCAGTTAATTCCTTAGCCTCCCCATCTAATCCGCCTACATACCTTGGGTTACCGCTTGTAATCGAGAAATTGGCTTAACAAATGACTCGAGCTTGGCGGCACCACAATGTCTGGGGCGGGTTTCAGATGCTAGATAAAAAAACCCATGAAATTTCGTAAAGGTTTTAGAAAGTATTCTCAACAAAAATATGAAATCCAAATTGTCAAACACATAAGTTTCAGACAATATCCAGGTTCAAGTTAACACAAATTAGCGTTGTTTATATACAGTATGGCGCCATAAAAACTCACTTTAGTGTTTCCAAATGCGGTGCACTGGGGTCAGTGAGCGTCACCGAAATTCGTTTGGGTTAGAAATTAGAAAATGAGGCTCTATGATCTGAATTGACATTATGAGGTGTATCTAGAATACCGGTTAAGGAGGTGGGGACCACTGCCAAGCAAGGACCACGAGCACCGATCATGTGTCTCGGAGCTTGAGTCTCGGAGTACGCTCATCATCGGAGTATGCTCACCGGAGCACGACCCTCGACCGCTCCAGAATTTCACTACCGCCCAAGTAACTGTATACTATTCATTACAACGTCATTTACGGACGTCCGAGCTTAGTGTGACCAGCTGCGGGTTAGGAAATACAGGTATCGAGCTGACAGGAATAAAGACGTTAATAGCGTTTGGTGACTATGAATAAGTTGCCGATGATCACTATCAATTCATTCTATAGTTGACTGTACTATCTGGTGATCTATCGCCCGCTACTGCATCAGGACCGAACCCATCTGACAATTAAATAAAACAAAACAAACATCACAAATGCTCCTCCATAGAAAATCCACTTGTCCTCCCGGGCTCTTCGCTCAACTTTTCGAATTGTTTCTTGAGAAACGCCCAATGTTGCTGCAGCCTTTCTGAACGTTTGTTGAGTGCCCCGCAATAGTTCGTTCTGATCGGTGAGATCGCCTAAGGCGTAGCGCCCACGCTCAATAAACTCGTCAAGCTGCTGTCCGGCGCGTGCCAGCACGTCACCTTCGCGAGCAAGTCCTTCCTCCCGCGTAATATCGGCAGCAGGACTAGTAGAGTACGGGTTTTCGTCGTTTACTTCGCCGCCTCCCCTCTGTAGCCGCCGGGCAAACAGCTCCTGCCGATTGCTTGACGCAACGGCGTCTTCCTGCGCAGCTTTCAGCGCTTTGAGACGGTCTCGCGCCGACTGGAGCTCACTGCGGAAATTAGCGAGGCGTTCATTTGCCTGCTGCTTTTTTTCCACGTCTACCTCTTTACCCGCCGCCACGGCGTAGCTATCGATGGTTCTTTGGAAAGACGTTAAACTCGCGGAAATCTGGCCAAGTAGCGACAACGGCGCATCGCCAGGTGCAACTTCCAGTCTATCAAGCTCGGTTTTGACCTGCTTCAACTGCTTTACAGCGTGGTTGAACAGCGAGTTCATTAGTCACAATATGCGGTGACCAGGTTGAAATTTCGTGATGAGTCTATGTACATTTGGTAAAGCAGCCGCTGACGCCGTCGCCAGCTACAAATACATCGCCGGAGGAATTGGCCACAATATTGTCCATTTGGCCTACAATAGTCGGCCGAATCAGCTTGGCATTCCCACCAGTGCCCAGCTCGCCGTAGAGATTACTGCCCCACACGAACCAGCTAGGCGATGCGCCTGATAGTTTGACAAAACAATGTGTGGGGCTAACACTCCAGGTATCCGGGACAACATTCTGTGATTTCCCAAGCTTTTCGTCAAACTCTTGGATGCCCGAGAGTAGCGGCATTTGCAATGGGTCAGGCTGACAGTGGGCAAGTGATCCGGTGCCGAATTGACCGTTGATACCATTGCCAACAACATAGCACCGGTCTGCGGTTTGAAGGAACGAGACATCGCCACCAGCACCGATGTTCACGATAGGTCCCAGCCCACCGTTCAGCCTTGTAGTCGCCAAAGTCGGCACAGACACACGCATGTTTCTCACAGTATATGGCAGCATCAACTGACCGTATTTGTTGCTTCCACAGCCATAAACATCTCCTGATACAAGCCGGAAAAGTGTCGTCTGCGCACCGCAGGCAATCTGGGCCACCTTACCGGGAATTAGCTTAACGAGTCGCAGCTCTAGTGGAGCCGGAGCTGGATCAAATGCTGAGAGTGACGCCTGTCCCAATTGGCCGTCATGTTCGTCGACTTTGTGTAGCATAGCCGTTAAAACTCGGCCCCTGGAGGTCAAGCAGGCAACATGATCTGCACCAGCTTGGACATCAACGACCTTTTCAAACCAGCCCAAAGAGTCTTTAAATGTGAATTTCTGCGGCTTTGTGTCTTTATTCCATGTCCACAGATCGCCACTGCCGGCTAAGGCCACTAAAGTGCCATTTGATGCTTTGACCTGTTTCACGTTTTTGCCCTTGAGCACTACGCTGTGAGATTCAGGATGGGTCCACTGAACTACAGAGCCGTTCTTCAATACTGCTGCGGCAACTTGTGATGAAACGGCCAAATCACGTAGTTTTTCACCGTCCAAAAACGGAACTCGCACAGGCGTCTTAACATTGAGGTTGCCCTCGGACGTTTCAACAAGCCCATGGCGGTTATTGCCCCACAAATAAACGCCCACAGGTGGAGACTCAGCATAGGCACTTCCAACCATCAATGCACCAGCGCCGGCCGCCCCCAAGGCACCGATTTTGCAATATCGCCTGAACATGTGCAGAAAGATTCGGGATGACAAAGATTGCTGGGCCGCCAACAAGTATCCTTTGTACCGATATCCAGATGATCCGCATGGCAACAATGGCGCCCCGACGGCTTGTAACCCAACGCTTTTTTAGTGGCGCAGCAGCCATCCGGCAGCAGTATCATTTTGACACCCGTAAGTTTGCTATCAAGCTTGAGCGGGAGGGATTTACGCCGTCCCAAGCCGACGCCATTCTCAAGTCGCTGGCGAACGTGCTCAGCGATACGATTGCAAATGTGAACAACAATATGGTGTCCAAAGAGGAGTTCTCTCGGCGGGTGTACCAGCAGAAGGTTGATTTCACGAAGCTCAAGTCTGAGCTCCAGAACCTGGACAAGGGTGATTTTGCCCGGATTAGCGATGAACACGAACGATTAGTGACAGATGTGGAGAAAACCAAGCAGCAATTTAAGGAAACAGTCGCCAAAGCGCGGGCGAATGTGCGGCTGGACCTGAACCTCGAGAAAGGTCGGGTTCGCGAGGAGAGCGCTGGGCAAGAGTTCAAAATCCAGGAGATCAGTGCCCGAATCGACGAAGAGCTGTCCAATTTCAAAACGCAAATCGAAGGCACCAAGCTCCAGGTTCTGCAGTGGCTTATTGGTGTCTGCACTGGTACGCTGGCTTTGGTGCTGGCATATATTCGGTTACTCACATAAGTATTTATAGTCTAAAAGAAAAGTCTCTTGCGCTCAGTAGCTGTTTCATTAGGATTGTTGATGGCACAGCCTGTGACACAAAGCTGTAGATTCCGTAGTCATTGCTACCCTTGAACATCTTGTCGCAAAAGTGGATGATGGTCTTGTGACCCTGTCTTGAGACCACGTCTTGAGACCCTCCTTTTCGACATGGCGCCCTGTCTATTCCAGCCAGTGGGGAACACGTCAAATGAGACCTAACCCCTAATGGCGTGAGCCAAAAAGGCAATTTTGGCTATCTTGACTAGACTGTTGTCAACCAGGGAGAAACATTAATACGATACTGCTTAAATTTTGTGTTATATTTTATGCACCACAACTCCTTAGGCAGCAAAAGCCTCAGGGAACTCAGCGACATTCTCAGCCAGAGGGCCCTTCTTGGTCAGGAACTTGACGTAGGCACCATCGTCCTTGATCTCACCGGCCTGGCGGCGGGCAACGTACTCATCACGGTCGAGAGGAGTGAAGCCCCACTTCTTGGAGATAATAATCTTCTGCTGGCCAGGGAACTTGTAACGAGAGCGACGGAGAGCCTCAATAACAACAGCCTTGTTGGAGTCCTTAGTGCGGACAGAGATCAGAATCTGACCAATGTCGACACGGGCGGCCAAACCAGCGGGCTTACCCCAGGCACCACGCATACCCTGCTGCAAACGATCAGCACCGGCGCACGACAACATTTTGTTGATACGCAGGACATGGAAGGGGTGGACGCGGATACGCATGTGGAAAGACTCACGGCCGGACATCTTGGTGATGTACTTGTTGGCGCAAATACGGGCAGCCTCGAGAGCCTCCGAAGAGAGCTGCTCCAGCTCGTTGGAAACCAGGTGGACGCAGAGAGGGAACTCGTCGTTGCTGGCGCGCTTGCGGCCCAAATCGTAGGCACGGATCTTGGCGTCAGGGACACCACGGTTGTACCGCGACTTGGGGAAAGGCTTGTTCTTGCAGTAACGGTAGCAGCGGGCGGGACGGCGAGCCATTGTGTATGGGTAAACTGTGAGTGGCGGCCAAACTATAGTACAAGAGTGGGATGGATTAGTGTGCCCTAAGCCCTACACTTAGTAAAAATTACAAATCCTCGCCACATTTGCTGACTGTTTATGCGGTCATCCCGCTTATTCCCCAGTTGCAATGCGCCCGCCAAGCGCTGAGTAACATGCAAAACCCAAACGAGGATACAGAGTGGAACGACGTTCTTAGACAACACGGCATTCTACCGCCGCGTCCCGAGTCGCCAACGGCTCAGCTTGAGGCGGCAATGGAAGAGGCGGTAGAGCGTGCGCATGCAAACCGCCTCGAGGGTAAATCGCTGGAGGAACTCGACGAACTCGAGGACGATGGTTTGGAAGATGAGGATTTCATTCAGATGTACAGAGAAAAACGTATGGCACAGATTAGAGAGCAGGCCTCTCGCGAACGTTTCGGCGAGGTCGTGCACATCTCAAAACCTGAGTACACTGAAGAAATCACCAATGCCTCGAAACACTGGCCCGTGTTTGTGCACATCGTAGGGGTGGGCGTTCCTCAAAGCAAGTTACTGTCGGCTCTATTACTGAGAGTTGCCCCCCGCTTCAAAGACATTAAATTTGTCGAAATTGACAGCAGCCAGATCAATGAAAAATACCCGTCGTCAAAATGCCCAACAATTCTCATTTACAAGAACACCAACGTTCTCGACCAAATCGTTACTTTGGACACCATTGGTGGCAATGCGGCAAATCTCCATGATATTGATCGCTTGTTAGTTAAAAAAGGGCTTGTTGAGCCCTCAGACGAGCGCCTTTTGGATAACCAGGACTCAGATTCCGATTAGTTTATTGCATCTTGCTTAGATAATTTTTTCCAGCTTTTTTAACCATGGGTCGGTACTTGGCGTCAAAGCGATATAAAACGAAAAGATATACCCGTGACCTTGATCAAGTGCTTCATGATGATATGTCTAGCCACAAGGCCATCGATGCTTTGGAAAACCAGCCGATGGACGAGTACAAGCCGGGTTTAGGCCAGTTTTATTGTGTGCCCTGCGCCAGATACTGCGAAACAGAACATGCCCTTGAAACTCACCAAAGAAGCAAGGTTCACAAAAGACAGCTCAAGGCACTCAAATTTGGGCCCTACACTCACCAGGAGGCAAATGCTGCTGGCGGTCGCGACGTTCAAAAGCATCTTGACAAGCAGCAGCAGCAGCGAGATATTCACGCCGAGCCTCGCGTGCAATCGCTTTTGACAGTTCCTGAAAAGCCAGCTGTCATTGAAAAGGCACAGGAAATGCAAACAGATACCTTAGAAAACGCCACAGTGGGAATTGACGACGAACTCGAAGACGACATTGATGAGACCGCTGGTCCTGAAGAAGTTGATCAGTCAGAGACAACTGCGAAAGCTGGCGACGAAGAAATCTCTTAAATTATTCATGTAAATTAATTCAACGCATTGCCCGAATTAACGAATTTGTGATGTTTGTAGACCCGGGTTGCCAGAAACACAGATTTCAGGTCGAATCAGCGTTGGGCTAAATGTCATCTAGTCAGATAATGGTAATCGCCAATTTTCAAGTAGAGCAACTGGCTATTTGAACTTCATAGGCCAGACCGTCAATCAATGGACTTGACCAGCAGAAGCTCAAACCGGGTTGTAACCCAATTCCTTTTCAAATTTGGTACATAAATTATAACTACCCCGCACCCCCGACCTTATACCCCTACGCGGTCGTCGGCACTTATCGATTGCAGGGCTGTGTAGAAAATACTTTGCCTAAATAAAGTCTCATACAAAAAAGTCCACTTTAGGCGATATCTCCCTTTATATGCGACTTTAGTTTCGATGACTCCAGTGTCAAAATTCAAGAGGTCATGTGCACAACATCATGCAACAAGCTGGATAACATTTCTTTTTATCCCGAGAGGTTAGGCCGAGTACCTGCAGTCTATTGCCGGCATGAAGGAATGAATAAAAAATCCCAGCTTAGCGGATATAATTGAATTCAAGAATCGAAACCAGTCAAGGAATTCCATTTTCAGTTTGAATTATGGAAAAAAACTCAGTGTTTGAAGGCTAGTATGTGTTACTAGCACCGTGGTGCCTCCGCAGAGAAGTCGGCAGAGCTCTCTAAAAAACAACTACACTTGCATATGATTGTTTGAATATCTGAACCTGAACCCCCGTGCATGCAGAATCACGAAACCACCAAAAAGCCTCATTTACTGCTGATAAAGAGCAGTATCTATGAACATAATGAGATTCAAGTATTCCATACTCAGGCCTATCTCTTGAGCCTCTCTTTTAAACCGCTCAAAAAGACCTCTCCCTTGAGCCTCTACAAGCGATTCAAATTTTAAGATGCATGCCAAGAACGCCCCAATGCAGTACCTGCATACCTAGACTAGAATAAAGACATATAAATCTCCAGGACCTTGCAAGAAACTCAATCAAGCATAGATGTCTTCTGACTCGGTATCTGAAAAAAAGTCCGTATGCAGCTCGAGTGACCTTAGCACGCTCACACGCTCTGATAGCCACTCCTCGCAGAGAAGCTCGAACCTTGCCCCTTTGAGGGAAGCTGGTGGAGACCCTATAAGCCGTACGTTTTCGCGGGTTTCTTACCGCAGTAGTATTAACGGCAGAGAGAGCCTAGACTTCATCTATGACTCTCCTGAACAGTTTGAGAGGCTGGAAAAAGTTGAGACAAACATTCGTCCCAACTTCCAGGACGTGCTTGAAGCGGATCCTTGGAAATATCCATTGGATCTCACCACAAATTTAAGAATTGTTACTTTTGTGGAAGATGATGAAGATGATCCTCGTAGAATGTCTAATGCCCGAAAGTGGGTGATCACCTGCATTTTAGGTCTCGTCTGTTTTGGTGTAGCCTTTTGTTCTGCTGTCGTCACAGGCGATATTCATGGTCCTAAAGAATACTTCCACGTCTCTACGGAAGTCATTATTCTCACTGTCACAGTTTTTGTGGTTGGCTTTGGCGTTGGTCCCCTCGTCTTTGCCCCAGCCTCTGAGGAGTATGGCCGTCAAATTGTCTATGTTCTGACCTTTGGCTTAGCTGTTTTATTTGTTATTCCTTGTGCTCTGGCTCGCAACATTGGTACACTCCTTGTTTGTCGAGCAATTGATGGCATCGCATTCTCCGCCCCTATGACTGTTATCGGTGGTAGCTTGGCTGATATCTGGCCAGTTGAGCAACGTGGTGTGGCTATGACAGTATTTTCAGCTGCCCCCTTCATTGGCCCTGCCCTTGGCCCCTTGATTGGCGGCTTCATTGGTGATTTTATGTACTGGCGCTGGATTTACTGGATCTCTTTCTTCTTCGTCCTGGCACTCTACATTTTACTGGTTCTATTTGTCCCTGAAACACACCACACGACAATCCTCCGCCGGCGATGTAAGAAACTTATCCAACTCACTGGCGACCGTCGGTATGTTACCGTTAAAGACGTCAATCCAATTCCTATGAGCGAGTTGGTCAAAGTGACCCTGTTCCGCCCACTCCAGCTTTTGACTGAACCAATTGTCTTCTTTATTACTCTTTACATGACCGTTCTCTATGGTTTACTGTACATGTTCTTCTTTGCGTACCCAATTGTATACGGTGAAGGCAAAGGCTGGAGTGACCACATGACAGGTTTGATGTTCATTCCTCTAGCCATTGGAATTCTCTTATCTGCCTGTTGTGCCATTGTAGTTAACAACGACTACAATCGCCGCGCCCAGGTTTACAAAGATAAGGGAGAACATGTGCCTCCGGAAGTTCGTCTTATTCCTATGATGTTTGGTGCCCCATTCATTCCTATTGGCATGTTTATTTTTGCATGGACTTCGTACCCGCATGTTCACTGGTTTGGACCATGTATTGGTGGCCTCCCGGTCGGTTTTGGCTTCATTTTCCTCTACAATGCCGCCAATAATTATCTTATTGACACTTATGTTCATGTCGCTGCCTCTGCTTTGGCAGCTAAAACATTTGTGCGCTCGCTATGGGGTGCTGGCTGTGTTCTGTTCACTATTCAAATGTACCACAGATTGGGTTATCAGTGGGCTAGCTCGCTACTCGCATTCATTGCGTTGGCATGTTGTGCTATTCCCTTCGTGTTCTACTTCTTTGGTGAAAAGATTCGGGCTCGCTCTAGATTTGCATACGATTATCACAGCGCCGTGAAACCTTAGCCTAGGCGCATTAATAAAAACTCATCTATGGATTTACGAAATTGTTTCTTCGTCGAATTATAAGATTGGATGTTTCCTCTTTTTGCAATTGAAGGCAGAACGTTCGCGAGCAGCTTCACTTTTAGCATTTACTGCTCTTGCCTAATGCCCTATTCCTCTGGTATCTACCACTCCGATGCATGTATCCGAAAACGGTACACAAATATGCATTTGGGCTATAGCGTCACTTCTACATCTTATTATGCATTCTTATATAAATGCCCTCAACTAACACGCCATACAGCTTCAGCTTCCACATAATGATTGAGCTTATCGGGCCTCTTGGATCTTAAGAAAGTCTCATTGAGAACCCATTGGTGATCTTTTAAAATTGACCTTTTCTATCTATATATTTTTGGAATTTCATACTCGACAGTTATAAAAAAATTTTTTCTCAGTCATGCCGAATTGTTTTCCAAGATACAACTTGTTTCTCTGGATGACTATTGTCGGGTTTAATCGATAAAAAAAAATCGCAAAAAGAAATGTGTCTTGCATGAACGTGCATATTTCACCGACGTTTCATGGCCCCTGCTACTAGCAGGGGCCATGCCTGTCCTTCCTGAAATACCACCGATATATAGCCTTTTATGGCTTGCAATCCTTTTACTCTCCTGATTGTAGGCTGGTCTCGTGTTCAGTCCACAGTAACCCACTTTTACATTATATGCACGTCGGTGTCGGAGGTCGCCCAGGCCGACCTGGAACGGGACTTCGAATATACTACTCCGAGTGCAAAACAAACAGAGTATATAAAAGCGCAAAGCCCCTATTGTCTCGGCTAGCTATCTCGTGGCATATTACGCAATGACTTCAGAACAAGAGATAGAAGATACTACCTCTTCGGATCTCAGTCCAGAGTCGACTCTGCCGACAACTGAATATAAGGAGAAGCCCACCCTTGTGACTCCCTCGAACGATTCCGCTGAATTAGCACGATCAATTTCTCGTGTATCTTACCGTCGAAGCATTGATAGTAGAGAGAATATTGACATTTCTTTCAGCTCTCCGGAGCAAATCGAGAGACTTGAAAAAGTTGAGACGAACATCGTCCCGGATTACCAAGACGTCCTTGAAGCGGATCCTTGGAAGTACCCACTGGATCTCACCACAAATTTAAGAATTGTTACTTTTGTGGAAAATGATGAAGACGATCCCCGTAATATGTCCAATGCCCGAAAGTGGGTGATTACTTTCATTTTAGGTCTCGTCTGTTTTGGCGTAGCCTTTTCTTCTGCTGTCGTCACAGGCGACATTCATGGTCCTAAAGATTACTTCCACGTCTCTGAGGAAGTCATTATTCTTTCTGTCACAGTTTTTGTGGTTGGCTTTGGCGTTGGTCCCCTCGTCTTTGCCCCAGCCTCTGAGGATTTTGGCCGTCAAATTGTCTATGTTCTGACCTTTGGCTTAGCTGTTTTATTTGTTATTCCTTGTGCTCTGGCTCGCAACATTGGTACACTCCTTGTTTGTCGAGCAATTGATGGCATCGCATTCTCTGCCCCCATGACTGTTATTGGCGGTAGCTTGGCTGATATCTGGCCAGTTGAGAAACGTGGTGTGGCCATGACAGTGTTTTCTGCTGCACCCTTCCTCGGCCCTGCCGTTGGCCCCTTGATTGGCGGCTTTATTGGTGACTTCATGTACTGGCGCTGGATTTACTGGATCACTTTCTTCTTCGTCCTGGCACTCTACATTTTACTGGTTCTATTTGTCCCCGAAACACACCACACGACAATTCTCCGCCGAAGATGTAAAAAACTTATCCAACTCACTGGCGACCGTCGATATGTTACTGCTAAAGACGTCAATCCACTTCCAACCAAGGAGGTCCTTAAGGTTTCTCTCACGCGGCCGTTTTTACTTTTGGCCGAGCCAATTGTCTTCTTCATCACCCTTTACATGACCGTTCTGTATGGTTTACTTTACATGTTCTTCTTTGCGTACCCAATTGTATACGGTGAAGGCAAAGGCTGGAGTGACCACATGACAGGTTTGATGTTCATTCCTCTAGCCATTGGAATTCTCTTATCTGCCTGTTGTGCCATTTTAGTTAACAACGACTACAATAAGAGAGCCCAGGTTTACAAAGATAAAGGAGAACATGTGCCTCCTGAAGTTCGTCTTATTCCTATGATGTTTGGTGCCCCATTCATTCCTATTGGCATGTTTATTTTTGCATGGACTTCGTACCCGCATGTTCACTGGATGGGTCCATGCATGGGTGGTTTCCCCGTTGGTTTTGGCTTTATTTTCCTATACAACGCCGCCAACAATTATATTATTGATACCTACGTCCATGTTGCGGCGTCTGCCTTGGCCGCCAAAACATTTATCCGTTCTCTTTGGGGTGCAGGATGTGTATTGTTCACCATCCAAATGTATCATCGCTTGGGCTATGAATGGGCTAGTTCACTTTTAGCATTTATTTCCCTCGCCTGCTGTGCTATTCCCTTCGTGTTCTACTTTTTCGGTGCAAGAATCAGGAAACGGTCAAAGTATGCATTCGACTACGATAGCATAACACCGAGTTAGGAGTCAATAATAATGTCTCAAAGCATATATACACATATAGTGTGTAAGAGAGCAAAATCTCTATTGAACTTAATGAAAGTTATTAAAGTGGTGCCTTGGCCGCCAAAACATTTGTCCGCTCTCTTTGGGGTGCAGGATGTGTGTTGTTCACCATCCAAATGTATCATCGCTTGGGCTATAAATGAGCTAGTTCACTTTTAGCATTTATTTCCTTTGCCTGCTGCGCAATTCCTTTAGTGCTCTACTTCTGTGCAGAAATCAGGAAAACGGTCAAAGTAGGCATTCGAGTACTATAGCATGTCCACAGGGACTTAGTGTAGGCATAATGCCTCAAAGCGTATAGAGTGGGCAAAAAAGAAGAATAAAGATTGAATTTAATGAGAGTTATTAAAGTGGGGTATTATGAAAGTGATTACTGCTGAACGCCCTGGTAGGGAACGGCCTCAGTGTCGTAGTTCAGAGTAGTTGTGGAATTGTACTGAGAAAGGAAGGTCAATGGGGAGGGCTCGGTACCGCACACTTTTTCGTAGTCACCATCAGAGACTGCCTCCTTGGCGAAAGTCAGGAAATTGTCCAGAGAGCAGGTGAAGCCAGGGCCATCGTAGCACTGCTTCCAGGGGACAACTGCATCGTTCAAAATGAAGCGCACAAACGTAGACTCCTTGGCATTATCACGCTTGACAAGGCGCTTGACCTGGTTGTGGTTGCTACCGTTGTAGTGAGGCAACTTATCGGTATCTGTGGGGTAGGCAGCCGAGTAGTTGGTTCCAGGAGTGCCACTGGTGGAGTTCCAGAAAGGTTTAGTCGAATTGGTCAACGAGACAAGGTTAGAGTCCTCAGAGAGACCAGAGGCCTTGCAATTAAGACGCTCGATAACAAGGCGAGCACCCATTGGGGCCACATCGCTAATGCGGAAGCCGCCATCGAACTGGATGGCCTCGGGGTCAAGCTCGTCTGAGGGCATCGCCAGGTTGAGGTTAGACAAAATAGACAAAAGTTCAGCATCCTGGCCGAAGACAAGAGCAACGGGAAGGCCCTCCTCAGGGCCATTGCTAAGAAGCTCAGCAGTAGCATTGACAAACTGAGATCCAATGGCCTTGGAGCGGGGGGACTGGGAGCCATAGAAGCAGTCGTAGTATACATCATACGAGTACTCAAAGGCAATCCACTCCTCCGTAGTGAAAACGTCAACCCAAGGCGAAGAGCCCTTGGCGGCAATTTCAGACGATGCAAGCTCAAAGAGTGTGAAAACATCGTCAGCTGTGAGCTGCAAAGCGTTCTCTTGGTTCAGACGAATAGCAGCGGTCTGGAACGCAGGGTAGCGGAAAGTGTTAGTGGGGACACCGCTTGTAGAGTTGGTCTTAACATGGCACTGAGTCCACTTGTTGGTCTTGCAGTTGTCAAACGACTCATAGACGTTGACAGCTGCAGATTTCGAGTAGTTGAAACCAAGGAAGCCCTGACCGAACGAGCGGGCGGAGTCGAGATCACGCTCGACACCGTCGGAGAAGATGGGGAGAGTCTCCTCGTTCCACAGGTTACCGTACTTTCCGGCGAACTCGGCGCCAAACTTGAAAGAGCCAGCAAGACCAGCGTAAGGGCCGCTGGTGATCTCGACGTTGGCAAGGCCGTCACTCTTAACAAAGTACTCGTAGCGGTTCATGAATGCAAGCGAGCCGACGAATCCATTCTTGGGTGCTGCCTTACGGATAGTCTCAAGGACCTTCTTTTGGGCCTTAACAGCAGCAGGGTCGGGGTAGCTTGCACCGTGACGAGCAAAAAGCACGACCTGCTCAACCTCACAGCCGGCAGGCGCATCCGTAGAAATGCCATTGCCTGTACGCTGGCTGTAGGGACCAAGTGAGCCAGTATACTTCAGAGGGTTGAATTCATCTGTGAACGTTTGCGGATAGGCAGCCGATCCGGCAAAGTTCTGGGCAGCAGTGGCGCCAGTCATGATAGCCGTAGCCAAGAGTAGTGCTTGCATCATTTTTGATTATGCTTTGATTTTCTTCAATAGATTGTAAAGAGAACCTGGGGAATTGGAATGGTATGTGGAGCTGCGGGCCATATATATGCTCCAACTGCTCCGATCTCCCAAGAAGTTCAGTTGCATGCAGGTGCATGCTTACGCACGAAGCTCGGCTCACTAGCAACCTTTGGCCTCCCGCAGTCCCGGAGACATTAACAACTTGCCCTTGGCACGTTGTAGTGGGAATATATAAAGGGGAACCAGAAATAAAAGAACTATTAGTACATATGAATTGTCGAATACTGTGGGTTATTAACCAATCCGGCTCAACTAACTGTTGATGACAGCTCCGAGGATCTGTCAGTAACCAAAATAGTGCTACTGCAGGGTACGGGTGTTCGTCGGTTGCCTAGGGTCAAACAGAGATGCCCACTTGTGATGAGAAGAAGACGCTGCATAAAAATAAATATGACGAAACCTCCGGCTCCAAACTGAAAGATCCTGAGATGCTGGTATATAGATGCTCAATTTAACAATTTACTTGAGAGTGAGTACAGTACGTGCTGCTGGCTAGAGAGGAAAATCAGTTCACTGCTCCGATCTCAACGGTCGCTTGAATGAAATGCATGTGGGTCGGCGGAGCAACTCACACCACCCCCACCTTTAAAGTCCAAACTTGAAGGTGAAATCGCCCCAACTTTGTGGGCGACAATCTGACCAAGTGAATGGTCTTTGCAAATTTTCCGCTCGATTGGAATGCTAACCGAGGTGCTACCCATGGCAACCGAAAGAGCCGTGTTGAGCCATATTTTGTTTCCTTGCGTCAAGAATTTACTGTGTATGCAAGCAAAGATGAGATGTCTGTAATCCTTCAAGAACGTAATCAGAAATCAATTAGTGTGGTTTTGCAGGAAAAATTGAAAGGCTATTATAGATATGGGGAGTTGTAATTGTCGTTGCTAGGGTATAGTCTCCAAGGGTATTATGATTCAGGCAACGGGCACGGTGGTCGCCTGGTAAGGCACAGGCTCAGTGTTGTAATTGAGCGAGGTAGAGTCGTTGTGTTTGGTCAAGAAAGTAATAGGTGTGGTAGTGCCGCACACTTCTTTAGCATTGGCTTCCTTAACTTGGGTGTCGACGATCTCCAAGAAGTTCTCAAGCGAGCACGAGAAGCCAGGACCGTCATAGCAGTGCTCCCAAGGTACAACAGCGTCGTTAAGCACAAAGCGGATGAAGGTGGTGTTGACAGCAGTCGCAGGTGATTCAGTCCAAGTAGCACCGCCAGTGGACGAAGTACCATTGGAGGAGCTGCCAGATGAAGTGGAGTTAGTGGAGTTCGCCCTGGTAGTCGAATTAGGGAACGTAGCGTTGGGATAGGTAGCATTCGGGAACGTAGCATTCGGGAACGTAGCATTAGGGAACGTAGCGTTGGGATAAGTGGCATTCGGGAAGGTAGCATTAGGAGCGCTAATGGTGCCATTGGAGCCCGTCGAGTTGGACCAATTGCCAGCACCGCCCGTACCATTGGATAAAGTGATATTGGGGTACCACACGGTGAAGTTGGTCTCGGGTTCGGTCCAATTGGGATTCCATAGCGGCTTTGTGGAGTTAGTGAGACCAATGAGGTTGGTGTCACTGGTGAGGCCGGGGGCCTTGCACACAATACGCTCAATAACGAACCGGGCACCCATGGGGGCAACATCGCTGATGCGGAAGTTATTGTTGAACGAAATAGCATTAGGATCGAGCTTGCGTGTGGGGGTAGCAAGATCAAGAGCAGCGAGAATCGAAGTCAGGTCAATATCATGTCCAAACACCAGTGAGAGAGGCAGGGCCTTCTCGGGACCCTCCTTGAGCACATTTGCGGCAGCCTCGACAAACAAGGAGCCGATTGCTTTGGCCCGTGGGGACTGCGAGCCAAAGTAGCAGTCAAAATACACGTCATAAGAGTATTGGAACGCGATCCACTCGTCCGGGGTGAAAACGTCAACCCACGGTGAAGAGCCCTTGGCAGAGATCTCGTAAGAAGCAATAGTGAACAAAATGAAAATGTCGTCTGCTGTCAGATTGAGAGCATTCTCCTCGTTAAGGCGCAGGGCCGCCGTCTCAAACGCCGGGTAGCGGAAGGTATTGAGAGGGTAACCAGAAGAATTGCCTGGCTTAACGGGGCAGGTAGTCCACTCTTTAGCGCCAGGGCAGGTATCGAATGAAGGGTAGGTGTTGATTGCTGCCGACTTGGAGTAGTTGAGACCCAAGAAGCCCTGGCCAAATGCACGGGCAGTCTCAAGATCCCGCTCAAACGCGTCGCTGAAGATAGGCAATATTTCCTCATTCCACAGATCACCGTACTGACCGGCAAACTCAGCACCAAAGCTATAAGCGTCGGCGAGACCGGAGTAGGGGCCACTTGCGATCTCGAGCTCGGCATCACCGTCATCCTTGAGGAAGTACTCGTAATGGTTGAGGAAAGAAAGCGATCCAACAAAGCCCGACTCGGGTGCACCTGAGAGAATGCTCTCGAGGACCTTCTTCTGAGCAACGACCTCTGCGGAGGTGGGATACCGCTCACCATGGCGGGCGAACAGAACAACCTGCTCAACTTCGCAGCCCTCCGGCACATCTGGAGAGATGCCCACACCAGGGCGCTGGGTATAGGGCCCGAGATTACCAGTATATTTCAGTGGATTGAACTCGTCAACAAATGTTTGCGGGTATGCTGCAGTGCCGGCAAACGTGCGGCCAAAGGCAGCACTGGCGCCAGTCATCACTGCCGCAGCCATCAACAATTCTTGCAACATCCTGGGTTTCTTTGTCGGTATCAATGGAAGGGGGACACTAGATAACACCAAGAATGAGTATTTGACAAAAAATCTGATCTGAGGATGCTCCTTTTGATTTATATCACAAAAGCCACACCTTATGCAGGCGTTGCTGTGTGTGTATGCATTGGCGAGGCTTGAAAGAGCAACATTGCCCCCAATCGCTACGAAGCGACAAGACCTCCGGCTCGCAAACTACGCTAATCAATTTTTATTGCGCGGGCTAGATAAGGTATCTTATGTATATCAAGGTGATGCCAAGTTCTTTTTAGTGAGTGTCGAAAAAAAAGTTTTAGTCGCTTGATGCCTCCATCAAAAACAACAAATAATCACGAGGATATACACTATGCAGCTGTAAACTTCGCCCCTGCTCGCATAACAATTGCCCGCAGAACTCGCAGGGTGCCTTGGAGGTGAAAACAGTAGCGCAGGGAGCCAAAGTTTTAAGTCTTTTTTATGATTTTGGTTCGGTATTAGTGTGTTTGGAATGTCACGCTCTTTCAAGTCAACATAGTCAAAGTTTGGCTTTCTCGAGCCCACCTTTTTGCCAATTTTGCTACCGTTTTGCCTGCGGGATGTCAAGCACAGACCTGCGTTTACTCAGCAGCAGAAACTTACCCCTTTGGGACAAAAGATCCACGAGGGCTGGGGTTTAATTAAAGCACCGCTTGTCGGCATAGTACGGAATAGCAACCTGGGGGACCCAGAACTAAGTCCTTGGGACTCACTGTTATCATTGCTAGCATTGATGCTTCATTTCAAAAATATATAGTGGAATGAGGTTTGATCAAGAGTTCCGTGACCGAGAATGCAACTGTTCTAACACCAAACTAGAAAGCCTCGACCGTTATGCCGGAAATCCGTCTAACTTTACTTTTATATAATGAATTTCAGCGTTCTCTTGTAAAACATTTCAAATACATGGGCCCATCACTACACAGCCTAGTTGGCTTGTATATAGCAAAGAGCTGATTTTGATAATGCACGTTGAGCTGCGACCGTTAATTATTTTTCATATTCTTCGGAGTTCTGTTTGATTATGTAATGATAGATAATAGTGAAATTTTCGGCATTTCACAAACAACCTTGTTGAATGCCCTCGTGTACCTTATACCCTCTATTACAAACTTCCAATACCCTTTGGTCTAGTATAGCCTAATAACCTGGCTAAAAACGGGGCATTTCGCGACTTTTTTTGATACGACTACAAGATGGCAATAGTTTAGAGCTATCACAGAAAATAGAGCTCTATTTCGGGTTTTCCAATACTCAGCTTGGTGCCTTGTCCGACTCGCTAACGGTAAGCACATACCTATTTCGTAATGTGCGGGGGCCTATGCAACTACGCGTAATACGCTTCTGACAACGATGACAACGGTAACCTGAGAAAAGGCAACGATACCAACGATACTAACTTAGATCCCGACTCAGTTTTGGACTAAACTTTCAGTTCAATTTTCAACAGCGCTGGATCTGTTTCTTTGCCGTAGTTAGTACCTCCGGAGATCTCTTATCGGCCCGGCCCTGCAGTATCTAATCTCAGCTACCTGCATCACGCATGGGTGAGTTGTCGTATTAAGCTTCATCGAAAACCGAACTTACTCACCTTTTGACCATGTTGTTTGGGCTACTTTACACTCCGCATGAGAAGAATATCGCGACCAAGCGTCGCGAGCGTGAAGAAAGAATTGCTTCTCTGCCCAAAGTGTACACTGAGCCCATCACGCGTGAGGAGCAGTCTCTTTTGAACAAACCCGCTCGCGAGGTAGTCGGACTTGTTCAGAAGGGTGAATTGGACCCAATGGATGTGTTACACGCATACGGAAAGCGCACAATTGAGGCCCAGGAACGTCTGAACCCAATCACTGAACTCATGATCAAGGACGCAGAAGACTGGGCCAAGAATTGTAATCGCAAGGGCCCCCTTGCCGGTTTTCCCATTTCCGTTAAGGATACCCTTAATGTCAAAGGATACGAATCCACTGTGGGATACTCGAAGTTTGTCGGCCTTCGCCACGAGAACGAGAGCTGCCTTATCAAGCTACTTCGCGATGCTGGCGCGGTTCCCCATGTGAAGACGAACATCCCGCTCACTCTTCACACTGTCGAGTGCTACAATGACTTATGGGGTGTAACTGAAAATCCCTACATCAAGGGCTTCACTCCCGGTGGCTCTTCTGGTGGCGAGGGTGCTCTCGTAGCTTGGGGCGGCTCTCGTTTGGGCGTTGGCACTGACGTTGCTGGTTCGATTCGAGTCCCAGCCCATTTTTGCGGTATCTACGGACTACGCCCTTCTACAGAGCGCTTCCCTTCGAGCGGTGCCTCGACATCTGCCCCCGGGCAGGATGGTATTCCTTCGGTCACGGGCCCAATGTGCCGCTCTCTTGACGACCTGAGCTTTTTCATGAAGACAATTGTCGATATGAAGCCATGGGAATACGATTTTTCATGTATTCCTCTGCCTTGGCGCGAAATTGAACTGCCCAAGAAGGTCAAGTTTGGTGTCATGTGGTCGGATGGAATCGTTGATCCGTCGCCAGCCTGCCGCCGGGCTTTGCAAATGACTGTTGATGCTGTCAAGAAACAAGGCCATGAGATCGTTGATTTCACCATTCCTGATGCTTTGTATGGCCATAACATGGGCGGACATTGCATCTGTTCCGATGCTTTGGAGCAGCCTTCCAGCGGACGATTCTGGGGGGAGCGAAATGACAAGGGTGTGCAGCGTGCCCTACTATATGGCCGTCTGCCTCGGTTTGTGAAACGCATCTATGCTTGGCTTGTCGAGCACGTCTGGGGAGATAAGACTTGGGCGACTTTACTGCGTGATTTCAACCACCACAGTGTTGGTGAGCACCGCATCAATATTGCCCGCAAGTTCCAATGGCGCCAAAAGGTGTTTGAGGCTTGGAAGGAGTCAGGCATTGACTTCCTGCTCACGGTTCCTCACTCCACACCGGCATTCCCTCACTACACTTTCTACGATTCTTTCACAGGTCTTGATTACACTTTCTTGTTCAACATTCTCGACTACTCTGCTGGTGTGCTGCCAGTTACCCATGTCGATCGTAGCAAGGACGCCTTCCCGGCTAATTTCAGGTTGTCGAAGCTCAATGGTATTGCCCAGGGCGCTCTTAAATGCTACAATGCCGACAAGATGCACGGACTGCCGGTTGGCGTGCAGATCGTTGGCCGCCGCAACGAAGAAGAGAAAGTACTCAAGGGAATGGAGCTTCTGGAGTCGGCTCTCAACTCCAACGGAGTGGTTTTCCCCCAACTCAATACTTCAGTATAGGGCCAATTTTCTTAGGTATTTCTTAGTTTCTTATGCCAATTATATAGTTATGCACCGCCTAGCTGCATATCAATCTGCTCGATCTCCGACTTGATACTAACTTCCTCGACAGTTTTCACGAGTTCCTTGGTCGATTTCGCCATATCAAACGAGACGCCAGCCAGCCGCTGTTTGAGCTGGCGCTTGGCCTGCGTCTCGTCGTCCAATCGGTCCAGTTCGTCATACAAAGCCTCCATTCTCGAAGAGCAGTCGCCCAAGTTTTGTAAAATAAACGAGCCCTTATCTCTCAAGAGCCAGTTTCGGGTCTGAGCCATACTGGTGCCCGTAGCGTCCAGCATTTTACGGACCAAAACCGAGATCTGACGCACCTTCGGCTTAAGCAAACTCACTTTTTCATTATCGCGAATGCCACTAAGAAGCGCCTGAATCGAGTCGACCGTCTCAGATGTCTGCTCCTCCAAATACGTCTGTAACTCAGCGATCGAGCTATCGGGCGGTAGTGTTGGCACAGCATACTCTTTGAGTTTGGACGTGCGCTTCAAGTCTGGAGATTCTATAGGTGACGCCTCGGGCGAGGGCGGCTCCAGGGGGTTAGGCACCGGGGGCTCAGAAATGTGTGCATCTGTTGTGGGCAAAGGTGTCGACATAGAAGCCCTCGCTCCGGTTGACAATGGCGTTGTCGTCGACGTTCTTTCTGTGGTATCTGTGTGTGAAGTAGATGGGACCCGAAGGGGCGTAGTTGGTGTCATTGATATTCTTAGCCCACCCTTAGTCGGTTCAGACTGTATCTTGGCAGCCCTGAGTAGTTCAACAACGGCAAACCCGAGATCTGAGCAAGCGGCGTCCAAAAGCAAAAACGGCAGCAGCCCACCTGCAACCGACATATTACGCACAACCGAAATTAGTTGGTTTGCAGTGCGAGAAATGAGCCGGGTATAGGTATTGTAGCGCACATCCTGTTCGCCAGCTTCGTGACTCACCCGGCGAGTAGCCAGAATTACATTATGCAGAAGATCCAGTAGGTTATCAGGGCGGATCCGGGCCTCTACGACCAGCGTATCGACCGCGCTGCGGAACTCGCGCACCGCTGCTTCAGAAATCTTACCAGAAGCGTCATAGTATTGCTGTTGGACCTCGAGGGGCGGCATGGCCACTATACCCCCGTTCTGACGCATGGTCTCCGCCAACTGGCTGTACTTGGAGCGCCATTCTTCGACCTCCTGTCTGAGCTCTTGAATTAGAGAGCGTTGCTGGTCGTCTTCCTGGCTGCGTTTCTCGGTAAGAGCACGCATTTCCTCAAGGAAACTAGACGCCTCTTTGCGAACCTGCTCAGTAACTTGCTGCTGCTCGGTTAGCTGCTCGACGAGTTCGTCGTAGCTAGGCTCATTAGGGTCTTTCGGGCCCTTGGACTTGGTAACGACGGCTGCGGTATCCGGATCCTCGAGCTGGGCAATTTTCTGGGCTTTTTTCTCATTCTCAGCCACAGAATCACTGAGCATATCGTGCAAGTGAGTATTCTCGGCAACAGCCGCATTTTTGACGGCCTCCAAGTCAGTCATATCATTCTCAAGCTCGGTAACGCGCGATTCAAGTCGTGTACACTCTTTGATGAGGTCAGAAATCTGCTCATCTTTATCACTTGTCAGTGTGCGGCGTCGCAGATCTGGACTTGATGTCGGAGATAGAATTGTGACGCGTGCAGTTTTACCAGAGGTAGCGATCGGGGAGGCAACCGGCGGCACATTGGTTCTGTCAAATGACATATCCTCATCTTCGCCACTATTATTATCTACCACATTTCGCTCAGAATGAATCTGGGGCGTCGGAGCGTAGTCACTGTAGCGGACATCGTCATCGTCGTCATCATCCGACGTAGCATCGCCATCGTCGTCCTCGACCATAACCGACTTTGTCGGCTCAATAGTGGCAGTGTACACCGTTTGCGGAATAGCATTCTGACCAGTTGCATCAGCTTCTTGTTCTTCTTTGCTGATCTCGTACTGTATGAATTCTGGGAAACGCCGTTCATGCTCGGCAATCAAATCTTTGCACATGTCGCCAAATCTGTCGTTAGACAAATCGCCCAGTTGATATCTGGCCCGGTTACGTTTCGGATGGATATCTTCTCGGGATTGGAGATGCTCTCCGGCTCTTGAGATCGGGTCGGCGCGTCGCTGGAGCTCGTCGTAAATATCGGTGGATAGCTCAATAAAGTGCACTAACGAGAACTTCGACAGCTTTCTGAGCGACATACTGATTCTGTGGTTGTGCGGGGGCTGTGAAGCAATGTATGCTCCGAACGCATCATGATGAACTACAATCTCGGGGGGCACACGCTGCAATATCGACTCCATGGGTAAAACTTTTGAGGCGTTTGAGTTCGTTTCGATTTTTATGAAAACAAGCAGCCAATCTCCACTGGAATAGAATTTAAAGAAAAGAGTGTGGTATGAGGAATTGGCCGGGTACCGAGAAACGCCTCAACGAAGACAGAGAAAAACGTGGAACGCGCGTCAAGAATTGACTGGAGGGAAAATACCGTAATCCGAAACGCGCCCTTAATCGACCAGCTATGTAGTCTGCTGACCTCAGGTGGCCCAATCTTCAAGCAATCTGAGCAGAGTAGTAGTTTCCAGTAGATAAATTGGTTGTAAAGTAGGAATTTCTACACACTGATGGTGATGTATTCTACGACCTTCAACACGGTTTTTGCTGAGAATGCGTTGGAAAGTCAGGTTTGAAAATTGGTTATTTACATATAATGAGATCAGATCTCTTTTTTGTAGAGTTGTAGAGTAGCAAAGAGCAGTGGCCTTAAAATAAAAGAAAACAAAGATGGCCCCCACTTTAGGCATTATTTACAAAAATCTGGTTCGAGATCTCAAACACAGACAAAGGTCCCTCAATAAGCCGGGCCCGAATGAACTCGATGGCTTTGTCGGCACCGTGCTGAAGAATAACGGCCCCCACAATAGCACTCATGCTGGTCGAGTAGATAGTGGCCTCTCCGGCGTTGCCTGCGTCGGCTGGTTTCCAGAATATCGATTGGTCAAGCTTGGCCAGCCGGCATACCTGTGACAGAGTCGGAGAGCTCGACAAAAGCTCGATAGCCCGCTCGTTGACGTCGAAATTATGTCCATTAATAGAGTCACCAGACTGCTCAGCAGACGAGTTACTCTGAGCAGCCGCCCGGCCAGTCTCCATCCGCAAAAGCTGCTTGCCAAGTATGGCCAGCCGCTCATTGTAAGGCTTCTTACCGTGAGCAAACGATTTGTGGGTGAGTGTTTGAAGCATCAGCTCCTCAGGCAGGGCATACTCCGAACCCAGAAGCTCTTTAAGAGGTGCCAAAGTCTCTGGAGTTCCCGGGTACTCGACACCGTGAGGATTTTTCATATAGACCGCTTCGTCCTTTTTGATTCCACGCACAGTGGTTTTCCCGTTGCGCACAAAGACCAGCGACCGTTTCTGGCCGGTGCACAACATATTCGGCCGTAAAGCAGCCACCCGGCAACCCTGGATCGCCTCTCTAACAAACTGAAGCGTCATAGTTGAGCCCGTTTATTGAGTTTGGGTTTTTTTTCTTCGGTACTAGGCTGACAAAGTCCCGGTCTGCGATCTTTTCAAGCAGTGAATTTTCTCTCGCTTAGTCACTAGACACATTTCCACCCAAGAAAATATATTTATTTTTCACTTTGGAAGCTATCTATCGAAAATGGATATGTTCAAAGTGCTCTCTCGTGGTGCCAAAATCACCTCGAAGCATCAGCAGGACCTTGAATTGTTTAGGCAGACTCCCAAGACCTCGAAAAATAAGGATCATGACATTGAACGGAAACTAAACTTTTTCTCAAAGCCGACCAAAAGAGTTGTTCAGGCTTCTCAAGCAACTGTTGAAGATGCTGAAGTTGCCGAACTTGTGATCAATTCCGAGGAAGACGCAGCTGCCCACCGGGCTTCGCATCGAATCAAAGTTTCCGGTACTGACCTGCCATTGCCCATCGCCTCCTTCACCGATCTGGTCCGCTTGGCGAGCCCGCAAAAGCCCGTGCTCCGCAATCTTGAGCGATTGGGATTCAGTACCCCCACTCCGATTCAAAGTGAGGCAATTCCAGCTTTGCTAAACCACCGGGACATTATCGCATGTGCTCCGACGGGCTCAGGAAAGACGCTGGCATTCGTGATTCCGATAATCAACTCGATTGCTGCCATCAAACAGAAAGGTGTCAAGGCGGTTATTGTATCACCAACTCGTGAGCTAGCAACTCAAATTTATGAGGTAGCTGTCCAGGCTTCACGCGGACTTGATTTGTCGATCGGCGTCGTTAACAAAGCCCTGCTTGCTAAACTACGCAACAATAATGCCGGAGCCAAGCAAAATATGGATCTGGTTATCAGTACCCCATTACGGCTTATTGAAGCTCTCAAAAACCAGCTTTTAGATTTATCGACAACTCAGTTCTTGGTTTTGGACGAGGCCGACAGGCTGCTTGGAGACGGGTTTGTCGAGCAGACTGACGAAATCATTGCATCCTGTACCAATACATCACTCACAAAGGCTATTTTTAGTGCGACAATGCCTTCTAACGTTGAGGATCTGGCTAACAGCATTATGCATTCAGCTGTACGCATTATTGTTGGCTACAAAGAGGCAGCTTCCGATACTGTGGAACAATCGCTGCAGTTTTGCGGTAATGAGCATGGTAAACTCCATGCTATCCGCCAAATGCTCACAGGTGGTGAGGTTGTTCCACCGATTTTGGTTTTTGTTCAGTCTATTGCCCGAGCCAAAGCTCTGTTCCACGAACTGCTTTACGATAAAGTGAATGTAGACGTGATCCACTCTGAACTCACTCAAAACCAACAGGACCGGGTTGTGAAGAACTTTAAACAGGGCGATATCTGGGTGCTGATTTGTACTGACGTTTTGGCTCGTGGAATTGATTTCCATGGCGTCAACCTAGTAATCAACTATGACATCCCGCTGTCAGGCCAGGCCTATGTACATCGAATTGGTCGCACGGGCCGTGCTGGTCGTAAAGGCAAAGCTGTGACACTATACACAAAGCAGGACGTTCCGACCCTCCGTCCTGTGCTTAACATCATGAAGCAGAGTGGGTGTGAAATCAGCGATTGGCTCATGGAATCTACTCAAAAGCGCAAAAACAAACACAAACCTCTAGATCGCGACCAGATTTCAACAGTTCCTCGGGTATTCAAAAAGCAGCGTAAACGGAAACAGGAGATCGTTGAAGGGTCGAAGCGTAGGGCTCACAAAGCCACCGTGAAGTCCGATTAATTATTTACACTAATTCTTAACTATTGCCACTATTTCTCCGACATCCTCTGCTTCTCAATTATTTCTGTATATACTCGCTGATCCATATTGCACAGTATCTACTTCGCGTCAACCTAACGTTTTGGGCGGCCTGCATAATCAGGGTGGGGCAGATTTATATAAAGTGTCTGCATCATATCTCCTGAGTCATTACGTTTTGTCGGATAGACTCGAATCAAATGGCGATTAATGAATTCGGACAGACCGTTGGTGATCCTGTGGACTTTAAGCACCCGCCGTATCCGGAGCCGGTTACCATAACTGGCCAGTACTGCGAGATCGTTCCCATGGACAAAAAGTATGCCGCCGAACTCTACGAGACGAACTTTGGCTCATTCCCCAAAGACGAAGTTGCCAAAAGATGGACTTATCTACTTTCAGAGCCGCCCAAAAATGTGGAGGAATACGCGGAATGGTACGATTATGCTACAAATGTGAAGGATATTCTCTACTTTACCATTCTCGACAAGAAAACTGGCAAGCCTGTTGGCACTTTCAGCTACCTCCGGATTGAACCAACTCTTGGCTCTATTGAGGTTGGCAATGTCAATTTCTCTTTAGCGATGAGCGGTAGTCCGATTTCTACTGAAGCTCAGTACCTTCTGATGAAGCACGCATTCAGTCTCGGATATAGACGCTACGAGTGGAAGTGCGATTCTTGCAATGCTCCCTCTCGGAAGGCCGCCCTCCGTTTGGGATTCACTTATGAAGGTCTTTTCCGCAACTGGTTCCCTTACAAGGGCAGAAACCGCGACACAACTTGGTTTTCCGTCACCGATTATGAGTATCCTGCTCTAGAGACTGCCTTCAAGGCTTGGCTTGATCCTTCCAACTTTGATGAATCTGGAGCTCAAAAGAAAAAGCTAGAGGAGTTCCGTAAATAATCCAGAGTTGCCACAGCCTGTCAATTGCCGTTGTTGCACCTATTCCATATATAATGACTTCGACTTGGTGCCTAGCGTAGGTTATTTAGAGATCGGCAAATTGTTTGATACAGCCCCTTGTAAACTCTATCGCTCTACTGTGGCTCATGATTTTCAGCGTCGACGGGGGCTCACAATAGCTCATTCGAGATCTAAGGAAATGTTTCATTGTTTCGCCATGTGAACTGCAACTTTTAAAAGTTTCATTGTTTCGCCATGTGAACTGCAACTTTTAAAAGTTTCATTGTTTCGCCATGTAAATCACAACTTCAGATGTAGTAATGGATTCGGTCCCTTGGCCCAGTTGGTTAAGGCGTGGTGCTAATAACGCCAAGATCGGCGGTTCGATCCCGCCAGGGACCATTCTTTTTTTAAAGCACGTTCATTATATGTTGAGACTCCTCATGAGGGACGTGGCTGTATCTTTACCGAATTCGGTCCCTTGGCCCAGTTGGTTAAGGCGTGGTGCTAATAACGCCAAGATCGGCGGTTCGATCCCGCCAGGGACCATTTCTTTTTTTAAGTTGATACGGTTTTTTTATATTAGCACCGCAGTTTTTGTTTCGGAAATATCGAAGTTGAACATATATACGCCTTCGTAAGGTGCCCTGGATCCAACAGAAAGCATATATAAAAGGCCTGTGTTATTACTAGTATATTTCTTACTTCTTCAAGTCATTGAACAAGTGAATCACTTGAATTTCTATTGCATAATCGGTCCCTTGGCCCAGTTGGTTAAGGCGTGGTGCTAATAACGCCAAGATCGGCGGTTCGATCCCGCCAGGGACCATGTCTTTTTTTCCATATCTTTTTTTTTGTATTGAATCTTTTGGCACCTTGATCTCTGGTTCCTATTGCTTTTTTTTCTTTTGTGAGCCGTTGAAATAAAGCAAGCTTATCTTAACTTGATGTTGTATGCCATATTAATGAAGTTCTACTTGCGATAGGTAAGTTAGGTTCGTAGTTAAACCTGAGTTGTCTTGGATTATACATACTTTTTCGAAGGTAGAGCCTTAGGAAAAAAAGTAGAAATCAAGGTAAAATCGAGGAATGAAAACAATTCAGTCATAAGGTGGTGGTGTGGATGTAATTTTCCCAATCTGGAAAGGTACACTGAGCTTTACGGCCTTTTTCCCCACTTTCGCGCTCACCACAAATTCGTAAGTGATCGCGGTTAACTCAGAGACGTAATTAGGCACAGCCTCAGGAATAGAGTCGTAAGCGAATACCAGTTCAGAAGTCTTTGAATCCCATGAATAGTTTGCAACCTCGCATTTGACTAGGCTCACTTTTCTCACGTTAACAGTGCCTGTTTCATCGAGGATTCGTTTGACGCCCGCTAGGGACGAACATTGTTTTTGCACAATCTCATAAGCCACACCATCCAACGAAACGTCACCCGAGAGCTCAAGATGGAATGAAGCCTGACCTTCAATAGCAAATATCGGGTTACCTTCTAAGATCACCTCTCCCTTCGACTTTGAGTTCAGCCGACCTGACTTTAGAAGACATGATTCACGGTATCTGCGGGCTAGTGTACCACCAGAGGCATCTAGAAAATCAGCAAAATCAAATCCTGTATTGGGCACCACTAGTACAACTTCTTTCTGAGCAAAACTCTTTGCGGAAGGCAGGTAGGCTCTGAGAAAGTACTGCACGCTAACCGATGTAGGCGATGAGCAACTTGCATCTCGTACCGTTGGAGGGAATTGCAGTCTAGGAAATTCAGATGCGTGCAGTTCAAAGGTGGGGGTTTGAACCGAGATGGGGAGGATGTATTCGCCTCCTTTCATCGTCACTCCGCTGAGAGAAGCAGTAGTCTGTGCGCATAAGAAGGTGCGTCTATGAGGCTGCCCTGACTTCCATCTACTTGCCGCTGTAGACTCAATACCAATGAGTTGTAACGTAATGTCACCTTTTGTGGATGCTGGGAGCGCTGAGATGTGGAGTTTAGCGTTAAGAGTTTGACAGTAGCTGATGGACTTTGGCAACCCCGACAAAGCGAGGGTTGGGCCATATGAGCAGGTATCAAACTGGCCAAAGGATGTATCGATCAAAATCATAGAAGTATAGAGCAGAACAAGGGAAATATTCTGCTTTTATGGTCGAAAACTGAATATGACAGACTCCGCATTGTTCTACCTGCATAAGCCGTTATGCATTTCTAATTACAATTGAAATAGGAGACGCGTCGAAACAGTCACAGTCGATAGAAACAGAAGAGAAGAGGGAGTACGCAATTTGGCTAGGAAATCAAAAATATCCTTCAGATATGGCTACTAATCCCTTAATTTCTCAAGTGTGGGTTAAAACGCTTTGGGCTGAGGGAAGCTTCCAACGATGCATGGACTTGCGTAACATGCGTCATCGCCACTAAATTTTTAAATATCGGAATGTTTCGAGTAGACCATTTTCGCAGTGTCAAGAATGATGTTGAATGAAGAGAATCAAGGCAATATTACTATAAATTAGCGCTTTGGAAAGTATATATAGCCGCATACCCAGAGTACAAATCGGAGAATATCGTCGAATATCCTAATTTGATCCCATCAATAGGCAGTGGGAGTGTTTGCGGCGGTTCTAATTTGCACGCAGTATGCAGGTAACGGCAGTCATCAATTTTCTAATGCGACATCTAGCGCGGGGTGTTTTTTGGTGCTCTGAGAACAAAACTACAGTAATAGGCAAACGAGTGTGAAAACAAAATTAAATAAGGTAAGACAGCTAGTGCGTCTTGTGAAAAACTTAAGAGGTTAATGCATTCGAAGTTCGAGATCGAAAAAAAATGGTTGAGTCACTGGTGTTAATGTGAATGACACATTAGATCACAGTCTGGCAAGACCTCAAGTAGACATAATTATTGACTAAAATTCACCAAAGTTAAGGTTGAACCCAAGACATGCGCACCAAGGCCAAGCATAGGTCTTTGAGCTCTTCTACCGTGATTCTCAATCACCTATGAAACTTTCAAAGTCTTATTAGTATCCTCAAAACACCCATATTCTCTTCGAGTACTTTAGCCATTCAAATTATTAGTGGCAGTCCCTAATTTTTTTCATCCAACTCGTCAATTTTCCGCTTCTTGAAAGAGCTAAGAGTAGTTTGTTTGAGCGAAGCAGTTTTCGCACTGGCCTTTGATTCCTTTGTCTTGCGATCTGCCGCACCTCTTTTTTGCAGCTCTTCACTCTTGGCCAAAAAATCCGGGTCATCAGCTTGGCGACCCACGAGCCATTTCAGCAGTTCAATCTCTGTGCTACGATCGGTTCCTTCGTCCATAGGAGTTTCCAGAATTTTGGGAATTTGATCAAGCTCGGGCTTGTTCATAATTAGTCGGAAGGTCTCGAGGCCAACAAAGCCAAGTCCTAGGTTTTGATGAACGTCACGGCCGCTATTGAAGGGGAACTTAGAATCGTTCAAGTGAATCCCAGCCAGATACTTGTAGCCAACAACTTTATCGAACTTGGACCAAAACGAGTCAAAGGTGTCTTTAGTTCGCAAATCGTAGCCTGCAGCAAGAGAATGGCAAGTGTCTATGCAAACGCCAATGCGAGATTTGTCGTTGATCTGGTCAATGATTTCTGCGAGATCCTCGAGACGGGTGCCTACGACGCGGTCGGCGTTTCCAGTCATATTTTCCAGAACAATCTTCACAAAAGACGTTTTACTGTGCATTTTGTTAATAGATTCGGCAATTTGAGCCATGGCTGCAGTTTTGTCTGTGCCAAGTGAAGACCCAGGATGCAGGTTGTACAGTCCAATATCGAGCGATTCGCAGCGCTGGAGGTCATCTAGGAGAGCCACTTCTGCCTTTTCGCGTTTCTCTTGGTCTGGATTTGCCAAGTTAATCAGGTATGAGCCATGAGGAAGCACATCAGTTCGCGGATTGAACTTATGAGCTGCGCATCTTGACTTGAACTCGGACACATTTGCAGAAGTATACGGTTTGGAAAACCATCGGCGATCGTTTTTCAAGAAAAGAGCAAATGCATTTCCACCAATTTCTGCAATGCGAGGAACAGCTTCTTGTACGCCGCCTGATGCCGAAACGTGCGCGCCAACGAGATTCATTATACTGGTTCTTTGGAGCCTTGACTCTGCGGATGACGTAAGTGTAAGCGGCTAGATGATGTCTACAGGGTTATTATGTATAGTTTCAGGCAAAATGCAATGAAAGGTACTATTTTTTTGCTTTCTTTTTAGCAGCAGTCTTTTTATCCGGAGTAGAAGGTCGTTTGCTGACTTTGAAAAAGTCAGTGAGTCTACCCTGTGGTGCCACATTTGTGCTCTTTACAAGTTTGGCCGCGCCGGCGCGAACGCGATCCTCGCTGAAGCCCTTCTCTTTACACAAGAACTCAATTAGACCGTCCAAGTCCGGATCAGTCCATTTGAGCTCAACTTGGTCCGCGGGAAGCGTATCTGGCTCATGGAAAAGCTTGCGTACTGCCTCGTAGGGCCAGTCATCAGGGATCTGCACTTTGCCGGCCTTTTCGTCAAGATGTGCCTTAATTTTGTCAATGGTACGGAACTCATTGATGAGTTTCACAGCTGTGGTAGGGCCCATACCGCGAATTGGGTCACAGTAGTCGCACCCAAGCAGAATACACAGATCGACAAACTCTTCGCGAGTCAGTTTCATGCCTTCCAGCACTTTATTGGTATCCAGTTCAGTGATGGGTGACTTTTTCTGGTCACCAGCTGTCAGATGGCGAAGCAGAATAGGGCTTCCAAAGGTCAAAGTGTCCATATCCTCGGTGGCTGCGGCGTAAACTTTATTTGCGCGGGCAAGAATGGCGCACTGGGCCTCTGCTTCGCCCGGGGCCTCGACCACGGGGATTCCCATTAGTCGCAGAAGCTTCTTTGCTTCTTCATTTTGTTCGCGAGTCACTTTAACCGTGCGGCGTTCAAATCGGCTGACGTCTTCGGAGGTAGCCGCATCTTCCTTAGATTTGACAGCCTTTTCGCGCAGAGCGTCGCGTTTTTTGAGCTCCTCACTTTTGAGATCAGGAGGTTTACCATCAAAAACATATACAGGCTTGAGTCCGTTCTCTACAATGCGGATAGTGCGGTAGAATATGCCAATTAGATGGCTAGTGGTCTCGCCATCGGTCGAGGCTAATTGAAATCCATCGTTTTGGCGTACGGCAATAAGAAATTGGTATAGCGACATAGACGCATCAATAGCCACTTTACGGCCTGCAAGGGCTTTCCAGTCAGTAATTCGAATGGCGTTTGGCGCGTGGTCAGAGACCACTTTGTACAGGCCTTTGATTCCCATTGCTGACGCGAAACGGATGCGAAAATTAATTTAAGCGTGACGAACTGCAGTAAGATTTTTCGGCCTTGAATTTGAAACCAACAATCCTGGTCCAGATCTAAGTATGAAGGTGCAAGTATTACACTGGTTCGACCTCCTCTATAAAATTTATAGTATCATTCGCACATTTCATATGATTTCATACATATGGCACTAGGCTAAAGATTGAAATCTTCATTTCAAGTTCACTAAGAAGCAGAATTATTTATCGATTCTGCAAAAGAAATATAAAACAATTCTACTACCTGTTTATTCGTAGCAGCTTTCATTTAAAATACAATCAGTGAAACCAGCACCGTAAACACCCCTAAGTCAGGCACTGTCAATATTGGGAGGCTGGCTGACAAAAGAGTTTCGCACCCATCTACCTGGATAGAACCTGCCCATTTCGCTTTGGACATGTTTAACCAGTCGTCCTTTGGTTCCGGATTCGGCCAAAGCAATGCATTTGGCGCGAATAACAACACCATGTCCGGATCATCGCTTTTTGGCGCGAATAGCAACGGGCTGAACCAAGGTCAGCAGCAATCTACCTTTGGGGCACCTGCGACGGGAGCCCAATCAACGGGGCTTTTTGGCCAGGCGAATCAGAACCAGCAGCCTGCCGCAGCTACCGGGTTTGGTGGATTTGGCCAGCCGGCTCAGCCTCAGCAGACTAACGCGTTCGGCCAGCCGGCAGCTTCGCAGGGATCCTCGTTGTTTGGCGCGAAGCCCTCGCCGTTTGGGGGAGCTTCCACTACTGCTCCAGGTACCAACACCACTGCAGCATTTGGTGGTGCGACTACGGGTGCAAATGGAACAGCGGTTGTACCGTTCCAAGCCCGCCAAGAGCCTGAGCAGTCGAGGCCCTCGCATACCAATATCTATCAGTCGATCACGGCTATGCCGCAATATTCGAATTTCTCTTTCGAAGAGCTAAGATTGCAGGACTACCAGCAGAACCGCCGCTATGGTGATGGAGGCAACGCTTTTGGTGCGCAGCCAACACCGTCGACGCCCTTCAACGCCGGCAATACGAGCACGGGCTTTGGATTCGGTGGTACTCAGCAGAATGCGTTTGGTCAACCAGCTGCCTCAAATTCGAGTCCGTTCGGTCAGTCGAATACGGGAACAAGCCTTTTCGGGCAGCCTCAGCAGCCCGCTGGTCAGACCTCGAGCCCTTTTGGCACTCAACCCAAACCGGCATTCGGATTCGGTGCTCAGCCAGCTGCCAATAATACAACAAGCATGTTTGGATCCAACACGGCTGCAAACTCGTCACCGTTTGGCTCTAACACTGGTACGACAACTTCCAACACGTTTGGCAGTTTTGGGCAGCCCCAGCAGCAGCAACAGACATCGTTTGGATTTGGTGCTCAAAATAACACCAACACTGGTGGAACTGGCATTTTCGGCCAGAACAATGCCAACACTAGCAGCGGTAGCCTCTTTGGTCAACCTCAGCAGAACGCTAATACTAGCGGTAATCTGTTTGGCCAGAAACCGGCTACTTCGTTGTTTGGACAAACTAACACTAGCACTCAGCCTAATACAGGAACCGGGTTCACGTTTGGTCAGACCAGCCAACCTGCCCAAACCAACTCTACGGGCATTTTTGGTGCAAACAATACAAACAACACCGGAGGGTTTGGTCAAAAGCCAGCTGGAACTTTTGGGACCACTTCGACGTTTGGCCAGACCAACACGGGCTCTGGATTCTCGTTTGGTCAGAATCAGGCGGCACAGCAGCCGGCTTCTGGCGGGTTATTTGGCGCTAATTCGGCGACTAATACGACACCGGCGTTTGGTCAGACCCAGCAGAACACCAACACAGGTAGCCTGTTTGGTCAGAATAATAACACAACGTCGGGCGGTTTGTTCGGTCAGTCAAATACCCAGGCTAACACGTTCGGTCAGGCGAAACCGGCTACGACAGGTGGCTTGTTTGGGAATACAGCAAATACCGGTACCTCGCTGTTTGGCAACAATGCAAATACTTCGGGTACGACTAATACTGGTACCGGTCTGTTTGGGTCGCAGAATAACCAGCCTGCCCAAGCCGGTACTTTTGGCCAGGCAAAGCCGGCGACAGGTGGTCTATTTGGTCAGACTACGCAGCCGGCAGCGACCTCAGGCACCACTTCACTTTTTGGCCAACAGCAGCAGCCGGCAACTACCGGGTTTGGCCAACCAGCGGCCGGAGCCACCTCCACAACTACCGGTGGGCTGTTTGGCAACAAACCAGCTGGGCAAACGACATCACTATTTGGTAACACCACCCAGCCGGCAAATTCTACTACTGGGACTGCTGGGGCGACAACAGGCTTTGGCTCTACATTTGGCAAGCCCGCGGGAACGTCTTTATTCGGGGGCTCGACGTTTGGCCAACAAGCCCAGCAGCCAGCCCAGCAGACCGGGCTGGGTGGCTCACTATTCGGTCAGCCGGCTGCCGCAGGTACTGCGGCACCAGCCGGGACGACCTCGCTATTCGGCCAGCCACAGCAGCCGCAGCAGGCCCAGCCGCAACCTGGTCAGCCGCTTGTTGCGTCGATTAACCAGAACCCGTTTGGAAACAACCCACTGTTTGCAAACGTGCCAGCTGCTGGTTCCAAACCGGAGCAGTTTGCCACTCCGCTGACTCCATCCGCACCGCCCAAGCGCTTGGACCCGCTTATCGCCTTCCACGTCCGCCCTCGCCGGCGGGCTACTGCGGAGGCTGGGCCCCAAAAGGCACTGCCTGCGCCCAAGGCTGAGGCTAAGCCTGCCGTACCTGAAAAGCCTGAAAATGAGGCTCTGTACAGTGAGTCTACCGATAAGCTTATCCTACGGGCTGAATTGTTTGCTCCGCGTTCGTCGGCTTTGCGTCGGTTAGTTCTTGATCCTCGAGGCGAAGAGCCCGAAGTTGGCTCGGTGTCGCTTCCTGATTCGTCGGCTGTCGAGCTACAGCCGGCTGCGTCGTCTACACCGCCTCGTATCAAAATTGGCGATCTGTCAGTGTCAGTGCCGTCGTCTTCGGCATCTGCATCGGCGACTTCGGCTCCTAAAGCAGAGCTTTTGCCGGACAATGAACAGATCGACGAAAATGGGTACTGGATCTCGCCATCGCAGTCAAAACTCGACGAAATGTCAGTCAAGGAGCTCGAGGCAGTTAAGCATTTCCGGGTCGGCCGCAAGGATATCGGGTTTGTCGAATTTGACGCACCAGTTGATCTCTCGAGCTACTCGAACGTCCGCAAGCAAATTGCCGGCCATTTGATTGTGTTTGCCGACCGCATGTTCTCGCTCTACCCGGAGGACCAAGCCTGCCCGCCGCCCGGCCAAGGGTTCAACGTTGGAGCCACCGTCACCCTGTACAATTTGCTTGTGAAAGCCAAAGACACCAACCAGCCAATTCGCGATGCTAACAACGGACTGTGCAAGCGCCAGCTCCGTCGACTCCAGGCTTTCCCAAATACTACATTCGTTTCATGGGATCCGGCAACGGGCACCTGGGTGTTCAAACTAAGTGCCCGAGAGACGGCTAAATGAAGCCTAAATGCGAAATCATATAATTAAAAAAGCTAAGCTAGCGCCCAAGATTAACTTTAGCGGTTGAGAAATTACGCAGGGCCTTAACAAACACATAGTAAGACACGTTGTTGTCGTTAAAGGGAGCGCAGTAAATTTCCGTGACGCGAATGTGCCACGGCGGGTATCCCTGGAGGTCTATACGGGGAGAAAACATGACCAGTAGATCGGGCTCAGTGCCAATCCGTTCCTTGAGCTGGCAGTCAATCACGTCCAGCGTGATGTCCTCGGGCGTAGTCACCTGCTGGGCCACCATATCGCTGAGCACACGCGTAACATCGACAATGAGCTTCCGACCGTTAGTCTCGGAGATCAGATTGATGATCAGGCGCGGGGTCTTTGTTTTGTTGTTGGCGGGACCCCCGAGTGACTTGGTGCCGTCGTTTTGGCGGCTCAGCAGCAAAACGCTCGAAGCCGTCGATTCGCCAAAGTAAGTTTTGAGGCGCGCCTCAACGGTACGGTACACATCCTGTAAGGGTAGAGACTGCAAAACTCCCGAGCGCTCATAAACAGTGAGCTCGGCGGCGCCCGCGCCAATGCACCACGCGGCGATCTCGCCGACGTCGTTGAGGAGCCCATCCACCCCGCCACCCTCGACGTGACGTTGCTTTTTGTCCAAGATAACCGCAATGTGGCGTGGTACTTTGGATAATTTCGCAACGTCTTTGCGGATGAGCTGGGGCGTCTTGTGAGGACTTAGCGTGAGGGCCTCAACCTGATAGGAGGCCCGCAGAATATGCGATTTAGCATACTCGAAAATAGCCACAATAAAATACACAATCTGGAGCAAAGGCCCAAACAGTTCCTGGCTGCCAATGCCAGTTTGGGGTTCGGTGGATCCCATACTTGTGGATGTGAGCTTATGAAAAAGTTGGGAGAGCCTCAAATCTATGATGACCATATTAAGTCGCAGCGCGGCACCCCTCCCAGCTTTGGGTAACCCAGAGGCCAATTTTGGAGTAAAACGTAAAGATAGCAATAAATCACAATGTACAATTACATGGGCCTAGTCTATATGGCGCCTTTGCTAATTTCCGCCTAAAGCCAGCGGAACGGTGGCCGTCCGCGACACGGATCGCATCGACGCAGGGGTATATGGCTCATTTAAACCAAAGTTGAGATGCAAAGGGGATGCTGGACGCATGGGCTGGCGGACTCGTGGAGGTTCAAAGTCTTCGTTTTCATTAGCAGCCTTAGTGCTGATGCTGAGCTGGCGGCGCTGTGATTGCATTAGTGGCGCTGGCAGCGACGTTGACGACGAGTCGGCCGAGTTTTGGTATTCTTCGAGCGAGAAGGAACGTGTTGTTGCCGGAGCAAACCGGGCGAGCCGCTCCTCGAGCTGCTCGATGCGGTGCTGCATGACAACAATTTCCTGATCTTTGCGCTCTCTGAGCGACCGCAGGGCCTCCTGGAGGGCCTCACGTTGCTTGTCGGCGACCTTGAGACGTTCCTCGGCGCCCGAGCTCGCATGCTGGTTGAGCAAATCGCGCAAACGGTCATTCTCCGTTGTGAGTTCGTCAAGCTGACCTTTGGCATCTTTCGATTGCTCGAGTTGGGCCTTTACGATAGGCAGCTCGCGGGCCTGGACTGCAAGAGTGTCTGCCCTCTCGTCGGCAGCTGCCAGCTCAGCAGTGAGTCGCTTGGTGCGCTCGCGGAGTTGTTCCAGTTCCTGCGAACGAACTTCGAGCAGTTGGGTCGCTTCTGTGTGCTTGTGCTCCAGCTCAGTAAATGCCTCGATTGACGAGTAGCGGCTGCGAGCCTTACCATCATGGCGCTGACGCTCTATGAGAAGCATATCCTGAAGTTTGGCCAACTCCTGTGCCGTCACGGCCGCGTCAGACACCGGGTCCAGCCCGAGCTCTCGTCGCGCCGACTCGGCCAGCTCGACAGTAAGAACTTTGACTTCTTCTTCAAGCCGCGAATTTGTCTCTTCCAGGTGAGCATTCGTTTCGCGCAGCTCGCTGTCGTCTGTTGAAGCTGCTGGAACGGCCGGCGTCGATTGAGCTAGCCGCAGTTGGGCGTGCAATTCACGAATTTCGTCTTCAAGCTCTCGAGTTTTAGCAACATGGACCCGAGACATCTTAGCCGCCTGGGCATCCCGAGCCTGTTGAGCGGCGAGAGTAGTCTGAGCTTCATGTGATGCATGCAATTGAGCTTGAAGTTCGGAAACCTTTTGCTCCAGGTCGCGGTTCACCATTTGAAGCTTGGGATCAGGTTGGCTCAGTCCTGCGAGCTGGGCCGTAAGCATCTCTACCTGGTCCTCAAGCTGACGATTAGCGGCTTGGAGATTCTCAACGTGCTCGGGACGAGGCGCCTGCTGAGAAGCCTGAGCAAGCTGGGCATTTAGTACACGGACTTGTTCTTCGAGCTCACGGTTTGCCGCTGCAAGCTCACTACTAGGAGGGAGCACCTCGCGTGAAAGCGGGCTGTGAACATCTGTGGTGGAACTGCTCATCCGCGACATAGATCTCGGCGGCTGGCCATAAGGTCCTGGCCCTGGACCTGGCCTTCTATTAGGCCCATTGGGATTAGGACCATGGGGTCCGCTAAGTGGGCCGGTGGGAGGTCCAAAGCCGGGGCCCGAGGGCACGCCGCCGAGAGACATTGTACGAGGGTACATATTCGGAGCAGCGGGACGTCGGACAGGCGCTGGCGGCATTGCACCGTAAAGTTCATTTGAAAGTAGCTGACGTCGGCTCTCAATAAGCTTTTGGCGATATTGCATGTTGTTGGTGTGCTTTGATTTTGAGAGAGATGGTGTCGAGCCAAAGGTGGGAATAATCGGTGTCGAGTCCTGAGGTGCGTGATACACGCTTGCCACATCGCTCTGTGAATCGAACGAGACTCTGGACGCGTTGTCGTCAAACGCAGGGTAGCGGTGGCGGTCGCGAAGAGCGCTCAAATCTTTGGCAGAGATGTCCGCAAAGCTTGCCTCGGCCATTCCGCCGTCGTAACCCTCGTCCATATCGTAGCTATTCATGGCATGAGTGCTCGAGACTTTGCCGCGGATCCGATTAAAGAGCCCAGAAGTCGAGGAGCCGCGTGTTCCCATGCTGCTAGAGCTGCGTGACGCGGGTATGCCATTTAGATCATAATCCATGTGGTTGACATCCATAGCAGCATTTTCAAATGCCTGTTGGCGCTTGCTTCGGAGGTCTGGATGATTCATTTGCTTAGAATTCCGAGGATGGATGGTGGGTTGAGTTGTGGACGGGGTGTCGCCTGTTCTGATTCAGAGGAACCACCGTTACAATAAGATTATGATGATGTTGAAAATTCAACCTCAGGAATCCAATATCCTGGCCTGTTTGGGTTCTTTGCGAAGAAACCTAAAGAGAGTAGCCCTTTTAAAAAAAATAGCAAATCGCCTGGGCTTGGAAAACGCGCAGGAGGTGGGTTGAACGGTGAAACGAAATTTGATCACATCAGCTTGAGGCTTCCTAATTAAGGGGGGAGTGAGACGCCGAAACGGGGAAAGGGGACGTGGTGGGACTGGGTCTGGGTTATTATCCGGGTTGGTCTGCATGGTGGCATCGCCTCCTGAGATTAAGGTTTCAGGATTTTAAGTTCTGGCTGCTGGCTGGTTTCGTTTGCTGCTATAATATATTTATGAGAGTAAATTGGGGTTCGATGCCACGGTCGACCCGACATCTATGGATTCGATATCTAGTAAAGGGGGCAATGGTGAAACCTAAGCCGTTGAACCCTAGGAGCCAGATCCCGAGGGAGAAGTGCAACGGGGGCCCGATCGAAAGTCAGTGGAAAGTCAATGGAAGGCCAATTCAAAAAAAAGAAGCCAACGAAAAGCCAATGGAAAGCCAATATCAAGTTGCTTGAATTCGCAAAAACCAGTGAATTCGTACAGACATAAATTGGATACATTTCGGCTAATCTAACGGCACTGCCAGACAAAGCCTGCTTTGCATAATTAGTTAGCGAGCTTGCCGACGATGTTGTATCGTAAACTAAAGAACTTGAACCAGTCGTCAAGCGTATCTCGCTCTGACTCAGGCAGATCCTTATATTCTGGAACGGCGTCTTCTTCCTCCAGTGATGACTTGGCCAATGCCCGCGAGGCGTCGCGACCGACGAAAATGTGATAGGTCTCGCCAGGACCGTAAGCCGCCTTGTTTCGAGTTACATCGAAGACAGTGCCTTTGATAGCCACGTAGAGCTGTGGGGATTTCACACCTGAGTTAGTTCTGAACGAGAAAGCTGAGGCAAATTCGGGACCTTGTCTAAAAGACTCAAGTGGGGGGAGGGGACCAAAAAGCCACAAAACTAGTCACGGAATTAAAGGCCATCGTTTTACTTACCATCATATTGTGAAAGCTGTTCTTTGGTTATAATATCGTCCTTTGGGGGATCCAGCTTCACAGCCACTTTGGGTACAAATCTATCAGTGTCAGACATTGAATGAAGATGTTGACTAAGGTGGTGGGCATTTTATTTAAGTGTGATGAGTTCAAATCGCCCTGCCTGTTAATATCACTTTAATTAACATCACCTTCTCTAGCTTTAATGAGTTGCAATTTGGAATTGGTGGCCAATTGCGGACATAAGAGTATGGGTATTGCAAAATCGCCAATTAATTACCTAGTATCGGTTGATAGCCTTTTACCCAGGTTGATATGATTTAAAAGTGTTGACCGTTTGCTTCACTTGGATTGCTTTGAGAAGAGGTTTTTAATTGACTAGAGCATTGAATAATTTGGCTAGTTTCACTCGTTTCACTCGTTTGGCTAGCTTGGCTCGTTTGACTAGTTTCGCTCTTTTGGCTCGTTTGGCTAGTTTGGCTAGTTTGGCTAGTTTGGCTAGTGACTACGACGACCATTCTGACTGTGGTGACTAGTGAGGGTACTACAACTATCATGACGGGTTTTACTAATGTAATGAAAAAAAAAATAACTCAAAAATAATCAACACTCAACGACAAGTAGTGTGATATAAATTCTTAATCTGACCTCGAATTGATAGTCACGTGTCCTTCCATATCACGCTTGATTGTCTTCGGTATTGTGGTATCCTGGGGTAATGCACGCTTAGGCAATCATGCAGATGTACGCTTGGTCAGGCTTTCTTGCGCTAAGAATTCCCTTAAAACAGCCACGTTTCTTTGGGATCGCCACTCGAAATATCACTATGGGACAGTTAGTCAATGGCAAATGGGATGCAGATGATGCCAGCGGAGGCGGCGGTTTCCGCAATTGGATCACTAAAGACGGCTCTCCGGGCCCCGACGGCCAAAAGGCATGGAAGGCCGAGAAGGACCGCTATGTTTTATATGTCGGACATGGCTGTCCGTTTGCCCACCGTGCTTCGCTCATCTGGCATTTGAAAAAGCTCCACAACATTATCAAATTGCAAGTCACCTACCCTACGGTTCCTCAGCGCTCGGGGTGGACATTTGACACGGATTTCAGCGAGACAACCGGCGACACTATTAACAACTTCCGCTACGCCAGTGAATTATACACTCAGTCTGATCCAAACTACACTGGGCGTGTGACAGTGCCAATCTTGTACGACTCGAAAGAGAAGCTCATTGTGAACAATGAGTCTTACGACATTGTCAAGATTCTGAACACGGCCTTCAATGACTTGGGCGCCGATCCCTATGATTATGTGCCAGAGAGTGAAGAGAAGAACATCGACTACCTGACTTCCAGGTATTTGAGGGCCTTGGCCGGCCCGATTTACGGGGCTGTCAATGCCAAAACCCAAGCTGACTTCAACGCCTCTCAGGCTGCTACGTTTGACGTATTGGAAACACTAAACAGTGAGTTGGAAACACAGCGGTATGCAGCTGGAGCCAAGATCACTGCGGCGGACATCTCATTGTTCGTCATTTTGATTCGCTTGCCCGTCCAGCTGCCATTTGCCAAGCTGCTCTACCGCCGGCTTCAGGACTATAGCAACTTATGGAACTACACTAAGGATCTCTACCAATCTGGGTTTGGTGCCACAGTATTCTACGATCATATTGTAGCCATTGCCTATAGTGGCCGTACTTTGGACGCGAACGGAATTCTCCCTAAAGCTCCTGAACTTGATTTCGCTTCGCCGCATGGCCGTGAGCAATTGGATACTGTCGAGGTTGCCAACAGCCACCGCGACAAGTATATCTGAATTCAAGGCAGAGGAAATTTCACGAGGGACTACAATTTTAGTATTAAATCAGTTTTATAGTATCAATCATTCAAACACAATTTGCCTATATAAGCGACTATCAAAACTATCTAAACGCGCGATTTAAGAAAAAACGCAATCAGAATCAGAAGAATCACTTGAAACTTCCGGCACCGAAAAAGCCGACCAAGGAGACTGCGACGGACGGGGCCCTGGCGAGGGAACCACTCGGAGGGCACGGCTAGCATGCGGAGATTGCGGAGATTGCCAGCGCGGTACGGCGGGTAGCGGCCATGGAGCAGGGCCTCAATAAAGTTAGGCTGGCGGAGGAGGGGCCGGGCGTGCGAAAACTCGTCAAAGCCAAACTTGCCGTGGTAGCGGCCAGTGCCAGAGTTCTTAATACCACCGAACGGAATCATGGGCGAGCCACCCTGGACAACACAGTCATTAACAACGGCGGCACCGGAGCGAATACGAGCCAGTAACCAGTCGGCCTGCTTAGTGTCGTTGGTGAAAACATAGGCAGAAAGCGGGAAGTCGTTTTCGCGGACAACGGGCAGAGCGTCGGTGCTGACGTCGTTGACGGCAATGATGGGCAGCAGCGGCGCGAAAATCTCCTCGGCCATGAGTGCATCGTCAAGACCAACATCGGAAACAATGGTAGGCGGGTAGAACTTGGAAGCCTTATCGGCCTTACCCCACTGGAACTCGATCTTACCCTTGGTGGACTCAATTAGGTGTCCGCAGCGCTCCCATAGCCTGTCAGTTGCAATATGGGTCCAATCCTCGCTGTCCTTGGTCAAATTGGGGTAGGAATGCTTAATGGCCTTGATCATCTCGGCAACAAACTTCTCCTTGACGTCCTTGTCAATGATAACATAGTCGGGAGCAATGCAAGTCTGACCCGAGTTGGAAAACTTACCCCAGGCAATACGCTTGGCGGCGAGCCGGATATTAGAATTGCGGGACACAATGGCGGGAGACTTGCCACCAAGCTCAAGCACAACGGGGGTAAGTGTCTTGGCCGCAGCGGTAGAGACAATCTTTCCGACATTGCAAGATCCAGTTACCATAATCTTGTCCCACTTCTGCTCGAGCAGAAGTGTGGATTCGGCAACAGATCCCTGCACACACTGGAAGATTGACGGGTGAAGCGCGCGCTCGAGAATGGTAGCAACCACCTCGGAGGCGTACGGGGCCATTTCGGTCGGCTTGAGCAGAACAGTATTACCGGCAGCAATTGCGGCTACAACAGGCACAATTGCACACAGGTACGGGTAGTTCCAGGGACCGAAAATGAGAACGCGGCCGTAGGGGTGGCGGCGGATGACAGGTCGGGCCATCATCATCCGGACGTCGAAACCGAGCCGCTCGTCGGCTGCCCACTTGTCGAGTTTCGTGATGGCCAAATTAATCTCGGAAAGCACAGCGTGAAGCTCGAGGAATTCGGTTTCGAATGGCGAACGGTGGAAGTCCTTCACAAGCGCATCCTTGAACAACTGCTCATTGTCTTTAATAGCATAATACAAGTTACGCAGCTGCTCTTTGCGGAATGCAACTTCCAATGTCTTGCCAGAGTCAAAGCCCTTGGAAATAGTCTCGCACTTGGCGACAATTTTCTCGGGCTGGGTATAATCCCGTGGCTTGAGGTTTTCGATAGTGGTGGTCATGGTTGCAGAATGAAGACTAACCCTACTACTTTAACCTCTTAAATGCTTAGGTGAGAATGAAATTTGGGGGACGTCTGAATTTGTCCGCAAGAGCGGGGTAGAAATCAGCCGAGCTAAGCAGCCCATTGGATGCTCTTGAAACTGGTATTAATATGTAGCCAATGGTATGAAATCTGATTTGCGACGATATCTGAACATACTGGATATCTGGAGCTGTTAAAAATTGAGTATTTTTCGAAAGCTACCAACCTGCCGACCCCCGCATCACATGCGTAAGCTCAACCCGGTAAATCCACAGCCACTGAAATCGCGGCACTCGAAGGTCAGTACGCTTTGTGAAACTTGATGGCCGTCTAGAGTGTACCTACAATAAACAATGCTCAATTACGAGTAGATTTTTTAGATCCGAGTAGATTTTTTAAATCCGAGTAGCTTTCTTTCATTACTTTCGTACTTGTTGGTTGCGAGTAGGATCTCAGAGTTTGAATGCAAATCGGCCCGTCACTATAAAAGCTTCTAATGGCTTAAAGTCGTTACCGATGTATGCATAGAATGATTAATTGTTCAGTGAGTGGCCATTGAGCCGAGATAATGCCATGCACAATGATCAATTGTAAATGGCGATCTGACGACCATAGGGATCACAATTAGTTTCACCGAGTCTTATTATCGGGGGTTGCTTTGCTTCTTTTGAATTGAAGACCAGCAATTACCAAATGTAGACACAGACCTTGTGACAATCTCGAGTATTCAATCGTACACTGATCTCAATTTCTTCCAAGTGATCGAGAGCCCTGAATTCAAATTTCGGGAGAACATAGGGAAGTCCTCTCAGACTAGCAGGGTCAAATCAAGGTAGCCAAAATCAAAAGCCTGGTCAGCCCCAGCTCTCCCTGAATATCCAATGATCCTACATGAAACAATTGGAATTCTACTCTATAGATCATTCCATAAATCACTCGAAAATCTAAACACTCGTAAACTTTGAAATAGCTTTAAACCATTTGTATCCTGTTATATTATCAGTTATGAACCACCTCAAAACATCCGTATAACTTTCCACAGAAAAATTCTTTAAACCTTAAAGGCATTCCAAACCATTGTTTATGCCCCTCGATTAACCTACTTAAACTGCAAGCTGTCCTGGTGCTGAGTAAATCATGGATTTCGCTAAGAACCTCTGGGATTCGGTTTTCACTCCAGGCACTACGCCAACCTTGGTGAAGGCAACTCATGCCAGCTTTTTCGCCCTGGAATTAACTCTGGTGTCTATGCTATATGTCACGAGATCGCTGCACTTTGTCGCCCTCATTATTATCGCATCCGGATTGTGGCTGGGAATTACATGGTTCATTAACGAGTCCCAGAGATACACAGAACAGGCGTCTAAAGCGAGCTTAAAAGATATCAAGGCAAGCGAAATCACCTCGCAGGCCGGCACCGAGATTCGCGAACAAACGCCTCCTGAAATCATCGAGTTGCCCTCGTCGGAAGCTTCCCCAGAACCCGCGAAATCAAAAGCATCTTCAACCTCAACAGTGTCTCCGGCAAAAACCAGAAGTCGCCGCAAGCGTACAGTTTGAGTTTTAGGTCACTATATTTACGGATAGGCCGTATTTAAAATGGTTAGATGGGATTCGTGATGGGGCAAGATCCGTATTTCATTAGCTCGAACGAATTCCGAACATACACCAATAAATCGGGTTGTCGTTGATTAACATCTTCATTTTCTAGCTGTCAAAAGCCTCCACCAAAGTCACCTCCACCAAAGTCGCCGCCTCCGCCATAGTCGTCATAGTAATTGTTCTCCACGACTGTGTCGCCTCCATAATACCCGTCATTGTGATCCAACGCTTCGCCCAAAAGCATGCCGCCTAGAAATCCACCGCCGGCTCCGAGAGCCATGCTTCCCCAGCCAAATCGGTTGTTATTGTTTTGCTGGTACGCCGGCTGCTGTTGGACGTATATCGGCTGGGGAGGTGGCTGCTGATAGTATTGGGGCTGGGGAGGAGGGTACGGCTGCTGTGGATAGTAATTTGCAGCTCCTCCAGGGCCACCTTGGTATCCTCCATACCCGTTAGGGCCATTTGGGCCATTTGGGCCGCTTGGGCCGCTCGGGCCGCTGGAGTTGCTGGAGCCGCTGGGACCGCCAGAGCCACTGTAGTTATAGTAATTGTGATTGATGGTATTGCCTGCAGGGCGCGAACTCGAACTATCCCGACGACTGGAATTGTTGCTAGAAGCGTTTGACGCTACGTTCTCGGTACTTGGTTTGTCCGAGGTTGGCGGCGGGCCGGGCGGGGCAGAGTGCATAGGGGGCGCTTCCCATTGCGACTTCGATGTGGCCAAATCAACATAATACCAGGTTTTATATCGTTCGTCAAACTTGGCTAGCCAGCCTTCAGGGACTTTTGGTGGTGTATCAGGACCTGCCATCCTAAACAGTGAGGAAATTAAGAGGTCTAGCTGGCCGGCTGGGAACTACTGCTCAAATCTTGACTCAGCCGCGTAGCCACCGGTATCGAGGTCTGTATCCAGAATTAGCCAGAATCCTGGAGTCTTAGCAATCATGAAAAGCTTACAAGTGAATGGAAGTAGATGTATAGGAAAATTGTGTGACAACAGCTAGATTAATTGAGAAAATTAAACGTTAACGATGTAGCCTAGATTTCCTACTGGCCCAATAATTGTAAGTCCCCCCTCAGTGTATTGATTTACTCAGCATGGATCTTCTGACCGTTCCGCGAAACGAACTCTCAGAGGCCGAGCTGGCTCGTCTAGAGGAGTACGAAATCGCTAATGGCCCTCTTTCGATTCTTCAGAGAGCTGTGGAGGATGGATCGCAAGTTCTGATCTCGTGTCGCAACAATAAGAAGCTTTTAGCCAGAGTTAAGGCGTTCGATCGTCACTCCAATATGGTTTTGGAGAATGTGAGGGAAATGTGGACGGAAATCCCACGAAACTCTAAGGGTAAAAAGGGACAAGCTGTAAATCGTGACCGATTCATCTCTAAAATGTTCTTACGGGGAGATGGTGTTATTTTAGTGCTAAAAGCGTAATTATTTATGTCCAAATAGGCTGCCAGGCAATCGGGCTGGCCACCTGGCTAATCGAATCGAATCGGAAGCTTTCTGTTGAGTGCTTTTAACGTTTCCGATTTCAACAGGGCGCCCAAAGTGCTATTATCACGAGAATAAACCCATTGGCCATCGACATAATCGTAGCGCTTCGGGCCCGATAAAGGACTAGCCAACCAAATCTGCTGGTTCGGCGGCTGTTTATTGATCACATAGGTTCCGAGTGGCGGCATAACCAGCGTGAGCACTCCTTGTGAGAGATCGGCATCGACTTCGGGCACAGTTTCAGCCACTTCCTCGTAGGCGGCGAGAATGTCCTCCAAGGTTTCGTCTGCCGCCTCGTGGTACTCCTGGATAGATAGATGTCGGACGTGAGGCAAATTTAAATTTAAATGGCGGGGCAGCCAAGCGGGGTTTGGCCTAAATGTCCTGGCACAGAACATAGTGATTTAGTAATTCCACTCGCAAAAGTTACCTTGGCGGACTACTCACGCGAGAGAACGGCCTAGAAATGCATTTTGCCTCATTGCCCATTCAATATGCTGAGTCTGTTTATATTTTCTCATCCAATTACACATATGCACCCTCTATGTACCCACCTCTCGATTAACACAAACGTAAATGCCCCTTTTCACCTGTATAGTATTGCTCTTTGTGAAAGGCTGCCCAAAAAAGGCTTGTCCCTACTGCCCCCTCCCCACTCCCAGGGCCAGGGCCAAGAGCGCATTACTTCCATTTGTGATCGGGAGAGGATCCCAACCCACAACATTCTTGACCCACCATTTCCCGCGCAGGCCCGAGATATAAAGGTTGATTTTGCCAGGACTTAAAGTACCGATTACTTTTTTTTCTCCTAAATTGTGACAGGTCTGTTCTGCCTGAGTACAATTCAAGACTAAAGTTCCCGGTTGCTTTTGCCTGAAACTCTAGCCAGCCCGCTAATAATTTTCTCCTTACAGCAATCCCAAAACACGCCAGGTTGCATCCCAAAAGCTTGCCTCTCAGCTGGATACTCTGACCCAAACACACTTCTGCTGAAATTATAACTGAAAGGAACCCGCCAAAATCGATTAGCAGGGTCTTTTTACGCTTTTGATATGTCGTCTCCAAATGAGGTTCCCGAGCCGACACCCAACCAGGGCAGGCGGTTTGTTTCTAGGTCGCCGCTCTCCTCAGAAATCCATCGCCCACGTTTCCCGCTTGCTAAAAAACGTACACCGCGATTTCTGCGCAAATACGGCTATACCCGCAACGGTGAGTTTTATTTATTCAACGAAAACGAGCTTCCGCCAGTGCCTGAGCCACCAGCCAACCGCTTCCAAGGCCAGAAAAATATGTTCAGCTTTGGCCAACAGTATCCAAAACGGAAAAATGACGAAACAGCTCTTTTAAATCCAGAACCAAAACGGTTAGCGCAAACTGCCGAGCAAGGCGATGTTCTGGGTGACGTCTCGCCGCCCCCCGCAGCAGAGCCCTCTCATCTGGCTGAGCCAGCAGGGTCTCACCTGGCAGATCCATTTTTGGTCAAAGACGATCAGGCTGCAGTTACGCCCTCGGAAATGGACGTTTCCACAGCCGCAGTTATGCCGCCGCCGCCTCCACCGTTGCCCTCACTCTCCCCTATCGCTAACGAGCCGGGCGCCGCAACTAGCTTGTTGTCGCCCACAGCGTCCCCCAAAGTATCTCATTACGACACCGAAGAGGCTGGCCCTCTCCCACCCGCAGACACTCAGGTTCTTGAGCTCGTTCCTTCCATTCTGGGCCAATTTGACCAGCTTCCGTCCGAAACCCACCGGTACGTGCTCTACAGCCTCATGCGGCGGTGCAATCGTAACACACTTTCATCCATTGTGTCCATCCTTACGTCGGCGCTGCGATGTAATATTCTGTCCGAGTTGCCTCCGGAGCTGTCGGCAATTGTGCTATCCTACTTGGACGCCAAAAGCTTATGCTCGGCCTCTCAGGTCTGTAAATCCTGGTACAAACTTATTGAGCAAGACGAAACAATCTGGAAAAATCTGCTCGAGCAGGATCAGCTGTTTTTGACTGATACAGACATGAAGCGGGCCCTGACTGAAGGCTGGGGATACTCTGGCTGGACACGCGACCTCACTGATCGACCCAGACCCCAGCAACCTCGAGATGCTCAGGCGCCAGCAACACAGACGCCAGCAGCTCAGGTGCCAGCAGCCCAGGTCCCTGTGGCTTCGGCTATTCCGGCGGCTTCAGCAGCAGGTGAGCCGACTACTCCAGCGGCCCGCCGTGTCGGACTATCTTCTCTCGCCTCGCCATTTGCGCCTAATCTGCCCTTAGCATCTACCCCCGTCAAGGACCCCTCCAGCCCGGCTACATGGGGTCCGCCACGCCCTCGCCCATTGAATGCCTTGGGAGAGCCAGTGAATGTCTATAAGGCTATTTATCGGCGCAAGCTGCTTATCTCGCGCAACTGGATGTCGCCTAACAAGCGCCCTCGCCACTTTAGCATTCCCTGTGCTGCCCGAGATACCATTACCTGTCTTGAGTTCGACGAGGACCGTATTATTGCCGGGTCGGACTCGCGGTCCATCAATGTCTACGACACTCGCACCGGCGAGCTGCTGCATAATTTTGATGAGCACCAGAGTGGCGTGTGGGCGCTCAAGTATATCAACAAAGACATGCTGGTTTCGGGGTCGGTTGATCATACTGTTCGCGTCTGGAGCATTTCCAAGGCCAAGTGCACCCATGTCTTCCGTGGCCACACTGCAACAGTGCGGTGTTTGGATGTCGTGATGCCTGTGCCTCATGTTGATCCGGAAACTGGCAACACAGTCTATGTCCCGCCTCGCCCGGTCATTGTTACCGGATCGCGGGATGCCACGCTGCGTATGTGGTGGCTTCCGGGTCCTGATGATCCGGAGTATCATGCACCAGATGATAATGTGGACGATGCGGATAATCCGTACTTCATCCAGGTTTTGACAGGCCACCAGAACCCCGTGCGGGCCATTAACGGCTACGAAGACACAGTTGTTTCTGGTTCCTATGACAACACGGTGCGGGTCTGGCGAATTTCGGACGGTAAATGCCGTCACGAGCTCGTGGGCCATCAGCAAAAAGTGTATAGCGCGCTTCTGGACCACAAGCGCAACCGTTGCATTTCGGCTTCCATGGACTGGAGCGTTAAGGTTTGGTGCGTTGAAACGGGCTCGCTGCTCTATACTTTGGAGGGCCACACCTCGTTAGTTGGACTGCTTGACCTGAGCCGGACGATGCTTGTTTCGGCTGCGGCTGATTCGACCCTCCGAGTATGGGATCCTGAGTCGGGCATGCTTTTGCACAAGCTCGAGGGCCACCAACGCGCGATTACCTGTTTCCAGCACGACGAAACCAAAGTTATTTCGGGCTCTGAGTGTACGCTCAAGCTATGGAATATCAAGACAGGCGAGCTTATCGGCGATCTGTTTAGCGGCATTGATTTGGCTGCCATCTGGCAGGTCGGCTTTGATTCGCGGCGTTGCGTGTCTGCAGTGTCCCGTGATAATGCGTCATATCTTGAAGTGCTTGATTTTGACTACGATCCGAACGAAACGCGGCCTCGTGAAATATCCGACCTCGAAAGCGACGAAGCTTTTGACCCGCGCTAGTGGATCCACTAAGTATTTTATCTATTTAAAAATTGGTCAGGTTACTACACTAGGCCACGCAGTTGGCAGTGTTTTGTTGCTCACGCAGTGCTTTAGCCATTGATTAAGTTGGTCAAGCTGATCAAGCTGAAGGTTAACTTGGCTATCTTAGTCAAGTGACTGTTTTTCAACTTCTATGAAGTTGCTTTGAAGTTAATTTAGCTCAATTTAACAATTCAAGTAGATAGTGTTTCTTGGTATCAGGTTGGACAAGTAATTTCGCCAAGGATAGTAAATTTGGCAAGGCTAGTGTATTTTTGCAAGGCAAGTAATTGGATAAGGCTAGTAGGGGGGAAGGCTAGTAGGGGGTAAGGCTAGTAGGGGTAAGGCTTGTAAGTTGGGTAGTAATCTGGTTTTAGGCAACTGATAATGCCCAATTAATGTCGCATTAAAATACGAAAGCCAACGTCAGACCAGATCTGGCTTTAACGTCTTTTTTTAACCACAGAGTCACACAAATCCCTTAAACTAGGCTATTGTAACCCCATTGATAAATTGTAACTCGTGAAAATTCATGTAAACTTTGTTATCAAGACTTTTTCAAGACTCAGTTAGTTAAATAGTAGATTCTAAAATACAAAAAATGCAAAAATAAAAAAGGGTCCAAAACGATGAAGGATGATGAATAAATTAAACCATAAAAGACTCGCCGCAACCGCACTCGCCCTTGGCATTCGGGTTGTTGAAAACAAACCGCGAAGCCAGCTTGTCGTCCTTCCAATCCATCTCGGAGCCGATCACGGAAAACAGAGCCTTGGAATCAATCAACACTTTAACGCCATCCTGCACAACTTCTTCATCGAACTTGCCCGGTTTTTCAACATACTCGAGGTGGTAAATTAGCCCAGAGCAGCCACGGTTACGCACACCAACTCGAATAAGTTTCGGAGTGGGCGAATCGAGCAGCCCCCTGAGGTGCTCAAGGGCCGAGGGAGTAAGTGTGATCGCGGCCTTGCGCGGGCGCAATGGGCGGCGCTTGGGCTTGGTCTCCAGCGAACTAGCACCGGATTGAGAGGTGCCAGCGGCCTTTGAAGCCGTCGGTTCAGGCACAACGGGCTTTTGCGGGGCTGTAGCTGGCTCCGATGCCGCGGGTGCCGTGAGCCGATGCGTGTTCCACGGGCGCATTGATTTGGTCTGAATTGAACGAACAAACGCCGGACTGAAGCTTAACGTGGCTCTGGGTGCTAAAACTGTTCGGAGCATTGCTTCTTTTGAAAGGTGGAAATGAGAGTGTTATGTTCGAGGAAATTCCTGGGGGGACTTATATAACGAAAAACTCGTAAAAGCTCTTCAAAGTAATTAGATGCCCGGCTATTGGTCAAGTTGTATTACATAACCACCCATTCGTGGGATGAGGTGTTGGTAATTATCTGTAAATGAAGTGGCACACGGGGCGCAGATGAGCAATGTTTGCGTTTAGGGTTCTACAACTCCACAGCGGTCAATTGGGCTGCACCAATGCTTTAGAGGTTGCATGTGCATCTTGAATGCTAATGCCGAACTGAAAGAATGAAGTATATTGGTACTCCAGTACCCCTAAAATAATGCCAATGTCGGTCAATTTAAGGCACAAATAAAAAAATTTCCCTCTCGGGCCGCGTCTTGAATGCCAAGACAAGAGAAACAATTCTCTGGGGTACTCATTGCACAAACAAACCTCCTCACAAACTTTATGGAATCACCTCTAGGCAAACTCCCCACGGACTTCGACAAGTTTTGGGCTTATGGACGGCTTTGTCCGACACTCACAGGTGGATTTGATGAAGCACTTGATTTTAAACCGGCAAGTGAGCTTCCGGAAACCGACCTGGTGAAAACCTATGTTTCTGATGGCAAGCAAATCGACTACTATGCCTGGAATGATAGCGCTGGAGAATCACTGGCATTGTATGTGAACAACACCGACAGAACCGCAATGCTCTGTTTTTTCGAACACGAGTCGATATTGAACTTTTACGGTCTTAGTGACTATGTTCGCTGGGACGATAATGGTTCCAGTTTTCAAGAAACAGACGCTAGCGACCCCAAGAAAATTACTCCGTATGAGTTGCAGCTGAAAATGTATGATGGAGTGCCCGAGTATTTCAAAAAGCTTCGAGAAAATCAAGAGCCAAATTACGAGTGGCTAAATATCAAGGACCCAAACTCTGAAAACACTATATACTATGCTGGCGGCATAGTACTCTATAGTGACGGCAAGTGGTCCGAAAGTGAGGGGTATACTGAAATTCTAAAGCACAGTAATCGTGCCAACGCTGCTTCCGGCTACTTTGATGACGGAGGGTTTTTTGGCTGTGCTGACCTGGCCGGGCTGTTTCTCAACCCAAAGAGCCCTGATTTCAACGAGTCATTTGAGTTTCTCTCGGACGAAGTATTGGAATTTGCGGTGGACGGACCGCAAAAGGAGAGTACCAGAGCGTCTCTCAACAAGTTCCGCGAAATAATTGAATCTTAGCTAGCTAGCACTAAATAGGCTCTGTGTGAGTTTTGACATATTCGGCAGTCAATTCGTCCAAATGCGGGAGCAGGGCTTTGCGAACTTTGGCGCTGTAGGAATTGATCCATTCGCGTTCGTTGGCATCCAGCAAACTAACATCAATCATGTTGCGGGCAAAGGGTACCAGCGTGACAGTTTCAAATTCGAGATACTTTTTGTTGTTGAACTGGTTGGGGGTAGGGGCCTGGCGGACTACCACTAGACTTTCAATGCGAATACCAAATTTGTTGTCTTCATAATAACCTGGCTCGTTCGAAATGAGGTGGCCGATCTCGAGAGGCACTTTGGCAAGCAGCGGACTCGAGCCAATGCCCATAGGGCCCTCGTGAACATTCAAAAACGCGCCAACACCGTGGCCTGTGCCATGTCGGTAATCGAGTCCCTGACGCCATAGTGGCAGGCGGGCTAGCGTATCGAGCTGGTAGCCATTTGTGCCCTCGGGGAATACAGCGCAGGCCAACGCAATGTGTCCTTTTAGCACAAGAGTGTAGGCGTTCATTTCTTCCTTGGTAGGAGTGCCAAAATGAACAGTGCGCGTCGTATCGGTTGTGCCGTGAGTGAATTGGCATCCTGAGTCGAGTAAATGCACTTGGGAGGTGGACAAAAAGTGTTTGGTGTCGGGCTGAGGGGCGTAGTGAATGACAGCTGCATTAGGCCCGACGCTTGAAATAGTCTCAAATGATGGCCCCACAAAATCATCTAGCTGACGTCTGATTTCCAATAACTTTTGGCTACCGTCGTACTCGGAAATTGACGTGTTACCAGCCTTGAGCTCAGCATCTACCCATGCGAGGTAACGGACAACCGACAGTCCGCATTTCAGTTGGGCTAGCCGATGTCCATCAAGTTCAACGCTATTCTTCTTCGCCTTAGCAGCGGTGACGGGCGACGGAGCATCGATGGTGCCATCTTTGCCACCTGCCGCCTCGACAAGAGCCCAAGAAGAGCCGGCGGGAAGCCAGAGCTTGAGATCAGGAGCATCACTACCGGACTCTTTGGCTTTGGCATTAGTCGTCTTCACGAGCTCGGCTAGAGCGGCAGCGTCGGCAAGTACTGCATCGTAAGGCTTGACTTCAACGCCAGGCAGACTACTGCGGACATTGCTCAGCTTGGCCTCGTCAATGTATATAGTAACAGCCTTGTCGCTAATAAGGGCAAACGACTTGAACACTGGATTGTAGGCAATATCGCTGCCTCGAAGATTGAACAACCAGGCAATGTCGTCCAATGCCGTGAGAAGGATAGCCTTTGCGTTTTCTTTTTCAAGCTTGACACGTAGGTCGGCCAGCTTCTCTTCAAAAGATTTGCCAGTAACCGATTCGGGCAAAGAAATAACTTTGTCTGAAGGTAGTTGCGGCTTGTTGGGCCACACGGCGTCCACAAGGTTCTCCGAGATAGCTTGGAGCTTGACACTGGATCCCTCAAGTTTCTCTTTTATGGAATCAACAATTGAAGCCCGGATCAGCTTCGGGTCAACACCAATGTCAACATTAGCTGCTTTGGCTTTGTCCACAACCGCCTTAAACCAGGGATCAACATTAGGCGACCCCTCTTTGCGGAGGGCCCAGCCCGCAGGCAGTTGAGCCTCAGCTTGTAGGTAGTAGCGGCCATCGGTGGCGAGTTCTGCCGAATCAAGGCCAATAACTGCTGTACCAGCCGATCCGGTAAACCCAGAAATGAACGCGCGGCGCTCGTCGGCTTCTGCGACGTACTCGGAATTGTGCTCGTCCTGAGTGAGAACAAGATAGTAGCCAATGTTATGTTTGGCCATACGCGCACGGAGCGCCTCTAGTGGAGTTACAGTGCTCATATTGATGCTTCTAGGGGGCCAGTGCTTGATTTGACGACCGCTGGATCCTTTAAAAAGCCGATATACCATACACTGAGGTAAGAGGGAAGCCGCGCTGCATTGTACGTCATTTCCTAACCTCCGGTGCCAACACCGGCAGTGACCTGTTCCCTGATCGAAGGCCGGTGGTGCTTTGTATATATTCTGTGTAATTACTCAAATCTCTGTAGTTTGGTTTTGAATTTGGATGATACTGGCAGTATTTGATAAAGTGTCTAATATAAATATTTTTGGTTAATGTTTTGGCAAACTGTTTGCTAGTTGATATCAATAGTGATATCCTATACAGTAGAACATTTGAGTTCTATCGAGTTTATCCAGGATTTCATATCAAATATTCCAACTATTTGAATGTAGTTTATTCGAGTATCTGACAAGTCCAGCGCTGGAGACAATTCTGTCGCCCGAAACGGCCAGGGTAGGGGCCTGTCAGGATTTGAAATTTCGGCTTCCCACACAAAACCTCCAAGTCTCCACCATCTCCAATGGACGTGGCGGTGCTTGGTCATGTCGAGGTATTGATCAACACAATTTACGGCACAGGGCAAGATCCTGCAGCCGTAAAAACAGCTCAGCGGGAGTTATTAGCCTACCAAAGAGGTCCAGATGGCTGGAAGCTCGGTCAGGCCTTGCTGGAGACCAACGACCCCAACGCGCAATTTTTGGGCGCCAACACGTTCCTCATCAAAATCCATGATAATTCAGCCGCGCTCCCGGATCAGGTTCGTGCCGTGCTGCTCCAATGGCTCCAAACTGCTGGGCAGACGCCATTCAAACCCTTTGTTACTCGCAAAATTATGGGGGCCGTGATCACCCTCTTTTTCCGCCAGTACGCGGAGTGGCCTGATTTCCTGGCTAGTGTGGCCCATATTCTTGGCCAAGACACCATCCAAATGCTCACGCTTATGCAAATGCTCATGGAGGACTACACAAGGCTCCAGCAGCCCATCCACAGCTTGCGGTCGGCGCTGCAGGATATGGTACCGCAAGTCGGCAGTCTAATCGAGCAATCACTTGCGCAGCCGGATTTAGGACTAAAACTTCAGGCTCTGGACACCTTTTTGCCCTGGGCAACTGCGTTCTATCACGATCTTTCTCCTCTGCTCCCTGCCGTGATTGATATTCTCGCAACAGATGACTTTGACCTATTTGACAAGACGGCGGCAATAATCGCCGACCTGTACCCAATACATTTCAAGTCCTGGGGTCGAGAGCCGAAAACGAGGCTGCAAAGCATGCTCGCTAAACTGACGACCCAACCACCTGAAGATGCCTACGTGCCGCTCGGCCGTCTGGTTTTAGTGGTTGCAACTGAAGACAGTGCAATGCGGCTTCCACTCCTTAGATTTATCTTGGATGTGCTCACGCAGCCAGAAGATAACGTACTCGACGACGAATTGGCTAACGACGTGCTTGAATTCTGGAACGTGTTTGTGGAGGACGTTATCGCCGAAGGTATGTCTGCTGAGCACAACGATATGATCTTCAAGGTCATTGGTATTTATTGGCAGCGATTGCAGCTGTTTGACATGTCAGAGTCGTCGTGGGAGCAGTTTTCAAGCTTCAGACGCGATTTTTGCGACTTTCTGGAGCTCACGTACTCGCTACTTGGCCTTGGTCTATTTGATTTGCTGGTTTCTTCAATTGTCAGAGCTCTTCAGGAGCGGGACTATGCCGCAATCAACTGGCGTGAAATTGAAATCTCGCTGTGCTGTTTGAATGGTCTCGCTGATATCATTGGTGTTGAAGGTAAAGAATTTGCTGCTGTCCAGGCCGTGTTCAGCTCTTCACTATGGGCAGATTTGCAGCATTGCAAGAGTCTAAGAGTCCGGCAAACTGCTGTGAATGTGATTGGTTGTTACGATGCGTTTTTCGAATCAGAGGCCGGTCGTCCCTTTTTGTCACCCACCCTCACCTACCTTTTTGCGAGTTTGACTGAACCTTCGCTGCAAAATATTGCCTCAAGATCGATTCAAAAGCTATGTGCGTCTTGTAGGACTGCTTTGGTGGCAGATTACCCACAATTTCTTGGTGCGTACGCTGCGATTTACGCTCAGCTCCAGGCAGCTGCTCACCACCGCATTGTGCTGTCAGTAGGCTTCATTTTGCAAGCCATTGAAAACTTAGATCAGCAGGCTGATGCTATTAATGAAGTATTGACGATACTGGAGTCCCAACTTGCCCAACCGGCGCACGACGTTGAGACTTTGCTGGATCGGCTGCGCTGTGTTGCGGCGCTTGGAAAGGCCCTTCGCGAACCTTCTGATGCCCTGGTACTTACACCAGAAGTTGAAGCTGCTCTCGCCTTCTGGCCAGCCGAACCTCGGCGGCTGCGCGAGCGTTTAATGCGGATCGTGCATGATTTTGTCCCGCGGCCAGAACCTGACGTGTGTGAAACGCTATGTGAGATCATCAAGGCTGGGCTTAGTGAGGAAATCAACACTGTTTTCAGTTTTGGCGTTCCGCCAGTGTTGGAATTCCTGACCGAGAAATTCCAGCTGGGTCCGCCAGCTTGTCGCCCGCCGCTGGTCGATTTGGCAACTTTCCTGGTGACCAGTCAGGCTGCCGCTCGGTCTCTAGATAAACAAACGTCGTTCACCGTGCTTCAGTTAGTAGGCAGCGATGCACCGGATGCTAGTTTACGGCTCATGACCGAGATTATTACCAAGCTTCCTGCTGGCCTACTTGAGTTTGGTCGACTTGGCGACTTGCTCGAATTTGCTGTGCAGTCAATGTGCTTTAGCGACCGGTTTGTGCTTAGTGCAGCGTCCAAGTTCTGGATCCGGTTTCTTGGAACCTCTGAAGCAATGCCGGCTTTGGAGCACGTTGGCCAGCAGCTTGTAAATGCGATTGTCAAACAGGTTTCGGGCGATGCCAACCGTTCGGACGTTGAGTACCATGCTGACGTTTTGCGAAAGCTCATGGCACGAGCCCAGCTATCTGGAACTAATTGGCTGCGGCACAGCGTTATTGAGGCGCCTGTGACCGAGCGACTAGCTGCACAGAGTGATAAAGCGCGAACCGACTTTGTAAAACAAATCGGGCTGCTCCGTGGCGGACGTCAAACTACGCAAGTGGTTGTAAAGTTTTGGCTTCATTGCCGCGGGCTTCCCGAATACTAATGTACACGCGTATAGATTCAAGTAAGTCGGTATTAAAATAACTATAACCTTCGTCTAGAAACCTGCTTCGTCCAACATATAGGCTGTGACCTGGCGAGCATCAATATTCAGTGGCTCCGCAGCCAAAACTTGATACTTTATAACATCATTGTCATCGTAATGCTCTGTTCTGGCTGAGAGTCTGAACACAAATGGCTTGCCTTCAATGGGACTTAGAACGGCACCCAGCGCAGCCTGATCGTCTTGAGCCACTAGATCGTTAATTTCCTTTGCCGGGCGGCCCAGCAACTTCTCGCCTACCGCGTCGAAAATGGACACCCTGATTCCGTCCGAAACAATGCCGTCTGCGAGCTTAGCCGACATAATATAGCGGTAGTGCGGTTCTGGGTACGACTTGTCGCACTTTTCGCAGCGCCACTCATAGTTCGTCTCTTGTGTAACCTTTTTATTGCAATTTTCAGCCGGGCATGCCGGGTACGTCAAGCCGCGGCGGAAAATTGTCGAAATAGACGCAATGCACGACATGTACTCTCGCTGAGTTGAGCCCAGATTGTCTTGCAGGATTTTGGAAATAGTGATATAGGACCGGGGACCGTCTTTTGAACCCTCAGTAGCCACCTGCTTTGTGTATTCCTTGGTGCGGCCTTCGGCATCGTACCAACCCTTTAGTTTAAACGCCTCCGTCAAGTCGGGCGATGCTGTCACCAAACTAGAGCGCAGCGCTGACAATGAGCGGCCGCCAAAGTCGGAAACCTTGAGTCCCTTGAAGGCTACGACTGTACCCACAGGGGTGTCAAAGCTCTTCGCCTCGTCGCCCCACATTGTGCATCTCGTCTCAACACCGGAATCGTCGACAAGCAGAATGTCGCGCTTCTGGTAAGGCCGGGAAGTCTTCTTTGACACAAGCTCTTCGACTTGGTAGACTTCTTTGATGACGGTCAGCACGTCACAGGTTTTGCCGTTCTCGACTTGGTTGAGATCGCCGAGCTTGACGAAATTGTAGTGCATACTGGGGACACCGATTTCAGCATCCTCGCAGGGCTCAATAACGGTGTTCGTGTCAACCATAATCTCAAAGTCGTTATTGACGTGCGAGAATTGCTTTTTGGCCGTGGAAACACGACCCTTAGACACATAGTAGACTGATCCGTCGCGGATCTGGTCGAAAAACTTGTCCACCTGGTCACCAAAGAAGGTGGCTCGAATCTCGCCCGTCTCATCAATGAACGTAACATTGAACAATTTGCCTTCTCCTCGCTGGCTCGTGAAAGTGCGAATATCGCTCTTCTGGCCTGCGCGCGCTCGGATCTTCCAGTTTTGCAGGTAAGGCGTGACGCCCTCAATAGCCGTAATGTCGGACGGTCTCGGTGTTGGCTTCTTAGCCGGGGCAGTTGGCTTTGATGGAACTGAAGCTGTAGCGGCTGCAGCTGCCGCCGTGGGCGACGATTCCTTGTTATCGTAACCGGGCGGAGCCTCGGACGCCAAAACCTGGTCCAAAGTAAGGCCAACAATCCGGGCAAGCACCTCTTTAGCCATATTCACAGGCTGGCCAACGATGTCCGAGTGCTCTTCTTTGCGCACTTTATTCACCAGAATGACTGGTCTCAAACCGCTGTTTTTGGCCGAAACAAACTCAACGTGGTCGACTTCGCCCGTCCAAATATCGCCCTGGTTATAATCAGTGACCTGGTTTTCCGAAACTAGCAAAGTCAAAAGGTACTGACTGTCTGAACAACGAAGATTGATAAGTGACTCATTGGCCTTTGTAGACTTAATAACTTGGAAGCTGAACCGCTCGCCGCGGTGCTGTTCGGGTTTGCCCTTCACAAACCGCTCGAAAACTGGAGTGAGCATTACAAGTGGCGACGCGTCGAGGATCTGCTTATAATTAAGTCACGGGTTAGGGTTATAATTTAGCTATAGTGAAATCAAAACAAAGCCATTTAAAATATGCTAAATTCAGCTTAAACCAACTAAAAAGTACTAAAATGAAACGAAACCAAGTTCGAATGCATAGGAAAGAGTCAATTTAGCATGCTCGAGCATATGGTCAAAGTCAAGACGGTCAAGTTTATCTTCGACAGAGTGAATATACTTGTCAGACGTCTCCAAAGCGCTCTCAATCACAAACGCGGACGGGTAGCCGTACTTGGCTGCAGAAGCATGGTCAGAGCAAGCATAGCCGCAGGTGCTTTCAATGTAAGGGATAGCACAGTAGTTGTCAATGAGAAGCTTGACGTAGTTGCTCAAATCCTCGTTGACAAAGTCTGTGATGACCGTCAATGCGTCGTGGTTGTAAGTCTCGTAATTACCGGCCGAATAGCCTGTCATATCCTGCTGGAGCATTGCTTTCACGACTTTGCCTGCCTTAGAGTAGCGCTCGAAGATATCCTGAGAGCCCCACAATCCGACCTCCTCAGCGCTATACCAGTGAAACTCAACGGTGTTTTTGGGCTGGAAGCCGCTTTCAGCAAGCACCCGGAACACTTCCAAAGTCGTCACTGTGCCAGACCCGTCGTCATCGGCACCCGGAGCAGGCAGAATGTTGGGCAAAAGCAGATTGATAGAGTCCTGGTGGGCACCAACAACAACGATATCATCCGGCGTTTCCGAGCCCTTGAAACGGGCGATCAGTGAGTGTTGGGGCCAATCGTGATCAACAAGTTCGACGTCAATTTCGAGTTCAGACAACTCGACAATAGCGGCAACTTGATCTCTGAGCCACAAACTGGACTCTTTTCCAGTTTCGGACTTGCAGTAACGAGTAAAGAAAGACGTGAGTTTGGTCAAGGTACCCTCAAGCTCTGCTTTCGACAGATTGCCGCTCAATTCGTGAATAAACTCCTTATAGTACACCTTCGAAGGGAATTGAACACTATCCTCAGTTTTTGCGGCGTAGAAGCTCTGAGGGAAGTCAGTGACATCCATAAAGCTGACACCCTCTCGCTTGAGCTCTAGCATCTGCTCAAATGAGTACGACTTGCGCACTCCAGGCGCTGTTTCCAGTATACGATCACCATCGGTATTTCCTAGAGCAACCTGGTCAGACAGCGGCTCGAAACGAGCAAGAACAGTCGAAGCAAGCGCCAAAGAAATGAATGTTTTCATGGTGCCGTGCTGACCAACCTGTTTCCAATTTGGGGTTTGCCTTCCAAAATTTGACTGGTACTATGATTTCGTTCGCCTGAGAGTTGCATATTTTTGTTATGTTCAAGTAAGAATTGGGGTAATCTCTACAGTGAAACTAGTCTACATCTAGGTGTAAAGGTCATAAGCCGGGACTCTGGAGCAGCTGGAGCCATAAGTATGAGTCTGGAGCTGCGGGTGCCGTAATTAAGCCCGGAGCAGCTGCACCGATTCTGCCGCTTTTAGCTCATCACCCACTTTCAGTTTAATCCTTCTAATATTTACGCACAAAGAAGTTATACACGAATAGGTATTATTTTCTCATTTTAATTTCATTCTTGTCGCAGAATATACAAAAACTGTTGGTTCGACTTGTATTAATTATGCTGCACATTAATTTGTGATACTCCCAAGTGGTTCTCAACCTGACGCGTCATGGGGCGACTCAAAAAAATCAGACTGCACAACTTCAAATCTTATGAAGGCGATAATGAAATTCCAATTGGAGACTCGGCATTCACGTCAATTGTCGGGCCGAATGGCTCAGGAAAGTCTAATCTCATGGATGCTATTTCATTCGCTCTTGGTGTCGATCTCGATCTCATTCGCGTAAACCAGCCGAAAAATTTGGTGTCACAGAGTGCACGCGCTCCAACGGCATTCGTCGAGTTAGAATACGAGAATGAAGAGGGTAAGGTGCTTAAATTCAGAGGCAGTGTCCGCCAAAACAAGTGCCATTTCTATGTCAATGGCAAGGAGCTGGACCCTAAAGCCTACAAAGAGGAGCTTGCCAAGGAATCTATCTTGGTTGATGCTAAGAACTTTTTGGTGTTCCAAAATGACGTCGAAAAAGTTGCTAATGGCTCGCCTAAAGATACGGCGCTGTTAATTGAACGAATTTCAGGCTCCATCGAGTTCAGGGACGAGTACGACCGTGCTAAAAAGAAGCTGGATCGCGCCAAACGCGCCACTACCCAAGCATTTGCCGCTCGACGTGACCTTAAGGCAGAGGTTCAGCAATATAGTGAGCAGGAACGCACGCGAGCTGAATTTGATGAGCTGAAAGCCGAGCTCCATGAAAAACGCGTCGACCTCGTACTCAAACGACTGAAAGTGCACGATGTCAAAAGGGTGGAAACTGATACGACCTATGAGCAACTCAAGACTCAATTGGAGACATCACGGCAAGCCGCTGAAGCTGGGAAGGCGAGCTATGAAGATGCCCAGAAGGAGTATGCGAAAGCGCGGCGTTTGGCAGTGAAAAATGAGGCACTGCAGAGCGAAAACTACGAAAAGTATACTGCTCTTAACGAGGAGCATGAGAATCTAGGCCGGAAGGTTGGGCTGGCTCGCGCAGATGTTCAAACTTGGGAAAGTAAGGTCGAGTATTCGGCCAAACAGCTCGAACAGGCAACTAGCGAGCTTTCTAGCGCCAACAAGAATCTACGAGTTATTGAGAGGGCTGAGACCGAGTTTATGACAAAGTATAGCAAAGATCCGACAAGCATTGCCAACTTGTCGTCCGATTTGCAGCAGGAGTACCTTGAGCTCAAGCAAAAGTATTTGCAGAGTACTTCCAGTGATCGCCAGGAGCTCGAACGCTTGAGTGCACAGCTGAATATCAAAATTGATAGCGAGGCTCTGGCCCAGGATGCATTTACAGCTGCGAAACAGCGTGTTGACAAGCTCCAGGAAGCTCGGGAGCTCGCAGAGATCGAGCGAAGCCAGCTTGAGTCGTTCATTGACGGGCGGCAGACTTTGTTGAAAGAAAAACGCGAAGAGTTAACTGCGACAACAGAGGAAATGCGTTCAACAAGTTTGAAGATCGAAGCCAATAAAGCAGCACTCGCCAAAGCGTCAGCTGATCTACGCAATTCGGATGGCAGCGTTGAGCATGCGAAAACTCGCCAGGCATTCTTTGAAGCAGTATCGCGACTGAAGCGAAAATTCCCCGGTGTTGTTGACGTGCTGTCGAATCTCGTTGAGCCCAAAGAGAAACGATACAGCCGCGCGGTAGACCGGGTTCTAGGGTCACATTTTGACAGCGTTGTGGTAAATAATTTCGCAACTGCATCAAAGTGCATCGACTTTTTGACCAAAGAGAGACTTGGCCATATGACATTTTTGCCGATCGACGATCTGAAACTCGGCGCTGTTGATACTCTGCTTCGTTCAGTGCACCCAAAGGCCCGGCTGGCTATTGACGTTGTTCAATTTTCCGACAAGGCTCGGTTGGCTGTGGCATTTGTATGCGGCGACACCCTAATTTGCGATGATCTGGACGTAGCACTGAGTTTGCGCAAGTCCAAAGGGATCAAGTCGCGGCTGGTTTCGCTAGACGGCTCACTGCTTCATGGTAACGGCGCAATTACAGGCGGCGTGTTACAAGAGACTAATCGGTATGACGAGCGTAAGTTGGTCGCGCTGCAGCGCAAGATCGAGTCTCTGGTCGATGAAATCAAAACAGACTCGAGTCGGCTGGCCGACTTGCAGTTTCAGGAAGAGAGTCTGGCTACTGAGCACGATAAGCTGGCCCAGCTCATAAAGTTCAAGCAAGATAATCTGGACACGGCTACTAAACAGCTTGAGTCGATGCAGCGTGAGATTGAGCATTTGGAGCGTGAAGCCGCACCGAAACAGAAGGAGCTAGATGCTGTGCAATCTGAAATTGCAGAGTTGACGAGCGACCAGCAGGTGATCGAGGACCGGCTACTGGATGCCAAGTCTGTTTATGCTGAGTTCTGTGCTAAGACTGGTCTAGATATTGATGACTATGAGCGTAACTACACTGCTGAAACGCGACGGCGGCGGGAGCTGGCTAAACAGCGGATGCGACTTGAAGAAGTACAGCGACTAGCTCAAGCGCATTTCGACGATGCCGAGCGGCGTGTTGCGGACCATAAGCAGCGACAAGCTGATTTTCTGGCGTATTTGCAAAGTCTGGAGGAGCGACAGGCCGAGGCTGCACGCGACCGTGAGGTGGCAGCCGCTCAATTTGCCGAGCTCAAAGCGCTGGTCGAACAAGCCATTGAGCAGGCTGAGGAGCTGAATGAAGCAGTGCTTGTTAAAGAAGGCGAGCGAGACGATTTGGCAACTGCTTTACAGGAAGAAACTGCGCGGTTTGAAGAATTTGACGAAGCGCGGCGGCTACTTGACGAGCAGCGCAAGAGCATTTTGCGGGATGCCCAATTTGATGGCATTGTGCCACCTTCGAGCGATACCGAGCCTTCAAAATCTGTTGGACAGAGCGAGGACTTGGCCGAGCTTGAGTCGAGCATGGTTGACATTGAAGCTGCGATCCGGCAGATCAAAGAGCGGCTCGAGTCGATGGTTATCAATGCAAAGGCCGTGGACTTTTTGGAACACGCTGAGGAGCAGCTCGCGAATGCGAATGCCGATCTGGCTGCGAAGAGGCGGGCCAGTGAAGAAGCAGCGCGTGAATTTGACCAGATCAGGGTTGCGCGACGGGACAGATTCATGGCAGCATTCGACCATGTCCGCAGCCATATTTCACAGGTTTATCAGGAGCTCACGCGGACAAGGCACCAGCCAATGGGTGGATCAGCAAATTTAGTTGTTATCAACGAAAGCGAGCCATACTTGGATGGCGTGGAGTATACAATTATGCCGCCCTCAAAGAGGTTCTGCGAGCTATCGCAATTGAGCGGTGGTGAACGCACTGTGGCCGCATTGGCGCTTCTATTTGCTATTCAGACATTCCAACCTGCACCATTCTTCGTTCTCGATGAAGTAGACGCGGCATTGGACTATGTGAATGTTGCATTGCTCGGTCAGTACTTGGAGCGACACGCAGGACCGGATTTCCAAGTCGTGGTTGTATCGTTTAAGCTGCAGCTTTACTCACAGGCCAAATCTTTGATTGGCGTCTACAAAGAGTCTGATGCATCACAGATTTTGAGCTATAGAATGACCATATAGGAGTAGTCCCACTAGAAGATTTGCAGAGATAATCGGGTTCGTGGGGGACCACGATATCAGGGCCAGGGTATCAATTTAGGTTTTGGGTTGCGCACCAATGCTGGCGGAACTTTTCGCCCAAGCAGCGGGGCCTGACAGTTTTGGGAAACCCTCCGGGCATCAGTCGGGCCGCGCAAGGGGTGGAGTTTTCCCGGTCGTGCTAGTGGGATTTTGGTGTCGGATAAAATCAATGTACGAGGGTTGAGAGGCATGAATTATGGGTTCTGCTAAATTAAAGTCAACAGTGCTGGCAGCCAAGTTTTGCGGAGAATTAATGTTCCGGAGGAGCACATGACGGAGTCCCTCGGTCGTCATGCATACCCCACAGCCAACCACCCATATGACCCGTGAGTATATAAGCGAAAGTCTCCCCCCTCCAGGATTTCACCTATCAACCATGACTCTTTCTGATTCCGCTTTCCCCTCGTCCGCCGCTTTCGACGTCCTTGCCAAGGGCATGGAGGACCCTGCTCTTAAGCAGAAGTACATCAAGCAGGCTAACGTTCTGGTTCAGTTCGACATCAAGAACAAGGATGGCAAGGTCGGCTCGTGGTACCTCGACGCTAAGAACAAGGGCGAGGTTGGCCAGGGCAAAGCTCCTGCCAAGGCTGATATCACCCTCATCATTGGTGACGCCGACATGCAGTCTCTTTTCGACGGCAAGGCCAACCCCCAGAAGCTGTTCATGTCCGGCAAGCTGAAGGTCAAGGGCAACGTTATGAAGGCTGCTTCCCTCGAGCCTGTCCTCAAGGCTGCTCGCACTGAGTCCAAGCTGTAATCACATAGATTAACCAGAGTATAAACTTCTTTTTGGAATATTCTTCAAAAGTGTCAATTGACAAGCCACCTGTCATGGGAGGTCAGCGTAAGCAATGAAACTGCGCCATATCACCGGCTGGGGACTTCACAGGTCTCCAGGCTCGGATCCAACTCGCCTGGTGGTCTATGCCGACACACAGACTGCACCAGTGTATGTTAGCGAGGTAGTGTCCATGCCAGACCCGGAGTTTCGCGGTGTAGATCTGTCGAGGCTGGGCAGACCGGGTCGCGCTGCCCGTATAGCAGTCAGAGTGTTTAAGTACGCGGAAAAGTGGCAATTAATACATCAGGCAGAGCTTTCGTTAGACAATGCCCAGCCGTGGGTCGTCGACTCGGACTTTGGCTCCCAGACGGGACCTATAGTTGTGTTTACCGTCCGCCAGCACTGGATGTGGGTCCCGGAGACGGCCAAACCACCCAGCGACTCGGTGGCTCGACCAGAAGCTTTAAGACCAGTGTCTACACTCAGTTTTGACAAGCTTGTTAAACTTCACACGTTGGAAACGTGTCTACAGGATTCGTATTCTTCTGAGGCCCAACTAGCCACTGAGATCGATACGCAGCTGCCTCAATCGACGGTTCATATTACTGCACGCCTCAGTGAGCTTGCTCGCAGGCTTAAACTTTTGAATTCGTCGATTTCTCAAACGACACAAGCTACGGCAAGGCTGCGGTCTGAAGCGGCCCGTATTCTCGACAAATCTGCCAAAACCCAAAAGTATTTGGCAAATTGGACAGAAAGCTGGCCAAAGTTGCCTACCGAAAAACTATTGGGTGAGAATGTTGATGATCCGACTGATGAGGCAGTCAATACCTCCTCCAGCCAATCTGAAATTGCAGAAGACATAAAACAAGCCCGCCGAAAGCTCATTCGCGGGCTCATGGAGATCTTCCCAATCGAACCTATTGAAAAATCTTTCCATTTCACAATCTGCGGGCTTCCTATGCCCAGCGTGTTCTCAATTAATCACTACGACCCTATTCAAGTCGGCGCTGTGCTTGGATTAATAGCCCAACTCGTCGTACTCCTCAGCCGATACCTCGGTGTCGCTTTACCATATCCTATCCACCCTTACGGTTCACAGTCATACATTCTGGATACTGTGAACAAACTACAAGGCTCAAGAACGTTTCCGCTTTGGACAAAGGGCGCCCTGCTATACCGGGTCGAATATGGTTTGTATCTTTTGCACAAAAATATTGAGCAGCTCATGATCTCTCAAAATCTGGCTGTGGCTGATCTAAAACAGACCCTTGCCAATCTCAAAAATCTCATGCTAGTTTGTTCGTAGCATAGAAATTAACTTATCATTACTTCATTATACTGTCTCTGCATGCTCCAGCTCTCTTGTATTCGGTTGCTCCAAAATACCCCAGCTTGCTCCAGCTAGTTTAGGCATACTATAGCTTTCAATGTATGCTCGAGATCAATTCTCACGCCATTGATGCCCGCAAGTAGTACATTTGTAAAACGTCGTCATCGGCTCGTCCGCGCTGCGGATCTGTAACTGGTAGAAATACGCCTTTTCGCCACCGCAGTTCGTTGTGGGACACAAAATAGCTGTTTGATCGACATTATCCCATGCTCCTTCGCCTCCAAGCATATCGTCAACCTTCTTTCGTTCCATGTACTTGCGATCATACACCTTCATATTGCCCACGATCGGGAACTGGTATGGACACGTTTTGCACTCAAACCGATACCCTTCGTTGCCAGGCGATATTTGCAACATATTGGAGCAGTTCGGGCAAAACGTGATCATTTTGCGATGGGAAACTCCTAGAGTTGAAAATTAGATATTGAAAAATTGGAGCACTGGAAAAAAATTGGTAATCCAACCCAACTTTGAACGCGATCTGCCAATGAGCCGAAAAGCACTAAAAGATGAGCTGGACGATCCGAATTTTGATGCCCAAGCAGAGATCGATAATAATCCAGAGCTCAATTTGGATATTTTGAAGTCTGTCGCAATCGAAAATGGCCACGGAGAATCCGAATACCAAGAGAGCCAGAAAACTGAACAAACAGCACTGTTTCTCGACGGCTATGAAGGATATTTTGATCAACACAAACAACGCGAAAAAATCTCTACTACCCCATTTACTAGAGCTCCTGGTATTGATCATGCCACGCTTATTGAACTCAATCAAACGCAGCCGTCTTCTTTGGCGGCTGTTCAAGAATCGCTTAACGACAAATACACAAACTATTTTGGTCAGTGGGCACTGGAAATTGAGCAGGGCTTCAATTTATTATTCTACGGAATTGGTTCGAAGCGAGATCTTATTGGAAACTTTATAAAGTATTGGGATCCACCATCGGCCGTAGTTGTCGCAAATGGCTATAATCCGGCATTGAGTCTCAAGGAATTGCTAAACACATGTGTGTCTGCTATTGTTCCCGAGTCTGTTTCTTCAGAATGGCTGAGGCAGCCGTCAGAGCGTGTCCTGCTATTCACCGAGTACCTTGAGCAAAATAACGCTCAGTTGGTTCTGGTGCTACACAATATTGATGGTCAGTCGCTACGCGACTCTAAAAGTCGTGAATTTATTTGTCGAATCGTTGCCTCTCCAGCAGTTTCACTAGTGGCTTCCGTGGACCATATCAATGCCCCAGCTTTGTGGACGTCTGAGCAGTCAAACCAGCTGAACTTCGTGTGGCATAATGTCACAAACTACAAGCTGTACAGGACGGAAACAGCCTACATGGATCTGCTTAGCTTGGGCAAGAGCCGTGCTGCAGTCAATGCAAATTCGGTCAAGTACGTTTTGAGTTCACTCACTCAAAACGCCCAAAGTTTATACCGGCTTTTACTTCTCCAGCAGTACGAGCTAATGTGCGAGCAGCAGTGCGGCCAAAATGCTGTTGGTACAGTTTTCCATGGGGTAAATTTGCAAACCTTCTACCAAAAATGTGTTGAGGAGTTTATCGTATCTAACGAACTCAACTTTAAAGTGATGCTTTCAGAATTCTTAGAGCACAAAATGGCTGTGAAGGCGAAAAACAAAACTGGCACCGAGGTCGTGTTTGTTCCATATACGCTGGACGATTTGGAACACCTCGTCACCGATATGTAGTCTGCGATAAGACCCCGGATGTAATATTTAATTAGCCTGTCTGTAAGGCAAAGATCGTTGGAATCAGGTCACTCTGAAATGTCAATTGACTACATAACTGGCCGAAGCCGCAAAAACTACTGGACTTGGTTGGAAAAAATAAGAATGAAAAAATGCGCGTTCACATTTCGCTACGCTTAGTAGCCCCAGGGATCGTTATGTTTCTTATTGCGATGTCTGTTGTAGTCCTGGTTACCTTTATTGAGAGCTGGGGTACCAGTGGACCTTGGAACCGGAGAAGTTGTGATGGAACCAGGGGAGCTGGCAACAGCCTTGGCCTTGGAGATATCATCAAGTTTTTGTACAGTAACTTCAAGTTTGGCAATGTTTTTGACATTATTCTTCTTGCCTACCTCAACGGCACGGCTCAGAGTGTGTACAAACAGCTGAATGACGGGCTGCGTGACCAAGTCAACAGTACCACCCACCAGGTTGGATACGACAACCTCAGCACCGTTGGTGATAGACTGGAAGACCGGGCCTAGGATGGCGTCGCCAACTAGATTAGAAACACCAAACGTGAGGGGACCAAGCGTTGTGGCGACCAGGTTGATCACATTGTCGATCTGGGAGTCCAGACCAGTGATCAGAGCAGAGACAGCATCGGCAGCGGGGTGGCCATCATTGCTGGCAACCTGGTGAATCAGGGTTCCAATGGTCTGTTCAGCGTTAGTGACACCACCTTTGATAGCATCGATAATGGGATTTGACGCGCTGCGGAGTTGCAAGTGGTCGTCCTGCTGCTGGGCGCTAAAGTCGTTGGGGTTGGCAACAGACATAGCAGAAGTGAGAGCGAGGACAGCGAAGATAAGAGACTTAGAAAAGGACATTGTTTGATGGTCTAAAGCTGCAATCTAGTTACGTTCATATACTCGTACTTGAAAAGTTAGCGTTGAGATTTGCTGCGCAGTTTTCGCGGCTTTGACGAGAAAATAAACTTTGCATTGGCTCTGCCATGACGAGGCTGGATTACGCCCCGAAGAGGCTGGATTACGCCCTGTTTGACATAGTACAGAAACTATAATGAAATAGTTTGTTATTCGAACTAGAATTTAGAATGTAGCTAGGCATTTTCTGGTGATGGGTTCGCTTTTGGTTACACACAGCTTGACCCCTTGACTGTACATATTCACCACCAATATAAACTAGGGATTGAACGTCAAATAATGCTGCGCATACGCGTACAATCTCATTACTGTGGCTCCCCTTTGGCTCACATAGCCTGCTGAGCTTTTCACTGGCAAATGGTGCAAGCCAGGTACCAAAAGAGGACTATACAAATTTGCACAAAAAAGCTGCACTACTTTGAATGATGAGCAGATTTAGTGCCTGTTGGTGGCCCGAGTAGCTTGTTGAGCAGCTGGTTTAGGCTTGACGGCAGCGGCCTTGGAGATGTTGTCGAGTTTCTGAACAGTAACCTCAAGGTTGGCAACATTCTTGACGTTGTTCTGCTTGCCAACATCAACGGCACGATTCAGAGTGTGCACAAACAGTTGAATGACTTGCTGAGTGACCAAGTCAAAACCACCACCCACGACATTGGAAAGGACAACCTCAGCACCGTTGTTGATAGACTGGATGACAGGGCCCAGAATGACATCACCAACAAGATTGGAGACACCAAATGTGAGGGGACCAAGAGCATTGACACACAGGTTGATCACATTGTCGATCTGGGAGTCCAGACCACTGATCAGAGCATAGATATTATCGGCAGTGGGGGCGCCATTGTTGCTGGCAGCTTGGTTAACCAGGGTCTGGATGTTCTGCTGAGCGTTAGTGACACCACCTTTGATAGCATTAAGAATGGGGTTCCACTGAGCAGGAGCCTGGAGTTGAGCTCCCTGCCGCTGGGTGCCTAAGTTGTCAATGACTGATCTAGCAGAAGCAATAGCGAGTACAACGAGAATAAGAGACTTGGAGAAGGATATAATAACCATTTCGATGGCCTATAACTACATTCTGGGGCTATTATATACACACACTTGAAAAGTTAGTGTTGATAATTAACAAGCGGTCGTCCTCGCCTGTGACAAAAACCAAACCTTACTCTGGCTCTAGGCCAAACGGGTCTGGAATACCTTGTTATCATCTAGCACAGTAAAATGTAGTAAAAGAAAAAAGAATATTACTAGTCTGATCAAATCTTAGCGCAGCTTTCTCCAGTGACGACACTCTTTGAGCACGAAGAGCCGCGATGCTCATTCCTGTCTGCACCAAAACTTGATTTTACCACTCTCACCACCAGTATAGACATAGATGTCTCATTGTGACAAAAGTATTATGCCACCACAGCTACGAGCAACGGTATTGAGATGTCATCCAACCCAAAACAATTAGCTGCATCAAGTACAATTGTCGTACGGTGTCAGATAACTTTCTACCTTTGTAGACCTCAATCGAGAACAGTAGAGAAAATTAATTCAACTAAGGACAAAAACATGCAGTTGCAGAGATATTTGCATAGCTACAAATTTGAGCACAACCAGTCAAATTTTTTCTACGGCGAACTGACCGAAACCCGAGAACACACGGTGAAAGCAGCCAGTTGTGCCCGGGGTACCGTTCAGTGAGTGAATACAGCTAGCTAGCACTAATAGTCTACTTCAACTCAAATGTATAGTACAGAATGTGTACAGAGATATCTATGCACACATCCGCAGGCTTCATTTGTCGAGGAAAGCTGCAAAAATCGCCTCCTCGCCGGCCGAGGCCACAAAACTACTAAACTCAGATGAGCAGAAATAAGGAACCAAAAATGCACCAAAAAAAAATAAGGCTGCACTATCGAACTGATGAAAAAGAGAAAAAATCTTGTTGTGCCCTTTAGTGCTTGTGGGAAGCCTGAGGAGCCTGGTGAGCAGCAGGCTTGGCAGCAGCCTTGGAGACCTTGTCGAGTTTCTGCATAGTAACCTCAAGCTTGGCAGCATTCTTGACATTGTTCTTCTTGCCGACCTCAACGGCACGGCTCAGAGTGTGCACAAACAGCTGAATGACGGGCTGAGTGACCAAGTCAACACCACCACCCACGACATTGGAAAGGACAACCTCAGCACCGTTGGTGATAGACTGGAAGACAGGGCCCAGGATGGCGTCACCAACAAGATTGGAGACACCGAAAGTGAGGGGGCCAAGCGAAGTGGCAACCAGGTTGATCATATTGTCGATCTGGGAGTCCAGACCAGTGATCAGAGCAGAGACAGCATCGGCAGCGGGGTGGCCATCATTGCTGGCAACCTGGTGAACCAGGGTCTCGATGGTCTGCTCAGCGTTGGTAACACTACCTTTGATAGCATCAAGAATAGGATTCCACTGAGCACGAGCCTGGAGGTGAACTTCCTGCTGGCCGAAGTTGTTGGTGTCAATGACAGAGTTAGCAGAAGCAACAGCGAGAACAGCGAGGATAAAAGACTTGGAGAAGGACATAATAGCTTTTTTGATGGTCTATAGTTGCACTTTGGGGCCATTAATATACTCGCGCCAGAAAGGTTAGCGTTGATTATTGCCAAGCGGTCGTCCTGGCTTTGACTAGAAACTGAACTTTGTTGTCGCTCTAGAACTGACGGGTCTGGAACGTACACCCCATGTGTTCTAACAGAGCAAAACGTTATGGAAAACAAAAAAATACTTAGTGCAACCAAAATTTAGTACGGTTTCTTCTGATGGGTCGACTTGAGCAGGGGACCTCGGCGCTTTGACATTTCTAAACTCCAAAGCTTAACCGTGCCGTCCTCTCCACCGGTATAGACTGTAGAATTGGTATGCCAAGCAAAGCTACGCACAACTTCTTCGCCGTGGGCACCCTCTAGCTCGGTCGGTGTGCCCGCTGTTTCATTAGCAAATGGCACGAGCCAAAGTTTCGATTCGGCATTCGCACCAATTAAAAAGTGGCCCTCGGCAAAATCAGCAACATATTGACATTTCCATTTTTCTCTGAGATCGCCAAAATCAACGGGTGCCGGCTCCTCGACGTTCTCGTCTGGATTTGCGACCTGATAAATACTTAGCGTCTCCATATGACTCAATGCGAAAACACGCTTCTCGGACAAAAACCCAGTGCGATGGATAGACGATTCGTGATTGATGGTTTGATAAACTGCCTCATCTTCGTCGGCAATGTCCGTATTGAAAATGTTTATGATACCATCAGTCGACCCGGACAGCAGGGTATTTTTGTGAATTGGGTGAAACCGCACGTCCGTGACGTCGTCATTGTGACTATCAGTGTAGGTTTGCACCACCTTTTGCGGATTTCGCAGGTCGTAAAGGATAACGCTAGCGTCGTGCTGGAAGAGTTCGCTGCCAACTGCTAGGTGGTGATCCTGGGTTGTGAGACTTGCCAATGGTACTTTAGTTTCAATTTTTGTTTGCAACTTACCAGTGCGAATGTCTAACACAGAAATTGCTCCAGCAGCATCTCCCACAGACAAAATATTCGCGCTGTTTACTCCGAGTCCAATAATTTGGGAGGTCTGCTTCCCGACAAGTGGTTTGGCCTGGGCAAGATCAAAGCCCAAAGTTTGCACCGAACCATCAGTTAGAGCAGCTGCAATTCCAGTTTTCAGTACCGCAACATGCGTAACATATTCTTTTCCAAAGCTATGCGAAGCCACTGCCGAAACCATGAAAATTATATAATACAAGTCTTGAAAAAATCTTAGCTTTCAATTGCCCCACCCAGTTTTGATCCAGGTATCCTACCTACTAATTGGCTATATCAAAGCTGATTTATTTGGCCAGAGTTGATTCATTGAAATTTGAATCTGCAGGTTTGAATTCCGAGACATTTTTTTGCAGTTAGTAATCTGAAGTCAAGTTGCCTTCTGCCATAAACCTTTCGCCATGAGTTCGGCAGTTAACAAATCGTCGACGCGTTTCGCACCTAAAGTTGCTAACCGTGGATCTGGCCGCCAATCTGATCGTCGCCGACCGTCTACGATTCGTGCGTCGTTCAGTGTGCCGAGTCAAGAGTCCAGTGATGCTGAATCGCGTCCAAAGCTAGATACACCATCTGCGGCTGAAGAGTCTGCTATTGAGGATGAAGAGACTCCAGATTCGGTACTTGCCACTTCTCCCGCCAGTTTAGGTACTACTACAATGCCGGCACCCTCAAGTCGCGTTTCAGGCCGACTGTCTACGATCGACGGGCCTGTTTTGCCCCAATTGAAGGTACAATCGACGCGAAGTAGATTACCAGGACCCGTCGTACCCGCAGGATTTGCTACCCCACCTTCAACACTCCAAGACCAGGACCCAGAGGTGGAAACTGAAACCCCAACCAAATCGAATGAACGCGAGACTGGACGCCGTCTACGCAGGCAACCACAGGGCCGACCAGAGTTGCCCAAAGCATCAAAAATATCCAAAGATGAGCCTGAAGCTGAAGTTGAAACTGATTCAGCCGAAGCCGAAGGGCTGTCTCAAGGCGAACCTGAAATCGAGGCACTGCGAAGGGATCGTGTTTATGACGAGCAGGGCCGCGAAGTTATGAATCCCGAGGATTTGCCTCAAATGGGCCGGGGTCGGTCTGTTAGTGCAGTTGTTATGCCTGACAAGGCTATCAACGTCATGACATTTACTATGGCAACGCTGTGCCAGGATATTCCAATTGGCGAGGTGAATGAAGACTACACGCAGTATGAAGATGCGCGAATGAGCCGAAAACGGAAGCGGGCAAGAATTCTCAAGGCAAAACAAATGATGAGAGGACAGTATAATCCGAAACGCCCCGAACTGCGAATGGAATTGGAAGCAGTGTACCAAGAATACCGAGACGAGAGGGAAGAGCGGTTCGGCAAAGTTAAAGAGGACTCTCGAGACAGATTACAAGCGATGGACGCTGAACAGATGGGCCCTCGGCCGACTATGCAGCTCCAACTCACCAAAGATGGTGAAATTCAGTTGGACGCTCAATCACAGACATTGGACCGCCATGCACACAATCGGGCCGAACTGACAACTACTGCGGCAAAAGAAGTTGACCGGTACTCTGCCGTAATAAACAGTTACAGCTTCAGCTCTAAGGAGCGCCAGGAGCGCTGGACTGAGGACGAGACGAACAAGTTTTACCAGGCACTGTCAGTGTGGGGCACCGATTTCAGTTTGATCTCACACATGTTTGAGAATAGATCGCGGCACCAAATTAAAACCAAGTTCAAGTTCGAGGAAAAGCGAAACCCAGACAAGGTACAGATGTATTTGGTGCACCGCCGGCGGGTTGACGTCCACGAATACGCGAAAGTTAGTGGCAAGGAAATTCTTGAGGTCAAAGCACTTGAGGAAGATCTAGACCGGGTGCGTGAGGAGCATCAGAAGCAGCTCAAAGTTGAGATGGCAAGCCGACAGCAGGCCTTGGCTGAAGATGCCGCTCGCCAACTAGCCTCTTCGCGGAGTCGGCCACGTGCTGTAAAGCGTGAAAGAAGACTTTAATTAATTACTTATTTATTTATAACCATACACGGGAGTTTTTCTCCAATCAAAGTCGATTTCAAACCATTCGGTGATGTTTTGCCGAAGTCTGGTTTCCAAAGAGTCCTTCTGAGTGACTGTGTGAACCAAATCCTCAGAAATACATGTTACACCCTCAACGGCCTGCGTTATGTCTTCAGTGAGCTGAGGTGAGGGTGTTTGACTGGCCATGGATGACAAGGATGCTATAGATGCGGCAAAACTGACATTCAAATCGACGGAATCAACAGAACCGAGATTTGAATCCACACCAGTTGGCGAAACCTTCTTCGGTGTTGTTGGCGGTGTGGAGAGTGAACTCTCATCGCGGGCCTGTTGATTAAGGAAATCAAGAATATCTGCGTGGCTTCCTGAGCTTGACGCTTGAGTTGATTGCCGTTTTCGCGCCGGTTTGGAAATGGGAGGTCGTGACCACGCTTTCTTTTTGTGGATTTTGAGTTCAGAAGTACTCGAGTTGTCAAGCATCGCGACCGGGTCACCCTGTAGAGATTTAACCTGTGTGACATTGGCAAATATAGCCTTGAACTCGCTCAGCTCAGGCTGCGATGCATGGCGTGAAAAATTGAAATAAATATGGCCTGGAAGCAGTGTGTGACCATCTTCGGCCAAGATATACCGGATTCCTGTGATGCCGTGCACAAATAATGTTTGATCGGTGTAGGTTCCTCCTGGGAAGTCACGGATATCAAGCGTTTGATTGCGTTCAGTCATGTCTGATGAGTTCATTGTGGCTCGTGGCGACAAATAAATAGTGAGTGTTCCATCTCGGTTCTCGCAATGGCCCTTTCGGCAAAAATGGACGCGGCTATTCTCTGTACAAGCCACTGTAGCCATCTCAACAAGTTGCCGGGCTTGGGGGCATGAGTCTGCGGCTGCCAGATACAAATGGTACCAGTATGAGTCCATATGTACTTTTGTTTTGAGTTTGAGTGCGAGGGCGATCAAAACGTTTTCGTAGCCGGTTGTGGACGCGACTAAGGCAAAGTGAGTGGATACAGGGTAGGTTGGTACTTTTGTCACTGCCTCGACTAGCTGCCTTATACCATGAAAATTTTCTTCATAGCTTTTTTGAGGATTGTCATGTTGTTCGAACGTCGAATCAACGTACAATGTGATGGATCGGTCACCCAGCGTGAATGGCATGAGTGATGGATGATGTGCCAGCTGATTTACATGCCATTTCTCGCAGCGAATATCGCCAGTAAACAGAATTGCCTTATCACCATCATCAATCAGGTACATTACCGCACCAGGACAGTGCACAATGTCGATTGGGGTCACGTTCACAAAGCGATTTTGGCACACAAGTTTATGCGAAACTCCCGAGGTCAGGACTTTGAGCACCTCGATACCACCAACCTCTTTGCGAAGATGATTATATTTCAATTGTCCATCACCATTATTATGACGGAGGTTAAGCACCATTGCACGCGTCGCTGCCGAACAGTACACCGGTGGGCTGTGGTACGACAGGCGTTCTAAGCCATTCAGGTGGTCTGAATGCATATGTGTTAGCAAACAGAGCGACGGCTCTGTATCACCAGCCCGAAAATTGTCTATGTGTAGACCAGGGAATTCTGTTATTGCCATTAATTTAACGAACGGCAGGTGGATCAGGAGCTTTTGGGTGGCCAGTAAGATTACTGAGCAGGCTAATAGCTCCTATATCGTCATGCAGAGTGTCATTAAAGATGGACTGGCTCAGTTCACCATAGAGTCTGATGCAAAATATCTAGTGCTGTTTTTGCAAGGTGCCTTAGTGGGAGCTGCATCCATTGTGATTTTGTCGAGCGGAGGTTTTGGTGAGCTAACCTGGCCGCGGCTTTGTGCCGGTATAGCTTTGTTAGTGATTGCGGCACTATTAAGATCAGTCAAGCGCGAACGTGTCATGGCAATAAAAGGAATGGGTATACAAATAACCCGGACAGGCTATTTTCGGCTAATTAGCGACTTTAGCTTGTTTATTCCCTACCATGACATTGCCGACATACTGATCAATGAGGTGTTTATTGGTGTCCAAGTTATTCCTGTCATTCAAATTGTCCGCAAAGACAATCTTGAACTAATAGTTGCGTTTGAAGTTTTCCGGCCTCCGCTCGCCGATTTGGAAGTGGCTTGGCGTGGGCTTCGCCAGACTCTTTATCAAGATGCGGTTATATAACCGCGTTTCTCGCGTCCTACCCAAATTGAAAGGCCCAAAATGAAAACGTTTCGTGTAAACCACGGCAACCCGGGCTCCACTTGTCATGTTATGCCCTTCAAAGTGAATTACGATGGTCCTTTGAATACTGACAAGTTTGAGCCGAATGGGGGTCAGAGCAATTTCAGAGGAAGGCCGCTGGTCGGTCAGGCTGTTGATTTACAGGGCTATACGGGAGTTGTTTTTGAGTTAACCGACGAATCTGGCAACGATGAAGCGACTGACGTACGGGTTGCTTCGAAGTTTGACGGATTAACAGTGTGGGAGCATGGTCGGGCTCCTGATTCGGACGATATGTGGGCTGGCAGAGTTGAAGAGCTCGTTTCAGTTACTCGCGTCCTAGCTGCTCCATGATCACAGCTTTCAGACAGTTATACATAGGCATATCAAGCATATTAGTATAATATTATAATATTTAACCGGGTTTTGACCATCCTGTCCGGCTTTGATCAGGCGATCATCCCAGACTTGAGATCAAGCTTCATAGAGCCCACTTTGCAATCTTGTTAGCATCAGACAAATAAAATAAGGTAGCTTGGGTTTTTCCACAGCGACAAAAAGTCTCGAGCCAAATGCACTCTTGTCATCATTACTTACCATTGAGTTTTCTTGTTTGACGATATGTCAAGAAGTGAAAAATCCTTCTGCTGACAAGCCCCTTTATATTCATATAACGCCCAATCACCATGACAACCTAGTCCTTTTTATAGGCAACTTTCTCAACTTTTAGCTGGTCATTAACCAAACTGTAGATGTAAACGACACATGCCGAGCCCTTGATGTCCAGCAAGCAAAAGCTCGGTGTGGTTTCGGTGTGCTCCAGAGACTGGGCTCCTGTGAGCGAGCCGGGGTTCAAAAAAAACTTGTTTTCAAGCTCAAACGTCTCGAGCTCGTGCGAGCCACCCCACAGTACAATATCTGCGTCAAGCTGCCGCGCGGCAATCAGCAAAGCATCCGGGTCGTTGTGCGGGATGACGCTAAGGCCAGAAACCAGCCCGACTTTGAGCCCCTCAATTTGCACAGAGTCGAGCAGCGGCAGTTGTGGGTCGATATCCATATCGCCCCGAACGCTTTTGCGGTTCGACGAAACGGCATTGAGGAGAGCGGCGGTTTTCTTGTCGGCTACGTTGCCCAATGCCAGGACCTGCCCGATCTTTCCGGGCACCAGAAGCTGGCGGAACTGTGCAGGGATTTCCTTTGTTAGTATCGAGCCATAAATCTAAAGCTGGTAACCTACAATTGCTCGGTCAGGAACGTGTGCGTCTGCGACGGCGAGAACGAGCATGGGGAAATGACAAATTCTGGTTATGTAAATGCGTAGATGAGTACACTGAAAAGGGTTGAACCATAAATAGGCCTGCCACTATGGGGTCAGGCTAAGGCGTTTAACGTCTCGTAGGCCGAAACCAGGGCGATATGCCTAGTAAGGGAGGGGGTAGCTGGAAGCCCAGGCAGCGATCTCCCCACGCCAGGCCTTGAGCTGACCGTCCTGGTCAGCAGTGGCAGCGGCCTTGAAGTCCTTGAGCTTGTTGGCCTCGGCAGGCAGCGAAGCCTGCAAAGCCTGGCAGTACTCAACAGCCTTGGCAATGTACTGGGCAATGCGGGCAAAGTCCTGCTCGCCCAGACCGCGAGTGGTCATCGCCGGAGCGCCAACGCGAATTCCGCCGGGAACCAGAGCAGACTTGTCACCGGGAATAGCGTTCTTGTTGCAGGCAATGTTCATGAGCTCGAGAACGTGCTCAACACGGGCACCATCAACACCCTTGTCATTCTTGAGCGACACAAGCACCATGTGCGAGTCAGTGCCGTCAGACACGAGCTTGTAGCCCAAGTTCTTGAACTCCTTCTCCAGGGCCTTGGCGTTCTTGAGCACCTGCTCCTGGTACTGCTTGAACTCGGGGGTGTTGGCCTGTTTCAGGGCAACGGCGAGAGCAGTGATGGTGTGGTTGTGGGGGCCGCCCTGCAAACCGGGGAACACAGAGAAGTTGATAGGACCCTCAAGGTCGTAAAGAACCTCCTTGCCAGTCTTGGGGTTGACGGAGCGGACACCCTTGCGGAAGAAGATCATGGCACCGCGAGGGCCACGCAGAGACTTGTGGGTGGTGGTGGTGACAATGTCAGCGTACTCAAACGGGGAAGGAATGACACCGGCAGCAATGAGACCGGAAATGTGGGCCATGTCGACCATCAAGTAGGCGCCAACCTTATCGGCGATCTCGCGCATGCGCTTGTAGTCGATCAGACGGCAGTAGGCAGAAGTGCCAGCAACCAGGATCTTGGGGCGGAACAGGATGGCGTTCTCCTCAAGACGATCGTAATCAATGATGCCAGTCTTGTCATCAACACGGTACGGCATGGTCTCAAAAAAGTTGGACACCGCAGAGATCTTGCGGGTATCCGTCTGGTAGCCATGGGACAAGTGGCCACCGTGGGGAAGATCCAGGCCCATCAAACGGCCGTGGACGGGCAGCAGAGCCTGGTAGACCTGCATGTTAGCGGGAGAACCAGACAGAGTCTGCACGTTCACGCCCCACTTGGAAGGGTCGAGATGGAATGCCTCGAGAGCACGCTGCTGGCACAGAGTCTCAATCTGGTCAATGTGCTGGTTACCACCGTAGTAACGAGCACCGGGGTAGCCCTCAGAGTACTTGTTGCACATGGGGGTACCGACGGCCTCGATAACTGCGCGGGAGGTGAGGTTTTCCGAAGCAATCAGCACGATGGACTCGCGCTGGCGCTGAATCTCGTCATTGATGATGGCCTGAACCTGGGGATCGTACTGAGCCAGGTGGTCATGCATCAGGTTCTTGTGGGATTCCGACAGAACGTAGGACATTTTGCGGTTTTTTTTGTTTCCGGGGGTGGGGGGGGATGGATGGAGAAAAAATTGGGGTGATGACTGAAATTTTTGGTTGCCAACCCCTACCCACTTCACAGGGTAAATCTTGGGGTGCTTGGTTATCTCATACGAAGTTATCTTGAGTTTGACTAGTTTGACCCAGTTTGACCCGGTGCTCACACTGCATCGACCCTCAACAATCTAGTGCATAAGCATACCATTGAATATTACCTTTTGATCGGCGAACCCCTCATTTCGGGATGAGTCTTGTAAAAAACCCCGCCGGATTCAGCCGGGTTGGGAAACTAATTGGGCCTTACTTAACAGGTCGCGGCGCTGCCCGATTGTCCTTTTTACACACAACTTCAACCACTACCACACACATGAGCAAGCAGCCGCAGCACAATCTGACACTTATTCCGGGCCCCATTGAGTTCGATGACGCGGTTCTGGCCGCCATGTCGCATCCTTCGATCTCTCACACTGCCGGCGAGTTTGTCAAAGTCTTCCAAGCCGCTATCAAGGGTCTGCGCACAGTGTTTTTCGCCAACGACCCCAAGTCCCAGGTGTTCGTGCTTCCTGGCTCGGGTACTATCGGCTGGGATCTTGCTGGTGCTAATTTCTGCGAGCCAGGCAACAAAGCGCTCGTTCTCAACACCGGCTACTTTGCCAACGCCTGGGGTAACTCGCTTCGTGCCTATGGTGTCGATGTTGACGAGTTGACCCCCAAGCTTGGCGATGCCCCTGATATTGCCGAGGTTGAGAAAGCTCTTAAATCCCAAAAGTACCACGCTATCACTGCTACCCACGTGGACACCTCGACCGGTGTGCTCACCGACGTTAAAGCCATTGCGGAGCTCATCAAGCGTGTGAGCCCCGAGACTCTGTTCTTTGTCGACGGTGTGTGCTCTATTGCCGTTGAGGAGCTGCGATTCGATGACTGGGGCCTTGACTTTGTGCTCACGGGCCCTCAGAAGGGCATTGGTGCCCCCGCAGGCCAGTCGATCTCTGTTGCCAGCGAGCGTGCGCTGCAGACTCTTAAGGCCCGCAAGACCCCCGTCCACGGCTACTTCTTGGATCTCAACCGCTGGATTCCCATTATGCAAGCCTATGAGGCCGGTAAGCCTGCCTACTTCTCTACCCCGCCTGTCCAGAATGTGTACGCTCTGCGGGCTAGTCTGGACCAGTACGCCACATCTGCGGAGTCGGTTGAGGCTCGCTGGAAGGCTCACACTGAGGTCAGTAACAAGGTCAAGGACGCTATTGAAAAGCTCGGACTGAAGCTGTTGATCAACGATCGTTCTGCTGGCGCCCACGGTCTGACTACTGTGTACCTTCCTGAGGGCGTTGCGCTGCCGGACTTTTTGAATGCCATGCTTGAGCACAACATTCAGCTTGCTGGTGGTCTTATCCAACCTGTCGCTACTCGCTATTTCCGCATTGGCCATATGGGTGTTTCAGCTCTCAAGTATGACCACATTGACCAGCTTTTGGCTGCTCTGCCCAAGGTTCTGAATAACTTGACCAAGTCTTAGAGCAGAGCCAGCTTAGGGCTAAATTGGTTACCGTTAGTGTAATTAGTGTTCTATGTATTTTAAGCGTTGATTCATTCGGTACTTTTTCTGCCATCAAATGAACAGATTCGAGCAACACTCGAATTCTCTAATTAACATTCCAAATCCACAAAAGGAGTTTGTTAATAGTTCGTTTTCTTTTAATTTAATATATTTGGAGTAAGGTGTTGTTTTCAAATCAGCGGCTTCCCTTATTGACTCGATACTTAGCTTCCAATCTGTCCATAAACCCATCGAATCGCTGAGCTGACCTGGCCTTAATCATAGCCGCTAAGTCTCCTTCATCTTTGGTCTTACGCAAATTGAGCTTTTTACGAAGCTTGTCAGCTTCCTTGGCTTCTTTGGATCCCTTCTTTTCCCGCTTCTTCATCTTGGAAGCACTCGTCGTCTTTGAGAACTTGGGATACCGAGGCACTTTGCCACCGTCAATCGCCGCTTGCAATTCAGCAATAAGTCGTGCCTGATCGCCAACTTCAGTATGCAATAGGGCTTCTAAAATACGATCGAAATCACCTTCGTAAAGCTCATAATATCGCAGTAAATCCCGGTGCTCTTCACCACTCTCTCGGTACTCCTTCTTGTCCTGCTCAATCATCTCCTCCGTGAACTCTTTGCGGAAGTATTTTGTGAACAATTCGGCCAAAGTCGCGTCCTCAACGTCTACAACCTCACCATATTCGTCGTAAGAATCGCGACGCGTTGGGTCGCTGAGCACAGAGTACGCGAAGGCGACTTGTTGGAATTCCAGCTGAGATTCAGGCGTATCACCAACCTTATCCGGGTGAGTGACTAGTGCTCGACGCCGGTAAGCCTTTTTAATGGCAGTCGCATCACTGTCGCGACTGATTTCTAGAACTTTATACAGATCCAAATCCTTAAAGTCGACGGGGACCTGCATGATTAATAAATTGCCAAAATGGTTTTTTATTTTGAGTCGCAGCCAGACCCGTTTCTGCCAGCTTTCAAGCTGTATATGGGCAAAGATAAGCATGAAAACGAGGATTTAATCCGTTTTGGATGGGACTGCGATGTCTGGTTCCATGTAGACAATATGAGCTCAGCACATGTTTACTGCAGATGTCCAGAAGGATATACTTGGCAGGATATTCCCTCGGAAATCTTGGAGGACTGTGCTCAGCTCACAAAAGCTAATTCGATCGCTGGCAATAAGAAAGATAATGTGACTGTAATCTACACACCTTGGTCGAATCTACGGAAGGACGGGCAAATGGACGTGGGTCAAGTGAGCTTTCACAACTCTAAGCAGGTTCGCAAAGTTCACGTCCGAACGCGGCAGAATGCAATTGTAAATCGACTCACTAAAACCAAGCGCGAGCTTTACCCTGATCTGGAGCAGGAGCGGCTGGAGTACGAGAAGGAGCAGCGTCAAAAGTTCGCGGCCGAGCACCGCCAGCGTCACAAGCAGCAGCTGGAGCAGAGTCGCGAATATCGCAAGCTGGCTGATCAAAAAGACAAAGCCTACACAGAGCTCTTCGATGATGAAACGCTACGGCACTCAAGCAATCAATTTCGAGCAGACGACTGGGAGGACGATTTTATGTAGCAAACTACTTAAACGTGACTATTAAGTCGGTCGTAATTTAAACGCCGAGGGCGGGGAAGTTGCCAGCCTCGCGCTGCTCGTCCCATTTGGCGGTCCAGAACATGGGGCACATGGCCTGGTAGTTGCGCCAGAACTCCTGGCAAGGAGCAAACTCCTCACCCTTGGCCTTCACGCAGCGGTGGTAATCAACGTAGTTCTGGAAGCAGCGGTGCGTCTGGTTCTGGTTGGGGAACCGCGAGTCGTTCTGGTAGGTGTGCAGCTTGGACTTGAGATCTTCGGATTCAGACATTGTTGTGTGACAAAGGGCAAATTGCTGACTCTGACTGGTGGATATATCTTGACTAATATGCAGGGTGGCCTGACCTTGACGGGCGGGATTTAGCACCTAGCAAGGAGTATTGTTATTTAGTATCCATTTTTATTATTCATTTGTGTTACAGGCTCAAGTTTAGTTTTTTAACTTTTCGCTAGCTGCTCTTTTGCACCTTGGACTCGACTTGAGCGAAAATTCCCGCTTATATGATCGATCAGTTCGAGCTGGACCAAATATACGACGTTTCAGAGCCCCTCGTTTTCAGAGGGCACTACGTCCTGGTAGTTTTGAAGGGAGCTGTAGAAGTAGGCGGTACCGTAGTCGAAGCATCGCCTGAGAGGATTTCTGTCTCGTGCCCTATAGCTCCCTTTTACTCGATCAAGTCGACTCGCAGTTTCACTCAGGCGAGTATTTTACCGCCAGATTTAGCCGAAGAATACGCTAAAAGTCAAAGCGTTGTGGCTGTTTTACCTGCAGAGTTCGTAAATCTGTCAAAACTCGCACCTCCCTTCAAAGCTCTGTACCCCCCGCTGAGCTTGGTTTCGGATCAGCCTGAGCTCACACCGTTTAAATCATGGAAAAATCTCAGCTCACAAATTTTGACTGGCCAGAGAGTTGTACTGGTTGGGCCCAAAAATTCCGGCAAATCGTCATTTGCCAAGTACCTTGTGAATCAACGCGTCGCCAAGCATCAAAAAGTGTACTATCTTGATCTAGATCCGGGTCAGTGCGAATTTTCACCTCCTGGCACTCTGGCACTATCTTTGGTGACTCAATTTGTGTTTGGACCACCGTATTCGCACTGCAAATTTGATTCAATTATAAAGGCCCACTCCTTAGGCTACCCTTCGCCAATGGACACCCCAGATCGGTATTTGGAAATGTGCAACGATCTGTACACTACCTTTTTGGCTCATTCTGCTGATTTCTCGGCTACACTTATTGTAAATACACCTGGATGGACCAAGGGACTTGGGTTCGAACTCAATTCGCAAATCTGTTTGACAATCAGTCCAGAGTATTTGTGCCATATGGGTAGTGACGAAGCGTTCAACGATTTTTCCGAAATTGCCAACGATGCTTGCGATCATATTGTATCTGTTGATGCTGTCCAAGTCTCGGATCAACAGCGATTTTCTGCAGCTGAGTTGCGAGTTGTCCAGTCCATGACTTACTTCCACCAGCTCAACACTGATCATTTGACAACATGGGCTCCTTTCGAGGTAGAATATGGCCCCAATGGAGTCTATGCTTTGGCTGTACTGGACAGCGACGGAATTGATTTAACAAATGATCTTTCAGTCTGTGTGGAGGGCACAATTGTGTCCATTGATCTAGCCGACAGGGTGCCACCCATTAGCGAATTATCGGGTGATATTCCTTTCATTTCACCCGCTGATACCATGGTTATGCATAAGGACTCTCAATGTGTGGGGTATGCCGTTATACAATCGATGACATCCGAATATATTCGGCTCTTAACACCCTTTGATCCAAAGCTGATCGCTGGCCGATCAGTTGTGCTCACCCGCGGGCGTTTAAAGCTCCCGCTGTGGGAAATGTGGGACCAGAAAAGTGCAGAAACTCCCTGGCTTTCGTCCAAAGCTGCTGGCGGGATCGGAGGGTCGCAACTTAAATTTCGGCGCAATCTTCAGCGTCGTTGATTTTTTGAACGCTTGTAATGTTATAGTTTTGTAATTTGCTAATTTGTTATTTGTTTTTTGTATTTTGTTAAGTCTTATATTAATTAGCTAGCCATACGCTCCTGCATCATATAATACTTCTGGCGTTCCATATCATTAACACTAGGTCGGACTTTAGTGAACGCCTGGTCAAAATCAGCCATCGTGACTTTGACACTCACAGCAGTGTCAGCTTTGAGAGCCGATTTGAGGGCCAAAACTGATGCTTCACGAACCAAGGCCGCCAAATCAGCACCGCTAAAGTTACGGCATTTTTCGTCATGGGCCAATATCTTAAGATCGACCGTTTCGTCAAGCGGTGCCTTGCGGCTGACCGTTTTCAGAATCTCAAACCGCTCGTCGGGATCTGGTAGTTCCACAAACAGCTGCTTGTCCAGCCGCCCTGGCCGGAGCATTGCTGCATCAATCATATCAGGGCGATTTGTTGCTGCAATAACATAAATACCCTTCCGATCTCCTACACCGTCAAGCTCAGTGAGCAAAGTGTTGACGACGCGAGACGACGATTCGGAGTTTGTATCATCACGGCGAGGTACTAAAGCATCCAGTTCGTCAAAAAAGATCACACAGGGTGCAGATGCACGGGCTCTGGTAAATACCTGGCGAACAGCCCGCTCCGACTCACCAACATACTTGTTGAGCAACTCTGGACCGCGAACAGAGATGAAATTTGCCCGTGACTCGTTTGCAACAGCTTTGGCCAGCAAGGTTTTACCACAACCTGGCGGGCCCCATAGTAGAACGCCCGATGGAGCCGAAATCCCCGCTGCAGCATAGACTTCGGGGCGCTTGATGGGCTCGACTATCGCGTACTCTAACTCTTCGCGAATGGACCCCATAGCACCAACGTCTTCCCAAGATACATCGGGTACGGTTGCAAATCCTTCGCGTTTTGATGATGGCTGAATTGTGGGAATCGCTGTCATAAAGTCTTCAAAGGTGATGGCAAGTGGCTCCAGTTCTTCCTGGGTTAAAGGATCTGGATGTCGCTGTAAAAATCGCGAAATTAGAGAGCCCGAGTTGTGGCTCATAGGTGCCACGTCTTCAGTTGCAGCGGAACCGGCGGCACCGGCGGAACCAGTCAACTGGTCAACTTCCATAGGGGCATCTGTTTCCATTGGTGTGTCCATAGGTGTGTCCATAGGAGTATCCTCTGTATCTGTCGGCTCAGCGGGCTCTGATGTATCAGCTGTAACTTGTTTTGGAACCACAGGCATTGAGTCCCCCAAATCGCCGAAAATCCGCTTGATTGCGGCCACTCCAGCAGCAGCAACAAGTGCATTGAGATCAGCACCAACATAGCCTGGCGTCATTTTCGCGATTTGATCGAAATCGAAATTACCCTCAAGCCGTAGCTTGCGCCCGATTGTCTCTAAAATTCGTTTGCGGGACTCCTGATCAGGCACAGACATTGAAATCTCATGGTCAAACCGGCCACCACGACGTAAAGCGGGGTCAATGGCATCTGGCCGATTCGTAGCACCAATAATCATTACGGGGCGCCCGCCTGTTTTCTCTAAAGCAACATCGTCCATACAAGTGAGCAATTGAGCCACAATGCGGCGCTCCATTTCACGCTGAACATTCTCGCGTTTGGGTGTAATTGCGTCGATCTCATCAATAAACACCAGACAAGGCGCCAACTCCTTGGCCTCTTCGAAAATATCTCTGAGCTTCTTCTCACTCTCACCCGACATGCCACTTACGACGCTTGGAGCGCTGATATTGATGAAGGGCACACCAAGCTCATTGGCGATTGCATTAGCGAGCACAGTTTTGCCGCAGCCTGGCGGGCCATGCAGAAGTACACCACGAGGGATTTCTGAGCCCAGGCGTACATAAATCTCAGGGTGTGAAAGAGGCATAGCAAGAAGCTCCAAAATTTGTGCAATAATATTATCAATACCGCCAAGATCAGCCAGAGTTACCTGGGTGGCCGGACGGCGGTCAGCAGCGCTGGGGCCAGTTTTGCGCTTCTTTTTCTTTGACTCCTTGGTATCTTTGGGTGCCTCACGTTTGTCCATATCTGCCTTTGGCAGTTTCCATAGGTCTACAGTTGCTTGGTTCATTCCGTTGGCCTCGGTCTCAGGAACGGTCATTAGCTTTTCAGGATCCACACCTTCAAAGTCACTGTCAAATTTATCAGTGCCTTTATCAGACTCCTGGGCCTGTTTTTCTTCTAATCGAAGTCGGTTTACTGCTTTTGTGATGGCTGGCAGCAAAATAGACTTCTTTGTGCGCTGAAGTTTAGGGTCGATGGTTTGGCAAATTTCCGTCGCCCGGTCAGTGTCCAGAGCCTTTGCTGAGCTGCCGTCCTCCACGAGGTACTCTGATAAAATAGAGAGTACGATTTTCTCGGTTTTCGACATGGCCCCAGCCCTTCAAAGATTTGGCTAATTTGTTTAGGGGAAAAGTTTGGGAGTTTAAAAATTGGGAGCCTTAGTGAGAGCCTTTAGGAATCGCCAGTTCTGGTCCTAAAAATGGGCTGGTTTTCAAGTAAAAAAAAGCCGACAGTGACGACACAGGATAAGGCTATTTTAGACTTGAAACTGCAGCGTGATAAGCTGCGACAATATCAAAAGCAGCTAGAGGGCGTCAAATCCCGCGAACATGACTTAGCGAAGGAGTGTCTGGCCAAAGGCGACAAGAAGCGGGCCCTAATTTTCTTGAAAAAGAAGCGCTACCAGGAGCAAATGCTCACTCGCACAGAAGAGCAGCTTGCTTCTCTGCAGGAATTGGCGTCGAATATTGAGTTCGCGGTAGTGAGCAGAGACGTTTTGAAAGGGCTGGAGCAGGGCAACCAGGTGCTCAAAGAGCTCAATGCCGAAATGTCTTTGACCAAAATTGAGCAGATCATGGACGAAACAAGCGAAGGAATTGCGCACCAAGAGCAAGTTTCTGCTATGCTTTCTGAGCGGATGACGGCGATCGACGAAGAAGAGATTGCATTAGAGTTAGAAGCTCTTGAAGCCGCAGTGGCTCCGGACGCTTCTAAACTGCCTAATGCTCCGGCTCACGAGCTGGAGGAGCCCAAGCTTCCGGATGCTCCCGCTCATGAACCAGAGGAACCTACCCATAAACAAGCAGAGCAATTGTTGGCATGATATATATATACATTAAGACTATTCGGAGAGCCAGTCCAAAAACTGCGGAGTGAAATAAGAAATGAGCACGTTCGCACCCGCTCGCAAACTTCCCTGTGCTGCCTCGAAGGCCATAGCTTTTAGATCGCAGTATCCCTTCTCAGCCGAAGCGTGGATCATTGCGAACTCGCCGCTCACCTGGTATGTGAAAATCGGGTAGTCACGGCAGATTTCTGCAGCGTCCGCCACAACATCCAGGTAGAAAGTCGAGGGCTTCATGATAAACCCGTCAGCGCCCTCCAAAATGTCTCGACGAAGAGCTCGGCGACCCAGACCGCGAGCACCGGGAGGCAGCTGGTAGGCCTGGCGGTCGCCCCGCTTAGGGCATGAATGAGCGGCCTCGCGGAAAGGCCCATAGAGCTGGCCGGCAAACTTGGCCGAATAAGAAATGAGCATGGTCTTGTAGGCAACATCAGCGGCAACCATCGCACGCTTGATGGCAACAATTCGACCGTCAATCATGTCCGACGGCGCCACTGCATCAGCACCTGCTTTGGCATAGGCGACGGCAACGCTGCATAGTCGCTCTACTGACTGCTCACGGATAATCGACCCATCTTCCCGAAGAATACCACAATGGCCAGTGCTTGTATACTCGCAGAGACAAACATCGCACATCACAAACAGGCCGGGGAACTTGGCCTTGAGTGCCTTAACTGCAAGGATAACCGGAGTCTCGTCCTTCTCTGCCCACGAGCCTCGCTCGTCTTTATCCTCATCTGGTACCACGCCGAAAAGAAGCACGCTCTTCAGACCCTTTGCCACAAGCTGCTCAACAAACGGCATTAGCTTGTTGAGACCCCATTGCTTCTGACCAGGTAGTGACTTGATTTCGTTCTCGGTGTCGGGATCCTTGGTGACGAAAAGCGGATATACAAACATATCCTTGTTCAAAAGTCGGTTCGACTGCCACTGCCGCGATACGGGGTGAGCGTAGCCCGGCGCTAGCAGCGACGACATAGGGAAATCCAAATCCGGAGTGTGGTCAGTCATGATGACTCAAAGGGCTGCCAATGCGACCAAAGCGACTGCTCTTTAGACACGGCCAAGATCAAAATCAACAACTACTGGCCGATGATCGCTCATAAAATGTCCATAATGAGAGTGAGGAACCGCATACAATTTGGGAGAAAATGCAGCGGTATGCCAGATATAGTCAATTCGGGTATGTGGCTCTCCCCCAAAGCTTGTGTAGGTGTGCTTGTGACCAAATTTCCGACTACAGTCATGTGAATCCTGCAATTTCTCGGCAAGTACAGTGTAAGGTTCCTCGTCGGGCTGCGAATTGAGGTCTCCGCATAAAATCTGTGGTTTAGACTGATCCCCCATTAGCCGTAGAATCAGTTTGGCAGATTCACGCCGTGCCTTCGGGCCCTGGTGATCGAAATGTGTACTGTACACAATAAATCGCTGCTGAGAGTCACATGTAGCCTCGAAATGTGCCTGAATCACAATTCGTTTGAGGGCCGCATCCCAGCCTTTAGAAGGCTTTGATGGAGTCGGGCTAAGCCAGAAAGTGCGCCAATTGACTTTGAATTCAACCGGTTTATACAGAATCACCGAGAATTCACCGGCTTTTTTACCATCGTCACGGCCACACCCGGCAAAAGTCCATTCTTGCCCAAGCTCATTTAGAATATCCTCGAGTTGCGACCACAATACCTCTTGTAAACACACAATTGACGCTGCATGAGCCAGAATTGAGTTCACTACCGCTATTTTACGCTCTTCCCATGGTAGCTCGTTCTCAACTGGCGGATTGCGCGCATAACGGATGTTGTGAGTGTAGAATCGAAGATGCATCGTTTAATGAAGTCAGATAAAGTTTGGAAGGGGGTGGGAGATTATTCATGTCATGCCACGATCATAGTCATGGACACGGTCATGATCACGACCATATTCCTCCACCAGATACAAATGAGGCCCAGAGTTTATACACGAGGATTAACCATGACCAGGTTATTGCACTGAACGAGTCAGAACCCGGAAGCGGTGCCGCTATCATTCGAAAGTACTCTGAGAGGCTTGCGCTAGAACCCGTACTCACATCGGACGTTGATCCCGAACTTTTGATTACGATCCCTTTTACAGGACTTGTACGACTGCATTCACTCTTAATTCGTTCATTTCCAGACGAGCGGGCACCTCAGGAGATTCGAATTTTCAAGAATCGCGACGACCTCGACTTTTCAAACGCTCCTGACTTGAAACCCGTGCAATCACTACATTTTCCAGAGGGGACGGGTGTTGGTACTCTGGAAAACGATGGTATTGTCGAGTTTGCACTGAATCGAGCCCAGCTTTCTAACGTGACGTCAATTACGCTACACATCCCTACTAACTACGGCAGCGATACAACTGTTTTAACTTATTTAGAGCTCCGCGGTGACTGGAAAGAGCTCAATCGCGCGCCAGTAGTTGCTATGTACGAAGCGGCGGCTAATCCTGCTCATCACCGCACGGTTCTAAAGGATTCAGAGCAGCTGCACCGTACTGCACATTGACGTGGGGTGCATGCAGTTATGAATAAGGTGAAGAGTGTTGTATTAAAGTTTAATCACTCATACTGCGCCTGCTGGCGGTGCACCAAGCCTCAATCAGCTATTGAAGCTTAGCATAGCAGCTGGGCATTACAATTTGCTAAAATTTGGTTTTAGTTTTCATGAACTCAAACTTTAGCAGAGCCTTGTCTCGGTGAACCGGCGGACTGGCAAAACTGAAGGCCAAAAATGTACCAGTTTTGAATAAGAATTCTATCGTTAAATCGTAAACAGCTCAGTGTAAAGCTGCTGGCTCGGGGGGATTCGGTGAAGGGTGCCTGGGAATAACATGGTTGCACAGTGGACATCGATGTTTATACTTTGTTAACCACGAAGTAATGCAGGGGCTGTGAAAGGTGTGTCCACAATCGAGTACGCGGACTTTCGTGCCTTTGTCAAGGATCTCCAAACAAATGCAACACGTTAACTGCTCTTTCTCGTCTTGAGAAGCAGAATCTGGCAAGTCCTGACTCGGGAACATCTCGCTGAGATCGTCACGGGATATCACTTTGCTGTTGTGACCATGGGATAAATGTGGATCAGCTGGCTGGTGCCGTGGATGGGGAGCTATCCAAGCTATTCCGGTGCGGCGAGCTAGCCTGGCTCGCCAGGCCGGTTTGTAGAATATAACCACAAGCATAAACGACACAAAAACAAGTGAACACGACAGAGTCACGCCAAAAATAATCACCCTGGTCGTACCATTATTATTATCTTCCGACTGCGCTGCCGTATCGAAGTGGAGGTTGCGGTGGCCAGGCTGAGTATCACGATTATAGATACAGACTCCCATAATAGAACAAATCTAGGCAATAGAACCGGCTGCTGGTGTAAATTCCCCGGCAGAGACACTGAGAACTAACTCAAGTTCTAGTTTAGCTCTTTTGAAGCCATTGCAACCACGCAAACCTAAAAGTAAGGTTAGCCGCCTGCATAGTGCAGCCACTGACACTCAGAGATTGGTCTCAAATGGACTTGATTACTGGTTGGCGGTTAGTAACTTTAATGTTAAATGCTACATTGTACTTAGCGGAAGGCACCACGCGAGACCTTTTCCAGAACGGTGTCGTAGTCGACTTCAGAGAAATCGGTTCCCTGGACATCGACAGCAACACCGTTGAGGGCACGGCGCAGAGCATCCTTAGAAGACGCGTAAATCATCTTGGAGCGCAGCGATGAGGAGTCAGGAGACCAGGTGTAAAACACAATCTTGTTCCGCTTGCCCTCGCCGTTGGGAAGCTCGAACTCAAAATCGTAAACGGCATAGCGGCAGTCGTTTTCGGGCAGCTCGTTCACAAACTCGTCATAGCTCTCGGCCTTGCCCTTCTTTTCGACTACGATCTGCGTCTTGTCGTCGGACAACACGTAAACAATGTAGTTGCTATCAGCCTTCTTGCCGCCAAGCTTGAAGTTGTTGTACGCGGTCAAAGCGTCGTCGTGAAGAGTAACACCGGACTTGGACTAATTGTTAGCGCAGTCCTCCCAAAAATCTAGGCGGTATCCAGCGATCCGCCACTTACTTACCATCGTGGATGTTATGTCAGTGGATACTAACGGGAGAACAACTCTGGCCTTTACATCAACTCCCGGGTAACTCGCGTGGCATCCCTCGAAAAAAAATAAACATATGTACTTTCATTTATTAGACGCTAACTTTATCGGGCATTAGTGTCAGTTGGCGGTGCCTAGCAAACGCAGCTTGTATAACTCCAAACGCAACCAATGCACTGCCACTTATTGTCCATATATCGGGCAGGTCATGCCAAATCGCCAGTTCGAAGACAACTGCCCAAATGATCTCGGTATACCGGAAACTTGTGAGTCTTCCGGCCTGTTCCTTTTGTAGTGAGAGCGAAATAAGGAATTGGAACGCGAATCCAAATATTGCCGACATAAATAAATAAGCCCAGGTCGCTACTGTTTTAGGAAGCCTGGCTCGTGATGGATCGATAACCATACCGATAAAACTGATTATAACAACAAATGCAGCATAGTTGGCAACTACGCAAAGAGCATGGGCCCGTGTTCCAATCTTACGCACAGATATGATAACCAGCGCTTCGGAAATCACGCTCACCAAAACGACAATAACCGCTTGCAGATGCCGCTGTGGATCAACTTCAGGCTGGTCCGGCGGTGGCATATAATGGAAAAGCGGCGGCGGCTGAGCGACCAAAACGACACCTGCAAATGACACAATGCTCCAGGCGGCTTGTTGCCAGAAATACGGCTCGTGCAGAATCACAGCAGCGAATACAGCCGTAACTTCTGGGTTGAGAAACGAAAGCACAACATGCTCGGGTAATCGCAGATACTTGAGGGCAAACATCGTCAAAAGCAAATTAGTGCAGCCAATGAACCCGCGGAAAAGCACCCACAGCCGCACACCGGGTGGCCCCCAGAAGTACTCGTTGATATTCTTGTACCACATGTACCAGCTAGCGGCTGCAAGAGTGACTACCATTCGAAAAAACATTAGCATAAACACATCAATTTCCTGCATCACCAATTTTGAAGTGGCTTTCATACCAGCTCCACAAAAGAGCGCAACAAGATACAATTGACATCCCAAACTCAGATATTTCGCAAATCCCTCTACAGGAAGTTCTGGAGCTGGGGCCGGGGCAGACGGCGCAGACGGGATAGACGAAGAAGAGATCTCATGGACTAAGTCAAGCTCAATTTCTTCTCTCAGCAGAATCTCTTCTTCATGTTCTTTCCTATCTACGACCATTGAAGGAGCTCAATTGATCGCCGATAAGCGCTGGGGCAGTGTCTAATTATTCGTAATTTTATGTGACTCTACAGAATTTGTCAGTACCAATAGTCATAGCCCACATTTTGTCAGATTTCAGTCTTGTCAGGCAGCCTTTTGTCATAGTCGAGGGCAGGTTTGGGTGCAATTTGGTCAGACATCTAAACTACTTCCTAGACTTTTCGCCTCAGAGTCCCAGCTTATCACAGCAAACATGGAGCCCTCGCCATCATTCATGGGCAAGTTTTCTCGGCCAATGTTTGTGATGATCATCACGGGTGTTGTGACGTTCCAGGGCCTCAAGTTTGTGAAAAGTCAGCTGATCGCTTCGGCGGCTGCCGGCGAATCAGACTCAGCTTGAGAAACAAAGCTGTTGAAGCTGTGCACTTTTTCAACGCCGTCTGTTTCTCCTTCTGCTGACTAAAATTGCATCACCTTTATTTGCAGCAACCTGCAGGTCCAGGTGAGCGGTTCCTCGGAGCTCAACGTGCTCAGGTTTTTTACTCCTGGCGACTCCGGAAAATCGGAGCCCGGGAAAATCGGAGTCTGATACATGCAGAGTTCGGGAGTATCGAACACCGAGCATACCACAAAACTGAGTATTAGTTTGCCAACAAAATCGTAGAAACCATCAGTGTAATTTCCACCCCGCTCTTGTGCTGCCGCCGATGCAACCCTGCTGCTTACAATCGAGAGCTAAATCTGCGGGGTCCAAAAGCCGAAGCCGGCAAATGGTTGGGGATAACTTTCTACGAACTGGTGGTTTGGATTGCAATTTTTAGTAAATTAAACGAACGCAAAAAGCTATGAGCGCTTCGGCTGTTTTTAATCTTTTATAATTCTTTTTTAGCGCGCCGATATCCGAAAAAAACGACTTTAGAGGTTGGCGGCAGTAAGGTTGCGGTCAAGACGGTTCTTAACGCAGTCGAGGAACTCCTCGGTAGTGACATAGCTCTCACGAGCAGTCTCACCACGGGCCAGAGCAAGGTCCTTGGTCATCTTACCGTCCTTGGCGACGGTGTCGATGGTAGCCTGCTCGAGCATCTCGGCAAACTTGACGACCTCAGGGGTCTCATCGAGCTTGCCACGCTGGGCAATACCCTGAGTCCAGGCGAAAATCGAAGCAATGGAGTTGGTAGAGGTCTCTTTGCCCTGCTGGTGCTGGCGGTAGTGGCGGGTGACAGTGCCGTGGGCAGCCTCAGACTCAAAGGTCTTTCCGTCAGGGGTGATGAGAACCGAGGTCATGAGGCCAAGAGAGCCAAAGCCCTGGGCAACAATATCAGACTGCACATCACCATCGTAGTTCTTAAGAGCCATCACAAAACCACCCGAAGACTTGATCATCTGAGCGACCATGTCGTCAATAAGACGGTGCTCGTACCAAATGCCTGCAGCCTCGAACTTATCCTTGAAATCCTTCTCATAAATAGCCTGGAAAATATCCTTAAACCGGCCGTCATATCGCTTAAGAATGGTGTTCTTGGTAGACAGATAAAGAGGCAGCTTCTTGTCAAGAGCCAGGTTGAACGACGCATAAGCAAAGCCCTCAATGGACTCGTCGGTGTTGTACATGGCCATGGCGACACCGCCAGCGGGGTAATCGAAGACCTGAATACGCTCTTCGGCACCGCCGTTCTTGGGTGTGTACACAAGCTCAACCTTGCCAGCACCTGGGATTACTACGTCCTGGGCCTTATATTGGTCACCATGGGCATGACGACCGATGATGATAGGCTTGGTCCAGCCCGGGACGAGGCGCGGGATGTTATCAATGACGATGGGCTCACGGAAAACAGTGCCTCCCAAAATGTTGCGGATGGTACCGTTGGGGGAAAGCCACATCTTCTTGAGCTTGAACTCCTCAACGCGGGCCTCATCCGGGGTAATGGTGGCACACTTGACACCGACCTGGTACTTCTTGATGGCCTCTGCGGCCTCGACAGTGACCTTGTCGTCAGTTTTATCACGGTATTCGATACCCAAGTCGTAGTATTTGAGATCGACATTGAGATAAGGAAGAATGAGCTTGTCCTTGATGAACTTCCAGATGATACGAGTCATCTCGTCACCATCGAGCTCGACAATCGGGTTCTTCACCGTAATCTTCTTGGTAGATGCTGTCATTAGTATTTGTGTCCACAAATAGTTGGGGAAAAGGAGTTAACATGGGGAAGGTTGGGGCTTTTAAATTATGCGAGTCTGCCACTGGTGGGTGCTTTTGACAAGCGCCCTAACCTCTCCAGTGCGTCATGTTTAATTAGGTAATCCCGAATCCCGGAGATAGCCGTGGATTTTTCAAACACAGCACTAAAGCAGTCTTGTCTTGTGACTACGGGTCACGACACCAGCGAGGGGGGGTGAATACCCAACGAGCGCCCATTAATTCGAGGCCGCTTGGTAATTAGGCCATTGGACTATTCCCGTCAGTGATTCCAAAAATTAATACCCCTCGCCTCAGCCTCTAGCTGTTAGGTAACCACAGGTAAGCACATTCAGCTTGGTAACCAGTGGTATGCCTGTTGGTGTACCTCTGGTTACTACTGACAACCCGTGTTTCGCACTTCCCACCGTAGTCTGAAAAACCGCCGCTATCGGGCCCCACCTTGGCAATGTCCCAAAGACGGGACCTAGATCAAAAAACACGCCGAACTCAACTTTCCATAGTATTTTAACTTACCGTGACGAACCATACGCTGGCTAAAGGCAGCAAATCCACGTTGATACTTAAACACTGGCGTTAGTACTGTCCACATAGTGAAAACCTCGAGGCCGGAACGGGCCCCAAAGCATTGTGAGACCGCTTATGCCAAACCACTTCACTGCGCAGTTTATACATGTGGAATGGCACGGAAACTTTGTCCCGAACACCTGGTTTGCTTGTGTCGAAGTTCGTACTTACTTTTTGTTTGGATGTCAACTTGCTAACACCAATCTATGACTCTGCCCCTGAAATGACTAAACCGCCCGATGGGAATTCTGGGGGCGGTTGCATAATCTGTGTGCATTGAAAAAGTCCGAGCACAAAGTACAGAGTAAAAGTACAGAGTAAAAGAGCACAGGCTGAGCAAACAATGACGAGTAATTTTGACTAAATAAAGTTATAATTATTGAAGCCCCATAAACTTTTAGAGACTTAGTGAACCACCTTGTGACGCATGGCGACCATGAACTCGAAGAAAGCGAATTGGTTGGCAGCAGTGCCTTTCTCGTAGATGTAGCGGCCAGCCAAGTACGATCCGAAAATAGCACGAAGATATGCCTCTGGAACCCGCTTGAGAACGGTGTCAATGCCAATAGTGCTAATAAGCTCATTAGGCAGTGCTTGCTGCAAAATGGCATTGCGGAACTCCTGGTCTTCCCACAAACTGGACTCAGAGAGCTCGTCGCTGAGCTCGTTGATGGCGTTCGAAAGAGTATCAGAGAGCACACTGCGGGGCTTGCCTGTCAGCTCGTGATCGCGCCAGATTGCCTCGAACTCCAAATCGGCATTGCTCTGAATGCGCTTTTGAACCTCCTGAACATAGCGTTTATAGAACTCAGGCACAACACCGTCCTTCACGCACATATTCTCAAAGAATCCCTTGTCGTCAAAGGCCAGCGAAGCCAAAACTTCAAGTGAAGACGACGTGACACCACCCTTGTTGGCCGATGCGTCCTTGAAAATAACACAGCCAGCAGCCTCCAACTCGAGCTTAGCACTCTGAGTCAAGAACAGATTCGCACCCTCAACAATATAAGGGATAGTGGCCCGTCCATTCTTGTTAATGAGGTTGTGCACATTGGCCAAGTTGATGGCCTCAGGACGGCCACCGCAGGGAACAAAGACATCGATTTTATGCATCTTGCCGGCTTCAAGGTGATATGTATTGCGGAAAGCGACACCTGAAACAACTGTAGTGCCATTCGGCAGCTTGACATCGTTGTCGTCAATGAGCACACGGTAGCCCTCGGAGCTCAGCTTGGACACATCAAATTCAGAAATCATCTTCCGAGCCTTGGCAAGCCGGACCAGTTCGTCCTTATCGAGACCCTTCGGGTCAGCCAACACGCCCGAACCATCGACAATCGCAACGTATGTTTCATTGGGCGTTGATAGCAGAATCTCGTTGGAGCCCAAATCGCCATCGGGACCGCCTGTCTGCAATTTGTAGACCTTCTTGTCATTGAGCTTCAGCTTGCGGTAGATGCCTTTGACATACTCGCGCACCGACAGCGAGGTCATGCCGTACTCGTCGTGCGGAATACCACCAATGGCTGGCGACTTGCCTGTGAAGAACGACTTCCACCAAGGCGCACCGCGGGCCCGGGCATGCTCGGTCGCCCAGTCCACGAGGCCGGCAGTGTTTTCATCAGGACCCATGAAGAGGATCTCCTGCTTGCCATAAAGATCAACAATGGCCTCCTTAATACCAGGGGTCTGGCCAGGAATGAGTAGATCGATGATCGAGTCAATGTACTTCTCAAACGCCAGCGTCATCTTATCCTGGTGGGCCATGTCGAGCAGAATAACACCTTTGGAGCCACCCTCGGGAATATCCTTGTTTTTACGCTGCTGCGTATTTGCAAGATTGTAGTTCTCGTCAAACAGCGAACGAGCGTTGATGGAGTAGGCCTCCTTGTTACGCGAACGCACAATACGAATACCGCCACGCGCCACGTCGCGGAAACGCAGATGGAAGCCGCGGAATTCTTGGCCAACTACCAAAAACATACCATAAAGAGGCTGCGGGTATTCGGAGCTGGGAAGGAAAGACGGGTCTAGACGGAAAGACAGCGCAATCTTGGTCGGCGTGTAGAAATTCGTCTTGAGAATGTGCGAATTGAAGCGCAGCAACGCCTGCAACACGACTAATTCATGCTCATCTGTCGTGTTCTTAGTGATGCGGTGGGCCAATTCCTCGGTGCTAAACACGTCGGTTGTTTGCAGCCGCTGGTAAGATAGCGTCGGCAAGAACTGGTCGTCAGCACCCGAGCTCTGGACGTAGTGAGTGTTGGCAAAATGCAAGTAGAGATCGTGCACAACATCGATACGGGACCGGAGTAGATCGAGAATGAACTCGCGCGTGAAGGTCTCGCCACGCAACCGGCGCTTAAGACGATCCATCAACTCGCGGTTTGCCGAGTCAGTAACGTCGATAACACTCATGAGAGTCTCATACTCGGCACCCAAGCGGTTCAAGAAGTGCGACACAAAGATGAAACCGCAGTGTGCGTAGACAGCCTCCTGCAGAGAAAGCTCTCCGCGGGCCAGGTCGTCGGAAAACACAGAGTTGGGCAAGCAGTAGAGTAGCGAAGCCTCGCGCACAATTTGGAAAATGGCATTGGCAAACGGCGGCTTTTTGTGGCCATGCAGAATGACGTCCGAGGGTGCAGGTACCAGGTACAGTGACACGATCGTGATGCCGTTCGAGAACTGCTCAACGTACTTGCGGGTGGAAGTGACGCCGTAGTAGTGGTAGAGATGGCTCAGGGCGCTAAAGTAGCCAGGTGTCGAGTTCTGGTGGTGACCGATAACCAAGCGGTATTCCTGAGAGTCTTCGACCTCCATGAGCTCGATGACAGGACCCATCCGACGCACAACTTGGGTCATGATGTCCTGGTAGATACGTTTGGTGTGGTCGGTGGACTTCTCCCAGAAAATCTTGTCCGAAAGCTGCTTGAGATCGGTTTCCGATTTCGAGGGCGTTGGGTTTGTGAACTCGCACTTGCTCACGAAGTAGCAGCGGAGGTGCTGTGGTGATCCAGTCTCTTCGAGAGCTGACGTCGATCTGAAAGTCTCGAGGCGGAATGCGCTGGCCGGAACAGAAGGACTAAGATACTTTTTGTCAATCAGATCTTCGTAGCGGGGGCCTTCCAAAGAGGAAACACCAGGGGTTGACGTGTGGATGAAGACAGCGTTATCGTCGGACTCACGCTCGAGGCGAATATCCAATTTGTGGTCGCTGCGCGTAAACGCCTGGACTTTTGCCGCGTACAAAGACAAAATGTACGATGCAATGTTCTGGACAGAGTCGTTTGCAAAGTAAAGATCATCAATTCCAAGCTGAGTGTAAAACCAGTTTGTCTCCATCTCAATGAGGGACTCAGGCATAAATCCCTGGTTGTGGATTTCTGCCATGACGAGCCCCATTTGTTCTTCTTTACCAGAGAACACGGTGGTGTTATAGCCATTACTGTCGTTCTTCTGAATGACACGTGCCTTATTGTGACCCGGGACACCCAAGAGGGATGTTTGGCGGGTCATGCCTGGTCTTGTAGTATCAAGCATAGTTTGTGGTGAATGGAAAAGGTGTTTATGAATTATTGGGAGCTACTTATATAGGGCAGGTCTAAGGAATTGGCTTTGCATGATGTTACCCCAGCTGGGCTTTTTTTTATGCCGGGGAAAGGGGCAGGCTTTTTTTAAATTCTGATCCAGTGTGGGTTGGGGTCTACCAGCATTAACGGTGAAATGGGTCTAGGAATAGCCCGACGGATACTTGAGTAGAATCTAAATAAATTTAAATGCATATTCACTTCAAATATCATGAGGGTTCCCATTTTGAACCATTCGAAACCATTCACCTACTGTTTACTTTTTACTTTGCCTTCAACCGTGCATGCAACCCGTGTGGAGTACGTGTGTCATCATTTCGCCGAAGGGTTTGGCTCCAGGCTGCTCTATGCAGATGGCCCAACAAAACACATTAGATCAGAGATCGTTTTTTACCCAAGGTGGGCAATAGGAGTTACTTGCTGGGGTTAAAATCTTGCGGGGTACTGGTAGCTGGCTGCAGCGAAAAGGCCAGATCACCGTTGGAGCCTCCACCCCGGACCACGTAAGCCGCTGGAACACCTGTGGTGCTCATTGCGCTGCGAGGGTCGAGTATGGCGTCAGAATATCTGCTAAGAGATCAGCTAGGGCGACTGCGGCATGAGATATGGCTCGAGTTCTACAAACAGCAAGGGTGTTCTGCTGAACTATGAGTTGTTTTTTTGACGAGCAGCCCCAAATCTCGCTGGAGCTCTGCATTGTGCTCCGTGCATACTCTTGGCCCCAACCCTTGGACGTTGAGAAAATGCGGGGTGAAACGCGAGGGCGGTTTTTCCGAATAGGAATTTAGATCCATAGTGATCTGCTTCTAGACAGCGACTCGATGTGTTGCCTGGTGAATCGTACAGAGGGGGCTCTGGCTCAGAGGGACCCAGATTTCGAGTCGACATTCTGAGACCCACCTTAAAGCATATTTAACGCTTTGTCTTGGCTTGCTCCCAAAAGTTCGACACAATTTAACCTGAGCTGATCTTCTATTGGCACTCTATTAAGGATATAGTGGGGACATCTCGAGTCAAAGCTGAGCATAAACATTTGCCAGCTTACTGAAGCTTAGCCAACTTCACTGAAGATCAGGATCGGCTACCGGCTATAAAGTGAATATGACTAATTGTGAGTCTGGAAACTTCCAACTTCCTAATGTCTACTTCCGTCAAGTCTGTTAAGAATATCGCTCCTTTGCTTGACCGCATTTTGGTCCAGCGTATCAAGGCTCAGACTCAGACTGCGTCTGGTATCTTCATTCCGGAGAAGAACGTTGAGAAGCTCAGCGAGGCCAGCGTTGTCGCAACCGGTCCCGGCATTACCGACAAGGACGGCAACACTGTGCCCACCAGCGTCAAGGCTGGCGACAAAGTCCTGATTCCTCCTTATGGCGGTTCTTCCGTCAAGGTCGGTGAGGAGACCTACTTGTTGTTCCGCGACAACGAGATTCTTGCCAAAATCAACGAGTAAACACTGGGCTATGTACATAAATAAAAAAAAAAATCTAGAACAAAGCCAGCCCAGCTCACACTTTGCCCAACTTTTTCTTCCTGGCATTCAATCTATTGTGCAACTGGCTCAACGGCAAATTAACTCGCTGGTACTCGGATTCCAACCAGGTCAGAGCACCGTCGGGCATGCCGGCTTTGATGATGAGATCCATTAAGGCGTTCAATGCAATTTTGCGTTCTTTGGAGCTAATCCGGCCCCCTAAACGTCGATTCTGGTAGTTTCGTTTCGCAACAGCAAACGTTTCGTGTGCAGAGTCCCATTTTATTTGCAGATTCGTGCAAACGCCATTGGCGTTGAACCCAGCTTCAGCCTCCAGCCGGGCCAAATAGGACTTGAACATATCCAGATTGTGTGTGGTTACAGCATGCTCACACACAGCAATATATGCAATGGTTTTGTATTTGTTCGCACCGGCAAACTTGTCGAGAATCTCAAACGCCTGATCCGGGTCCACGGTTAAGTAGTGTTTTACTAGCGAGCCCAGCTCGATAGCGGTGAAACGGCCATTTTCCATGCGGGCAACCATTTCAGCCATTCGTTTGTAGTCACCCTTATTGGCATAGAGACACATAAGCTGGCCGGTGACTTGTCGGCTAAGATTTTCCCCTAGTTTGTCTCGGAGCCTAGCGGCAAGCTCTTCGTTATTGGTGATTCTCGCCGCTTCGGCAACGCCCAGTGCATACTGCGGGTCACTTGGAGCTCTTTCAAGGCAGGCATCAGCAATTTCAAGTGAAAGCCAGCGGTAGCTACGTTTCCGTAGGAATAATATGAGCAGAGGGAACACAACATCGGTGTGAGATAAATAAGTGTCTGGGTAGCGGGAGCATAAATATTTCCAGAGACGCACAATTTTGCCGAAATCGTCTTTGGATGCAAAGAACTTGATAAGTGGGTTTATAGCCACGTCTGGGATAACGCCGCCGGGTATATTTTCCGCCAACCAGAATGCCGCGAACACTTGACGACTATCCTTTGATTTCACGGCCAGGCTCGACTCTAGAAGCCTTAATTTTTGTAACGAGTCCATTCGCAGCTTTGGCTGCTTTTCATACAGCTTGCTTAGCGTTTTGATGTGAATCGGAGTCATTTTTGGGTCGTAGCGCGTCAACCCATCGACCAGTTGGTTAAGGTAACGATTTGGGATAGAATATTTGTCGTGAAACCGAAGATAACAAAGTGCTGCAAGCTCATATAGTCGAAAATTGAGCGCTGATTCAATTAGTGCGCAAACAATAGCCGTTCCGTCATTGGAAGCAGGAATATGGGCCATTTGGGCGAGAATCTTTTGAGACTCTTGAAAGTTTTGGGTCTCCACAAGATCAGCACATTCTTGTAATTTCAATATCCGATCTTTTTGCGGTATCCACTGTGTTTGTGTTCTTTTATAGCCTACTGACGATGCTGGTCGGACGTATTTAGCGTTCGACAAAACGACCGAAAAAGTCGGCCTCAGCAGTCGTTTTAGCATGGCATGAGTAATAATTTTAATTCTGAGATCATATACCAATTACGCACTAGTCTAAAGTACGCGAATTTTGAAATATCTAGAAATAACTGCATACTTCAAGATACGAAAATTCCAACAATTGTATAAAATTTCAATCGGTCTAAATACCAACTTTCAATTTATAAACAAATTCATTCCTTGAAACCCAACTTCCCAGCTTTCAAATAGTCCAAACTCCTAAATCCTCCCATAATTCCACTTACGAAATCACAGCGGGATGGATGTTCCTGGAGCTCCAGACGGAGGCCAAGCTGAGCAGCTTCTGGCCCAGATCCGGCTGGAGGAGAAGATCCGAGACGGCGCGGAAAATATGCTGCTCGAGTTAGAAATTGATTCAGGCCGCGGGAAGCCGTCGAAAGTGACTCGTGAGCATCAGAAACAGATTGTGGCCGAGCTCGAGCAGTCCACGACGAAAATTGACAACCTGCGCCTGAAGCTACGCAACATGGGCTACCATGAGCAGGACGGTACAATGTCTCTGGTGCTGGACACTAGTCACAACGGGTCGTCAACAACACTTTTAAGTGGGCAACAAGGTAGACCCCTGGCGGCGCTACAGCTATCTGAGGAGAGCCCTGAACAGTATTTCAGTAACCTTTTCGACCAATTGGACCCACGTGGAACTTATAGTGCTAATCTTGCCATCACAAACCGCCTGGCAAGTGTGCTCGCGGCGTTTCCGACGCTAAAATCTGAATTCTCGCTCATCAACATTCTTGAGAAAGTGCGGGAACTGCTATTAACAAACGACACACGGCTTGTTGCGTTAGCCTACCGCATTTGCACGCTAGTGCTAACAAATCAGTCAACGATGGCTGCTCTACGGCGGCTCAATCTCGGGCATCTGATTGTCATCACTCTTGCCAAACCGGACGAGTTACAAACCCAGCACGAGCGAATTCAGGCAGTTTTACTTGTTCGCACCTGTCTCTCCCACCCAAATGGACTTGACGAGATTCCAGTTGGCGTTATTAGGGCTTTAGTAGCTGTGGCTGAGACAAGCTCGGATAAATTATGCGGAATTGCTACGGAGACGCTTGCGGAAATGATACTGGTGAATCCTGAGAGGCTTTCTGCGGCTGGTGCAATCCGTGTGTTAGTCCGAGTAATGCTCGAAGGGTCACGGGAGAATGCAGTGTCGATCGCTCAAGTTTTCAACTCACTGCTGGACCAGCCGAGTTCTCGTGTTCTTCTGCAAAATGGACAGGCACTGGACGGAATTGTCACTGTTTTTACTGATATTCAGCTGAACAACACTCCTCCATCCGAAGTTTTCCAAACGGCTGCGGCAGTCATCGTCACCTTTTTGCGCAGCTGGGCCGGCATTCACTGCGTCAATGTTAAAAATCTGGTCGACTGCCTTATTATTCCAGTGCGTAGTCTGCAATGTGCACTTTTGGGTATTTTCAAGCAGCTGTTAGTCTACCAGCCGAGCACAATCTCAAATCAGTACACAGCGTACCTCTTGCAGGTGTTGCTTGAAGCTGGGCTCATGGACAAGTTGGCCCAAATCCAGATTGAGCCGCAAGTTATGCATATCTCAGTAGTCGCGCAGGCACGGGATCTGACTGCTGCTATTTATGTCCTGTGTGGGCAGATTATGCCCAACGCTATCCGCAACGACGTTCTCGAGTTCCCTGAATCCATGAAAAGGCTTATTCGAGACATTCCCCAGTCGCGGGTAGCAGCAATTCCTATTTATGGTATCAACAGCGTGATGAAACGCCGCGAGGCTAGGCCGAGCCAACCGGTCGACTCAGCAGACGTTTTTGTTAAAATTGGCAGCCATGTCGACGATGCGACATTCAAGCAAATGCTTAACAGCACACATGTTTTGACGACAAAGATTTTCACTAGATGGAACTGGGATACGTTACTGGAAATTGCTCAGGGCCCATTGCGTAACCCAAAGCGAGTCGAGGAGCTGACGAAAAACACAAAGTTTATGAAACGTCTCAACAATTTCTATCGTCCCTTCAAGTATCGTTTTGCCGACATTAAAGTGACAGCAGCGGCTAACGAAAAGTACGTTCGGGTCGGTAGAGAGCTTGTTTCGGCGCTCCTGGATACCCCGGAAGGTATCAAGTATTTGGACAATAACAACAAGCTACTAAGGCAAATTGCTGAGTGTTTGTGCCAGCTGGAGCCATTCTCTGGCATCACATCGAGTGAGCCTATGTTTTCACGAGAGCGACTACGCAAAACACTGACTTATGGCTACTTTGATATGCTAGGTGCTCTGTCCCGATCCCGATGTGGACAGGCAATTCTTTGCGAGCTCCGGATCTTCAATATGATGCATCAGATTTGTGAGACAGACCGGGATGATGTCATGAAGCTCTTTTTAACTGCAATGGATTACTCGTTCAACGGCCACCCGCGAATTATTCTGTCTAAAGCGCTGACAGCTGGCTGCCGGTCAGTGCGGCTGTTTGCGACGCAGTTTTTGGGCACGCTTGTCGATAAAGTTGATACATCGTGGCTTGTTGATTTGCTGGTCACTCAACTCTACGATGTCGACCTCGAAGTCTGCCAGACAGCAGTTTCGGTGCTTTTGTCCGCCTGTCGCCACGATGCGGTGCTTGACGAGTTCATCAAGCTCCAGCCCAGTGTAGTACACCTAGGACCGATTGCAAGTCCATTGTATATGCTGTTTTTATCACGGCCCTCTGGATTTGCACATTTGGAGACCTTTGACTATATCAAAAATGAGATGGATGCATGGATGCATGGCCAGAACGAGGCATTTGTGCAGCAAATGGAGGATTATCTAGAGGCGGCATGTCCTCAAACATCTTTTTTGCTCACAGACCCGCCATCTCATCCGCTTGGTCCCCCTCGGCACTTTTTTGGCGAACTTGTGCGCACAGAACAAGGCTGCCGAGTGCTCAAAGAGATGGGCCATGTCAACGAGTTTGCGAACTATATTTCTCGGCATTGGGAAGATACGAGTCCAGCAGCACTTTTGAAAATAAAAAGCCATATGTGGGCGCTCGGTCACGTTGCCTCTCGGCCTCTAGGAGCCGATTTTATCACTATGGATATGGTCCGAGATCTATGCCGAGTCTATGCGCGGTCACCGGTGTACAGCGTGTCAGGAACGGCTTTTTATTGTTTGGGAATGATTGCATCGTCATTTGAGGGCGCAGAACTACTCATTCAATGCGGCTGGGCTGCCGTTGTCGATACCCATGGTAACCATTTGGGCATTGCTTTAGTCCGTGACCAAAAGGCTCTCGAGGCTGCTGTTGAATCATGTGCTTCCCCCACACCGTCTCCACATCCGCCATCCCCTCAAGATACATTTGATTTTGAGCCAGACACGCTCACGCCAACCAAACGCCAGCCGCTACAGCGAAACCCAGCGTCGTCATCCACTCTCAGTGATCTCTATGAATTCCCCAAGCGGGAAGATCCCGTGGTGCAAACTATCATGGCGGCTATTTCGGATTTGAGCAATCACATTATGGCAAATGATGCGTCGAAGCAGCTAATTTCACTGCGCAAAATGCACTCCAATTTGTTTTGGAATCTCGACGTTTTCAAAGGTGCTTTGGAGCTTATGGCGAATGTACATTTCAAGCAAGTCGTTCGCCGCTTTATTCTCGACCTGTTTGACATGCAGCAAATTTTTGAGCGACTTGTTCGCAAAAGACACCGATAAATGCCATAGAGTTTTGGCTGTCGACCTATTTATGTATCTAGATTAAATGCTTAGTTATGCGGCGATTCCGTGTCATGCAAAAATCCATCGAGAGCTTTTTTGGTCAAAAGCGGACGCTAGCTACTACGCCGCCGCCGGCGAAGAAAGTTACATTGAAAAAGGAGGATAATACTCAAGCTGAATTGGTGAAACCACAATCTCAACCAGAAATTAAGCCAGAGGCCCCTCCATCGTCGTCGCCATCAGTCGACGCGTTGGAATATGGTGAACTTACAGACGTTTTTGACAAGATCGAAGCTACTACAAAGCGTTTAGAGATCACAAAGTACTGTTCAGACTTTTTTTCACGCGTTTTAGAAACGCATCCACGTCTACTGCCTGAAATTACGTATTTGTGCATTAACCGGCTAGGTCCCGACTATGAAGGTCTTGAACTTGGCATTGGCGAATCAATTATCATTAAGGCCTTGGCAGAGTCCACAGGTCGCACAATGGCACAAATCAAAAAGGATTACAACCAACTGGGCGATCTAGGCGGAGTGGCGATCGCGTCGAAAAAGAGCCAAGCCACCATGTTCAAGCCTAAACCGCTCACCGTGGATCTGGTGTTCAAGCGACTAGTGGAAATTGCCAAGTCTAGCGGTCACCAAAGTCAAGCCAAAAAGGTCAGTATTATCAAGCAGCTTTTGGTTTCATGTCGAGGTGTCGAGGCGAAATATCTAGTTCGCAGTTTGGAGGGCAAACTTAGAATTGGGCTCGCGGAGAAATCCGTCCTAGTAGCTCTGGCTCAGGCATTTGTGCGCCATGATCAAAGATTAGGCCGAGAGACACTCACTCCAGACGCTGCAGAGGAGTTGGTTAAAGACGTGTTTTGCCAAATGCCCAACTACGAAGCAATCATCGATGCCGCTGTGACGGGTGGTGTTCGCAACATTGCCGACGTTGTCAAGCTTACTCCGGGAATTCCCCTCAAACCCATGCTTGCCAAGCCCACAAAGTCGATCACTGAAGTGCTAGATCGCTTTTCTGGAGAGAAGTTTACTTGCGAGTACAAATATGATGGCGAGCGAGCCCAAGTACATTGCACAGCCGCGGGCACGATGCATGTTTATTCGCGAAATATGGAAGATATGTCACAACGGTATCCGGACATTATTGGTATCATTCCCAACATTCGCACCGAAAAGACTGTGGACTTTATTCTTGACTGTGAGGCAGTTGCTTGGGACGTCGCAGCTCACAAGATCCTGCCATTCCAGGTTTTGTCTACTCGAAAGCGAAAAGATGTGGAGACAGGTGATATTAAAGTCAAAGTGCACCTATTTGCGTTTGACATTCTTTATTTGAACGGCGAGCCCCTGCTAACCCGCTCGCTGGCCGAGCGCCGCCAGCTCATTGAGCAGAACTTCAACTTGATCCCTGACCAGTTCTCCCCAGCTGTTAGTATGAACTCGGAGAGTATCGAGGAGATTCAGCACTTTTTGGATCAGAGTGTCAAAGATAGCTGTGAAGGCCTTATGATTAAAATGCTCGATGGTACCGAGTCCGGCTACGAACCTAGCAAAAGATCGCGGAACTGGCTTAAATTAAAAAAGGACTATTTGGATGGCGTTGGCGATTCGCTGGATTTGGTCGTACTTGGTGCTTACTTTGGCCGCGGAAAGCGCACGAATGTGTATGGAGGCTTCCTGCTAGGAGCCTATAATCCTGACACCGAGGAGTACGAAACGGTATGCAAAATCGGTACTGGCTTTAGCGAGGCGGATCTCGAGCGGTTTTACCAGCAGTTGAGTCCATTGGCGGACGAGAAACCCAAATCGTACATTGACCATGATCCAGCTGCAAACCAGCAGCCAGACGTGTGGTTTGAGCCAAAGTTCGTATGGGAAGTTCTAACCGCCGACCTATCGCTAAGCCCAGTGTACAGAGCGGGTCACCATGAGCTTGGAAAGGGCGTTTCGCTGCGATTCCCACGGTTTATTCGGGAACGCGAGGATAAGGGTCCCGAAGATTCTACATCCAGTGATCAACTAGTGCAGTTTTACCAGCGACAAGCTAGTATTGCCGAGTAACGCGGTCTCAACCCTGCTTTTCAAGCTCGACATAGGGTGAAGCGGTTTTGACGACTTTGTTGCACCTTAAACAGGACCAGTCACCTTTTGCAAGCTCCAGATTAATACACACATAGCAGTAAACATGCCCACAGTCTGTGATGTATGGATTTGTGATAGCGTTCGTTTTCATAGTGCCCGTGACGCCTGCGTCTTGTTGGTAGCACACTGCGCACGATTTTTGCGGCAAAAAGCTAAAGTCACCCTTGCCATCGCGGTTGTTCCATAATGCCATTTTGATTTTACGCTGAATCTTAGCCACATTTACGAGCGGCAATGCGAAAAGGAGGAATTCCGTCAGCGCGTTCCAGACCAGCTGGCGATTTTGGAACTCGAAATTGACAACCCGAGAAGTAGTATGGGTCACAGTAACGTATTTCATGCGTAGCAATCGCATCACCAGCGTTGAGTAGTTGCCATTGTACAAGAAAAGCACAAAGTTGAGCAAAGAGGCACCAGTCCAAACGAGGCCGAGGCGATCCACAAGGTCCCTTAATCTTTGGATTATAGGGTTGTCGGCGCTATCGTAGGCGGCAGCTACCAAGTATGCTTCGAGTTTCGACCACATAAACGAGCCTCCAACAGTTATAAGACCGTATAGCAGCTTCTGCCGCCGGCTGAGAGGCACGCGCAATGACTTGGTCGAACGCGCGTGTGCAAGCTGTAAATTCTGCAGTTTACCACCGTAGGTAGTTGAGTTATCCCAAATTGTGGCTTTGAACAACAGCAGTCTGAGCAGGAGTTTGAATTCGTCCTCGTACCGGTCTTTCCACTCGGGTTTGTATATTTTGATGGCGTCAAACAGTTTGTCCTTGAGCAGGTTGAGAAGTTCGGCATCAAGTAAACTGGCATCCAGTTGGCCAACCCTTGGTTGGACTTGACGGCCGAAAACGTTCATTTCGAAATTGAAGGAAAAAAACCCCTATAAAGACTTGGTGTGGGGTTGAATAAATCGGTGAGTAAGCTGACAGGCTCCTTCAGTTTCCCATTAAAAGCCAGGATTTTTGGTCTTCATTAGTGTGATTTCACAATGCAATCACAGGACGAGCAAAATGGCCGACCGCTTCCGGGGCCTCAAGAGATGGCAGGTCAGGCGGCGCGGGCGCTGCAAAGTCTGCAGAGCGGGCTAGTTGGCGTACCTAGTCAACCGCAAGCCGGGCAGCCGAACCAGGGCCCAATTCCGACTCAGTATTCATATATGCCACCAGTCATGATGGTTCCTCAGATGCAAAATGTCCAAAATATGCCCAATATGCAGTATATGCCACCTATGGGTCAACAGATGCCACAGCAGATGCCGGTAATGTATCAAATGGTACCCCAAATCCACTCTCCTGGTCCTGGTCCGGCCCCAGGCCACACGGCTTCACAATCTCCCGAAAGATTTCCACAGTATATGAGTTCTCAGCCTCAAGGTCAGCCTCAAGGCCAGGTTCCGGGTCAGGTTCCAGGCCAGGTTCCGGGTCAGGTTCCAGGTCAGGTTTCAAACCAACAGCCCATGCAACCCACTCAGCAGCCTTTACAACCCGTTCAACCGGTTCAGCAGGCCCAAATCTCTCAATCGCAGCAACCTGTGCAGCCGATTCAGCCAGCTCCAGTCCAGCTACCACCACAGGCCGCTCAACCATCGCCGCAAGTGATCCCACCGAGCGTCCAGCCAAATTCGAGCAGCCAACCGACGCCCGAGCCTCGATCACTTCAGCCGCTGCTCCCCAAAGCCGACGACAAAATGGCCCGCAAGTACCGAAAGAAAGCCCGGCTTTTAGAGCGCGAATTGCACGCGAAAATGGCCGAGTGCATAGGCTATCACGACGAACATATCAAGCTAAGCGAGCTGCTCACGCGAATCACTGCTGAAAACCAGACTCTTTTGTCGCTAATTGCAAAATCCAATGATTTGCCTGAGATGCCACCAGCTGCTGAGCCTACAGAGTTATCCCCTGCCGATGAAGAGGCTTTCAGTATGGTCGCTGCTGGCCTGCACACTTTGTAACTCACTATATATTAAAATTCACTGCTAGTTTGAGCGTATTTGTTAGACTAGTTATGTTTCTATTTTTGTTTCTATTTCTGTTTCTATGTCTGTTTCTCTTTCTGTTTCTATCTTCTGTTTCTATCTTCTGTTTCTACCCCTCAAGACTCAATACCTTCCTTCACTGTAAACTTTTCAATTAGCAGAATTCTCCAGCTTTCTATATCCAGCAGCAAACAACTCAACTTTATCTATGCTTTTCTCATGTCAAACTACATGTTAACTGATCCAACTAAAGCTTAGCATCCAGGTTGATCTGGATAGACTTGGGATGCAAATAAGCGTCCAGACCATAACCACCAAGCTCAGAACCAATACCCGACATCTTAAATCCACCAAACGGCAAGTGCAAGTCCTGGTCATTAGACGAGTTGATCCACACAGTGCCCGTGTCCATGGCATTGGCAGCCTTGTGAGCCTGGGTAATATTCTGCGAGAAAACAGCACCACCCAGACCGTAAATAGAATCGTTGGCAATCTCAATACCCTCGTCAAAGGTCTTGAATTTGGTAACAGTGACGACAGGACCGAAAATCTCTTCGCGAGCAATCGTCATATCCGGAGTAACATCCGCGAAAATGGTAGGCTTCACAAAGTAGCCCTTGGAGCCAGCCCGCTCACCGCCAGTCACACAGCGGGCACCCTCGGACTTGCCCTTGGCAATGTAGCCCAGAACACGGTCGAATTGTACCTTGGAAACCTGAGGACCATGCGAAGTCTCCTTGTCGAATGTGTCGCCGATCTGAGTGCGGGCATCGCACGCCTTGGCGAGCTCAGTGACAAACTGATCATAGATCTTCTCCTGAACAACAACCCGCGAAGTGGCACAGCACACCTGACCCATGTTGTACATGATACCCTCAACACACCACTTGGCAGCCTGCTCAACATCGGCATCATCAAAAACGATAGCGGCAGACTTACCACCACACTCGAGAGTGACGTTCTTCAGATTCGAGCGAGCGGCAGCAGCCATGACGGTCTTGCCGACAGCAGTGGAGCCCGTGAAGGCAATCTTGTCAACGTCCATGTGCGAAGACAGAGCCTCACCGGCCTCGGCACCGTAGCCTGACACAAGATTGAAAACGCCAGGCGGGAAACCAGCACGCTTCATCAGGTTGCAGAAGTAAAGCATAGATAGCGGAGTATTCTCAGCAGTCTTCATGACAATAACGTTGCCAGCGGCAATGGCGGGGGCAATCTTCCAAGCGGCCATCGCAAGAGGGTAGTTCCAGGGAATGATCTGACCCACAACGCCATAAGGCTGGTGACGGGTGTACATGACGCGGCCCGGGTTGTCCATAGTGACTTTGCCCTCAATCTTGTCGGCCCAGCCGGCATAGTAGTTGTAGACTTCAATGCAGTGGTCGACGTCATAGTTAGCGTTCTGCCAGCGGGGCTTACCCGAGTCGGCGGCCTCCACAGCGGTCAGAACATCATAGTCCCGCTTGATCTCCTCGGACAGGCGGCGCAGCAGCTCGCCACGCTCGTAGCCAGTCCAGCCGGCCCATTCGCCCTTAAAGGCAGCCCGAGCAGCCTTGACTGCACGATCAACGTCGGCAGGGCTAGCGGCTTGAACAGTTGCAATCAGTTCCTCGGTCGCCGGGTTCAGAGCATCGATAGTCTTGCCGCCCGTGGCATCGACCCATTCGTTGTTAATGAACAGCTGGGTAGGCTGCTCGTAAGTGATTTCACCAAGAGTGACTTTAACGCTCATTGTGGTTGATCCACGCTGAAGGCGACCAGGGTATTTATACCCGCTGGTAATCTTGCATTTGACCTGCAGGAAGCGGGGCACCCAACCATCGCAATTTCAACAGGAATGGGACGCCTGATTTGACTTTGTAAATTACTATGTGCAAAGCTAAATATAACCAGGATTTTGGATTCTTAATCCGAATTCAAGAGTCTTGAGCTTTTTGCCCTTTTTTCACAATCTCGATAGCTTTTCCTGATTAGGAAAGTCCATCCCTCCCGATAAGCCCGATTTCAGAGATAAGATTTTGGGCTACCAGCACGTCTCAGAAATAAACCTAATGTTACTCTATATGTTGTTTCACTCGATAAATTTCGTAGCCAAAGTGTTTTTTCAACTCGGGGTCCCGGATTGACTTTCCTTTTTCATCGCTGATAAATCCATTAGATTATCCAAAATGTTCAGACGCTGGCCAGGCCGGGGCTGGCGCAGAACATACAAGGTTTTGGCAATAGAGAGCTCTTGTGACGACTCAGCGGTATGTTTGATTGACAGGCCGGCACATGGCCCACCGAGAATCCTGGATCACCGCAAAAGCACTATGGATAGCGCCAAGACTGGCGGGATCATCCCAATAGATGCCCTCGCTCACCATTTGCAACAGATCGCGCCACTGGTCAATGATCTGCTCGAGGCACAAAATAGACCTCATATTGACCTTGTTTGTGCAACCCAGGGCCCAGGCATGTTCTCATCGCTAGCTGCTGGCCTCCAGCTTGGAAAGGGCCTTGCCGTAGCCTACCAAGCTCCCTTTGTTCCTGTCCACCATATGCTCGGCCATTTGCTCACACCGCGTTTCTTTAGCAATGGTGAATCGCCTCAGTACCCGTTTCTCAGCCTGCTAGCTAGTGGTGGCCATACTTGTTTAGTACTCTCCGAGTCAGTAGCCAAACACACAGTGCTGGTCGACACAATTGATATTGCCGTGGGAAATGCCATTGATAAATGCGCCCGCTCTTTGGGACTTGAGGGAAATATGCTTGGGAAAGAGCTCGACACATTTTGCAGGCAAGAGCCGGTGGCCAGTCTGCCGCCAGGGATCGAGTTCCCACTACCACTTGAAAAGCGTACTCAGGCCACGTCTTTAGCATTTTCGTTTGCACATTATGCATCTCTTATGCCACGTCTGGCCAAAAAGTTCGAACTGGAGCCGTTAGAAGCCCAACCTGAGCCACTACGTCGCGCCATTGGCTTGAAACTACAGGAGGACATTTTTCGGCATATTACGCGAAAAACAGTCAGGGCCATCAAAGAATTAGTAGAAAATGGCACTCTTTCTCGCGAAACGCCCATTGATCTTGTTTGTGCTGGCGGAGTAGCGGCAAATTCGGTTCTACGAGCCGCGTTGGCTAGCATGCCATCACCGGTCCCACTAAATCTGCACTTCCCGAGTTTGCAATGGTGTACTGACAATGCTCTCATGATCGGCTGGGCCGGAATTGAGATGCACGAAGCAAAAATCCCCACAGCTAAGCTTGGGGCAGTTCCTACAGCTAAGTGGCCGTTGGACCTGTTCCCCGATCTGGCATAAATGGAGCCCCGGTGTAGTGACGGCCCAATTGGCGCCATTGGTCATAATTCATGGTAAAAACAAATTGGTTTCGGTCGCATTCGGTGCGTCTGCCACCAGCCGATAATTTCACAAGTGGTAAATCACTCCCGGAATTGTATATAGTCACTCTCCGAGCTGACACTAGTAAACTCAACGCATAGATATTTTCCACCGTTTGCCCAAAGTCCTGGGCATTCAAAATCACCCGGAACAAATCCAGTGGCTCGTTGGCTCCATCATAGTACGCTTCGAGGCGGCTATACATCTCCGTCACCAGTTCTTTGACTTGATCTGTACTTTGCTCTAGTGATTGGGCTAGCGGACGCACTAATTCAGCATCAGAGCGAGCAAATCTGCGCCTTGTGATGGCCCGCCTTTCCTCGGGTTCGCAAATTGGGTCACAGAGCCAGCCGAACGCTTGAGAACTCTGGGCTATGACGACTCGGCCGAGTTTTCGAATTAGCTGCGTCGAATCAAAGTTTCTTCGGTCTTTATATTGTGTAAGAGCCCCCAGAAAATCAGAAACATCAAGCTCATGGTTTGCGGATCTCACTTGATTCGTAGCTCGTTCGGTCGAAACATTTGCCCGCTTTAACAGAAGCGAGCTGTCGAGCTCTAAAAGATCGCCATTGTGACTTCCCTTTACAAATTGCTCAAATGTACTGTCCATATCAGTTTCTAATGCCCGAAAACTTCCTACATCGTGATGGACATCCACAAATTCCGTCTTGTGTGACTCGAGCTGAGCCGATAGCTCATAAATGTGGCCAAACGGATCTGTGAGGTCGGTCATTGAAATAGCCTTCAAATCCCACAGCCAGCCACAGAAAAAGCTTCCTAGATTGAATCGTACCGCCCAAAATCAAAGTATCGCTGCCCCAAAGTCTGCGCACTGACAGTTAATTAGCAGAACGCGTCTGACAAATTTCGTGTTTATGAAAATCCACAAGCTCGACCCATCTGTTGTGGCCAAAGTTGCCGCCACTGAAATCATTGGCAGTCCTGTGAATGCTTTGAAAGAGCTACTGGAAAACAGTTTAGATTCTGGTGCGTCTAATATCGAAATTGCTGTCAAAGATGGCGGGTTCAAGCTGCTTCAGGTAACCGACAACGGCGATGGAATCGATGCAGACGATTTGCCAATTCTGTGCGAACGCCACACGACGTCAAAGTTGAAAACAATAAAAGATTTAGAGTCCATGGCTACTTTAGGATTCCGTGGTGAGGCTCTGGCGTCTATTTCACATATCTCGCACCTCTCAGTTATCTCCAAAACTCAAGAGGCTCGAACGGCGACTCGGGCAGAGTACGAAGCTGGAACTTTGACTGGTTCCAAGCCAATTGCTGGCGTTCAGGGAACCCAGATATGTGTTGAGGACCTCTTTTTCAACACGCCATCTCGTATAAAAGCACTCAAGGGCAGAGCGTCAGAGGAGTACCAGAAAATCCTGGACATTGTCAGCCGCTACGCTATCAATTACCCGGGAACATTCTCCTGTCGCCGTGATGATTCTGGTCAGCCCTTTGTGATTACTGGCCAGACCGCGAAAGATAAAATTCGAAGAGTTTACGGTCCCTCGGTCGCCAGTGAGCTACTCGAAGTTGATTTGCCGCCAGAAGCAAGTTTGGGTGTCCAGAAAGTTACGGGATTTGTATCTAATGCGAATTACTACTCGAAAAAATCGGCAACCTTTATTTTTTTTGTCAACAATCGACTGGTTTCATCTGATGCTCTGCGTAGAGGGATACAAAAGCTCTATGCCCAGTATGTACCCAAAGGCGGGCATCCTTTTGTGTTTTTGTCACTTCAAATTGACTCCGATAAATTGGATGTAAATGTGCACCCTTCAAAGCGTGAAGTACGCATTCTGGACGAAACTGAGGTAGTGGAACTGGTTTGTGCAGGTTTGGAAGCTCGGCTACTCAGCCAAGATACAAGCCGCAAATATAAAGTTCAATCTTTTATTGCTTCTTCATCTATGCCTGCTGGTTCAGCTCCTGAACGGCCTCCTACGACGCATAAATACGAGTACCAGCTTGTGCGCACGGACCCGCAGCAGAGCACTCTGGCTTCGTTTACAAATTCACCGGCCAAACCGCAGGTCAAATTGCAATCGCAGGCCAAGAATCGCCAAGAGATGAATTCTGAGTCTGAATCTCAAGATTCGTCGTCTGAATCGCCTAAACCCAACCACCAGGTTCTCGAGTTCCGTCCCATCGCTTTAGCGTCTATCGCGGCTCTCAAGCAGGCTTTGAGTGAGGCATCGAATGTCAAACTCACAAAAATTATCACAAACCATACATTTGTCGGTATCATTGATGCTGAAAAGTCTCTGGCAGCTATTCAGTACGATGTTCGGTTGTACCTTATTGACTATCACGAACTATCACGCCAGTTGTTCTATCAAATTGTTTTGACAGATTTAGGCAACTTTGGCACAGTTCATCTTGGAGACGGTATTTCTATTCGAAGCCTTGCCGAAATGGCAACCTCTCCACCTGAAGAGACCAATTTTAATATCGAAACACTACTGGCTATGGCACCTATGCTTGAAGACTATTTCCGCATTATTGTGAAGCCCCGGGACTCTGACGCAGTTATTTCTCAGTTACCCCTGCTGTTAAATGGCTATGTATTTCCTATCGCCAGGCTTCCGGACTTCATTGTGAGCTTGACCCAGCTGGACTGGGAAAACGAGCAGGCATGTTTAGAGGGTATTTGTCGCGGGCTGGCCTGTCTTCACCTACCCCTAAATCCATCGCAGAGCGAAGTTGAGAAAATCTTTGATGCTGCAAAACGGCGACTAGTTGCTACACATCAGCTGGCGTCGTCAATTGTCGAAATCGCAAATCTTCCGGGACTTTACCGCGTTTTTGAGCGATGCTAATATATACAAACTAGAAAAATATAGTGATTTAACGCACAGGAGGATGCTCAGGCTCACCAGCCTCGGTGAGAGGACGGAGAATTTTGCGATCAGGGCTTGGCGTCTCCTTGCGAGGGCCTGGCCACTCGGGCGGCAAAATACCGGCCTTTTTAAATAAACGGGCCACAGTGGGAGTAGGTTGTGCGCCCACACCGATCCAGTATTTGGAGCGCATGAAATCTAGCCGAACGTCCTTCACAGGGATATTGCCGGCTGCTATTTCCTGAGGCGACAGCGGCAGGGCAATCGGGTTATAAGTACCCAGAACCTCGATAGGCAGTTTTTGCGGGGCTTTTTTAGCTTGTGCCACGACAATATTGTAAACGGGCTCGTGCTTGCGGCCAAAGCGCGCCAACCGAATCCGAACAGAGCCTTTCATGAAAAATTCTGACTAAAGGAAAAAAGGACAAACAGACCTATATCTCAAGTTTGTGAAAAATGTAGATAAATAAATAAATCTCGCTAAAATTTAGGATAACTTGATCCACTGCGTTTCATCATAGAGCTGATCCGATTCACAATGTCTCTCGTGATTTCGGCACTTTCGCCCTCCAAAAAATAGTACTTTGGCCCACCGTCTTTGTAGACCAAAATCTTGAAATTCGTACTGACTTTTGAAGACTGCTTGACTCGCCCCACTCGCTTTATGTGGAACTGAGTAGTCTTCTCGTTTTCGCCGACCATGCGATCCTCTGGCGGCTGGATGCGAATGTACTCGCCATCGAGAGCCAGCTCCCGGCGCTGACGGCCCAAAATTTTCATTTGCTGGCGACGCCAAACTTTATAGTGATGGTATCCCAGAAGGTTAGCTGGCAGAAAAGTGTCGGTGTCATCGTTCGTACTTTTGCTGTCCCGTTTAGCCGCTGCTGCTGCCTTCATGGGGCTCGTAGTAAAAGGTAAAAGTGTGCTGTCTTCACGCTGCAAAGCCCGACGCGGTGTCATTTCCAGTGCAAGATCATCTAAATTGCCGACCAATTCACTAGTGCTCACAATGCGTTTCGTGGCTCCCAAGCGCAAAACGTACATATCTTGCTCAAGCATGCGGTCTTCGCAAACCGAGTCAAAAATGGTCTCCACAGCTGATTTACTCTCAATAACATTATCCCAAATGGGCTCAGAAAGTAATGGATCATAGGGATACATATACACCCGGACCTGACGTTCGGCAGGCCCTGTTTCGCTTTCGGGACGGGCCATGCGCGGCTTGGACTGGGGAGCAAATTTATTGGGAGTACGAGCTGTGTTTTCAGCGAATTCTTTCTCAGTTGCTCTAACCAATGCAAATTCATCAACAGAATAGGACGTAATGGGCCGGACTCTATCCAAAGCCGGAAAATCCTCGTCGGGCAAACCGTCGTCCTCAGCCAACCGTACGTTCCATGCATTGGAATCGTATTCCTTCTCGCTGAGCTTCGGGTCCTGTCCGCTCTCAACATATAAATACAGTGAATAGCCCAAAGCCATGTACACTGGGCAGTCTCTGCGAACTCGAGCCACCACCGCTTTGCGGGATTGCGGTAAATAGAACGTAATCTCGACACCATCCGAGCTAGCTGCTGCTGCTTTGTAGTGTCGAAGTGCATTTTGCATGCCACCGTCAAGCTGTTTGAGTTGCTGCGAGAGGATTGACGGTGCTGCTGTGAGGTTCTCGTCAATGGCAACCCGAGTAACTTGGAGCTCTATAGGCGGCGCGGCTTCTGGCTTTGATGTTGAAATCTCATCAATAATGCTGGAACTTGGGAAATCAGAGTGCCTTCGCGCAGGCATTACCGAGCCGCTCAGCACTGACCCAACTTCCGTGTGCACACCAACGAACGAGCGCTGCTTCGAAGGCCGCCGTGCTGTCGTCAAACCAGTGTTGCTGCTAATGCTTTTGCGAATACCCGGTTGTTCGTTAGGGCCCTGCCCACCTGTCGAGCGGCGGTTAGCGTTGATTGTATGTTTGAGCTGCTCAGCAGCAAGCACCATGTTCTCTTCGAGATCACTGTCGTCTGCGAGCGCCAAATCGTAGAGTGGCGTTGCAACCGCGTCAGAATCTGGATCATTCAATTGAAGGTTCGAAAACTCGTCCTCAATATAATAGTCGTCTGTGTCGGTGTCCGAACGAGTTGAGCGCGTGAGTTCGCTACGACGGTCGGGATGGCGGCTTAGTGGAGAAACTGGCGGCGATTTGCGGCTGGAAACAGAGCTAGAAGCACTACGACCAGGCGATGACTCCGGGCGTAGAAAGAATTTGGCAATTTTTGCACTTGTGGACGAATCATCGGGGCCTCCACTTTCTCCCAGAGGAGGAAGGGACATCCGCGGCTCCTCTGCTACTAATTCGTGTTCGACCAGCTGGTCAACAAGAAACGTTGAGCGCAACCGGTTTATAAGAGCGTCTTTGTTACATAGTAAGGTCATTTCCGGTCCATTGAGACGCAACTGAAATGGGCTCCAAAAGGGGTGCTTACAGCGTCCAAATGGGATCTAGACTAATCCACACGTAGAAGTCGGCTCCGAAGAGCTCAGCTGAACTCCTGATTAGCACCCCCAAAACCCCCTTCCCAGTACCCGCCAAGAGTCCTTCCCAACACCCTCACATCTTTCTTATTCCATCTTTGCGCTGACGAATTAACCAATCATCACCAATGGGCAGCGTCTACCAGATTTTCGGCCGTTCGGTCCCCGCCTACCAATTGTCTATCGCCACTTTCGGTCTTCTCGGCACTATCATCTATGCTGGCACCAGAGGTGGCAAGTCTGAAGGCAAGCCCCTTATTTCTGCTGAGTCTTCTGACGAGGAAAAGTTCATTATGGACTACTTAAAAAAGGCCGAAGCCGAGTCTGAGACCAAGTAAACTCGCAAAACGCTTTCCAATATAAAACCTGCAAAAACTACTTGAATAGCGACGCTTGGCTCAGCGGATCCACATCAAGCACCTGGTCGCGTTTGCGCAGCTGGCGAGCGGCCGCCGCTTCTGCCCGCGCCCGCGCCTGGTCTGCGGCCTGTGCTCGTTCCTGGGCCCGCACAAAGTTGGGCGAGACGTATTCCTTGTTTTCGTAAATAACTGGCCCGCCAAACGAGCCTTCTAGAATTGTGATAAGTGTCATGACGAACCGCGGCCCAATCTCGACTAGCGATAGATCGGTCTGTTCATCTTTTGTCGTCGCCTCCTCGGCAATCTGGAAGTTACGCACCCATACCTTGTTGTCCACAATGCTAAACGACATGACGTGGTCCACAAACGGCTTGGATCGCCGGGCCTTGGGCGGCACGCCAAATGTGTGCACAAGCATCTCCTTTACCAACTGGTTGTGGGGGGTCTCATCAAACTCGCTGCCAAATGACAATACGGGGCGCGAGCCCTTAAGGCAATTGCCCGTGAAATTTAGCTCGTCCATAGTGTGAATGTTTTGCAAATGGAACTTAAGTGTCGGTCCATTCGGTGCCTTGGAAATCCACATATACAGGTCCTGGTGCTTGCGCGCCTCGAAGTACAAAACATTGTTGCAGTTGTACATTTCAGCAATCTCATTCAGGTGGTACAGTTGCGATTTCGTGTCGAATTTGGGCTCTTTGCGAGCATGAGGCATAAGTTGAGACAGATCAGACACCAGGTGGCGGTGTCGATATGTAACACCGCGCGATGTGATGAGCAGAACCCTCTGCCGATTCTTGAACTCTGTCTTGGCTTTGCTATCCTCCGAATCTTTCGTTAAAGTCTTATAAATAGCCGACATCGATAGTGAAGAAGGAATTTTTTTTTTTGTCAGCGAACTTTTAGCCCAAAATTTCACACCCAAAGAAACCACCATCCAAAGATCTTTAGTGATTACATGTCGACCAAGGATATCCTGGCAGCCATAAACGACAAAAAGTACCCACGGGCCCGCGAACTGCTGGAAAAGCAGATTGCAGAACAACCGCAAAATGGTGGATTTTACAGTATGCTCTGTTTTGTTGAGTACAACCAGCACAATCGCGCCCAGGCCATCCAAGCTGCCAAAACGGCTATCGCACTTGGACCAACAAATCTCCAGGTTTTGGTCACTTTTGTGTGTCCTGCTCTATGTTCATACGGGGAAGTGACACTGTTAAGTCAGGCTTTTGATGCGTTTGCTCGTAAAGTACCCCCCACACCCCAGTCTCTTGGAGTGTGGACGGAATATGGCTTCGATATGTCGCACCCCAGAACTATTTTGCGGGCCCAAACTGCTCTCAACAAGCTCAAAACAACAAGTCATAGTGCTCTTGCTTGTTGCTACTTTATGGCTCTGGAGCATGAACGCATGAGCGAGTCTGACCCAGAATTTAACCTGTACCCTATGCTGGCGATCAAAATGCTCGACCGTGCACGACCCATTCGAACTCCACAACCGGCATACGTCGAAGCTTTGGTTCTGAAAATGTCTTCAAAGCAAAAAATGGTAGACTATCTTTTGACGCCGGCCGTCAGAGCCTATGACTCGCTTGACCTTAACGTGCTACTTCTTGACACACTTGTTGAACTTCAAAATTGGCCTCAAATCTGGACGTATGCTCAATCACAGCTTGCTCAACTCGACAGTTATAATTACTGGCAAGCGTTAGTCAAAGCGGCCGTCAACCTGGACAAAGTCCAGGAGTTTTACGAGTTTGCCGCGAAATTCAAAGGCCACAACGTTGCACTGGCCAAAATTGATATGGTTGTGGCACTTAATCAGTCACTATTGCCGGCAGTTCAGGAATTCTGGCAGCAAATGGGCTCTAAACCATCTGCCCCGCAGTTCCTCAAGCCCTACCTGAACCAGCCTGTTGTCGACTACTTGCGCAGCCTAACTCCTTCTTCGTTCGCTGAACAGGTAAATTTGGCAAAAATTGACTATATGCAGACAAAGACTGCTAATGTGGTTGATTTGGTGAAGCTATATCTTGCAAACCTCGACAAGCTACCCCGCGATAAAACCGACTACTTTATTGGCACAGATCTTTTGGAAATTGCTGCACTAGAGATCATTAACAGTTCTGAGCCTAATAAACTGGCCAAGGCAGTGTTGCTGCTTGAATTGGCCTCCGAAAATGATCCTAGTCAGTTTTACGTCCGACTATGGCTGCTCAGAATTTACAGGTATATCGGCGCGTTCGCTAAGGCTACGGCACAGTTCGATAAAATGTCAATTCGCAATTTACAGCTCGAGTCGCTCGGCCACCTTGTGGGAACTCGAGTTGGCTCGTTACATCCAGACCGCCGGCTAGTGCGTGACCTGCTTGAAGTCCATTCGGGTACCGCGGAAATCGGGGCATGTGCTCAAACGACACTCGAACGCGGCTCGTATACACAGCTACCGGGGATGATTGAGCTGGCCCGGAAAATGCGACTAAGTCTGTCACGAATCCTGCTCGAATTTGAAGCCGTGAAAACAGAGCGAGTGCTTCGGGGTACTGTCACGCTCTCTAATGTTTTAAACCGGGCCACGGAATACGTGGACAATCGCGATTTCAAAACTGCATTCGACCCTTGTGAGACCAACGGCCATTTGTTCGAGACTGGACCTCGCCAGGGTGCGGAGTGGGTAACTGCACAAATCGCCAAAGAGCAGGTGTATTTGGCAACCTTGCGTGGCCAGTCAGTGAAACAAGCTCCTGATACTTCAGAAGAGCTGACAGCAAGCGAGAAATGGAACATTCGGGTTGTCAACTCACTGGGAGCTGGCCAACTCAATTGGGAAGAGCCACCCGCGCCATCTGGAGGCGAGCTTTCGTGGGAATTTTTCCACTCTTGTTACACTATTCTAGAGACTGCTAAAGTAGTCGATGATGTTTTGGCTAAGGTGAAAGCCAAGGCACCCGCCGAGGTCAAGGCCACGAAACTCAAGGCTCTGGACCAGGCTAAGGCCATGCAGGCCGCTGTCCAGCAGCGGAGTACAAGTGAAATTCTAGAATGGGCTGCTAAGCTAGGAGTGCCTAACGCCGATAGAGTTTTGAACAGCCTAGCCCAGGCCCAACTTCGGGCACTGAGCGGGCTCATTAATGCGCTGAGCTGATCATTTTGGCCATTTCGCGGGTGCGTTTGAGTCCCTCGGCCACCAGATATTTAATTTTCACCGGATCTTCTTCGTTTCGGTGCGCTTCAAACTCGGACCTGGCCCACTGAATGAGCTCGTCACGCTGCGACTTGTGTGGGGCCTTATATGCTGTGCGACAAATGAACCGCCATAGCATTCGTGATTTCGCGGTTTCCGTGAACTTGTTAGTGCTGCATAGCCGTCAAATCAAATACCTACATATTGCAAGCTGCGAAACGGTTTTTTGGTCATGGGGTACGTAATTAAACAGAGTTGGGACTTTTTGACCTCCCTTCTCCACCATGTTTATTTGTATTCCAATTCCTCTGAATCCGTTTATTCGCTTGTTTAACTGGCTGATCTCGCCATTCCGCCGAAATTCTCAGAAATAGCCTCGGGCAAAGCCTCCAGCTTGCCTCGGGCATTACTTCTAACTACACATGTACAAATATAACAATCAACGTTTGACCCAGGTGTACGCTTTGCGAGCCTTGGCCAAACCAGGCTTCTTACGTTCCTTTTCACGCAAATCGCGCTTAACGCAGCCAGCCTTACGCAGACGAGGCCCCAAAAGCGGGTTCTGGATGCGCAGAGCCCGACCTAAACCGTGGGCAACAGCGTCAGCTTGGCCGGTGATGCCGCCACCCTGAACCGTGGCAAAAACGTTATATTTACCAACAGCCTCGACGACTTCGAGCGGGTAAGTGATTTTGCGACGGTAAATTTCGTTCACAAATGTCTCGCTCAGTGGCTTGCCGTTCACAAGAATTTGGCCTACTGTGCCCTCGTGAGCCTCGGCGACCATCACGCGCGCCGACGACGTCTTACGATGACCCACGGCAACGGCTCGGCCTTGGTCATCAAGTTTCAGTTTGTTAACCAACGAGAAGTTGCCTGTTTGATGGTTTTCGCTCTTGAGTTTGGCCAACAGGTCCTCTACCTCCACGGGCATAACCTGGGGGTCGATATTGTTCAGTCGATTCGCAAGCTTGATGAACTGCTTGTACTGGGTAGGACGCAGCCGGAGTGCACCAACTCGCGAGCGGTAATCCTCAAACGAAAGCCAGGCTGAGGTGGTGTTTTGTGCCTGCACTGTCGGCAGGTTGATGTAGGTCTGGATGAGCTCGTTGAGACGCCGCATCACCTCCTCGTGGGGCGGATTCATCATATAGAAGGCACGGTCTCTGGGAACAACTCGCAAGCGGGCCAAATCTGGACGCAAATGAGCGCTGTCGCCGTAGTTTACTGTCTCAGCGTCGAGCGCCGCCGAACTGCGCGCACCACTGCGGTTCTCGAGCTCACGGGCCGTGTCGTGAATACGCGATTCCAGCATCGATAGTCCGGCAGAGTTCTGCGAAGCAAACCGAACTGGAATCCGGGCAGCCAAGCTGGCCAGCGCCGGTCCCCGATACAATTTAAACATGCGAAATTTCAGCTGACAAAGTGAGCTTTTTTTTCTAGTTTTCCCAACACCCCCCTTTGCGAACTACTTGGATTTCTCAAGAAATTGGCCAGAAAGTCCTCAAAGAATTACTATAATTACAACTTTTTTGAGCTCTATATGTTTAGAATCAACATAAATGTGTGAAATATTGGTTATACTTTTCGAAAAGTCTCATTGATTTTCTCCATAACCTCCCGGATCTGCTGACAATTTTCGCAACATGAAATACGTTATTGAACATATGGAAGAGGGCTTTTCCTCTTGGGTCAGGCTTGAGTACCGGGCCATTTCCAAAGAGGTCGGCTCTTCAGGACTATTCTTGACATCGATCAAACCGACAGTAGCAGTGCCCGAAGAAATCGCTTCTGTGTGCACAACTACGCCTTTGGACGTCACACAGCTAGCAGAAATCGACTCGAATTTCGACATTTCTAAAGTCTGTTTGCTTGATCCATCGGCCACTCAGGAATTGGTACCTGAGGATGCCCAGAAGTTTGACTATTTCCTCTTTGGTGGCATTTTGGGCGACCACCCTCCCCGCGATCGCACCGGCGAGCTGCGTAAAATGGGCTTCGCTGGTCGTCATTTAGGTAAAACGCAGATGACAACCGACACAGCCGTTCGAGTCACCCAGCGGGTAATTGAAAATGGTCAGAAACTCGAGGATATCCCTTATATTGACTTCCCGGAATTGCGATTTAACAAACATGAATCCACAGAAATGCCCTTCCGGTACATTAAGGACGAAAACGGTGAGCCCATTATGCCCGAAGGTATGTTTGATCTTATTAAAAAGGATTCTGAAAAGTCTCTAGAGGATATGTTATAAACTTTAACTTTACGACGACTCAATGTCATTTTCGTCAGAGGCAGCCCGAACCATGGTTTTAGGCTCAACCTGAACATTCAGTAGTTCACCCATAACGAAACTAGCCAAGTCGTAGTTGTCAAAGTACATTGTGTGTCCTGCGATTGCCAAAATGAGCGAGATATCGACACTTTCGGGCACACTAAAGTCCAGGCGCTTGTAACGATTAAAGCACGCCAAGTCTCTTTGTAAAGCCGCCGTCGTAGCTGGATCAACTTCCTGCTGTGTCTCGATGCGCTCAGACTGCTCCTTCTTCTCCCCAGCTTTGCTATCGGCAGCAATCTGTTTCCACAGCACAGTCGCTCCAGCAGAAATCGATAACCCTAGTGCCGTAAGATCCTCGGTAAGGTCTTTGATTTGAGCCAGAATCTTGTCGCTTGCTGGAATCTTCTGAGGTTCAACAATAACAGCCGCTTTGTTAACCAGTGGCTCAATTCGCGCGCCAATGGGATCAGATGGTCGTAGAATGTTGTACACATTTTTGGCATTAAGACCGTCTTTGGTAAAGGACTTGCCAGTAAGATACTGCAAACAACCGACAGGGCTGCCCAAGAAAAATAGATTCTCGACCTCAAAGTCGAGACTAACTGATTCGGATCGCAGTAGATCATTTGCAATCACCGAGCCCAAGGAATGACCGGCAAGTGACACACGCGGATTCTTTGCGAATTCAGGGTTATTCTTGCAAAATTCATGGTAAACCCGGTTCAACTCGCGAGCTGTAACTTTGATCATGCTTTCGCGGTATTCTTGATGAGTATACATGACATAGTCAAGAGCGACGTCGGCCAATATGTTGTCTTTGGCCATGAGCTGAGGGACTGTCAGTCCTTCTAGTTTGGGGTCTAAATTTTTCGCAGATTTAGGTAGCAAATGGCGCCAAAGTACAGGTAGAACCTGAATTCCGTGATTTGTTTTCGAGCGAGCGGCTAGCTGGAGATTCTCATTTCGAGAAAAAACCTGGTTCATAAGAGACCGCATTTCGTCTGTATCTTTAACAAAGTTGACAAACTCGTATCGAATGCCTAATTGCTGGCCAATTCCGTGGATAGCTAGCACCAGGTGTTTAATTTCGCGCTCTACCTCGCCACTAGTCTCAGGGAGGGGAACATTGTCTTCCATTTTGCTTGAATTGGTTTTGCGTTTCAATTTATTCACAATGGTTTCCCTAGATGGTGTTTTGTTTTCTTTCGTAGCTGGCTTCTTTGGGTCCGCTAGCTTCTTTGGGTCCTCATAGCCTCGAACAATGGACTGAGTGCCCGAAAACTGAAGAGACTTGATCATATCTGTCCAGCGGTCAGTAGAAATGATTGATCCAGTGGTTTTGTTGTCGGCTGTGGTAAGTTCCACAGTCTCACCTGATTCAAGCTTGAATTTAGTCTCGCCCTGCTGGTATTTAGCTTCAATTTCAGCTGCGGTTTCTTCGTCGACGGGCGTCAGCTTGGACCCTTTGATAAACCAGGTCCCGCGTAGGACTTTATAGACTGGGCCTTCCCAATACGTTGAAGTATAGTGTCGTTTGTCTAAATTGACCTTGTAAAGTCCGTCTTTTTGAATTGTGCATTCTTTCAATCCTTTGCCAAAGGCCCGTTCGAGACGCAAAGAGTCCTGCTCTGCGAATGGCTCAAACCCTCCTGGCTTTTCTTTTGGTTTGTAGCGGAACTGAGCCGGTTTAGCGATAGGCGCAGTAGTGGATCGGAACCAGCGGGCTTTGCCTGAATACCACCGAATACCGCGCATTGAGAAGTGGGCGTAATGGGCCCTTGCCCATCTTGTCTATACTTAGTTTGAAGACCGTGGACTCTGGTTGATGTGGCTGATTTTTACTTGGCCCTGATTTACTATGCTCGGCTATCACTAAAGTTCAGATTTAGTTGAGTTCAATGCTATTTGGGGGACCTCATTGTGATCCGACTCGGGAGTGAGATGTTCCGGACAGCGACATGCGTCGTGACCTGTCTCACTTTAACTGTATGTCATTAACAAATATAATAGGCTAATCTGTTTTTCGAGTGCGTTTCGTTTGAAATGGATCCCAATCGATAAACGAGGAGTTCTCACTGTACTGAGCAGCTGAGCCACTCTGGTGATTCTATGCAGTGGTCCAGAGTCCGCTAATTCTTGAGCAAGCTGTGATCGAGCTTGGGGTGCTCTGGCCCCGACTCAAATGGCTGGGGCTCAACGTCCTCTTCGTTATCTACAATTAGCCTGAGCCGGTGAGAGATAGGCAGTTTTGGCACGACGCCAAGCATGCAGATTGCAAGGTTGAGCACAAATAGATAGAGGTCATAGTGAGCGAAATGTGTGGAGATCAAAAACAGTCCCACAGGGACTGCCATGAAAAACTTCTTCGACGGGGTGTACTGGTCGCCATCATCCATTTGTTCCCACATTGTGAGGTCGTCGAAGGCGCCAGCGAACGCCTCAAAGGGCACTCCCTTGACATAGTGGAACATAATATAAAAGCCAATAACATAGGTGGCGTTCGTTAAGGTCCAGACAAGTTCGGACGAGAACGCCGGCAATGCGTCGTAAATCATAAGCAAAAGACCGATGATAACAATGTGAATGAGCCAAGCCCCCTTTTGGTGGATCCAGCTCACGTTGGGGTTGGGCGATGAAAACTGGTCGTTCTGTACTTCTTGTGTGTCTTGCTTGAGATGACCTAGAATGCTGGAGGATCTTCTCCGCTGTTGGGGAACCTCTGGGGCCGCCAACGTGGTAGTGCTCGTCATGAAGGCAAACTTGATCACACCGATGATTAATCTATACCTGGTTGGGCAAGCCAACAGGGGCAGAAATAGAAGCTGCAATATAGGAATAGAATATAGGATTCATGCAAACTAACATAAATTTTTAAGAGTTTAGAATTCCAGTTGCCATTGAAGAATAATTGTCACGTGTGCTCAAATTTAATCACGTTGCTACATTTGCTGGAGGGCATACCGGGGCCTCGGAGCCAAGAATATATTGTAGAATCTACATAGTTAAACTTAATCTTGGCGGATACCACCAAGTAAACTTGAGGCTCCGCTAAGCCAATTGAGTGTCGTTGGCCACCTCAATCTTCTCAATAGCAGCTTTATAGCCAGGCCGTTCGTGCATCCTGGCATACCACTTGTTGATCTCAGGGTAGTTCTTCAAGTAGCTCGGCTTGTAGTTGTGCAACAAGGTGATGTTGGTCTCATACATAATGTCAGAAACAGTAAAGTGGTCATTTGCGCAGAACCCATTGTTGCGGGCAATTTGAGCCTCCAGGAGGTCCAAATAGCGCGTCAGCTCCGGGCCGGCCCACTTCGACTCAATTACATCGAGCAGAGCGCCCAAAACAAACGAAATACCCCTGGGCACACTCTGGCGCGCTCGAACATTGCCAATAACCATACACAAAGCTGTCATAAAGTTCGCCTCACCAGAGTAGAGGTCATACTTGAGATTGAGTAGGTCCTTCTTCGAGTCAGCCCACAAATCAACATTCTCACGGTACTTTTCAGCAAAATACTCGAGAATAAGGCCACTCTCAACAACAACTGTTCCGTCGCTATCCGTGACAGCAGGGCATTTGCCAGAGGGATGAACTAGTTTCAGCGAGGGGTCCGCCTTGAACTCGAATGAATTGAAGGGATACATCTTGATCTCGTACGGCACCTTCAGCTCCTCCATGAGCCACACAGCGCGATTCCCGCGGCTCTGGTACAGATGGTGGACAACAATTGGCTTTGACATTGTATACTAATCAGAGAAAAGAACAATGGCTTTATATATTCACCCCGCTTTTAGGGTAAGGTGCTCTGAGCACTACTCTTGTCCGAAGAGTTCGAAGATGTCAGCATACAATGGTCTCTGTATTGGACTCGCCCAAAGCTTTGGCGGTATCTTTTCTGGCTGTTTCGAGAGTATTATTTCACATAGATCCATTTTTGGTGTTAAAAAACTCAATTCTGCGGACCTGCAGGAATTAACCCGTTTTGCATGTGAAGCTGCTGACAAACAAGCAATCTGTCAAAACTTCCGTGCTTGGGAGTTTAGTCCTGTCACCCCCCTGCCTCCGCCCCTCCACCCCTCTACCCTCTGTATTGTGCCCGCGAGCTTGTCGCGTTTTTCGTCGCTTTTGAGGCTTTGCGATAATACATAGGGCAGGCATGGGTGAATCACCACCAACTGATTTCGCTAGGGCCCGTTTGCCCGCGACTTCTGACCTCGTAGACCCTGAATCATCGCCTTCGTTGACGCATTGGCAAAATACTCGGAAACGGCTAGCCGTGTTGAACGAAGCAATTGACAAAATCGACAGATATGGAAGTGGACGCTATAAAAAACTACCCCGATTAACAACTTCAGACACTGATCTGCCTCAGACAGGCGTAAGAGGCTCGCCTACGTCGCCAGGCGTTCATGCAGCGAAATCCCCGTTTGCCAGGCGGCAAATAGCCCGAATCCACACTCCTTCGCCACGGCAGCCTGCTCAAATTCGAGCTACGCGGTCGCAAGCCTTAAAAACGCCGCCAGTACTGCCGCCAGACCCTCAGGCCGCGCTTTGGCCTCCTGTCTCGCCTGGTGGTCCCCGAACGCCAGTCCAGGCCCAAGTTGACACAAAACGCGTCCAAAATATGCTGGACAAAATTCGCGGTGTTGATCGCATTGCCGAATCCCGGAAATACGCTTCAGAAGCTCCAAACAACCGGGCAACAGTCAAGCCGGCTGGTGAAATATTAGACCCGTCACCTGTGTTTACAGAAATGGAAACTGTTGAGCCCTTTTCCACCAGTTTCCCTACATCTACGCTAATGGCAACCGATACGAGAACTGCATATTCGTCTCCAATTGATACCAAGCCGCGACCATATGACTCCAGAGTGCACATTGTGAGTGCCCCCACGACAGGACGGAGACGGCGCCAGCCTCAGCCAATCTTTGAGTCGGATTCTAATTTGGAGCCTGGCTTGGAGCCAAACTCGGAGCCAAACTCGGAGCCAAACTCGGAACCTAACTCGGAACCTAACTCACAGCCAAATTCTGATCCTGATCCGGAGCCCACTCCCAAGTCAACGTCGAAGCCCACTTCGAACCCCAATCTGGAATCCAAGTTGCCGACCGGACTTAACAAGACTCTTGGCCGCGAGTATGAGAGCGGCCTCTCTCGATTCGAAAGCAGTCATCCTGGTTTTGAGAGTAGTCTTGCTGGATTGGAGAGCAGCCTTGCTGAAATTGGAGGCAGTCTTCCGAGATTCGCAAGCAGCCCAGACCTCACGCCCGATTCGCCGAGTCTTGTATATGGCGCCCCAGTGACTCCTCCTAAATGGACGCGAGTTCAATGGCAGTATTTATCCGCGTTGGCATGCTTTATTCCTGAACTCCAATGGACCGATCTGGGCGCCGTCAAGGCATTTGTCGAAACATCACTACCTGAATGGCTTGTGCACGAATTTGAGCCATTCAAAAATGAGCTTCCATCCCGAATTATGGCTCTTGTGAAATGGCGAAGAGTCGCCAAAAATCACGATTCAGGAATGGCCCTAACCCCTGATTTGAAGGCCCAAGTTTTGAAGACTTTGATGACAAAAGTGTTTCCTCGAAAATGAGTTCTGGTGAACCAAATAGCGAGTCAAATGGCATGCGAAACGAACCTGGCAAATCGAATGGTGAGCCCAATAAGAACTTAATTCGTGTAAGACAAGGCGACTCGGCGACTGAAACGAGTTTGCTGGCATCTAAACGACTTAGGGCAAACCGCGTTGTCGATCTAGAAAATGGAGGAGAATTTGCCCAGAAACTTGTTTCAGTAATTGAACAAACAAAACGAACAATGCAAAGCGAAAACATCAAAGTGTACCAGTACACAAAACTTGAAATTGGACAGCAAGTTTTCAAACCACAGGATGAGTTCCAATTGAACCCAAAGAAGATCCGGCACCGAATTCCTCTTTTGAAAATCAGACTGTCATTAGATCCTCAGTCTTTGGGTGACGAATGGACCGCCCAATAGCTAGTTAGTGCTCTATTGGCCTTTATTTATATTTTAATCTCCTGCTTTCCACTTGTTAGTCCCTCCCAGTGATATATCCAGTCAGCCATTTCACAAGTTCTGTCAGCTCCCCCGTACCAGCTCCAGGGATCCTATATACAATATGGCAGACCGAACCGTGCCATCTAGCCAGGCCTCAACGGTGTCATATGGTGACTCGCCACACCGTGGTGCAATTTATGAGCGCAGTTTACAACGTAAACGGGGCGAAGTCAGCGAGAGTGCTATGGCCCTTGTTCTTTGCGAAGCCGTCCAGTACCTCCAAAAGCAGGCCAAGGGCATTTCCGATTTAGAAAACCGCCTCAATCGTCTTGGCTACCATATTGGCCAGCGCGTGCTTGAGCTTATCACTCTACGGGAAGGCAAGTCCGCCAAACGCGAAACAAAGGTGCTGGGCATCTTGCAGTTTGTACACACAATGGTCTGGCGAACATTATTCGGCCGCCCAGCAGATGCTCTGGAACGCAGCACCGATGATCCTAGTCAGTACATGATTATCGACAACGAACCGCTTGTTACGCGTTTCATTAGCGTACCTAAAGACATGTCACAGCTGAACTGCGCAGCTTTCGCAGCCGGAGTGATCGAAGCGGTGCTGGACGCCAGCTCTTTTACTGCAAAAGTGACTGCACACTCAATGGGCACCGCTCAATTGCCCGACAAAACGGTTTATTTGATCCAGTTTGAGCAGGCCGCCCTACGATGACTTTTTGGCTTCTTCTGCAAACCGTTTGATACACTGCTGGCTCATGATACCTAGCTGGCTTAAATGAGACCCAGTTGGCTTAAATGATACCTATATAGTTTAGCTGCTTACAGCCAGAGCCGCAAAGCCAAGACCCTCAACTAATAAATCATCTTTGTCGTCCGGGATACTGTCAATCAGCTCGTCAGTGAGCGCTTTTCGCATGGAATAGGCATCCTCTCCGTCCGCATAGTATTCATGAGAAACTTCGAGGACTTCAAAGCCCAGAGTCTCGCGGTATAAGTGCAAAGCAGCCTTGTTTGACTCGCGAACATGAAGCGAAACTGACTCGGCTCTATAACTCTCTCGCATCGATCTCAAGCTCTGTCTTAAAAGCGCTCCAGCAATACCCAGCTTGCGGTATGTTCGCAAAACCGAAATTGAAGTAATGTGGGCCGCTGGCGGGGCGTCTTCAGGAAGCTCCTGGTTGTCGTCTTCCATTTTTGTAAGGACATAGCCAATCACGCGCTCCTCCACGCCGTCAGAAAGCGTCGCGACATAGGATCCCTGGGGCCAGGAGGTCGCATGATACACGAGATATTTCAGCGTGTAATTTTCGGGCAAATTAGCCAAGTTGGCTTGCTGAATTTTCTGGAAATCCTGGGTCGATGCTGGCCTGATTGAAAACATGCTGTCTGGCTCGGTATCTCTGGTGATTATCGTCGACTCGGACTAAATTAGACTAATTCAGACTGGTGTTTTCAGACTGTATTCCGGTATTCAAACTGGTCCTGTGATACCACTGACTGGTTTCTCGAAAATTCCGCTGGATATAAAGTCAGCTCCCAGCCCAGTCAGCCAGTTCGTTACCACAATGTCTGAAGAGTTCAAAGCTCAGGGTAACGCTGCGTTTGCAGCCAAAGAGTACGAAAAAGCCGCCGAGTTGTTCACCAAGGCAATTGAGGCATCGCCCACTCCGAACCACGTGCTGTATTCGAACCGCAGTGGCGCCTACGCTGCCATGAAAAAGTACGACAGCGCTCTGCAGGACGCCTTGGAGACCACTAAGATTAACCCTCAGTGGGCCAAGGGCTATTCTAGGTTGGGAGCTGCTCAGCACGGGTTGGGCGATCTGGTTGCTGCTAAGGATGCCTACGAGAAGGCTCTCCAGGTCGATCCAGCCAACGCTCAAGCCAAGTCGGGGCTGCAGAGCGTTGAGGACGCTATCGCTCGTGAGGCGGCCGCCGACGGTCAGTCACCCGACATGGGATTCTCGCAGCTCTTCCAGGACCCCAATGCAATCAGTCGGTTGATGCAAAACCCCAAAACTCGCGAGTATCTCAAGGACCCGGTCTTCCAGCAAAAGTTCCAGAGCTTGGCCAGCAACCCGGCTGGAGCTTTCCAGTCGGCTGCTGAGGACCCGCGTCTCATGGAGGCTATGGGAGTGCTGTTGGGCATTGATATGCAGGCTTCGCCCGCCACTGCTGGCGATAACGACACGTTTATGCCAGATGCTCCAGATGCTTCTGAGCCCAAGGCTGCGCCTAAGCCCAAAGAAGAACCCAAGGCTGAACCAGTGGTCGATATTGCTCCCGAAAAGGTTGAGGCTGATAAGGAGAAGGCTCAGGGCAACGAACTCTACAAGAAGCGCGAGTTTGATGCCGCAATTGAGCACTACAACAATGCTTGGAATCTCCACAAGGACATCACTTACCTCAACAACCGAGCTGCTGCCGAATTTGAAAAGGGCGACTACGAAACTACCATCAAGACGTGCCTGCAGGCTGTTGAAGAGGCCCAGGAGCTTCGGGCCGATTTCAAACTGGTCGCCAGAGCGCTTGGCCGCGTTGGCACCTGCTACGTCAAGCTCGACAACTTGCCTGAGGCCATCAACTACTATGAAAAGAGCCTCACCGAGCACCGCTCGCCCGACGTGCTCACCAAGCTGCGCTCGGCTCAGCGTGAGCTTCGCAAGCGCGAGGAAGAAGCCTACATCGACCCTGCTAAGGCTGATGAAGCCCGCGAAGAGGGCAACGAGCTGTTCAAGAAGGGTGAGTTCCCCGCGTCCGTCAAGGCATACACCGAGGCCATTAAGCGTGCTCCTCAAGACCCCCGCGGCTACGGCAATCGTGCTGCTGCCTACCTTAAGCTCATGAGCTACCCAGAGGCCGTTACGGACTGCGACCAGGCGATTGCCCTCGACCCCAAGTTCTTCAAGGCATACACGCGCAAGGCCACGGCCCTGAATGTGATGAAGCAGTACCGCAAAGCCATGGAGGTGCTTGACCAGGCCCGGGAAGTTGACGTTGAGTTCAAGCACACGCGGGAGATTGACGAGATCGAGAACCGGGCGTACGAGAGCCGCTTTGCGACTTTGCCTGGTGAAAACGAGACTCAGCGGGCCGAGCGGTTGGCGCAGGATCCTGAAATCGACGAGATCCGTCGGGACCCTGTCATGAACACGATCCTGCAGCAGGCGGCGAACGACCCGGCAGCCCTCAACAACCACATGCGCAATCCGGAGGTCCGCCGCAAGATCCGGCTGCTGGCAGCCGCTGGCATTATCCGTACCCGTTAGCACAGCAGTTAATAGTCAATTCGTTAATTTTAGCTCTGAGCTTTGGAGGCCAGCACTTCTCGATCACGTGACGTTCAAATCCTCAGTCACGTTACTTGACCTGTGTGCGTTTCCCGCTCCGTAGCGATGACGACGACGACGCCCTGACAAGGGTGCAAAGCTCCTGCGGCTCGCTGAGGCTGCTCCTACTGCTTAGCCACGTGACCCAAACCCATCTGCTCCTGTCACGTGATCGTAGCGATGCATGCCTAAAATGGGTAATTACCAACCTCGCCGGCTGCAGCACGAACATATAAAAAAGCGATACCTCCCAAGTCCGCAGATTTCTTTTGACCTCAGGGCGATCATGGAGAGCCAACAACAGCAGCAGATCCGGTTCATGCTTCAGGCTTGGCGTGAAAACACTATTGCTCGTCTTGGCTTCCATCCTAGCCAGGCAGACTACTGTGCTCGACACTCTATCGTGATGCACGACATTTTCATCGACGCAATCGCTCGTGCCGCCCCAAATATCCGCTGCCTGGATGACTTTCACGCCGTTGCCTACTACTGGAAATGGATCGACCAGTACGGTGATGAGGTTTATTCGCTGATCCGAAACTATCTAGACACGCCCAAGCGTCAGGCTGAAGAGGTTGAATACGACAGCCGAAAACGCGTTCGGTGTGCCTAAACCCCTTAAAACAGATGAAACAGACGCACAACGCCTCTATATATAATATTTATAGCTAGATTTGAAAAACTGACCCGCTGATCTCTGAATCTTCCGGGCCCTCTCTCCGCTGAATTACCAAATGGGAGAAAAACGCCCATCCGAAGACCCTCGTTCTGACCAAGTAACCCTGAAAAAAAAACCCTGGAAAAAACCCTGAAGAGAACCCTGGTCGAAATACAAGAAACCCTACTTTGAAATGTGCCACTGATGACAGAGACCTTACAGATAGATAAGGCAAAAAACCCTTGTTACGAAAACCTTGATCCTGGCAAACCTTGGTTCTGGGAGGTCAAAAATTCCAAATTAGGTTAGTTAAAACAAAGTAAATCAAGATTGAGCTCAATATATAATGGCAGCCCCATCAAAATGATATAAAATCACCAGTTAGGTTTTGTTGAGATTCTATACTAGGAAGCCTTTACATAGACTTCGCACTTGTAGACTATTTAGTAACTCTGAAAGCTAAGCGACTACTCTAGTGGGACGCCTATAGTGGTCCCCTAACTGATTACAATCAGTTGGGATGGAGGAAGAGGTGGAAGTCGTGAACTCAATTTACGAAAATTGTGTCACCCAAAAAGCCCAAGGCCTGTACTCTATAGCTATTCCAAATTCCCCTGTCACTGTAAAATTATCTTTTCCCCCAGAATACCCGGAATGTCCGCCTCGGATTGTTTCAGTGGACGCTCCAGAAACTGAAAACTGGCTAGCCAGATTCGAGGAAATCATTAGAGAAACGTTCACTCAAGACGCCTATATTTTCACGTTTATCGACGAAGTTCTACAAATTTTACCAGAAACTTGGCCAAATGCAGACCAACCGGTGGAAACTGTCCAAATCAAAGGATCAGAGTTTATTCACGACTGGACAGTTTCAGAGGAAATCATCGATCGTAAATCGGTGTTTGTGGCCAGAGCACTCACTGTAACAACCCAAGAAGATGCTCTGGCTAAAATTGCCGACTTACTACTCGATAAAAAGATCGCTAAAGCAACCCATAATATCCAAGCCTGGCGAATTGAAAGACCTGACGGTTTACTCGTTCAAGACTGTGATGACGACGGTGAATCAGCCGCTGGAAGCAGACTGCTCCATTTGCTTAATCTCACAAACTGTCTTAACGTTGTAGTTGTCGTTTCAAGATGGTATGGTGGTACATTACTTGGGCCCGATCGCTTCAAGCATATAAACGCCTGTGCGCGGGACGCATTAGTGAAAGGGGGATTCATAAAATCATAAATAATAGTTAACAGCAATTATCGTTTGCGGTGTTTTTTGGCAGACGCCTTGCGGCTTTCGCTTTTGCGCTTTTTGGTAGGTAGCTCCGGATCGAGTTCGACTTCAGGAGCAGCCTCTTTTTCGAGATCCCGCACATCCTGGCACTTGCCATTTTTCCATAGTTGGCGTCCCACGGGAAATCTTGTATTCTGAATTTCCGAGTAGCCCAATTGAGTGGGGATTTTTGCTTTTTTAACGGGCCGGCTCTTGAAGTTCAGCGACCAAGCTTCAGGATTAGCATTGGCCGGGCGGTCCACCGGTTTTTCCTCTTCCTTGTTTGTATCTTCATCCTCATCTCCAGGCTTTTTCATGAATTTCATATCCAAAAGCTTCGAGGAAAGCTTCCCCGTATGTTTTGCAGCCGTTTCGGACATGGCTGGAAAGTTGGAAAAAAATTACTTAATCGGAGATCTGAACATACTAAATGGCTCAAGTCATTGAGATTTTAGAACAATCCAAGGACCTTTCGGGGGTTATTCAGGAGACTCTCGACTCACCGGAAATTCGGCAAAAGTATGGGTCGGATCCTTTCGTTTGGAAAGCCATTGCACAAGCTCTTAAGAGCGACAGAGACAACGTGTCGCTATACAAACTTATTACGAACATTTCAGCATGTGAAGAGGCCGGAAGCCTGGCTAGTAGTACTGGAGTCATTTCTGAACTCATTATTACAGCTGAAACAAGGTTTAATTTGCCATTGTGGCGTGCATTGTCGAATTTAAACCAGACATCTCCGGACGACTTATCACTCGCGAATATCGATTACGGCAAAGCATTGACATTAGCAACTATGCCTACGCTACGTCTTATAGAGGCGAATGTGCGAAAATTCCCCGAATCCAGTCTGATGTATGCGAAAAATGGTGTTTTGGTTGCGCTGCTCTCTCAAATTAATGATTGGTACGAGAGTAACGAGCCAGCTTTCCAAATCACCGCACGACTTTTCGTTTACGCAATTGAGGGTGGCTTTGCTCCTTCTATATTAGATGAAATTTTTGAAATTGGCCTCGTCGATCGCTCAGTCGCTTTACAAAAAGTTTTTGATGCCGCTCTGAGTACTTGTGTTAAGGAACTTAGCGAAGATACCGCCCATGATTTGGCTCTAGTACTTGCTAACCATCTCAAGAACATTATTCAAAATATCTTGCCCATGTTTGGGGACAAAGAGGCTAGGAAAACTAAACTAGCTGCCGACTATTGGGCCTGGCTGCTGGCCAACATTGAGTCCCTGATTCTTGTGGCTATTGCGGCCCGAACTGAGCTCGGATCTCAAGATTTTGGACTCATACAGAAACTTGTTGAGGTATTAATTGCCTCTAAACAGCTCCCTCAACACAATAAACTTGGTAAGGGTGACCATGAGTTGGACCCTTGTGACTTCCCTCTAGTAAAGTCAACGGTAATCCCACTGCTAAGTATTATTGTTGCTCAAAACGAATGGGCTCAAAACTACTGCCGAACTAGTGGTGGTCTGCTGGCTATTTTAGAAGCCTGTACAGTGGACGAAAACAATCCGTTTGTGCGTGAAAAGGCGATTGTTTGTGTGCGCTATTTACTACATAACAATGACGAAAACCAGTCATTTGTTGCCCAATTAGAAGCGAAGCAGGTTGTAAATCCTGAGGTATTGGAAAAGGCCGGATATGAAGCCGAAATCAAAGATGGCAAATTGTCAGTAAAGACAGTACAATAAGAATAAAATAAATAGTGTCACAGGGAGACCGAATTGTAAACATAATCCTCAGCCTCACGCCGAAGTAATTGTCGGTCAATAAAAGTGCATTTCCGCACAAACATTCGCAAGGAAATAAAAGTGCCGAGAGTTTGAATCACCGTGATTGAAATTAATAGGTTGCGAGAGGGGCCTTCATAAGTCAGGATATACGAATCAAGCACTGGCATGAGCCCAACAATAAAACTGGTAAACAAATTGAGCAATCCAAAAGTATATCCCAACGAACTGGTGCCAAAAACACGCACACAGTAGTCCACAGCCGTAGCTTGAAGAAGTATGCGATTGATGGACATAAGAATGGAAGTAGCTTTCCAGAATCCAAAAATCAAAAGAACTGGACATGATGCACATAGGAAACCTGTAAAACAAAGGATTGTGAAATGAGAAATAGTCAAAAAGGCCCATCCCGTAGCAATGACGGCCAATGCGGTTGCGATAGGAGCATAAATTGACTGGAACAAAATCACATCACTAGGTGCCTCATTAACGCTCCATGCGTATTCTGGTCCACTGGAGAGATATCCGTCCATAACAAGCATATTTGTCGCGTAAAAGATAAAGATAATCACAAACCACTGGCTGCCAATTTTAGAGCCCGAATCGGGCTCTTTGCTGATTGACCAGAAACTTTCGTCCAGGTCACTGACATTATGTTCCAGTAGCGGCAAATTGTTTCTGTTGGATTTCTGAAAAGTGTTCGCAGAGTTGAATATCCGCTTAGCCAGTTGTTTGGCCCCACCTGGCGACTTAGTGCACAGTGGAGCGAGAAGCACATTTGCCACTATCAAAAAGGCCGGAACGCAAAGATAGCGATTAAAAAGGTCCATTGGCGTTTGGGGCTCAAAGTACTTGATGGCAAGGCCCCACAAAATCGAAGACAGCTGGGCAATGGACAAAAGGAGCACGGCAAGCGGAAGGGGGCAATCTTCGAGCAGCCCTGTAGCGTCAATTGAACTGAATAGAACAAATGGAGCACCAAAACACAAAAGACTGTATCCCACTCTGTAGTGATCGAATCCAACGTCTTCCTTCATGTCAGTTCCCATAAGAGAACTGCCCAGGGCGAGCAAAAACCCGCCAGCTACACTTGGAAGGGAAACACCGGCTATATCGACAGCAAAGTAGCCTACGAGCCCACCTAAACCTGTACCCAAAGCACCAGCAGCAAAAAGTTTATCAAATTGCAACTGTCGAGCCAGACAATGGATGTTTTGATTGGCATGAACTTGGCAAAGGTCTTCATACAATCCAAGGTTCATGAAAAACGACCTCAAGGCTGGAAATCCAGCTGATGGCATACCTAGAATGCTGCAGGTAACAATGGCAACGAATACCCTCGCAAGATTCGCCGCATTCATTCAGAAGTTATCCTTAAGACTCACACAGCCCACGAGGTCAAAATTGGGATGCTGACTTTATTGTGGGCGGCCCGGGGTCCGTGGCTAAGGCGGTTTTCCACAGGATTCATAGCCCAAATAAAACGGAATCAACTGCCACCAAGACCGAAAATTAATGAGGAAGAAATTACAGAAGTTTTTATTAAAGGTGGAGGTAACGGGGGACAGAAGATCAACAAAACTAACTCCAAAGTTCAGCTCAAGCATATTCCGACAGGTATTGTAGTTGAATCTCAGTTTTCGCGGTCGCGAGAAGATAATCGCAAACGAGCTCGCGAGATTTTGGCATTAAAGCTCGAGGAGATCGCTTTAGGTGGTCAAAGCCGGACTGCAATCGTTGCCGAGTATAAACGTCAAAAAGCCCGAAAAAAGAAGCAACGCGGCCGCAAGCGACAAAGAGAAAGAGAAAATGCAGTTTCTCAGGGTTCAGAAGACCCGAAACCTCCAAAAGATCATCACGAACTACAAGATTCCTGAGGGAATTTTAACTTATGTACTTATTCTTCCATAGGCACAGGCATGGCAGCAGTAGCCTGTAATGCATTCGCCCGATAAACGTTCTCTTGAGCCACCGCAGTGATCTTTTTAGTTGCCAAAATAAATCTTTGCGCGTCGCGCAGAGCCGCAGCCAAATCTGCCTTGTTTTCGGCAATGAACCGGCCGTGAGTTTCGAGAACGCATCGCAACCAGCGCAAATTGAATTCGACATGAGGGTTCTCCTGGCCCTGCTGGCCTAAATGAACAAGAAGCCGCTTAACGTATACGGTAGGCAGATCCCGGACCACTAGAGCCACATCATCAACGGGGATGCTAAGGTAAACTCTCGTGAGCAGTGGAGCTTCACCGAGGCGAAATGCCATTATGAGCGCCTCCAAAAACTCGTGGCGGTTCAAAGCTTCAATACAAGCGCTAACTGTCACGTCAACGTCTAAATCAACAGGGTCGAACTGGACTTTGGAGTCCACAGCGTACACCAAAAGCCCCTCGGTCGAAGCAGCACTAAAGCTGGCCGAAGTAGGCGAAAAGCGCACTCCGCTAGTCCGAATAGCCGGTCTTACACGACGAGCCGACAAATCACCGCGGCTAGCACCCGGAAGCGTGTCGTCAATGCGGTCTTCAAGATCGCTATTTTCGCCTGTGGTGTCAATGAGATCCAGGGGTCCTGCCTCGGTCATGTTTTTAGAATTGAGCATTTCAAGCGTGCCGTCGAGCGCCATATTTTTCGAGACGGTGATTTTGCGCAGCAAAACCTGGTTAGCAATGTCATACAAACAGAGATGCTTTGAATTTCCGCCAGCCAGCAGCATCTTACCATCTGTGGAGTAGCAAATGTTTGTGAAATGCTTGGCCCGGGCCGAATTGTCGGAAGCAAACCTGTCAGCAGCATGGCGGCCACCAACAATATCCCTACGTCCATCAATATTAGCAATTTGATCGGACGTTTTAACGTTCCACACCGAAATCTGGCCATCCATCGTTGACACGGCTAAGCTTGAAGCGTCGGGTGAAAACTGTAAATCCAGCACTTCAGTTTGCAACTGAATAGGTTCAGATACCGCTGAGCGGCCAAAGAAGTTCCACATTCGCGCCGACTTGTCCCAAGACCCAGAGGCAAGAAGTGAGCCATCAGGAGAGAAATCCAGCGACGAGACTGGGCCCTCATGGCCGCTCAAACGATCAACAAGTTGTGATGTCTGCACATTCCAAATATGGATATCAAAATCGTTGAGAGAGCCAGCACAGACAAGCTCTCCGCTAGCATCCACAGCTAAAGAAGTGAATTGGAGACGGTTGGGCGCAGTGAGAGTACGGAAATTTCGGTACCGCAGTAGATCCCAAGCTCGAACTGATCCATCGAGCGATGCAGAAAATAAGACATTACCGCGTTTGCTGAAAACAAGCGATGTCACTGCGGCCTGGTGCTGAGTGAAAGTTACAATGCAGAACCCGCTCCGGGCATCCCACACCTTAATCTTACCATCATCGGCACCAGTCACAACTTTTGTGCCATCAGGAGAATATGCAAGAGCATTGAGTGCGTCAAAGTGGCTCTGTTGCTTGAGAACATAAGTTTCGCTCTGCCATTCCCAAACTAGGAGCTGGCCGAGTTTTGCCGCACCAAACAAGAGCCACTCGCCTGTTTTATTAATTTTGACAAAGTCCACATTGTTTTGCGAAATGGAAAGCGACTGGATAAGATTAGCAGACGGCAGCTCATAGAGCCCAAAAATTCCCGAGCTGAATCCGACAACAAGAAGGTTTGACGGAGCATGGAAATCAGCACAGCGAACGCGAGCATTCTGCAAAAAGTAATGCTTTTCGGTAATTGCCCATTTTTCGAGCTCATCGTCATATTTCCACTCGAACTGGGCGCCGTCCTTGGACACAGTGTAAATCGTCTCCTGATCCTGGCTGAAAAAGGCACCAACAACCGCATCACGATGGCCCGCCAAAGTTGAAGCAGCCTCTGCATCCTCAGAATGTAATGAATAAATATGTGCCGTCATATCTTTTGCGGCAGTCAAGAAGAATCGAGAGTCGCTCGACCATTGAATGAAGGTAACTTCGGAGAAATGGCCAGTATACACACGGTGTTTCACAAACGGTGAGAACTGACGGTTATCCAGAGTATCTGGAGTGCGCCACATTTGAATATGACGGCCACTAGCCACGGCAATATGAGTTCCGTCGGGTGAGAACTCGACAGCCGAGACCTTCTCTTTAAAATTGAAGTAATGCAACACTGTGCGCAACCGGAAATTAACAAGAATGCCCCTTCCATCTTCGTCTATCGACAAAAGAAGCGTAGCCCGGTTGTTTATGGCAATTCGCGCGACATTTTTGCGGTGCTCATAGGTGAACGTAAAACTTGTATTGTTCACAACGTCGAAACAGCTAACTCGGTTGCCAACTGGACTCAATACACAAGTTCCATCGGGTGTAAAAACCAGATTGCCTTGTGTATAAACAGTGCCAAAAATATTGGCCAGTTTATAGTCAACGCTCATTCTGAATCAAAAAAAAATTCTGGGAGGAAAAAAAAAACCCTAGGTCATTATATAACGGTCTCGGGGATCAGTTTTCCCAACCTCGTCATCCACGACTGCGGGCGACGGGGATATTGATTAATGTTTTTAAGGCTTTCTCGGCCGTTATTGCGCCCAATTTCGGGTGCACCATGTCGGATGGTTCATACAACGCGATGGAGGGGGCAAAGTGCTGCTGATGATTCCAAGCCAGTGGCCAGCCCGCCTGAGTCCAAAGAACAGCCCCAGCAGAGTTTACTGGACGCCGAAATGCAGCCAGATAAAGTACTTGAAGATCTCCAGGCAAATAGTGAGACGACTCCTGGCGTGAATATTCCGAGAATGTACTCATTTGACACCCAAAAAGTTTACAGCAATCTGCGGTACGCCGGGTACACTAGAGCGCAGGCGGATATTGTGATGAGTGTTATGCGGGATATGGTTGACGATGCTGTGTCGGCATTTGAGCAGAACGGTGTGCCGAACTCTGCAGGTGAAAATGAGGCGTACTTGTTTGACGCAACGTCTTCTGAGATGCGCGACGAGACCCAAGCTGGCCGCATCAATCAGGCAAGCCAGTACCGGTCGGTTTTAGCCCGCATCCAACGGGATGTTGAGATAATGCAGCACCAGTCGAACGAAATGGCGACGCTGCTCAAAGCGGATATGGACATGGAGATGAACGAGCGCAAGAACGCTGCGCGGGTTGAGGAGAACAATATTCAGCTGAAAATTCAGGAACTGAACCATCAAATCACACGGTTGTCAACTTATCTCAAATCTGAGATTGAAACTTTGCGGTGGCAGCTCACACGGCGAGGTATTATTGCCATTATGTTTGTTGCCGCCGCCGTCATGTATGCCTCATCGCGGTCATTCAAGGATTGGCGCAAACCCAAACCTGGTCAATCTCAGGAGACTGCTGGTGCCGAATACTCCGTTCCACTTTTGTCTCCGAGCATTGTGGGCGACGATACGGACGAGCCAATCGTCGAGGAGCTCGAGCCTCCAAGCTCACAATGAGTTTCGCCTTTCGCCAGGCCCTAAAAATTGTCAAAGAAACCAATAAGGGTATTTGTGAGAATATTTATAGATTTATGTCTTACTGTGTACAAAAGTGCTAGAGTTTATGCTTTAATTTTCCCGAGGCAATAAGACCGAAGCGCTCCTGAGGGCGGCCCCGGGAGAATTTATCTAAACCGCCTATGATCTCGGCAGCACTGGCTTGACTGAAATGAGCAGCATATGGAGCGTGAATCAACTGTTTGATTTCCCGGAGCGACCTCGGGTCCAAGTCGCTAAATCGGTGCTCAATGTAGCGCAAGATCTCGGCATTGAACTCGTCAGTAGACATAGACGCTGGGAACACCTTATTGACGAATCCGGCTCGAAACATCTCATCGGAAGTAATAGCTTCAGCGCCAAGTAGCGCTTTAGAGGCCAGAGACAGACCCAAGCGAACGGGCAAAGCGAATGAAGAGGCGCCTTCAGCTACGAGACCAAGGTTTGCAAATGGTGTGAGCATAAAGGCGTTTTCTTTGGCAAAAATAAAATCAGCTAGTGAAATGAGACCACTTGTCAGCCCAACTACGGGGCCATTGAGGGCCACAATCAACACTTTGGGGTGATGCCAGAATGTGTCTGCAATAATGGCATTCCTTCCGGCGAAGCGGCCGGCTAAATCGCGACGAGCCATCCAGTCAACCTCATAGTTTTCGGTTTGAGGCTTAGGTGCACTGTTAGTCGAGCTAACGTCTGCGCCGGCACTGAAATACTTGCCCGTAGACTGGATTAAAGTGACGGTGGTGCCGGGCTCTTCGGCCGCGCGCTTCACGTGCTCCTCCAGTGCCCAATAGTGGTAAAGGTTCAAGGCATTGTACTGTTTGGGACGGTTCAGAGTAATCACAACCGTTTTGCCTTTCACCTCATAGGTAACTTGCTTCTCCGACTCAATTCTATAAGATTCAGACATGAGGTACGGTTTGGTAATGCGGGGTATCTTTATATTTGAACATTGTCCCAACATGGTTAGAAAGAGCCGAAGCATATAAAATATATAAGTTAAACTGATCACGCGGGACCTAATTTATAATAAGTATTCGTTTCAACATCATATTCGTTTCAAGGACATCCTCGTCGTAGGGCAATCTCGCCGTAGGGTGATTCGTTGTACGGTCCATCTTTGTGAGATAATCTTTTTCACGATCACAGAGTAAATTCGCCGCTCGGCATCCAGCCCAAGAAATCATCACCCGTCATCCAATCCATACCTTGTAAAAGTGAATCGATATCCTGGCTAACGGATGGAATATTCAGCTGCTGGGCCTGAGTCTGAGCCAGACCAGGAGTGCTGTATGCCATTTGAATATGGCCGTTCTGAGGGAACAGTGGAGGCACAGCGTCGACAGCGGCTGGGTTTGTGAAAAGCGGTAACGGAGCGACCGGTGGAACATCAGTTTGCGGCTCAGGGCCTACAAGTGGTTGGGGGATATCTTGATTTTCCTTTGAGTTGCGATTGTTGCGACGCCGGGCCTCGTGGATAGCCCAAATAAGCTCGTAGAAAATCGAGTCGGTTAAGCGTGAACGCATCCGGGTCATGATCTTGCGCTGGCCCGTTAACAAGTCTGGGTGAGCAATTAAAACATGGTTCAATCCTTCCAGAATCTTTGCAACATTCTGAATTCCCTGCCAATGCACGGTGACTTGACGATACATCCGGTAAACTCGGACCACGGACTGACGGGCGGATTCAACGAATTGCTGCGGGAACTGCGGGGCCAAATGTAGCCTAAACAGCAACAAACTAGATAATGAGCTCGCACGGCGAATGATAGCTGGCATATCGGTGATTTTCTTGCCATTGCTCACTAGATCGACCACTATCGCAATAACGTCCGTTGCAGCGTGATAGCACGATACAATAAACCGTGACTGGTCCTCTTCCGGGGTGTCTGGCATAAAGGCGAAACAACACAGCATGCATCTCACATACAGAAGCACAGCTTTAATGAAAGGAATGTGCAATGGTAGTTCCTGACCTAGCAGCTCGAGGTCTTGATTGAGAACATCGAGTGTTGGACCGCGCATTTTTGGAGCCAACAGCCCATCTGGCGAAAGAATTGACGATCCCATGATAGATACCATTTTAGAGTGGAAAACGGCGAGCTTCAGAAGAGCTCTGAGGGATTCTGGCAGCTCAGGGTCGCTCACGCCCTGATCAATCAAATAGTCGATAGGGCCATTAGATGGCAGCCCCATTGCTCCAGATAAGAACTGCTCGGAAATATACGTCAGAATCCAAGTGCGAGTCCGCCATTTGACCGCATTGGGCATCAGGCGCTGCTTGCGAGAAAACTCGTAGATATATTTACCGCGATGCATTCCGAGTTGAAGCGCCAGGCTGCGGGCCAAAGTCGTAAACCGATACGACATATCATCCAACACTTTTTCGCTAGGTAGCGGCCATGTCGCCAGTACCAGCAAGGCCTGGACAACATAGGTTGAGCGGGCAGTGTGCAGCCAGCACACGTCAATAACTAGCCGTTTGAGAGGCTCCGCAAGTCGCAAATAAAGATCAGGGTCCGATGCGGATGCGGCAGTGATAATTACTGTCCAGAAAAGCGTCTCACTTTGTGAGTACAGCATGCCCGCGGAGTGGCTCTCAAACACAGGCACAAACGGTAAATAATCCGATACGAACTGGTCATGAAGCTGAGACGCTTGTTCAAGGTTGAGTGTGACATCGCCCAGCAGAAATGGTCCTGGGTGTGGCTCCAGATTGTATATTTGCGACCCATAGTGCTCTGAGTCCTCGTCCCGGAATGTGGGGCTAACATCTGCTCCACGCGCCGAAGGTGGCGTGAGCTGTGAACCAAGAGGAGACACGCTGGGTATCTGTTGCGAAGGATTGTGGGCGTAACTGTCGCTGTTGGATCTCTTTGTGGCCATCTCCGGACTCCCGTCGCGGCCGTGAGACTCGCGTATGCTCTCCAGTTCACGTTTCAGCCGCGAAATATCTTCGCGCAGCATCTCTACCTGCCCACCTCTCCGCGGTTGGAATGTAGGGTCAATCACACACTGTCTTCCATGCTTTACACAATGAGCGCACGGCGCAGGCATAGTGGTCGCCGCGTCGCATTTAATTTTGAGTTGCCGGCAGCTGGAGCACGACCGCACAGGCCGAGTAAGCCTTCGGCGGTGTGTATCCTTGCCTTGATCCTCGGTAGAAACACTCAAAACTGCAGTTTTTCAACCGAAACCAATCAATATGCAGTCGCCGTGATTGGTTCTGTCACAAAGCTAACTTGACTAAGTCCTCCTCGTTACTTCACTCCTTTCACTTTACTGTCTCCCAACCTCAATGGAGTTTGACACTGGGATTGGGGCCGAAAAAATAGGCGAGTATGTATTCTCATGGCTCGCCGACGCAAACGTGCTGGCAAAACGCCCCAATGCGTCGAAGGAAGACCTTCTAGCCCTCGACTCTCAGCTCGTGCGCGTCGTCCAAACAATCTCCAAGCGCCCAGATGTGCAGTCTAGTGCGCTCCGACTGGCGTTTGGTACACTGGTGTACAATTTAGCTGTGCGGATCCGCCAGGTTCGGGCGGTGTCTGATGTCCTGTCCAAACTCGTGGCATTTATTGAGGCACCGAAAAATCCAAAGTACAACCTTATGAAGCACTTTGCAGTTACTGTGCTTGGACATATTTGCGAAATCCCCCTGGACAGCATGCGGCATCTTGTCCGCAATATATTTATCGTGTTGTGCGAGGCCCTGCGCGTTTGTCCCTCAGCCGCCAGTTCTCCCGCTGGCTACCGTCGCGATCTGCTGTGGTCTGTGGGCAACGCGGCCAAGCATGCCGATCCATCGTCGCTTGAGTACCATCTACGCAAGTCGGCCTGGAAGCAGGCGCGAACACTGACTGCCGATCCAGCCGCGGTGGTGAGCGAGGCAGCGTTCCTGCTGCTGGAGCAACTGGCGAGCCCAGAAATCGTTAACACTCGTGCAAAACTTGACAAAATTAGCGGTGTCGCAACCAAAGGTCTTGGATCGCCCCATCCATTTGTGCGCACTGCTGCAGCTAAGTTTCATGCCAAGTTGTTCAAGGTCTTGGAGACGGTCGAAATTGACGATGAGACTCTTGCAGCGACAGCAGCTGCAAATGTGGGTCCAGCAGCATCACCCTCTCTATCTCCAAAGCTCAAAATCACCATCCGCTCCGTGATCAAATATCAGGGCCAGCTCTATGCTTCACCAACAACAACTCCACACTCTGCGGCGGGTATCGCAGAGTTTTTCGGGCTCTTGTTAGAAGCTCGCAAGCCCTCACTTCTTATGGAGGAGTTCTCGACTTTGGTGGTCCAGCTGGCGAACGTCCTACTCCAAAAAGACGAGAATGCTTTCCGCCTCGACCAGGGCGTCCATCACCTTCAATACCTTGTTGTGGACATTATTGCAGGTAAAGTGCTGAAAAACGAGCAAATGCGACTTGATCTCATTAATAAATTCATTGGTATTCTTGTGAAATCTGGTAAAGATGACCACATTTGCTGCATTGGCTATGTTGCTTGCCTCACTGGCCTAATCGACCTCCTAGGACCGACGGTGTCGGTGCTTGCAAACCCACTACACCAAACACTGATTGCCCTCATGCAAAACAGTACCGAGTGGTCGCTTAGCATGCGTATTGTACAGTGTTTTGACAAGCTGACCAGTCAGGTACCTCAGCTCATTCTCCCTGTGTTTTCATTTGCGCTGGAGACTGTGACAGCACACCCTTCACGGAACTACGCTTATTTAGTGGCTGTTCTGGCTGGAAAGTGGACAGAGTTTGCACAGTACGTGTCGGTTGAGCTCAATTCACAGCTGCTTTCGACCGCGCTGGCATTTATTAAAGAGGGCCGCACAGGGCATCCCATTAACGACCACATCAAGCTGCAGGTCGGCTGGATTCTGCTTGAGGGCGTCATGTGTCTTGGTCCACGGATTGTGAAGTTGCATGTCTCTCAAATGCTACTGCTCTGGCAGTCTGTGCTCGCCAAACCGGCCAAGAAGTCGACCAACCCACTTGAAGTCGCCTACCAGCTAAAGGCCCGCAAGCTGGCTTTGGGCCCGCTTGCAGTTTTCGTGGCCCGGAATCCAAATTTGGTAACCAGTGATGTGTCTCTTCGTTTGGGCGAGATGCTCCATACCGTTTGGTCGTTTGTCAATGAGATCCCCGAGTCTATTGTCTCTGAAGGAGAAGCTGCGCTCGAGGAAAGCCTTATTTTGCGACGCCTTCTCGAGTGCTATGCACTGCTTGCCAAATACGAAACTTCAGTGTATCCTGCCTCGTTGCTAACTCGAGCGACCCATTTCGTGCTTGACCCCGAGTATCTACTGGCAAACGGCAACGGCAAAGACGACTACGAATCTATTTACGACTACTCGAACAATATTGCCCGTGGTGTGACATCTCTAGCATTCTCTGGCCAGTCGCCTGTGCTTGAGTCGCCCTCCTATGACGCTGACGAACTGCTCATTGGTGGCCGTTCATCTCCGCTTGTTACCGGCATTGTTGACAATTCCATTATGGTGATTTCGCATGTTTTGGCCTCGCAACCTGTTCGTGTTCAAGAAAGTTTGCTCGATCGAATCAGGTCATACTTGGATGATTATGCACGGGCTCCACCACCTAAAAAGCTGCCACCGCCTCGCACGGTCGCCGCAAGCATTAACGCATCGGTGCTGCTACGAATGCTAACTGCCAGCAATAAGGAATTCTGTGATATGCGTATTTCTTCTATCTTATTGGATGCTGTCAAGCGGCTGCTGGCAAACCCGGAAAAACTGGTGCGTGAAAACGTTGCTGAAGCGTTTGGCCAGCTAGCTGGCAAGAGTGATGCTGAAAGCGTTGCTGCTTACACTAAAGACATTATCGACACTCTGGCTACCAACTTAGATCCTCTCACTCGCAGTGGATATGCCTTGGCGCTGGCAAGTGTTGCTACTCATGCGGCAAATCTTGTGCACGCGACCCAGTGGCAGACTGCGCTAATTGTCGTCACTCAACTTGCCAGTGACCCGCATCCATTAGTCCACAGTTCTGCAATTGTTGCTATGACTGCGTCGGTCTCTAATTCTGGACTGCTAGCGACAAAATACGCTGAAGAGTGCCTAGCAGATCTCACACGACTCTATCTTTTGGACTCTCATAGTAGTGCCGTTGGGCCTACTGCGTACAGTAATGCCGACTTGGAATCCCCAACTACTTTGGCGATTGCGACTTGTTGCCGAGTTTTAGTCTCACTTATTGGTCCCGATCTTGAGGCCCGTAAAGATCTGCTGGACAAAGTCTATCGATTAGTCGACCAGTTCCAGGCCCCGCAGCAGGATCCTCGAGTGATTGCGCAGGCTTGGGGATGCTTCCAAGAGCTTTTCTACTTTGGTAAAGCCCATATCGATTGGATTAGCCAGGTTTTGCTTTGGACACGGGTGATTTCAGACCCTACAGCTTTAGACCTACGCCCCGCGGCTCTCGATGCGCTGTTGCTGCTGTTCAAAACTTCACCACAGTCGGTATTCACAATTACAGGTACTGTTTTGCAGCACGAACTCTGGCTGGCTTACGACGATAAACCGTCGCCGATTCTGCGTGAGCTGTTTTGGACTTGGCTCGAGCATACGGCGATCCAGGAACCTGAAAAATGGATTCTTCGGCTTCAAACGGTCATTATGCGTCCTCGTTACTATTTCGTGCAGCAGGTTGCCAATAGCAGCGAAGATGCAGCCGCGGCGGCCCAAAAACGCGCTAGTGCCGCCGCCGCTGCCGCCGCCGCTGCTGCTGCTGCTGAAACTGCCGACGAGGATCAGTCTCTTGGCCTTGATGCGACCGAACAACTTGGTACTGAACTTTTGAGTTGGCAGACCCGTAAATTTGCCTGTGAAATGATGCTTCAGCTTGCCAGGCTTGATCTACGGAACAAATCGGTCTCTGCACTTCAAAACTGCGTGGTCACTACCCGCGTTCGCGATGTCATTAAAATTGCGTTTTCTGCAGCAACTTCGGCAGTGCTCAGTATGCAGCTTATAGGACTCGAGCTGCTGGACGAGTTGGTCTCGAATTTGTGTTTGCTTGCGGATCCAGACTTCCCAGAGGTTCGCCTTCTCGAGCAGTACCAAGCACAGATCAGCTCGGCATTGACACCTGCATTTGGCGCGGACAGCAGTCCTGAGCTGGCAATTGCTGCACTCAAGGTATGCGGGACTTTCGTGGCTTCTGGAATCATCAAGCACGCCGAGAAAATGGGTCGTATTTTGCGGGTTATGAAAGACGCGTTGCGTTCATGTGCTGAGCCTGTGTTTTCTTTGGGTGAGCTCGAGCTCAGTCCGAATGCACAAAAAATTATCAAAGTGGCAGTTCTGCGGCTGTGGGCTGATGTGCTAGTAGCCAGCAGAACTCAAGATTACTTGATTGAAGTTGTCGAGCCACACGAGGCTCAGTTGGTGGATTTATGGGTTTCAACGATCAAAGACTATGCTAGGCTGCGATTCGAGCCCGAGCAGACAAGCTCGACGTCGTTTGCTGCCAGTTTGGAACTTATGCATGCTACGCAGCTACGACAGGTGCTCATGGCGACCTATGAGGAGAGCTGGCTGAACTTGGTGAGTGCTTTAGCGACGATCATCGAGACTGAGGGTGGTGAAATTGTTGAGAAGTCCAATGTGCAGGGTGAGGACATTATTTTCGTGTTGTTTGGCCTGTGTTTTGAGGCGCTACTTACGCCGCACTCTGACCAGCTACCAGTTTTGACAGCGCTACAGCGGATTCTTAGGCCAGGTGTGTCTGCATCAGTCATGTACGAACAGGACATTTTCACGGAAACTATTGACATTTTAGATCGCATTCTACTTACAGGCACCCCAGCTGAGCGATCCTGTGTCATCCACATTGCTAAGAATGTCGCGACGGGCCGTGCCGAGAGCGATGAGAGCGTCGACGATTTGTTTGAACTTTTCAGAGTGTGTACTCTGCCGCTTAGAGCGCTATTCCCATCGCTGGCTGACCTGCCAGGTAAAGTGCCCTCGGTTATTGACGAACCTGAGTATCTTGACCTCATCAAGCTCAGTCTCGATTCGCTCGTGGAGATTGTACAGGTTTTCCGCGAGGTCATTCAAAACGACTTGTACGTGTGCATATTGTATATCTTTGAGAAGATTGGCGAGATTCCGCAATGCCAGCCAAAGGTTGTGCCACATGTTTTCTCGAGTTATAAGCGACTTTTAGAAGTTATGGATACTGCAGCCAAATCTTCTCAGGGATCGCGGCAATTGGTGACTGACGCTGTGGCTACGGCGTTTGTCGATGCGTCGAAGCAGCTGGAAAGTGCTACTGACAGTATCACGAAACGCAACAGTATGCTTATCTGTATGGTTATTCTGTGCACCAATTATGATTTACTTGACAATGCGACAGGCAATGCATCTCAGTTTGGTGCCTTTTTGGTTGATATGCTCTACGACCCCGAGCTGGGACAGGTCGCTGCTGAGTCCATGCGGGCATGCCTGGCTCTTCGCACAGATAGCCTTGCTCGTGATGCATTTACCTATGGGTGTATTCCAAAGCTGGTTTCTCTGGCTTCGGATTCCGAACACCCGGCTGTGGGCAAAATGGTAACTAAACTGGTTGTACAGTACGCGGCTATTCATCCTGAACGGGGAATGGCTCTAGCCGTGACACTTTTACTTTACATCACTGTTGAAGCTGATTGGATTGATGATGTTTCTGGCCGAGAAAAGTTTGCTGGCAACCTGCTGATTCGGCTCTTGGAGACTCAGCCAGCCTCATTCAAACAAATGATCCAGAACCTTAACCCCGATGATAGAGACTTAATTCGCGGACTTCTGGTTCATGATGAGGTTGCCCAGCCGGCAGCAGAGTCTACTATTAAGTTAACCTCATTTAGTTGATGTAGTGTATATTTTTGTCTATACCATATTGTCCAGCTAGGTATACCCTATATATTGTCCAGCTAGGTATACTAATTAGCCTATGTACCGAACAAAAATGAAAGCTAGGCCAAAATATACATTTTATTGAAAGTAACAAAAACAACCAAAAACTTACAACAGAAAACACGAAAATCGATTGAAATCAAATTAAAACTGTGTACAATTACTGAAAACTAAATGATCTGAAATTTCAAATTCCAGCGATCGCTTAGCCAATGCTGTGGGGAAAAAAATCCGAGGAGACAGTTGTCGCTCCAGTTCCTGCTGCTGTGCCTGCTGCTACGCCTGCAAACTTGTCAAATGCATCCCAGCGGCTATCACAGTCGTTAGTTGACCCAGCTGGATACTTTGGTCGTTACGGGTACCCGATCCCGATCCACGATGTTTCGACTCACGAGGAGTTTGTCACTTGTTTTGACCGACGAACCCGCAATCCAACTTGGGTTATTGAGCATCTTACTGCTGCAAGCCGCAGTACAAAGGGCGGAGAGCGCGGTAATTCCGTGTTCAAGGAAGACACATCAGTTCCGGAGAAATTCAGAGCGCGCTTAGCCGACTATTTCCGGTCTGGCTATGATCGTGGCCACCAAGCCCCGGCTGCTGATGCAAAATTCTCACAGTTAGCCATGGATGAGACGTTCTTGCTCACCAACATTGCTCCACAGGTCGGTGATGGCTTCAACCGAGACTACTGGGCCCACTTTGAGCGATTCTGCCGGAACCTGACTGATACGTACTCCTCTGTTCGCATTATCACTGGTCCTTTATATCTCCCCAAGAGGGATCCTGATGGAAAATGGCGAGTTTCATACGAAATGATTGGAAATCCGCCCAATATCGCTGTGCCGACTCATTTCTTCAAGATCATTGTTGGCGAAGATCCTATTCGGCCAAGTTTACCCCGCCAGGGTGCTGCAGTTGGCGCTTTTGTGCTACCTAACGAGCCTATTTCGAATTCAACCCCTCTCAAGGCATTCTATGTTCCTATTGATGCGATTGAGCGGTCCTCAGGTGTCGAGTTCATGCCCAAACTCGCCGAGAACCAACGCCGGGATCTGTGCCGTGAAGTTAAATGCGACGTCCAAGTTGTCGAGTTTAATAACGCGGTTAAAAAAAGCCTTCCAGCCCCAAGCAAATAGACATTTTGGATTCAATAATACTGTGGAATTCGTACATACCGTATAACCTACGTTTACCAAACTCATTCTTCTTCATCCCGGGCATCGTCGATTCCCTCTTCATAAATACCAAATAAACATTCGCCGGGGGCCAGGCAAGGCGAATCATAGATTTTGCAAGCCCGAAGGCCGTTCTTTCGCTTTTTGATCTGGAGTCGGGTTGTTGAAGCATGAGCGATAATGTTACCACCCACGGGTTTTTTGGGATCGGGATTGAATCCTGGCATGCTGTCCACTTGTGATGTTACCTGGTTCGTCATTACAACTGCGACGCCGTACTGATCAGCGAGGCTCTGCAATTGGCGTAAAAATAGAGAAAGCGCCTGCTGCCGAGCACTGAGCTCACCGCGTCCCAAGTAATCAGTGCGGAAAAGGGCCATGACAGAGTCGACAATGAGTAACGAGAATCGAGTTTTAGCCATATACTCAGCAGCTCTGGCCAGCAACTTCGTTTGGTGATCGCTGTTTTGGGCTCGAGCATATGCGATATTTCTCAATGCCTCATCGCCATCGACTCTAAACCGTTTGGCAATTGACTTGATGCGGCTGCTTCGGAAAGTGCCCTCGGTGTCAATATAGAGGCACTTACCCTCGCCGCCGCCCATATCAACAGGCAGCTGGCAGGTGACGGCGAGGGTATGGCAGAGCTGCGATTTACCAGTGGCAAATTCGCCAAACAGCTCCGTAAGTGAGCCGGTCTCTATACCGCCACCAAGAAGGGTATCTAAGGCCTTTGAGCCTGTGGTGAGCGTAATAAGAGATTCTCGGCGAGCGTGGACAGCTGAGGCCACGGTAAAACCCATATCAACCCGGGAATAGGCCAGATCGGAGAGCTTCTGAGCTTTGGTTTCAGAGATTCCTTTAATCTGAGCTAGCTTGCGAACCGGAGTATAGGCGACAGCCTCAACTGTATGGAGACCTGCCTCCTGAAGCTTCTTAATATCGAGGGCAGAAATGCCGTCGCCCTCAAGTTCGCTAATGGGAGAGTATGCCTGCTGTGCTGGCTCGGCATCCTCAATGAAATTGCTCTCAAGCTGAACAACTTCGGCCATTGTATTTGTGTTGTAAATAAAGCTTTGGGAGTGGCGAACGCGACTGAAGCGCGTCTTAGTCAATTTACAAGGGTAGGGGTAGGCCATCTGGCATATGTAAGTTAATTGAAAACCCAATCTTTCTCACAACCTCAAATGTCTTTTGAGCAGTCGAGAGTGTACACGACGAGTGTGCTGCCTGGTGAGGCGACAGACTCGTCGCAACTTTCAGAGGTGCAAGAACAGTTTCGCAAATTCATCTTGTCTTTCTACATCAACAATCTGTACGTCTATCGCGAACAACTCCGTGAAAATGTGCTGACGCGCCGATACAGTTTGCAGGTCAATTTGGGACATGTCTTGCTCTTCAATGAGGACCTGGGTCAGCGGATCGTCGAGGAGCCAGCGGAAATCTTGCCGTTGTTCGAGGCTGCCGCGAAAGACGTTGCCAAGCGAATCACCTTTGCCAACGAGGATGAAGAGCGAGAAACTGTGATCCCCGGTATCCAAATCATTCTTGAATCGGATGCCAACCCGCTGTCTATTCGTGATCTCACAGCTCGGCACATTTCGAAACTTGTGCGTATCCCTGGCATTGTTATCAGCGCCTCGTCATTGTCGTCCAAGGCCACCGTTGTTCAGCTCATGTGCCGCAACTGTCGCCACCTGCTCCGTCATGATGTGAGCGGTGGGTTTGCGGGACTTCAGTTGCCTCGGAAATGCCAGGGTGCTCCAATCAGCGGTGCAGACCGCAACGACTGCCCGCCCGACCCGTACGTCGTTGTGCACGACAAGTCTCAGTTTATCGATCAGCAGGTCCTCAAATTACAAGAGTCACCAGAAATGGTGCCCGTAGGTGAAATGCCTCGGCATGTTTTGCTGACCGTCGATCGCAATCTGTGTAATCGCGCGGTTCCCGGATCGCGTTGCACTGTATTGGGAATCTACTCGATCTACCAAAACAAAGTCAAAGTCAGCGGTGCCGTGGCCATCCGCAACCCATATATTCGCGTTGTGGGTATTTCTGTAACCGGAGGCGAAGAAGAGCGCAATAACATGCAGTGGACCGATGAGGAGGAAGAGGAGTTTTTGGAACTGTCTCGTATGCCAGATTTGTACGAGAAGTTCGCCGCGAGTATTGCTCCTAGCATCTACGGCCACGAAGATGTGAAGAAATCAATTGCTTGTTTACTGGTTGGTGGTTCTCGTCGGATACTTCCCGATGCTACTCGACTGCGCGGTGACATTAACGTTCTCTTGCTCGGTGACCCTGGCACGGCAAAGTCACAGCTCTTGAAATTCGTCGAGAAAGTTGCACCGATTGCTATTTACACATCAGGCAAGGGCTCTTCTGCAGCTGGTTTAACGGCCTCAGTCCAGCGCGACAATGCTACGTCCGAGTTCTACCTTGAAGGTGGTGCTATGGTGCTCGCTGATGGTGGTGTGGTGTGTATTGATGAGTTTGACAAGATGCGGGACGAAGATCGTGTTGCAATTCATGAGGCGATGGAACAGCAAACTATTTCGATTGCCAAGGCAGGCATCACCACTGTTCTTAATTCGCGTACGAGCGTTTTGGCGGCCGCGAACCCGATCTTTGGGCGCTATGATGATATGAAGACGCCCGGAGAGAACATTGATTTCCAAACCACGATTCTGTCTCGATTCGATATGATCTACATCATTCGTGACGAGCACAACGAGGAGTACGACCACTCGGTGGCTCGCCACGTCATGAACACGCACATTCACGGGTCCCGGGCAGTTGTTGAAGTTGAGGGCGAAATTTCGCTGGACAAAATGAAGCGGTACATTCGGTACTGCCGCGCTAAATGTGCCCCACGCCTCTCACCAGAAGCGGCAGAGCGGCTTGTTTCACATTTTGTGGAAATTCGCAAGTCCGTGCACGACCGCGAAGTGCATACCAATGAGCGATCTTCAGTGCCCATTACTGTGCGGCAGCTTGAAGCGATGGTGCGTATTGCAGAGGCTATTGCCAAGCTGCACTTAGCTCCATTGGCTACTGAAGAGCATGTCGACGAGGCGATTCGACTGTTTTACGCTTCTACAATGAACGCTGTGGGCCAAGACAGCAACAGTCGCAAAGTATCAGATGAGGTGCACAAAATCGAGGCTGAGCTCAAGCGTCGGTTGCCAGTCGGATACTCCACGTCGTACAACACCTTGGTACGGGAGTTTGTGCACGGCCACCACCAATATTCTAAATTTGGATTGGATACAACGCTTCACGTTTTAGAACGGAGGGATATTATTCAATTCCGCCACCAACGCCAGAACGTTTACCGCTCTGCTCCTTAACTATTATGCCAACTACTTGCCTACACTTCCACAACTTAGTTCCAGCGATATATGTAACATATATGTACTGTATGTAATTTGAAATATTGTTCAATATTGACCTATTGTATGGAAAAGCAGTGTAAGCTGCAAATAAATACTCAGAGCATAACGTTAAGACATGGAGCATATATCCTGGCATAAAGCACGTCACGTTTCCGCAACTGAGCGCTCTCTATTTCAATTACATAATCATAACTACATGATTACTGGACACTAAATCTACTCATTTCCACAACGCTAGCTCGTTTGTCATCATGCCTACGCGAAACGGCGACCGTCAGTTCAAGCGCAAGCCTACAGATCGCAAGCTACGGCCTGACGTCGTCCAGACGATCCCCGAGGCCGAGCTTTTCCAAAATCTTCAGGATGCAGAGCTGAGGTTGGACACCACGATCAATCGTAAACGCCTTGACCTCCAGGATGTGATCGGGCGCTCGATGCGCCGCAACAAAACCCTGCGGATCTTTGTGTCTAGCACAGTGACTGGCCAGCCGTGGCAAACAGGGAGTGCTATGGAAACTGATTTTGATTTTGCGGATATCGCCCAAGTCGGCCATACGGCTCCCGAATGGCAGCTTCGCATTGAGGGCCGACTCATTGACGAGGGCAGCGACCACCATCGGCTGTTCAGCTCGATGTTCACGTCGATTATTGTCGAGTTGTACCGGGAGGGTGAAGGCGGCGCGATGAGTGTCGATTCCATGGAGCTCGGTCTGCCTGAGCCGCCGGCCGGTTTGGGCTCGCCCGGTCAGTCACCGGCACCCGACCAAGGCCCCAAGCCAGAGATTGTGGAGTGGCACGAGCTGCCTCAACACTCTACGGAGCAGCGGATTGATTTTGACGGTATTGATATTCGTCGTGGCGGTGAAACACCCGTCAAGGCTAAAATCATTCTCCAGCTCAAGGAGTACCCAGCCAAGTTCAGACTGTCTCCAGCACTTGCCGACGTGCTGGGGGTTGAAGAGGAGTCGAAACCCGGCGCTGTGGTTGCACTGTGGCAGTATATTCGGTTCCATAAGCTCCAGGACATTGATGAGAAGCGCAACATCAAGTGTGATCCAGCGCTCAAGAAGCTGTTTGGTCGTGACCAGTTGTCCTTCCCCCAGCTTGTGGAGCTCCTGGGCCCTCACCTTGCTCCACAGGGCCCCATTGTGATTGAGTACGATATTGAACCGCATTTGGACAAGGAGAACCGTGACGTTGCATTTGATGTGCCGCTCCAGGTCGACGACCCGCTGCGCGCTGAGCTGATTACCATGCTGGACAACTGGCACCAGGACACAATGCTGCTTCGCAAGCTGGACGAGCAGCTTGTTCAGGATGTGCAGCAACTGAATTTGCTAGCCAAGCAGCGCGAATTCTACCAAAAGCTTGCAGACGACCCTAGCAAACTGCTTGACGACTGGGTTGCCTCGCAGGCCCGTGACCTCAAAGCTATTTATAGTCACCGACAATTCAGCGAAGAGGCGGTGCGGCACTCATCGTTTTACAAGGACGATGTGCTCAATTCCAGTATCCACCTGTTTTTAAACTCAAAGTAAACTAATAACCTAACCTAACCTGAGAAAAATCAATGACTTGCAATATGTAGGTGAAATGTGGGACCGGTGACTCAGAAAGTTAGACAGACCAAGACCACAATGAAGTACTTTTCTACTCGGTCTAGCGCAGCTTCCTTTTCGTTTGAGCATGTTGTCATGGAAGGACTTGCACCCGATGGAGGTCTTTATATCCCCAGCGAGGAAGTCAAAGCGCCTGAGGGATTTTTGACAAAATGGAAAGACCTCACTTTCCAGCAGCTCGCTGCGGAGATCTTCTCATTGTACATCCCTGAGTCTGAGATTCCGCGAGGGGACCTCGAAACTCTCATTGAGGCGTCCTACTCTACTTTCCGCGTGCCCGACATCACTCCCGTGTTCCCTCTCCTCCCGGAAAACAACCAGTATGTCTTGGAGCTTTTCCACGGACCTACATACGCATTCAAGGATGTTGCGCTGCAATTTGTGGGCAACCTGTTCGAGTACTTCCTGACTCGCAGCAATGTTGGCAAAGCTGCCGACGCCGCTGATCGTGAGACCATCACCGTTATCGGTGCTACCTCGGGCGATACCGGCTCGGCCGCTATTTACGGTCTCCGTAATAAGAAGGATGTTTCTGTGTTCATTTTGTACCCGGAGGGCCGTGTTTCGCCTATTCAGGAGCAACAGATGACCACTGTTCTTGACAAAAATGTCCACACTATCACGGTGCCTGGCACATTCGACGATTGCCAGGATTTGGTTAAGCAAATGTTTGCCGACAAGGAATTCAATGCTGAACACCACGTCGGTGCCGTTAATTCGATCAATTGGGCTCGTATCCTTGCACAGATCACCTACTACTTTGCGTCTTATTTCGCCCTCGTCAAGGAGAAGGGTGCCAATGCTCGCATCAAGTACGTTGTGCCCACCGGCAACTTTGGCGATGTTCTCGCCGGCTTCTATGCCAAGTCTATGGGCTTGCCTATTGAGCTGTCTGTGGCTACTAATGCTAACGACATTTTGTACCGCTTCTTCAGGTCTGGTGCATATGCCAAAGAGAGTGAGGTGCACGCCACTCTCTCGCCGGCCATGGATATTATGGTTTCGAGCAACTTTGAGCGCTTTTTGTGGCATGCTACCCGTGATACTATTGCCAGTACTAACGAGGAGGCTGGTAAGCTTGTCAATGAATGGATGACCGAGCTCAAGACCAAGGGGTCATTTAGCGTGCCCCCTGAAGTTCACCGCCAGGCTTCTGCCACTTTCGGCGCCCAACACACTGATGACGAGCAAACAAAGCAGACTATTGCCAAGGTTTACAAGGAATATTGCCCCAAGTACGTCGTCGATCCGCACACTGCCGTTGGCGTCCACGCTTCGTGGCTTGAGCAAGCTGAGGACAACGATAAAGACAAGATCTATGTGACTTTGAGTACTGCTCACCCTGCCAAGTTTGCTGAGGCCGTAAATGATGCCCTAACTGGTGTTGAGGGTTACTCGTTTGAGAATGACGTGCTGCCCGATGAGTTCAAGATCATGATGAAGGCCAAGTCAAAGAAGATTTTGGCCAAGTCTACTGACAAGCTTGAGATTCAAAAAATTATTATTGAAGAGCTTCTCAAAGAGCAGCAAAAGCTCGAGTAGTTAGATAACGTAAATATCATTAAAAGTACATTTTTTTCTATGCCAGCGGAGCAGCAATCGTTGATGCAAGCTGAAGAATATGAGCAACACGCTGTTTTAACGGTCCACTGGAACTGGAAACCGAGAAATCAGAATAGTCGATGGTTGCTTCGAGGTCGTCAATTTTGATGGTGGCCGTCTTGTCGGCAACCTCCAGACTGTCACCAAATTGGGCCTTCAAAAACGCGTTTATATGTGAGATACGCTCGGACTCGTCTTTGTCCGCGGCTTCGGATTCGTTTTTGGGTTCGGAATCATGGTCATGATCGCACTGTTTAGAGCTCAGCTTCACGGAAGCTTTGGAGGTGTCAACACCCATCAAAACAGCTAAAACACCGTCTGCCACCGCATCACCCATTGTGCTCGCCGCCCATTCAACGGTATATACATTATCCGTATAGGTAACGGTGATTTGGTCCATGACTTTGAACCCGTTGGGCAGGTCGTCCAGCGACCCAAACATTTGCATCAAGTGCCACCGCACCAAATCAGGACCGGCATCAACAACAACAGCCTGCTTTTCCATAATTGTGGAAGTCGTCAATCCAGTGTACTCACGCAGGTCGGCCGCCGAAACTAAACTGAGCTTGAAGTCCTTTTGGACTAAAACTCCGCTGACAACTTGTCCAGGTTTGGGTTTGTGAGCGGCCAGTCGACCCACCGTTTTGGCAATTTTCTGGGACTCGAAAGTGAGCTCAACCTCGACGCAGTTCCGTGGATTGTACACTTTGACTTCCTGCTCGGTGCCTTTTAGTGGCGAATATTTAGATAGCAGTGCAGATTTAAGTCGTCCCATATTGTAAGTCTCACCGTGCACTAGAATAATGTTTTTGGCGCCAACCTGATCAATAAAGTCAGAATTCTGCTTGAAATCCACATGTGCTGCAAAAGAAATTTCCTCCACAGACATTCGTCGGGGCACCCGCACCTCGCTGTTAGAAATCGACGGAATATCCTCGGGCTCGTTCAGGATCTGTTTGCCCATTGTGCCCTCCACGGAATAACCCGTCATAATAAGGGCATTTCGAGGATCTGGCGCCCATCTCTCAAGTAGCTGCCGCGAAATACCGTTTTGCAGCATGCCTGGGCTCGCAAGCATGACACAGGGCCCGATATCCTGGAACTTGTCAAGCGATCGGATCGACTTGACATGCTTGAAATGGAACGGATTCACTTTGCTTTCCCGGAACCGCTGTCGTAGATAATCGTTCATCATATTAATAAATGTTTGATAAACGGCCATACACTTGCGGGCCAGCGAAGATGCATAGTAGATATTGATCGGCTGGAGGTCCGGATGGTGATCCCAGTATTCGTCGAGAATCAGCAGCAATTCCTGAGCTCGGCCTAATGCAAAAACTGGAAGAAGACACCGGCCGCCCTTTTTGAGAGTAGAATGGATGAGCGTCACAAGACGGTGCTCTTTTTCGAGGCGCGGCTGGTGAATACCCGTGCCAAAGGTCGATTCACAGATCAGCAAGTCAGGCTTTTCGGGTGGCAGCTCTGCACTGTGCAAATGGCGGTCCTCTTCGCGTGAATAGTCGCCCGTAAACAAGATTTTGACCCCGCCGATCTCGATGAAGTACATAGCGGCGCCGAGCACATGTCCCGCATGGTAAGCGGTGAATTTAACGCCTTTGACGTCGATGGTCGAGTAAAAATCAATTGCCTCAATGCGGTCAAACGACTCGTTCAGATCTTCATCCGAGTAGAGGTCGGAATTGCTGCTATCGCTGCCAGCAGCCATCCGTACAAAATCACTCAGCAGCCAACGATAAATGGCCTTTGTGGGGTGGGTCATGAATACACGGCCTTTAAAGCCCGTGTGCTGCATCACATAGGGCAGCGAGGCGGCGTGGTCCAGGTGGAAGTGGCTAATTAGGAGGATGTCCACCGTGGACAGATCGTACTCGTCGTAAAAAGGCAGTGAAGCCATACCGGAGTAGGCTGGGTGTACGCCGGCATCCAGCATAATTGTCTTGCCTTTATATGAAATAATATGGCAGCTACGTCCGACCTCCGAGCCGCCACCGAGGGCCACAAATTTTAGCTCGTCTTCATTGATGGCTGCCCTCTTCATCTTGGCTGACAAAAGATATTCTGGCTATGAAGATTCTAATTGTAGGCCCGCCGGATAGTGGCCAAAAAAAGGCTGTGGAAACTCTGCTTGGCCAAAAAGTAACAGTGACAGAGTGGGAAGGTGCAATGTTTGAGCATACATTTGACGCAAAGTACTTCAAAGCCGATGCTGGACTTTGGGTAGATCAGTTTCCGGCTGAAAAGACTGCCGAATGGGCTGAGCAATTCGCCAGCGAAACAGCAAAAGAAGTAAGACAAGTGCTGTGTATGGTTATTTATACTTTTGATAGAGCAGATCGCGGGATCGAACTGTTTATCAATCAACTTCAAGCCGAGGAATGGCGGGGTACTTTTGTAGCCCTTCCCAAAGGAAGTCTCCACGAAAGCGACGAATGGATTGAGGAATTGGGCATTGTGAGCGACATTGACGAACTCTTAGATACTACACACACCGCATTGTTCGATTATGTTGACGAATCGTCCGAAGAACCTTCTACTCAAGAGATTAAGATAAAGTCGGAAGAGATCGACTCGTTGGTGGAGCCACTTATTTCCAAAGAATTCGAGGAACTAATGGATAAGGAATCTATGGATGAGGAATCTAATGAACTTGATGACCCTACGGAGCTAGGGACAATTCTTTCCAAACTTCGCCTAGCGCGAAACGACCCCAATATGAGCCGCGAGGACAAACGAAAGCTTGCTGAGCGGTTGGCCGAACAGCTCGTGCCTTAGGCCTGCTTCTTCTTCTTGCCAAGAACCTTCCGGCGCTGCTTCCACATGTGTGTGTACAGCACATAGAATGACGGGGGATAAATGAGCAATAACACCTTGAGAAACAGGGCGTAGTACGGGTGCCAGAACTGGGCGGCCGGAAGCGCGCGGTAGACAATCCAGGCCTCGGAAATAGCACCCAGCGGGTACAGAACAATAAATGCAGTGTAACGCACATACTCAAGAATCTTTGGCGTATTACCTTGGAGACCAAAGTAGTAGAACGGATACCGAATGCACTCCGTCACAGACCAGGCAAAAACCATACCACTGTATGCCTCGCTTGCCGCAGCGGAAGGGAACAAATAGCAGACACCCCACGCCAGGGCGAGACGTGAAGCAACCTGCATTGCGGTTGTAACGATGCTAGATCGCACGAGGCCAAGAGCAACGTGTACGACTTCAAGCAGCGCCAAAGACTGGACCGAGGCGACGAAAGTGTTCATTCCCTCAGCCACAAACTCTGGGCCTACCAAGTAGTACAAAGTCACCAGGCGCACGAGAACTGCCGCCCACAGCACAAAGCTGACGAGATTGTATAAACTCAAGTACTTTTGAGCCATATTGGGTGAGTCTAAGTTTGATTAATAAACCGAGATCCCAAATAATAGCCTGGCGTTTCGGAGATATTCCTTGGTTATGGACAGCTTTGCCGCTCTTATACCCGACTCGGGGCCCGCGGCACCCCAAAAAGTAACCAAGGCACCACCGCCTCCATCCAAGCCTGCAGGTAATGTTGGAAGCGGAACAAAAGTGCTCGAATTGGTCGCCAACTATGCCACTCCGGCCGTGATGCTGAAGCTCGCGCAGGTTTCGCGATACTTACGATCACTAGCCACTCGCACCGAATATTGGGAGCCGTATCTCGACAAAATGGGAGTAACCCGCTCCAGTAGCAGTCAAAAACCGCTGTATGACGACATAACTGCTCTCACTGTGCTGGACGCGGGGTACTGCAGATCGGCGTATGATACTATTCAGCGAATTTTGCGGCTCCTTGGAGGCTATTATATACATCCGGAGAACATTAAGCGTGATTTCCCGCAACTTGCAGACCAAGCCCATGTTTTGCTGAACGTACAGCGGCTTTCTTGTCTAGATGACGATTCTCCGGCGACTCAGCAGGCCAGATTATTCGAACTTCAGGCTGCTGTGGACGCTGTTAAAGAACATGCTGCACTCCAGTTTGGTGAGAAGCTGGAACATAAAATGTATGCCGAAGCAAAACCATTTGCAGAGCTGTTGATCGTGTTCAACGATGAAGACACGCTGGTCGAGTTTTACCTTTCGCGAACTATCCTTCCTCCAGCACCCTCGCCACTTTTAGATGTTGATAACCAGCCTATTGCTCAATTAAAAGCAGAGGCTGCTCATGTTGTTGATTTTCTGAACCCAAAGGCTAAAGAAATCGACCAGCTGTTTGGCCCCGAGACACCAGTGTTTAAGCTGTTGCTCGAGAAAACGATCCGCAGCGTTATGGACCTTGTCTCTAAACTGTGTGAACAAGAAAAAGCCAAAAGTATGGAGCAGTATTTTGCACTGGTCCCCCAAGCATACGAAGTACTGGACAAGGAAATCGATCGGCTCGAGCCGTGCGCAAATGCCGGCGATGCAAAACAAATGGCTCGTGAATTATTGCAGGACACAATGACAGAGGACATTGGAGCATTTTTAGACCAACAAAGTGACGAGTTCAAGAAGTTGGCTAATGAGAAAGTCGCTAAATGGGCTCAGGAGATTACCGAGAAGGAGCACGAATTTGAGCGCGTCACGTTGGCGAACGTACCTGGGTCTCAAGAGAAGTCAAACTTTTTGCGGTCCTTCAAGAAGGTCCTTATGTTTGGCGGCGATTCTGAACACCGCGTGGAGGACGGCAGTTTGACAGAGTTCGAAGCCCAGGCTAAAGTCATGGAGTCCAAACTCCAAGGCATTGAGACATTATTCAGTTTAGAGCTCACACTGAGCATTATCGCAGTGGCACGTTCAGCGATCCGTCGTGCTCGGCCGTTTGCAAAACTACCGGGTCCACTCGGGCAAAAGGCGAAGGCCCAAGCCGAGGCGCTATTTGTCGACCTTGTGGCAATTATTGGCGACAAGCATATTCAACTTGGGTTTGAAAGTGCGCTCAACACTTTGAATCAATACGATCCCAAAAAATATGGGCGACTAGTGGACACAACCAAGGACAAAGAGGCTGGGATGACAGTTGAGCCCCTAGCAATTTTCGCAGAGCTGGTCAATATTGGCGATTTGATCCAGCAAACAATCCATGTATTTTTTGAGCAGGAGCTAGCAGCACCAGGGCTAGTGGATCGAAACGATTTTGTCGCGTCCAGCGTCAACACCAAGCGCCGGTTTGAGCAAATGCTCGATACTTGGGTGGCGGACGGATTGAGCCGCGGCATTGACGTTTTGATTGAACAGATTGAATTTGTGCTTGTGACTGTTCAGCTTGCTTCCGACTTTGATCCGTTGCCTGGAAGCCCGCCAGAAGTCGGGCCTACAGAAGCGGCGATCCAGGTCATCTCGCTAGTAAAGTCGCATGTCGTTTTGCTTGTTGGATCAGCGGAAAAGTCGCTCTTGGATGTTTTCCGGCAGGAAGTCGGGCTGCGATTGTACCATTCGCTATGCAAACATATCAAGCGGCAGACCATTAGCCAAGAGGGGGCGGTTAGGCTCATTTCGGACATGAACTACTACTATGATTATATTTCCACTCTGCGACAGCGGCAGCTGTATCCCTATTATGAAGCTCTCAAACAGCTTTCACAATTATTCTTAGTTGGCAGCGCAGACGGTCGCCAGCTTGGCGTGGCCATCAGCGATTTTTCACGGTTCAACAGTGTTTTGGGCTCTGATGAGCTTGTAGAGTTTATGAAGCGGCGAAAGGACTGGGCAATTGTAAAGCCTAAAGTGGAAAAAGTGTTATATGGATTTGGAGAGTGTGTAATTTGTTAATTTGCTAGTTACGCGAGCTTGCTAGATGGATAAGTGCTGGTAGCAGTAATTTATCGATGCGAAAATCATCAAAACCAGCCAAATCTAGGCTTTTGAGTTTCGGTGCACCCAGGCGGAGGGGCCGCCAGTTCACGCGATGCGATATGTCCAAATGTAACTTCAATTTTTCAAGGTTGGGGGGAAGATAAGTTGTGTCGTGAATAAGTCGTTCAGAATATGCAAAAGGATTTGAAACGCCATGTATCTCAATTGATAGCTGCTTTAAATCGCCAACCTCGCCTAGGTGCATGGGGTATTCCCAGGTACAATTGTCCAGAGCCAAAGTTTCAAGCTGGGGTAGGGGGGCTAAAGCCGGCAAAAGCTGGAATCCGTGGAGTTCTAGACTCTGCAATCTGGTAAAATTGGTTGCAATATGCTCAAAGTCAAACAAAAATAGCGATCCACCGCCATTGGCACGCAGCTTGAGACATGTTAAGGGCAGCGGGCCAATATACTTGAGCCAGGCTGAGGACGCGCCCTTGCAATCTACAATTAGTGTTTCAAGCTGCGGGGCGAGGGCAAAAATTCTCGTCAATTGACGACTGTGTCTCCATTCTCCCGTTGAGTCTGGAGCGTAGGCTGTCAATTCCTTTGTAAATTTGAGAATGCGCGTATTTGTTTCAAGCTCAGACAGCGCGCTCCAGAGAGCCCGGAGCCGCGAATAAATATATGCGTCCAAAACTTCGTGTAGCTCTGTGCATGTAGAATGCAAAGCGATAAGGTCTCGCGTTTTCAGAGACTTGAATATCTGGAACAGAATTTCTGGCGGGAGGTCCCTCAGCATAGCCAGTATTCTGTCGTCAGTTCGCCTGACTACTAGACAGGGAAGTAGTCAGCAGCACTGGGTTCAATAGAGCGTTGAGCAGACAGTTTAAAATAGAGTGGTCAGGTTTGAGTTCCAAGTCTTGGCTGATTTGGTTTTTGTGGATTGCCGCTGAGGTCTTGCTTCTGACAATGTCAAACGTTGTCGCTCCATTGAGATAGGACCTCCAGAACGAGAATCTGTAGCCATCAAAGTGAACTTAAACCGCCGTTGATGACATAATTCTTTTCATGCAGTTAAAACCACTATCCGGGTACTCACTTTGTCATGTTGCAATTATATGATATGCAGAACGTCAGAGGAAACGGGCGGTTGGAAACTGTGGGGCGCTCTAATAGATACTAAAGTTGGATATATCTCTAGTTTAGCATTGCTAAGTTTGGTCCACAGAAGCAGCAAATTTGTGAAACCAAGGTTTGGCCTTGCAGTTTACACAGCCTTAGTTTATGTTATCTCTTCATGTCGGAAGAAGCTTGAATTTGACACCCTCAGGGCACTCACTGCGTGCGTCCGTTGCGGGTCGGATGCGCAAAGGTAGGGGGATCGACAAAGTAGAGACACATTTCTGATGAAACAAAGAGTGTAAAGAAAGAGAGGCTTTTAGCAAAAATTCAGGAAATACCGGTACTGATCTTGGGTTTAATTGATTCAGGCAAACTCAAGCTTTTGCCTAAAGTTGCCTCGGCTCAGTCTGCACGTTCCTGGTACCTAAAGGGTGCTCGTCCTGACAAATTTGGACGGCCCTTTGGGTACTTAATCTTGGGTACCCTACGGGTTTTTTTCTTGGGATCCTTAACTACAGCATAAATACATCCGTTTGATCCACCTATTCTTTGCAAACAAGATACAGATGGCTCAAGGTGAATGGGACGTGCCGGCAGCGCCTTTGCACGATACCATGGGAAAGCCCTGGTACTATCGCTGGGACCCCTCTGAGGTATACTTGGTAGATGAGACGGTAGACGAGAGTTGGAAGACCTGTGTGTTGAACGGCGTATACTTCTCAGACCAGGACTATTCTGGCAACACAGGTGGCCGTATTTCATCTATCTTTGTGATTTTGGTTACATCTCTGATCGTTACTTTATTCCCCGTAGTGGCTGCTCGGGTCAAGTGGCTGCGCATCCCGAAGTGGGTCTATCTGGTTGCTAAAAACTTTGGCACCGGTGTCATTGTGACCACTGCATTTATCCATCTCATGGATCCTGCATATAGTGAGATTGGACCCTCCTCCTGTGTTGGCTCAAACGGCCAATGGGCTATTTATTCATGGTGTCCGGCGATTATGCTGGCCGGTGCCACTGCGACATTCTTGATTGACACCTACTGCGACTTTTTCGCCCAGAAATGGCGCGAGAGCCGTGGAATATTTGGCCATGGCCACAGTCACAATGTCGATAATATAATTATTGGCGAAAACGAGCCTTCAGTGCCCGAGAGAGGTCACATTGAGCAGACGGACAGCGGCTCAGTTTCGTCGAAGGAGCTCGACAAGTATGCCCCCACTGCAGAGGATGTATCCTCGACGAGTAGCGCCGACTTATACGCTTTCTTCTCTCAAATTTATGGATTTTTGATCTTGGAATTTGGCGTTGTATTCCACTCGGTCATGATTGGGTTGACTCTGGGCACTTCGCATGAATACTCGACATTATATATTGTTATCGTCTTTCACCAGGCGTTTGAAGGTCTGGGCATTGGCGCACGTCTGTCTATGATTCCTTTCCCCGAGGATAAGAAATGGTGGCCGTATATTTTGTGTTTGGCATACTCGGTTGCTACACCAATTGCAATTGCAGTTGGTCTCGGTGTGCGCTACTCCTATCGGGACGATGGCTACACTGCTCTAGTTGTAAGCGGGGTTTTAGACGCCATTTCTGCGGGAATTTTGTTGTACACGGGCTTTGTTGAACTATTAGCCCGTGATTTCCTATTCAACCCAGACCGCACCCGCAACGTTTGGGAACTTTCAGCCCAACTTTTCGCTCTTCTCTGGGGTGCCGGCCTTATGGCTCTGCTTGGGAAGTGGGCCTAAGCTCCCAGTGTTTCCAGGTCTGACCCGAACTGCTCTAAAAATACTCTCAGTGACTTCGAGTCGCACTAAAAAAAGACCAAGCAGTTGGTTTCATTAAAGCCTCAACCGTTTGGCTTTCGTTGGATCAAAGTTGATTCCTAATTCGATAATTATTTACATTGCAATATTATTTCACCGTTCCTAACTGTATAAATGCGCACTCGCATTATTCAGGGCAAAAAAAGCAGCCCAGCGCTATGGCATGTAGCTGCTCGCGTGCTCCGCACTCACGTACTGCATGCTGATCTGAGCGAGCTTGCCGAGCAAGAGTGCAGTGCTCGAAATTGTTATTTGATAGCTTTAAGGCAACTGAACAGTCAAAAGATTTATTTGAATTGTACTCTACATTCCTTATAGTGGTGGGGATTCGCGACAATAACCAAATTACAGCACATAGCAAATATGAGCGGCCTTGTTTGCCGGCAAACGCGTGAGCCACGCAGCTCAACCCTAACCTGAACATACCAGAAGACTTGCGACGCGAACATATCTAACTAAGCATATCCCAAAGACTTTCTTTGTTCTTGTCCGCCTTCTCAAAGTTCCCATTTGTTCCGCTTTTAATCTTTTAATTGGACTGGTCCCCACTTTGCGCCTTTCCGGAGTAAACGAGCAACAACCGTCTCCCTTTCTGTTCAATTCCAACTCCCCCGCCAGGTTGTCTTTTGTCTTTTTGGCCGGCAGAAAATGAAGCGAACGTCACCTAAACAGAAAAACGCTTCAGCGCCCTGGCAGCAGTATGATTTTGAGAATAACTCTAACAATATGCTCAAATCACTGGTTTCCGTCTATCTGCCGCCCCCACCCTCTTCTCAAGGCTATCAGACACACTTGAAGCACCGCCGCCCACTTTCGGATGCCACAAATGTCCTACGAACACCGCAATCCATGCCCCGCGGGCACGATCAGCCAGTATCAAATTTCTCAATGCGGCCAGCGTCGGAGGATTTAAGCGCTCACTCCCCAAACTATTCGCAATTCTTCAAGTCTTCAGCCCATATGCTGTCACCGCTTAACTCCCCGATGAGTGGCAATAGTTTGGGACTTGATCACTTGCCTGTCGAATATACCCCCACTCGATTTGACCGCCCTTTGAGCGCTCCGCCGGGTGCCCTACCCGTTGCGCCGGGTCCACAAGGTCTTCAAGGTTCACAACGCCCGGGCCAGGACCTTCCACATTTACACGCCATGGACGTTCCGTCGCTTCCTTTGAGCATGGCACCGCCGTCTCTTGGTGAGTTCAGCCGGCCCAGTAGCGCGGTAACCCCGCATAGCGCTACCGATGCCAGCGACAAAGAGAACGTGGCCGATTTCCCTCTGATTGCCGACGATGGAAGCAAACCGCCGTACTCGTACGCCATGTTGATTGGGATGGCTATTCTGCGCTCCCCACATAAACGACTTACCCTGTCCCAAATCTACGATTGGATAAAGAATACATTCTCCTGGTACGGCACCTCTAAACCAGGATGGCAGAACTCGATCCGACACAATCTTAGTCTGAATAAGGCATTCATCAAGCATGAGCGGCCCAAGGGTGCGCCTGGCAAAGGAAATTACTGGATGGTGGCTCCTGATTGCGAGCGCCAGTTTATGCGGCCGCGACTACAAAAGCGGGCGAGCCAGTTGCCGAAAACTGACCTACAATTGTCGGCTACGCCGGAGCTTCCGGCACCGCTACCGCTGCCCAAGGCAGTGGATATCAAGTCCAACCGCGACTATTTACCGCCGGGTGTTTTCAAGCCGTCTGAACTCCAACACAGCCAGCCTGCGAGCGAGTCTGAAGACAGCACCGACGACGAGGACTCAAAGTCCTCGGAACCTGAAGTCGATAGTACTAGAGCTGCTGAGAGCGTCACTCGGACCGAAGCCATCAAGCGCCCGAAATCGGCGGATCTTGAGTCGTCGCGCAAGAAATTCAAGATTGCAGACGTGCCTGTGCTGGCGGCGCCGCCTACTCTTTGGATGCCCCACGCCGAAGAGCCAGCGGGCAGCATTTCCTGGGACCAAGCTCGCCTGGACAGCAAACGGGGTCCAGACGACAAGATTGCCATGACTCCCCCACGGCCGTCGATGTCTACGCGATTGATGCCCGATTCAATTCCCAACCTACGCGTGCTTGAACCCATGTCCGCATCTAAATATGGCTCGCCCACTACCTGCCTGCGCAATCACCGGGCATACGTCCAGAGCCTAACCACACCCTCAGCAGAAATGCAGTCAATGATGGCGTCGCCGGCGCGGGTTGACGACGAAGAGGCCCGGCTGCAGGCGTCCCCAGGCAAGAGCGAGGCTCGTCGCTGGCTGTTTGAGCCGCAGCCTACCGAAGACGGCGTGACCGACGTATTTGGTGTAGATGTGTGCGCTGTCATGCGGCGGGCAGCGAGTCTGCCCAACCAGAACGTGACCTTCTCGACTATGACTCCCATCCGGCGCCCTTTTGATACCCCTATTCGTGACCAGACACATGTTTTCAGTCCCTTCAAGCTTTCCCCAAGCTTTGGGTCTCCTAGACGCTCATAGGCGCAGGCTCACTTGGCATATTTAAGCTCATTTAATCACATAATTATTCTATTGGCAAATTTACATTTTTCTGCTTTGACTAGCTTTTGGGCTGGCTCACTTTAGAGTCTGAGTAGATTCCTAGAAGGTAAGCAAAGCGAATGACCACGAGATCAATCGCCATGAGAACACTATCTCTTGCCAGGTCGATTTTTGAGCCCTCGACCTCGTGCCAGTTAATAGCAATCTCGGAGATGGGGATGGACTTGCGCATGGCGATGATGAGCAGCTCGACATCGAAAATCCACCGCTCAGTATGCATGTAAGGGAAAATGTCTTTTGCGGCAGCTCTAGTGAACATTTTGAAGCCACACTGGGTGTCCCCAATCGTGCGGATGCCGAACACGTAGAGCAGGGTGTGCAGACCGTACATTAAAAAGTTGCGTATGAACGTGCGCTTAACGACGGCGTCGGATTTGACTAGATGAGCACGGCTACCAATAGCCACTGCCCGCCTAGTGTCGCCAATTGCAGCAGCCAGCAGCTGCGAGTCGGAGAACTTTGACGCGCCGTCGGCATCCGCGAACAGAATGAGCTCGCCCTGGGCATGCTTCACACCGTGGATCACGGCACCGCCCTTCCCGCGGTTCTCTGTGAGATTGATGATCCGGAGCTGGTCCTGCAGCAGCCGGTTCTTTGCTGCCCAGCGCAAAGCCACACCAACAGTGTCGTCTTTCGAAGCGTCGTTGACCAACACAAGCTCCCAGTCCTGGCCGTACTGCCTGTGAAGTTCGGGCAGCGCCTCATCAAGCATGATCTCAAGCCGTTCACTCTCATTATAACAGGGCACAACTACGGACAGCTTGACTTGCGCGGGGGTGTCTAGAGTGGGCAGCGGCTTTGGCGCTGTGGCAGTTCCATCGGCATTGAACGAAACGAATTGCAGCTCACTCGCAACTGCCGCCCGCGGCACATGGCTAAGCGCGTAGATACTGACATACAGTAGCACCACGAGTACCAGGGCTGCGGCGACATATGTTGAGACTGCCATTTAAAGAGTGGATTGGCGCCTAGCGTGTGTTTGAAAAAGTCAGCCCGCTGAGAGGGGGTGTTGCCGATTCAAAGAACCAAGGGTGTTGTGGCATAAAGGTTATCAAGAGGCCAACCGGGTGTTAAAAGTCTTGCCAAAGGGTGTTGGGACATAGTCTTTAAAATTTGGATTGCAGCTGACACTTCAATTCGGCTCAGGGTTTACTTGGTAACCTGGCCTGCTCCATAATATTATTACTGTAAAGGGTATTTAAGCTGACGTGCAGGATATGTGCATGACCCAGCTCTGACTCGGGACATTTGCCGGAGGATGTAATTTTTGTGGTTGCATGTACACAGTTAAGACCGCGAGTTGGGAACCCGCGTTGATTTTGAGACGGAAGCTTAACTTGCATATAAAAATGAATTGATAATTCTTACCCTTAAAATTATTTACTGGCGAAAGGAGCCATAAGACACCGAACTGTACTTCTTTGACTTGCAGAGCAGCCTGTAATCTACTTCCAAAACTGGGCTCCGGGATGCAAAGAACATGCCCTGCCCTAAGATTATTTTGGGTGGGGTTTACTCGGAGTTGAGCTCCGGATGCAACTAGGTGGTTTTAACCCCAAGAATATGGATATCAAAGGATATTTAAAAATTACACCATGGTTTGTCATCGGATCGTGCTGAATCCGTCCTCTGAGGAAGGATCACAAGTGGTCAAAGTTAAGCGTTACCACGATCTCTGGGCCTGCTCCTGAGGTTTACTAGCTCCATGCCCGGCCAGGGTGCGGTGCCTGCAGGGAGCTCAGCTGACTCAGTCGAATCAGGTCTCGAAAGACCATTCAACATCAGGGGGCGGAGCCCAAAGGCCCTGTTCGATCTGGCAGGGGGGCTGGCTAGTGCGCCTGGGGGGTGAGGGCCCAGCTGGCACTGAAATTTTCTTTTGATATCTGTACTGAAATGTGCAAATTAGGTGAAAAATTGTCTTCTTTGTAGGTCATAAATTCCGAGAAAACACATAACAGTCAAAGCTGTCGGCGAGCTCCCACAATGATGTCTGGAGCTGCAGGTGAGAGATTTCCTCGCTCCTGCATTGCATAACGGAGGGGAACTAATGCACATGTCATATGCTTTTTAAAAGTCTCCTTTTAGCGAAACGCATAATTCTGAAATCAGCCATACTTAATCCAATTTGGAACCCTGTAAATCCTAGTTTGGCAATCTAAAAACGTTCCTCGTGGCAACATTATACCCAGATCGAACTCATCCAAATGAACGCTCTCTTTGATACGGACTTGCGGCTCCATCATCATGGCCCACTGCCCACTCTTTTCTCAGAGCCAGACACATATGCTTGCGATATACCGATGGAACTTCCAGACGACTTCTCTTGCCACCTAAACTTTGAGTCCTCTGCCTCTCTGGGCCCGCGAATGCCTCGTTACACTCCAGCAGATCTCAACGTTAAGCTGGCTCCGGAAATTACAGCTATTCCGACGACGCCCGTTTTCGAAAAACGACAGCAGGATGTTATGACAGGTTTCAGCGAGTATTCTTTCGCTCCTCAGCCGGATGTTTTTACCTCTCAGCCAGCAGGCACTTTTTCCGACGCGTGGTCCCGAAAGCGGCCTTATGGCACTTTGGACTATCAGTACTTGGACCGGGACCAAATTGAACATATTGTATCTTCTAATGAAGGTGAATTTGTGGACACTGAATCTGCCTCGGAATCTTTCTCTGAAGTGAGCGAAGACGAAAAGTGGCAAGAGTCTGTCGTGCAGCTGGACATCCAGCCAACCCCGGCATGCCTCCCTGCCAGTCAGGCATGCCTCCCTGCGAGTGAGGCACCCCCGGCAGCTTGTCACGCGAGTGAAGCTAGCCAAGGTGCGCGCTGTCAGCCGGAAAAGGAAAATGAATTGTCTTGGCAGGTTGGTGGACAAAAGCCGCTGAAAAGGCTTAGGCTCGAATTTGCGAATGGTGTCGCGGCTGAAGTCACATACCCCATTGACAATCGGACGCTCTCGAAAGAAACGGGGCTGCAAATTCTTGATCCAAAGGGACCCCCCAGTGCCACGCCCGCTATGCTAAAATACATTGCAAATCTTGATCGCAAGATGAAACAAATGAAGGTGAACAAAGCCCGCGAAGAGCTTCAGCGGCGCCGCCGCGAAGAAGAGCGCCATCGCAGAGCTCTGCGGCGGGCTGTTCTGAAAGGCGAAGAGCTGCCCGAGCCAAACCAGACCCCTGGCGAGGCACTTGACTTGGCTGAAGAGTTGGTTGAAGAGGCGCCCGAAACACCAATTGATACCTGCCAGGATCTGCTCGATAAGCAAGGCGAGGCCATGCGGCTCAAAGAAATTGCCAAAATTGATACCCTTGACTACGGCCGGGTGAGCGCGGGCGAGGACGCCTGGAGTCGAGTCACCATTGTTGGAGTCGACGGAGATAAGGTCGGCGGGCTTGTGGTAGAGATTCCGCACACATTTGTCCAGCAGTCCTTAGAGTACCTGGCGACTCTTCATTTTCCGGCGGTTTTGCCAGCTGCCAAGCCGGCCAAAACAAAGCGGGCGCCAGTCAGCCCTTGCAGGTCCCAAACAATTTTGAGTCAGTTAGTTGGCGATGCCAAACTCTGGAAACAATGCATGCAGGAAATCCGTGGCGGCGTGCGGTGCAGGGCGAAAAAGTGCCCCAAAACTTTCAGCTGCCTCGCCGAGCTGGCTTTCCACTACGACACGAGTGCTGGAGAATGCCACGGACAGGGCACATTTCTGTGCAAGGACTCCGCCTGTCCGTGGGCGGTCGTAGGATTCTCCGTGCATAGTGAGCTGACTCGGCATGAGCGCGCTACACATAACGGTGACAGTTTTGACTGCCCTTCGTGCGGGAGAGAGTACACTCGTAAGGATAGCCTTAAGCGCCATCTAGTCAAGTGTGCCAATGGCACGACCATGGACGTATTTGCAGCGACAAAGTCGAGCAATTGGAGTCCTGAAACATTTTTGGCCGCTGTTGCATCACCAGGAGGGGGTTCAGCTATGTTCACGAGCCGGATATGTCGCACAGACAGTCTCAAGCTCCGGCAGAACCGAATTAATCAACTTGTGTTTGCAATGGCTGATCTCAGCCATGATTTTCTCATGAAACCCAGCTGATTGCGGGGGTTGTAGACTTAATTTTAGTTCCTTTTCGTTTTAGAGTCGCTTAATTTCTAATTCCCTATGTTATTTTTGGAGTAGTACCTCTATCAGCCTTACCCTCGCCCGGTTTGGTTCAGGGCTAACACCCCGTTATGCCCACTCAAAATCCTGGCCGGAACGATATAACCGAAAGCACCGAAAGCGGGGAGAACGTAGAAGTAGGGGCTCGATTAATTGTGTCATTTGCTAAAACAATTCGTGAGTTTTACGTATGCTCCGTGAATAAATTTGAGCATGGGATTGCTCACAGCTGTGATTTGCTCCAGGGAGTATAGTGTTGCAGATGGGCGATCAGACTGACTTTGGCCGACAAAAATTTGGTTGCTATTTGCCTGCCTTGACTATACAGACTGGACGGTTGCTGAATGCCCACCCTGGTATTATAGTTCGAATTATGAATTCGGGTTGCGAATTTCATAAAAAATCATATTTCAACTCTAGCTCCAGCTCTGCGGCTTGGCTGAGTATGTTAGCTTGCCCAGTGGCATTGCTCCGCCAACCCAATGCAAAATACTGCAGGCTGCATGTATGGGGCTAAATTTGGAACAGTGGCGTGGTGGCGTGAAGGTAGTGGCGCCCGCTCGTTTCGCCTCAAGCCGCAGCGAAACTAACCAAACTTAACTTGTTGGAATTAAAACAGACATTGCTACTGGATAAAATCCATAGCTAAAATTCCCGCGGGCATGGAGCTCGTCACCGCTCGTTTAGCAAATTTATCCCAATGTACTCGTATTGTCTCTTAATGACTCGCAAAAGTTCGGCCTTCATCTCGAGCACCCTTTATTATGCACATGTAGTTCAAAGTCTTCAAATACCGAAATAAACTTGCACCGGGCACCTCTACAATTCCATATATTCATATTGATCGACTTAACTAGCAATTATGGCCCTCTCATTGGTCTGCACAGCATGCTGGCTGGCTCACGTCATCGTCTTCTTTCAGAGAATCCGCTCCATCGTACATGCCGCCTATAAGTAATCCACCCAACCGTGCATGGGGAAACCATCTCCCAACTTTTTTTTCCACTTCCCCATTTGCACGCAATGAAAGTCACACCTCTCATTGCCGCCCTGTGGTTGCTCAAGGGATCCGTAGTCCTTGGCCACGAGGACAACATGGAAATGGATCATCCTGCGTCGCAAATGCCCGCTGCGACCGCCGGTGAAGAAATGGCTGGCGGGGATGCGCCGGCGATGCCCTCAATGAAGCCATCGCCCGCAAGTATGAAGGGCGGTCACCACCACGACCGGATGATTCTGAACAACCCGGACCTCGAGCCTCAGCAGCGTGCCTACTGGGAACAATACGATACCACAAACTATTTCAACTCGACCGAGGGTAGCAAGCCTGCATTGTTTACACATGCAATCCTTGCTTTCTTTGCATTCGGGATGTTATATCCAACATGTGTGCTCATGTCCACTAACCAGGCTTGCCAGTGGCTTTATTTGCCTTTGCAAACAGTTACAACGGCTTGCGGCCTCGTCTCGTTGCTGTTCCTCACCATCTATGCGACGACGGCCCCTGACCTGTATCCGGGTTCAATCTATGGGTCGTTCAGCCTGATTATGTTCTGCCTATTGATTGCCCACTGGGTCTCACTTGCTGTTAAGTCCATCGCCTCGTATATGGGTGTGATGGGCCGGCCCGACTCTGCGGATTATGCCTTGGCAAGTATGCAGCGTCCGTCCAGTGACTCAGGTCACCAGGTGAGTGACGACGGGCTCGACGACGATCTTGATCTTGATGCAGAGGCTTCGCTCGGCAATCTGGGCATCCAGCAATCCCGAAGCTCCCCGCTGCTCTCTAAAATGGCCCGCAACCCGATCCTCACAAAGCTTGCGGCTTCGTTCGGCAGGCTTGCTAGTATCGTGTTTGCCCTCACCAATATTCCCCTCTTTTTCCTGGGATTCGCATACCTGCTTGTTGGCATGGTAGTCGGCGAGGGAATGGGCAAGGGACACATGATTTTCGGCCTTTTGGCCCATCTCATCAAAGGCTTCATCTTTTTCTTGCTTGGATTCTGCGAGCTCGCACGCTACTGCGGCTTGTTCGCTAAGTACGGTATGGCCTGGAACCGTCGCCCCGAGGACGTATATCCTACTAAAAACCGGATCGTCCAGCCTACCTCGACGTCTTGGCTGAGCAAGCTCAAATTCTGGCCTGAAAAGCCGACAATAGAGTACATCCAGTCTCTGTGTATTTTTATCTACGGCTCGACTAATGTCTTCCTCGAGCATTTGGGCAACGACGATGGCATTTGGACCCACAAAGATATCCAGCACGCTTCGATCGCGTTTATGTTTATTGGCGGTGGTCTGTCGGGGCTGATCATTGAGTCTGAGTTCGTTCGCAAGTGCATTGCCTCTGCGTTCGGTGTCGAAGAGGGGGCTCGGTCCTACTACAATTTCAACCCCATGCCGGCTTTCACGGTCTTCTGGACGGGCGCGCTCATGTCCCGGCACGCCCAGGAAACCCCACTGTCGACAGAGATTCACATCCAATGGGGTACCATGCTGAGCCTCGCAGCGGTGCTACGACTCTCGACCTACGGTCTGCTGTTCTTGCGACCGGTCCCCGATGACGCCCAACCCCAGAAGCCGTTCACCGAGGTCCTCACGTCGTTCTGCCTGGTATGCGGTGGTCTCATCTTCATGTCCTCTAACCGCGAAACTGTCGAGGCCATGATGTACCGTGGTATCGACTCGATGTTTACTTTGAACGTTGCAGTCGGAATCAGCGCCTTGTTGATCAGCTTCGCTATCATGGCCTTTTCTATTAAGGGCATTGCTCTGAGCAGAGGCAAAGCCGCATATTAAATATTATTCCCAACGGCCCCGTCTGGGACGGAGGCAAGCTGTTTATTTCTCATGGTCATTGCACTTGTCCTTCTTTGTCTTACTTGTCCTGCCAGAACCGACATCCTGGAGCTTGTCCATAGTCTAATGCCACGTGAAAGTCTATTCAGCTGTGCTTGATGTTTTCTCGATGCTTAATGTTTTCGTAATTTTTAGCATTATTCTAAAGCTGATTCTCGTCGAAATCTTTACTCTGCAAGTGCTCGACCTCCGGGGCCCGGTAGTTTGACGATGAGATGCCTGTCCAGAACTTCTCGAATGGCTTGAGCAGGATAAATTGAATTTTGGCACGCCGGGAGTTGGGCGGTTCGCCATTGTGGGGCCGAAGATTGGCACGCCGCACTCTTTGCCGAGCATAGCCAATAATCACCATCATGAAGTAGAAGCGCACGAGTAGCACTAGTGTCGTAAATACAATTGTTACCGCAAGTTCCTGGCCGGCGGTTGCACTTTTCTTGAGCTTTTCAGGGTCCGTAGTAGCCCGCATTAGTAGCGGCACTGTTGGCGGATGGGTTGCCCGTGGCTTGGCCAGAGTGCTCTTCACAGTCTCAATGGCCGTTGCTGGAATCGACGAGATAGCTGATGTAGACGATGCAGATGGAACCGTTGAAGCCGCTGGCCCTTTGTTGATCGCATCGGCCTTTTTAATTCCAACAACGAACCAGTGGACAATAAAAAAAATAGTAAATCCAAGTGACACTAAAGTGTCCAACACGTAAAAATAAGCATATGCCAAACATAACAGCGGTCTCTTACGCCGGATTGCAAAATATCCCCATATACATGCCGGCAAAACCGCGAGCCCAAGCACATTTAAAATCCATTCCATCACCGTCAGCTTCCGGCCCGTAAACAGCGCACCAAGGCCATAAATAGAGCTTGCTTTATTGAAAACAGTGTAGCCGGCAATCATTTCCGCGCCAGCCTGGAGCGGCATACAGAAAAAAAAGGTTTTCGGCACTAGCGAAAACATGAGTGCCAAAATGCCCAAGGGAGGAGAATCGAGGTTTAGCTGACTGATAATCTTTTTTTTCCCCAAATATTTTTTTGTCACCTTGTCAAGCCTTTCTTGAACAGATTTTTTTGAAAAATGCCTGATGATTTGAGCAACATCATGGACAAAATGTCCGTGAGGGACGAAGACTTTTTCAAAAAAGGCACTAGGTCTGCAAAAAATTTATCCGGTGCCACCTCTGACCGGGCAAATCGTGCAACAACCGAACAGGTCCTGGACCCAAGAACACGGATGATTCTGTTTAGAATGATCAATCGAGGAATTTTCGACAGCTTTAGGGGATGTCTCTCTACTGGCAAAGAGGCAAATGTCTACAGAGCGACGACTGAGGAAGGAGAACAGCGAGCTGTCAAGGTGTATAAGACCTCCATTTTAGTGTTCAAAGATCGAGATCGGTACGTTACAGGAGAATTCCGGTTCAGGTTTGGTTACTCACGGCACAATCCTCGGAAAATGGTTAAGCTGTGGGCCGAAAAGGAAACACGGAACCTGAAACGGATCTGGAAAAGTGGAATTCCGGTACCTAAACCTCTTCATCTCAGTATGCACGTCTTGGTAATGGAATTTCTGGGCGACGAAGAAGGTTGGCCCTCTCCGAAACTCAAAGATGCTCAGATTGAACCAGATCGCTACGAATATCTGTACTTCCAATTGCTGGCGTACATGAGAATTTTATACCAGCAATGTCGACTGGTCCATGCTGATCTGTCAGAGTACAACATTCTTTATCATCAAGAAAAACTCTGGATTATTGATGTTTCCCAGTCAGTTGAGCATGATCATCCTTCGTCGCTAGAATTTTTGCGAATGGACATTAAAAATGTCAATGACTATTTCCAGCGGCAGAACGTCAAGCCATTTTCCGAGCGCCGGCTGTTTAAATTTATCACAATGCCTCAGCTCAAGGGTACCCCGCTTGAAACTGTCGACTACTTAATTGAACAGCTTCAAGCTTTGCCTGAAGAGTCTCTTACTGAGCAGGAGCTTGCCGACGATGTGGTTTTCCGATCAATCTACATTCCTAAAACCCTCAACGAAGTTTTCGACATTGATCGTGATGTTGAAAAGGTCCAGCAGGGTGAAGGCAATGATCTTATTTATAGGGATTTGCTGCAGGCCGGCGACCACAAGGCCGATGATGAAGACGACGATGATGATGAAGACGACGACGATGAGGATGAAGATGAAGATGAAGATGAAGATGAAGACGAAGACGACTCTGATGGATCTGATGAAGAAGAAGAGGAGGAGGAAATTACAGATGTTTGGGATGAGAATTGGGAGCATAGACCGGCTGCTGAGAGGAAATTTGTGGATAGAGACGCCAATAAAGAACGCAAGAAACAAGTCAAAGCAGACCGGAAAGAAAAGAGGGCTACAAAAATGAAAAAGAAGGAAAAGAAGAAGCTCATTGCCAACTCTAAAAGCAAAGGCAAGGCGAGAAAGTAAAGACGCAACTAAGGCGTAATAAATATCTAAGTAGGGTACTGACCAACTAGTCCTGCCATTTCCAGCAAAGCCCGATCTTCGGGATCATTATGGCGCCGCTGGTTTTTAATAAACTTCTCTTTGAGATGCAACTTGCGACTCTGCTCTTCGAGAGCATCTTTATCGCCAATCCCCCAAAGATCGATGTTATCAATAGCAAATCGATCTTCAAACGGCTCGTCCGGCGAGCTGAGTGATATCGAGTAGGCACCTCCTGGCCCTAACTGACGGAATACACCATATTCAAACGAGTTGTCAAGAACTAGCGAAACATTGCCTACCCGAACAGTTTGGTTTGCGTCGTCCTCCTTGGGTAGCGGCACACCGAAGCTTAACCCCTTGCGTAAGGAAAAATATGCATGATCCTTGGTGCCAATTGCATTGTAAACATTGAAATCTGGAGCGAGTTGAAGAAGCTTCGTTTGCGGATCACCAAAATTGCCGACTTGACGCCAGTCGCTGTGAATATAAACTGCGTAGGCGACCCGTTTGACATTACGAGTCTTGACACCTGAAAGCTTGGGCACAAAGTTGTCCAAAAGTGGGGTGGGTGATTGAACAAGTCGACCCGTCACTATAAGTAGCGAAGGCACTCGCCATTCGCGAACTTTGGAGTATAGTGCTTGCATGGAGAAGCCGTGCTCGCTTCCCCGGTACAGCTTGACCATTGTGTCCACATTCGGCCCCAATGACAACTTCAATTCGCAATAAAGATCACGCGGAATGTCTGGACGCTTATCTTCTAGAGGTGGCGGTGATTCACGATGCGGGTAGAGGACCTGATCGAAAATGATGCTGAAGGATTCCAAGATTCCCGGGTACAAATGTAGCAATTTCACGAAGGACGAGTATGAAATGACTGGGGCCTTGACGGCACGTATCAAGCGTTCGGCGGCAGATTTATCCTTTTTTGTAATGATGATTTCGTATTTGTCGGCGGGCGACTTGTCTGAAACTGTCACTAGCAATGTCCATAGGTCCAGTAAGTCCTGGTAAGCGATATAAAAATTGTCAACGGGAACAGATAAAACCGATGTTTCGACATTTGGCGGCGGACTACCCTGGCCTGTGGCGGCGATTGATAAAAAAATTAGTCGGTAGTAGTCGTCGGCCGAAAGGTTTAGCTCCTCAATGAGAGTGCCTCGGTAGAAGCCAAGTACTTTGGGAATATTTTTTGCAATATCAAGCCTTTCATAGAGTCCATTCGGGTAAGAAGCGAAGAATTGGGCGCTACGGAGGAAAACGTCGGCGCCCGTGATGCCTGCGATGCCCAAAATGGTTGGCAAGTTCTCGGCGGTTATCGACTGCTCCTTCAAACTTAATTTGTCAAGCTCGCTGAGCTTCCGGAGAGCCGATCGCGAGACTCTCAAACCCGGGTCGACTTTTGGCTGGTCAACGCTTTGACCCTGGCCCATCTCGCGAGTTTGAGTTTGTAATCGACGAGTTGAGAAGAAATCAGTACTGACAGCCTTTGGGTTTGGGTGAAACACTTCAAACAAAAACCAGGTGGGCGTCAAATCTGCGGCGGTCGTAGGCTACATGAGCAGGTATAGTCAAGCGGAGACCTCCATAAAATTAAACTAATGGATACTTGAACAAAGCCCCTTTATTAAAGCAAAATTTTCTAAAGGTGTGTCATTGGCTGCCTGCAAACTGAAACTGGCAGAAGCTCGAATGCATAACCGAGGTTCAATCGAACGGGCAATTTTTCTCAAAGACACCCCACGCAAGTATTTTCCAACAAAATCCATTCACAATTGAACAATTTTTCCGATTATTATGAGCTAGCACCCATTTAAATGATTCAATTCGCGCTGTCAAGGACGTCGACAAGCGTTGTCTAGGACCGTTCTGCAGTATGCGACTGCATCTCGTGACGTATGCCGAGCCAACTAGTAAACTTGCTTACAATATAAATGGGGCGAAAGGGGCAAGAGTCCTCCCTATAGGCAAAGTTTCCTAGAAAATGGGGTCAGTACTATCGTGCAACCGTAAAGACAGACCCGAAAAAGAAAGTGCTGTGACGGGCAGACCGCAACAAACCGGCACGCTGCCCACAAAGAGCAGTAAATCTGGAGCTAAATCCGCAGCGAAAACGAGCCCTAAATCCAGTCCACAGGGTCCAAAAGCTTTCATTTCTGAAGAGGATGTTGCCGCTCAGAAGCAATCCCAGGAGGGTCAATCTCAAAGGGCTCACCCTATGACTCGCCAGGAGACCATCTCAAGCACGGCTCCTCGGCGGCAGGTTCAACTCGACGTCGACGCGGATATTCCGGAGAATTTCAAGCTCTAACGGTCAACCCACTAAACTTTTATTTTAAACCGGCTGTGCCGCTGTATTTTATATACTTAGAATCGCAGAATCTTACTTCCACGAATGGTGAAAGAGTCTGTGCTCGTGAATAATATGCACTAAGAGTTATGTAGACTCTGAAGTCACTACTTAGATAAAAACTACTTGGTCACCCCAATTGTAGTCACCACTAGGACTTTGTTGTAGACTTGAATCTGGTTTTCTGTAATTTATGATGTAGTCACTCTCAAAATGTAGTAGCTACATGTTTGTTTTATGTATCTAGCTATGACAACAGAGTTTCAAGCCACAGAAATGATGACTGCATAAGCTAGCTAAAAAGCCGTTGAAAATCCCAAAGTTAGTCAGTCTCTGCTCATGTCGCTAACTCAGAAATCATTTTACGTTTTCGATTTGCCGCAAAAGCTGAAGGCCTCGCTCACTCCATTAAAGACTTTCTATGATGATGAGTCGGGATCAGAAAGCGACTCTGGCTCAGACGGGTTTTCGTCAGATTCTAGTTCCGAGTCAGAGGGATTCACGCCAGCCGCTAGCCATCTCACGCAGTATAAGGACGATTATGAAGATTTCGAGCACTGGAAAATGGTCAATCTCGCGCATATGAGCGGTTCACCATTTGTGTATTTTACAAGTGATTTATTGGCGGAAGACAAAGTACTGGGAGTCTACAAATCGGTGCTCGACAAAACCATGATCGTTGATCAGCCCGTCGAAAGTCTGGACGAGCTGGATCCAACTGGGAAAAGTGCCGTGCTGCTGGTAGGCGCGGGTCATTTTGCCGGGGCAATTTTTTCACATGTCCGTGGTAACCACAAAACGAATATTTCCAACCCTTACGCAAATATCACGGTTCTGGCTTCGAAATCCTTCCACCGCTATACAACCCGCCGGAAACAGGGTGGCGCTCAGGGTGCCAGCGACAATGCCAAAGGCAAAGCCAAATCTGCGGGCTCAAACATGCGTCGTCAGGGCGAGCTGGCGCTCAAGCAAGAAGTTCAGGAGCTTCTCGAGCTCTGGGCCCCACAGCTCAAAGAATGCCAACGGATATACGTCCGGGCTTCTGGTAGCCGTAATCGCCAGCTCATTATGGGATACCCCAAGGCGCCTATTGGTGCTGCCGACCAACGTGTAGCATCTATTCCGTTTGTGACCAAGCGGCCAACATTTGACGAGACCCGCCGAGTCTGGCTGCAAATCACAAAGGCCCAGGTCGTTGACAAGCCGAAGTTAGAGTTATCGGCAGAAACGGTACCCAAGCTGGTTGAGTCGAGTCCTAAACCGGATGCTCAGGAAGTTCCCAAACCAGCAGAGCCCATTGTCGAGCCCATCGTCAAGCTTTCCCAGCAAATTGTCGAAAATATCAAAAAGTCCAGGCTTGGTCCGCTCAAGCAAAATCTTGAAGAGGCCGGAAGCGTCGATTTTCGACTGGAACCTACGGCGAAATACCGGCCGTATCCAACACCACTGCTTTTAGCCGCAGCTTTGGAGAAAACTCATGTGATTTCTAGTTTGATTGAATGGGGAGCCGATCCGACAATCAAGGCTAGCTCCGGTAAAGCTTTATGGGATGTTGCTGGTGGTAAAAAGGCGCGAGAAGCTTTGCAGATTGCTCGGCATTCGCTTGGCGAGAAATGGAATTGGGATCAAGCTAAAGTTGGGCCAGCAAAATCCAAGGAAGACTTATTAGCGGAGGAAATGGCAGAAAAGCTGGCAATGCGTGAGAAAATGGAACGTGACTTACAACAAAGAGAAGCTGAACAGAAAGAAAAGCGGCTTGAAAAGCTCATAGCCAAACACGGCTCTGGACGGTACGTTGGCGGGGACAATCTAGGAACCAATGGGTTAAGCGAGCAAGAAAAACAATACATTGAGCGAGAACGCCGGGCGCGGGCCGCAGAGGCGAGACTTGCGCGGTTGACCAAAAAATAGCATTAATTAGTTACATTAAGAACGCACGTAATATTCGCTTTAGAAGACGCTAACATCTCGTCTGGCTCACAGATTGTTAGATTCTCATGATCACCTTGGTCTAGGGTGTTACAGAGCTGAGGTTGGTGGAAGGTAAACAGATCACGTAGCTGATCCTTTGTGAACTTGTCGGGCCCGGTATCCAAATCCAAAACAGTATTTGCCAGTCCACGTTTCGTGAGCTGTCGCTGAAATATTTTCTCGTCAATGGTGCCGGTGGTCAAAAATCTATAAATAAAAACCGGCCGCTTTTGGCCGTCTCGGAAAACACGGGCCATAGCTTGAAGGTCAATGGCTGGGTTCCAATCCGAATCCAAAAGGATCAGTCGTGACGCGCCAATCAAATTTAGACCGGCACCGCCACTACGAGCCGATAAAAGAAATGCAAATGACCGTTTGCTGCTCGTGCGGTTGAACAAGTCCACGAGCTGCTGGCGCTGGTCTTGCGGGGTAGAGCCGTCGAGTCTTAACCATTGTAGCTCCAGATTCGTGCACATTGTTTGCACTAAATCGAGCGTAGCCGTAGATCCAGAAACAATAACAACTTTTTCGCTGGTCTTGCTCGATAGCTGGCGCATAAAGTCGGCTAAAACTTGCAACTTGCCGCCACTTTTCTCTGCAGTAGATGCTCGCTCCAGCTTGTACTCGTCGGGCGCCAATAGAGTTGATGTTGCCGCTCGCCTCAGCATTGAAATGGCCCTGAGAACCTCACCTTGGCCACTACCATCCAAACAACCAGAAATCGCCCCTGAACTGATAATTGATTGGTACAACCTTGCCTGGCTTGCAAATGGCCGGCAAAAGACGATTTGCTCGGTTTTTGGTACCTGGACGTATTTTTCGAGCACCCTAAAATCGCGGCGAATCACGAACTCATTGACAATTTCTACAAGCTCTTCAGCCGCATCCTCGCCATTTTGAATGGCAAGTTCTGATGCACCTGGGCATCTCGATGCAGCAACGGGATCGCTGAATTTCCTAGTAAACTTGGCTACCGACCCAAAAATACCAGGATTTAAATAATCGGCCAGTGCATGAAACTCACCAAGGTTATTTTGAACAGGCGTGCCTGTCAGAATGATCCGGCGGTCACCAGAGATCGACGCAATTGCCTGTGCACATTTAGTATTCAAGGTCTTCAAACGGTGGCCTTCGTCACAAATCACAAGATCAAAGGGTTGCATTCCAGCTGCCAAATCGTCGGCAATGCGTACAATCCGCTCGTAACCGGCAATCATAACCTGATAAGTCTTGAATGAAGTTTTGAAAAAATTGGCAACGTCAGTATCCGGAGTAGCAGTAAATACTCCTATACGGGTCTCCCCCAGCCATTTCTTGAACTCGTTTTTCCAATTACGCAAAAGTGTCACGGGACATACCACTAAACAGTTTTTAATGATATTGGCTTTAAGCATACTGAAAATGAGTGCGATTGAAGTCAATGTTTTACCGAGCCCCATTTCGTCGGCTAACAAAGCACCCTGGCCATATGAATGGCGTTTACCAGTTACGCAGTCGAACAGAAAGTTCACTGCTTCGATTTGATGTGGTCTGAGATGCTCCATGAGTTCGCTATCAATCACTAAACCGTCCGAAACTACTGCTGCTGGTTTTCGTAGAGTTGTAGCTTGAGATTTTGGTGCAGACTGTGACATCAAATCTGTCACAGTAGGCAACTTCGCGATATTGGGGGCTTTTTTGGCCTGGGGTGCCATTGGAAGACCGACCCGCTTTACGGGCCCTACTCGAGGTAACGGGGCCGAGAGTAAATCCTCTAATGAGGTAGATTCAGATTTATTCTGAATACTGGCCCCCCTCGACACATTTTCCAATTTTAGAGAAGATTTTAGGGCCATTGGAGATCTCGGTTTCGGTTTCGGTTTCGACTGAGACGGTTGAGACGATTGAGACACTTTAGACACTTTAGACACTTGCGACGCTTGTGACGCTTGTGAAGCTTGTGACGACTTACTGGACAATTCAATCAGAGATCCAAGCTCACATTCGTAAATTCCACCACCGAATATGTCGCCCTCTGAGGCATTTTGACAAGAAATGCGGAACAGCGTTTTACTATCTGATTTCAACACCAAATTACCGGCATTCAACGTAGCCACGCCATCGCCCTCCCACGTTTTATTTTTTTTCCCAGACTTTTTCCGCCACAATGCCTGAAATACTAATTTACCTCCGCCATCACCATTGGGCTCGTCTACTGGCATCAAAGCGTTGGTCATTTTCGCGTTTAAACGCGATGGCTTTAATTCAAGTTCGTGACAATAGATCCTAAAATCACCCCGGAAACTTGGATCGGATTACTAATGGGCCCAACTCCCACTATAAAAAGTGCAGATAAACTTTTTCGTTCTTCATCAGTAGGTTATACTAATACTATTTGTATAACTTCGGGGCATCTACTATCTGGCGCCGCTCATCCGAGAGAGTCAGTGTAGAAAGTTGAGGGGGTCCTGGCACCTACGGGGTCTCTTCCGTTCCAGCCTCGTAGATTAACCCATTGTGTACTCGGCTCGTGGCTTTTCGCATTTTTCGATCAGCCCGGCGTATCACGGTGGTACATTTAGTTATTTATAAATAAATATTAAAGACTGATAAAGTCTTCATTGTTTGCCAAACTATTTTCTGGCGATGCCAAGTCTTCATCGACTTGGCTTTCGCTGTCAATTTCAAATTCGACTTCGCTTTCGCTCCCACTATCATTTTCACTCCCTAGTTCTGAATTTGAGTCCTCCTCGACACCTGGCGGCTCTGCCTCGGACTCGGCGGAACTCGCATGCGCTAAACTCTCCAATAAAGAGCTCACGCATACTTTGCTGTCTTCTACAACGGGCCCGGCGACAGAAACCGGCTGTGTCGTGCGAAGTACATGCTTTAGCGTACACTTTTGACGTGGGCATGTACCACCGGATTCCTCAAAATCAGGACAATGATAAATATGGCATTTGTGGCATCGGGCACCGGCATTGCACCATCCCTCTAAAGTGAATGCCCGACATGTCGGGGAGTCCCTCGATAATTCGGTCATGTGCGAATACTTGCAATCGTCCCGTGTGCATCGGCCCTTGGCAAAGTGACTACAAAGCGGAGCATTGTATTCGTTTGCTTCGTGGCTCAGTGTACAAGTCGGATCGCGGCATTCGCCCTTGAGACTCCTCCGACAAAGGGCTACTCTGGAAGGGTCGTGCTTGTATCGGCACGACTGGCCCTGAGCGCATGTTCCTGAAGTTAGTACAACTGCCCCAAACCGAGAGGGGGTTCCGTAGAGTCTGTGGCCCTTTGGCCACCTCTGCAGCTTACCTGTTCTAGTGAAAATCGAGCAATAACTGTCGATTTTCGGAGCCGAAGCTGTGTTGGGGCGATAACTGCTAGCAGAACGCGAGTATGGAGCGTGATACACTGCCCCTCGCCCGCTAGAACTGCCCCAATTGCCACCCCGACCACGGCCTCGGCCCCTGCCTCGTCCTCGCCCCCAGGCACCTCCTCGAGTACTATAGCTGGAGGTCGGCCCTGGGGAACTATTTTTTTGCTTGAATTTGTTGATCGCGCCGGCAAGTTGTGCTATTTCCTGTAATAGCGCATTGTTGTCGGTGGTAGTCATGAGGTTAACTTTTTGGTTTTGTCCCACTTTGATTTATTCATTCATATTGACTAAGTTGGAGGATGTCACAGGAGCTGGTCAGAATCCTCATAGACGAAGGTTACGACTCAACGACGGCAAATGAAATCGTTAAACTGGCCCACGAAAAGCCTGATGATGTTGCTCAGGAATATCTCGAGGAAATGATTGACAATACTGCGGCCATCACGAGGTATATTCGGTCTCGTGGACGCCCAAAGCCTCTTTCTCATTCTCGGAAAGAATCGCCTCCCGTAAAAAAGACTCAACCCCCCAAACCTTCTCAGAATCGACCCCTTGTGAATACGCAATGGAAAGTTGCTGGTAGTAGTGCAATGAGCGCTAGTAGTAGCCGCCAAGCAGAGCCTTATGCCCGCCCATTAGTCCAACGAGGAAGTGCACTCCACAAACAAATTGTGCAACATCAGTCGGCACCTAAACCCAAGTCTGATAAGGAGTTCACTAACCAAGTGAAGATCGAGTCTATTAAAGATCTGGATGCTGCAATCAAAAAGCTTGAACTTGACGATCCGGAGCGTCGACCATGCAATTGTATGGGGTCTCGCCACGGATTGTGCGATTTGGCTCCTAATTGTCTTAACTGCGGGCGGATAGTATGTGCAAAAGAAGGCTTGGGTCGCTGTTTAGGATGTGGAGACCAGCTGGTTGACAACGCAACGCTGGGGGTGATTTTCGGCGTTTTGAAAGGGGAACGGGATCAAATTATATCAACGATGGGTAAACGGGCTCTGAAATCTGCAAATATTGACCCAGAACTTGTACTTACCCCGTCAGTTCAGGACAGTTTCTCCAAAGCCCAGTCAAATATGGAGCGGCTTTTGGGCTACCAAGATAGTAGTGCTGTCCGAACCAAAATCATTGATCAAGCCGCTGACTTTGAAACCCCAAGTATGGGCACAAATATGTGGGCCTCTCCGCTGGAACAAGCTCGCCAGCTCAAAGAGCAGCAACGCCGAGAACGCCGGTCAGAGGAGACTCGCAAAATGCGCCGTGGCCAAGGCCGCAAAGTGATTAGCATTGATATTCGGGGTAACAAAGTTATTCAAACGGCTGAAGATGCCTATGAAACCGAAAGTGAGGAGTCTGAACCTGAAGAAGCCGAAAACGAGCACCAAGCTGATTTTGAGACCCAACCTACGGCATTTTATGATGCGTCGAGCCACACCAAGGTATTCATCAAGCCGGTTTACGACTTGGTTGAGCCCAAGCAGGAGTCCGTTCAATTAAATGAAGACAGAGTTGCACGTGACGACGAGGAGGTGCTGGCGTGGTGATACAACAACTGAAATCACAAAATGCAAACTATCCGTTATGCGCGCTGTGCTATTTATTCTACTAAATCTATTTGTATCTTTTGGGTCGTGCGCAGCTATTTTCAGCAAAGTATTGGTCCAGCTTAAACCAATTGAGAATGTCAAAATGTTTTTGCGCGACCACCCGCGACTCGCCCCGTCTATCAGCCATAATTTTTCGTTTGCAAATTTCCAGGGATTCAGTGGTTTATTTTCTGCGGAGCAGATGTATGAGCTCATCCACGACGTTCGGGTTTCGATTGTATCCAAAGATGGCGGCGTCGAGGCCAGCCAGGTCCAGAGCAACGCACCCCGCCATCTGAGCCGATTAACCCAGCGCCAGAAACTGCCGTCAGTATGCGAGGTTGATGCAGATCCTTTACACTATCCTTACGATACTAAGGGTCAGGAATCTATCGATGTATATGTTATTGATTCGGGAATAGCCACTGGCCACCCAGATTTTGGAGGACGAGCTAGGTTTGGCTACGACTTCACAGACGGTAATGGCGAGGATGAAAACGGACATGGTACACACGTTGCTGGAATTATTGGCTCGGACACATATGGTGTAGCAAAGGGAGTCAATTTAGTCTCAGTCAAAGTGCTGAAGAACGACGGATGCGGTGACTTATCGGACGTCATTGCCGGGATCAACTACGCTGTGGATCAATTCGATGCCAACCGGGGCACTCGGGGCGGCATTGTGAACCTCTCGTTTGGAACTGGGTATAACAGCGTCGTGAATGCAGCGGTAGAAGCAGCTGTAAGTGTAGGGTTGCCTGTTGTTGCAGCAGCGGGAAATTGGAACCGGCCCGCATGTATTACTTCACCAGGATCTTCACCGAGCGTCATAACGGTTGGTGCGATTGACGATGAGACAGATGGTATAGCGAGTTTCTCAAACTGGGGCAGCTGCGTGGACCTGTTTGCCAGTGGCGTTCAGGTTTGTAGTACATCTCACGATGGCAATGGCACCTCAATCATGAGTGGCACTTCGATGGCCGCTCCCGCTGTTACTGGGCTTTTGGCGCTGATTATGGGTCAGGGCTATAGCTATACAGAGGCATTGAACAAACTGTACGAGTTGGCAGTTGATGGAGCCATTGACGATGTGTCTTTGAAGACTCGACCCCAGAGCCCAAACCGGATTGCTCAATCCCCCTATACACTCTAATCAGGTTTGGATAAAAATAAAAATATATGCAGAGTCTAGTGTGGCGTTAAGCTTTAACGCAGGCAGCGAAACAGCGCGTTGGTGAGTCAAAATGCGGCGCTAGCATTATTTTGCATTTGGTGAACTGGCCGGGTACAACACGAAAAGAAAAAGTGGCTGTAGTGCATTAGAGTTACATCATTTACATAATGTTACGTAATTTATCTCCTTTCTTGAGTGGAAAACTTTGCAGGCAGGCGCAAACGATGTGCAGAAAATGTGGCGTTTTCACAGTATGTGTGGCTCACGGAGCAGTGTAACTTTAGCGAAAAGCAGAAACAGGGATAAAAAGCATTATTAACATCTATATACATCCCGATTGTTTCTTTAAACATTCCCTATACTTCAAATCCAGAACCATGCACTTCGTATTGAGTGCATTGGCGTCATACCCGGTTTGGGTTTGCTGACTTTGTCCCAGGACGAGGGCGGTTTTGGAAAAACGGGCCGAATCTTAGGCCCGAGAAGCGATCAAATCGGGCCGATACTGCGCAATCACCCAATAACTTGGTCCAGCAAGCTCGAAAAAAAAGATAATTTCCTAGACAATTGTCATAGTAGAGTAGTAGCCCCAATTTTTCTTCCGCGCAGGCCCTACGCTTCAAGAAAGAATTTTCGCATGCCTGCCGAGTACGGTCATGTAGGGAACGGGTTCGGGTCTTGTCGGCTGACGCAGCCACACTTATAAAGCGCCCGCCCAGGCTCGATTTTTGGCAAATCACTTAACAACTTAACATTTTCCAATGAAGCTCGCAAATCAGAGAGAAGTTAGTGAGTACAAGCAACACATTTTGATGGGTGGTATTCGCGGTGCAGCCCTTGGTGGCTGTGTATCTGCCACTTTGTGGCAGTTCTGGTTGCGCAAGAAGCCGTTCATGACTTCTGGATTTGTGAAGACGCTTACCCTTGCTACTCCGGTCCTGCTGTTCGGCGTGACCAACATGGAGATTGTGGGACGCGATTTCGAGATGCTCCACAACTACTATGAGGATGAAGAGGCTAGTGCCCGCTTGGTGAAGCCTGAGGAGCATACCTTGCTTACCTGGGCCAAGGAGAACCAGTACAAGCTCGTGGCTGGCGGCTGGGCAGCCAGTATGGTCGGATCATACTGGATTGTGAACCGTGACAAATACATGACCAAGAGCCAGAAGATTGTGCAAGCCCGTGTCTACGCACAGGGGTTGACTGTCATTATGTTGCTGGCAACCGTGTTCTTGTCGGCTGGCAAGAAAGAGACTACACGGGTTATCACTCCTTCGCAACAGGCTGATAGTTGGAAGGGCGATCTTAAGTTTGTCGAAGAGCACAAGGAGTAATTCAATTGCATTTTTTATTCACTGGTAGCAATATTGGCCACATATAATGAAGATTTTTAAATACGTCAACTTTCCAGTTATAGTTCACCCATATTGAAGTCACATTTCAGCTACGCCCTGAGTCCGTCTTGAGTCAGTCTTGAGTCACACCGGCAAGCTCGTTAAGTTTAGTGGCTAGCAAATTATTCCAGCCATTGCGAAACTCTGGGGACTGAGCCATCAAGAGTGCCTCTACTGTCTCGTAGTGAATTTCCCGTGGCGATTCGCAATGACTGATGACTGATTGATCGACATTTGGATCGAGTATTCTCCAGCCGGCGTTTGTGAGCTCAGTTGTAAACTGTTTGCCCTCTAAAGTCACTACAGCCACTTGGTTTGGGCCTATTTTGTCTACTGAAGACAATAGTGGTTTGTAGTCTTCAAACTGTTGTAGTTCTTCACTGAACAACGACATGGTTGGGCGGAGCGAGAGCTTAATAAGTTTGCATGGTTTTGCAGGCAGTGGCCACTGGATACTGGCTAGTTAGTAGATAATCAGTGGTCTATAAGGCAGATCATTAGACATCGTCAAATGCCAAAGGCAAGCAATACCTATAATCCAGCCAAGAGAAAGCTGGCTGCTCGCCTTCTGGATCTATGCCCTTACCCAAGATAAAAACAAGTAGAGCGTTCATGGAATTTATTATCTAATCAGGATAGTAAAAGGTCCTCTGAAAAAAATATCGCTTGTAACCTCACCGAGGACAACATCACCTCCCTCTCCAACCACACACAAACTATGACGTCCCTGCAACCCCCAGCGGACTTGGGACAGCTTCTTCAGAATTTGCAGTCTCCTGATAATGGGCTGCGTTCAGGGGCCGAGCAAATGCTCATGACAGAGTGGGTTGGCGGCGGACCAGACCGCCAAAGCGCCCTGCTCCTCAATCTGGCCCAGCTCGCTGCTGCTGGCCCAGACTCCAGCCGAGCATTCGCTGCAGTGTTGCTGCGTCGGTATGGTATCAAGCTCGCGCCGGAAACTAAAACTCTCGACCGCCTGTTTGATGTTATCTCCCCTACGACCCGTGGCCAAATCCGCCAGCTTCTGCTTCAGGCAATGCTTATGCCCGAGCAGCCACTACAGGTACGTCACAAAATTGCCGATGCCGTTGCAGAGTTTGCCCGCCGCCAAGGCGAGGCCACCGAGCCGTGGCCAGAGCTCCTCAGCGCCCTGTTTGAGGCCTCCAAGAACCCCAATCCGGAAATCCGCCAGTGCGCGTTCCGCGTGTTTGCTGCCGCTCCTGAGATCCTCGAGAGCAGCAAAGAAGTCATACCTGAAGCCTCAAAAGTTCTGCATGCTGGTTTCGACGACAGCAGCAACAGCGTCCGTATTTCGGCCGTCACGGCCTTTTCTGCATTCTTCCAACTCCTTGATCGCTCGACCTGGACGATCTTTAAGCCCATGCTGCCCAGCCTGCTAAGAGTTATGGAGCCTCTGCGCCAGCAGTATCAAACCGAAGAACTCACGGCGGTGCTCGAGTCGCTTATCGAGCTGGTCCAGCTGGCGCCCAAGATGTTTATTCCCGTGTTCAAGGACGTTATCGAGTTCTCAGTGGCAGTTGCCGGTGATAAGGAAATGGATGAAAACACCCGGCTGTCCGCGTTAGAATTTGCCGTATCGTTCGCTGATGAGGCGCCCAATATGTGCAAGGCCGAACCGACCTATATTGAAAAGCTCATTCTCCAGTGTCTGTCAATGCTCATGGAAGTCGGTCAGGACGATGATGATGCTGCGGACTGGAACAACGAAAATGATCCCCAAGCAGACGAAGAGGATGTGCATCTGGCGGCCAAGTCGTCACTGGACCGCATGGCGCTGAAACTCGGCGGCGAGGCCATGGTGCCACCGCTGTTCTTCTATCTGCCGAAAATGTTGGAGTCTTCGGAGTGGCGCCAGCGTCATGGTGCACTTATGGCCATCTCTAACGTCGCCGAGGGTTGTCGCGACGTCATGATAACCGAGTGCAGCAAGTTGCTCGACTTTATCCTGCCACTGCTCGCTGACCCGCACAGCCGCGTACAATGGGCTGCCTGCAACGCTATCGGACAGCTCTCGACCGATTTTGCTCCCGACATTCAGAAAAAGTACGGTGACCGCGTCCTGCCTGCCCTTATCAGTAAGCTCTCAAATGAATCTACATTCCGGGTTCAGGCCCACGCCGCTGCTGCCATTGTCAATTTCTGCGAGCATGCCTCCAAGGAAGTCATGGACGGCTACCTCGACGACATATTTTCTCGGCTGTTGCAGCTTCTCCAGGGCCCGAAACGCTACGTTCAGGAGCAAGTTCTGACCACCATTGGCGTTGTTGCGGATGCCGCCGAGCAAAAATTCTCAAAATACTATGACACCCTCATGCCCCTCATCCTCAGCATCATGAAGGCAGACACTGGCACCGAGTACCGTCTTCTCAAGGCCAAGGCCATTGAGTGCACAACCCTGCTCGCCGTAGCTGTGGGAAAGGAAAAATTCGAGCCCAACTTCCATGAGGTCGTCCAGTTGTTTGCCGCTATCCAGCAGCAGGCTCTCGACGACGACCCCTGCCAGTCTTATCTTGTCCAGGCCTGGGGTCGCCTCTGTCGCATCATGGGTACGTCGTTCCTGCCCTGTTTGACAGGCGTTATGCCTCCGCTGCTGCAAATCGCCAAAACCCAGGCAGACTGCCACCTTCTCGACGAAGACCAGGCAGCGTTAATAGATGGCAATGGCGGCTGGGAGGTCATCCAAGCCTCTGGCCAGCTTGTGGGTATCCACACTGCGCCATTCGAGGAAAAGGCCAACGCACTCGCTTTGCTGAGTGTTTATGCAAACGAGCTCGGTGCCGATTTCTATCCTTACGTGCCTGAAATCCTCAACGAAATTGCCATTCCCAGCCTGTCGTTTTACTATTACGACGAGGTGCGATTCGCGGCCTGCCATCTCATTCCCCATCTTGTTGCATCGGCTCAGCATGCGGCTAGCCGCAATACTGGCAACGAGCAAGCAGCTAAAAATGCTCCAGAGGTTCTGCAAACCTGGCTGCCATGCCTTGAGAAGATGCTCCAGCTCATTGAGAGCGATGAGGCTCCCAGAGTTGTTGCTGAAATGATCACGGCCATGTACCACTGCGTTCTGCTGATTGGTCCGGCAGGCTTACCACTTCCTGCCGTCGAGTCACTTATGGACACTATTCTGGTGTCTTTGACTGACCTTCAAGACCGGCTGGCCGCCCGGGATGCCGCGGAAAATGACGAGTTCATCGAGGATATCGAAGAGGAGGATGCCGAGCAGGCCGATGAAGAGCTCATCGATGCACTCAACAAAATTATCCATGCTCTGGTCAAGACCTACAAGGCGGAGATTCTGCCCCAGCTCGAACGCATTTTGCCTCAGGTAGTTGCCCATCTCACTTCGTCAAACGACGATCTTCGAGAATGGGCCCTTTTCGTGGTTAACGACCTTATTGAGTATACGGGCCCGGCGTCCGAAAAATACATCGAAATCATGCGAGCACCACTCGTAGAGTCGCTCGTTCACTCCAATGCCCGCATTCGCCAGGCCGCCGCTTACGGACTCGGTGTCGCCGCTCAGTATGGAGGCGAGCAGTCAGCTCAAATGAGCGTAGCCAGTCTTCAGCAGCTATTTGCACTGGCAAATGCTCCCGAGTCCCGCAACGAAGAGAACATCGAGGCAACAGAGAGCGCGATTGGCGCGATTGGCAAGATCTTGCGCACTCATGGCGCTTTGCTTGGAGCTCAGCGGGATATGGCGATCACGGAGTGGATTAAGACTCTGCCAATCGTCGAAGACAATGAAGCAGCGCCGTTCGCATACCTGTTTTTGGCCGATCTCATTGACCAAAAACACCCGGGTGTGCAGCAACAAATCCCTAAAGTGTTTTATGCTATCTCTCAAGCTCTCGTGGCCGGCGTTCTGACTGGCAAGCGTGCTGATCGGGTCGTGCAAGCGACTCAGAATCTCCTAGGCCAGTTGCAACAAAACGAAGCAATGGAACTCTTCAACCAGTTGCCGCCAAGCGACCAAGCCGTCATTCAGCGCTACTTCCAGTAGCATTGCTCAAAAGGCTCTCATTTGAATGTGCATTCAAAATGATAAAGTGCCATACTTGTTAAGTTATATAGAAATAATCTGCCATGACTATCGATGATATCAAGGCTCTTTTATCACCTATTGCTGACATCATTCTTTTTTCTCCCATTAGGCTTTAATCGAAAAAAAGTTTTTTTCAGCTCGTTCCTGGGTCTACAAGAATTGCACAATGGGGTTGAGTTTAGCAGGTTCTTCTAAAAAGGACAAAATTGGATTCGATCCACGGAACACCACCTGGTCCAATGACACTGACCGTTTCGGCCACCAGCATATGATCAATATGGGCTGGAAACCTGGTCAAGGTCTAGGCAAAACTGTGAAAGGTAACATCGAACATGTTAAAGTCAAAGTGAAAGCCGATAATGTTGGTCTAGGACGTCCCACTAAGGACGATACGCCTACTGGCCTTGATGTTTTCCAGCGCATTCTAGGTAAGCTTAACGGCGAAGAGGAGAAAGTCAACCGTCAACTCAATGAGAAAATGAAGATGACTGGAGTGTTTCTTAATTTTGTTTATGGCGGAGTTTTGGAAGGTACAGTTGAAAAGATGAATTTAACAGAGCCGAAAGCCGTCAAGAGACAAGCTCCTGATTCTGAGCCTGAGCAGGTGACCAAGAAGTCTCGCAAAGACAAGAAAGAAAAGAAGGAAAAGAAGGAAAAGAAGGAAAAGAAGGACAAGAAGGAGAAGAAAGAGGCCAAAGATAAGAAGGCGGCCAAAGATAAGAAGGGATCCAAAGACAAGAAGCAAAAGAAGGATAAGGAAGATAAGAATCAAAAGAAAGATAAGAAAACAAGAGAGGATTCTCCTAAGAGCGATTCCAAAACTCCGTCCCCTGCTCCTATGGGAATCCGAGCTACGCGAAGTCGGTTTATTGCGATGAAACGCCAAGCGACTACCGACGAAAAGAGTCTCAAAGAGATTCTGATGCTCACATAGTAATTTATTTATGACATATATGCAAATCTAATCAACCCTGCTTGAAAGTCGAAACGTGGCTCAAAAACTTGCTTAATATATATATATATGGACTTCTATGAGACTGTTTAAATAATTAATTCTTGTCCAAAGTTAAAACAGAGTGCGTATCGGAATCACTCACATCGCTGACCTTCTTACCCTCCACGATAAATGACTCGTGAGTGGTAGTACTTCGGCTAGGAGCATCGGGGTCCTTGGATACAAGATGTACCAAATGTCCACCATTTTCACCCTTCTTTTCAACGCCACTGAGGACCTCGGCATCCATGGGCAGCTCGATACTGAGTTTGGGTCCATTGTACCACTTACGGGCCCAGCCGTAGTAGTAGATAAGACTGCCACCCCACACAAAGACTGAGATAACGACAGTATAGTTCATTGTCTCGGCATCTGGGTGTTTGACTGACGGGAACATAGAAAGCGCACAGATACACAGCAAAGAGTAGATTGATGAAATCCATCCAATGACCCTTGATATTTTGTGGCCCATGAAGAAAGGTCCAGGGACAAATGCATCGGGATCGTAATTCAATACACGGAAAAAGATAGGCATGGCCCAAGACAGCTGAAGCGCGGAAATAGCCAACGAAAAAATAGCGTCAGCCGCGACCTCATTGACAAGAATAAGTAGGCCAATGATGAGAGCGATAGCGCAGGCAAAAATAATAGCATTGATGGGGAGTCCGCGAGTTACCTTCTTAACCCAGCCCGAGAAAGGCAAGCAGTCGTCACGAGCAAACGCCCAGGTCTGGCGAGAGACCGACATGACGGAGCTCAGACCCATGCACCACTGGATGACGGCAAAGATAGACATCATTCCGATAGCCCACTTGGATCCGAGCGAGTCCTGAATGATCTGAGCCATAGGGTTGCCCGTGGGTGTGTTGATAACAGCCTGGAAGTCCGGGTTAATGACGGCAGCGAGAACAGCCATGACGACAAAGCCCAAAATCCAGCACAGACCAACCGACATAAGAATGCCGAAGGGCACAGCGACGGGGGCATTGGAGGCTTCTTCAGACATGTGGATACACGAGTCGTGGGAACTCACACACCAAATGGCAGCGAGCCAAGACAGGAACCAACTCCAGCCAATAGGCCAGTCGGTGCCATTGGTGCTGTTGCTGAAGACAAAGGAGCCGCTGTTGAGTGACTTGCCCTGGTGCTTGACACCAACTGGCAGCGCAATGCAGATAACGAAGATGACGGCCATGTTGAGCACAATGGTGAAGGTTTGGATCTGGCTGAGATAGCGGCTGGGCAGAAGGGAGACTATGCCCTGGGTGACGATAGCCGCGGCAAAGACACCATAGACGTGGCTATCTTTGGGCTCATAAGAGGGCACACCCATCTGGACACAGGACAGGATCTGGCTGGCAAAACCATAGTCGATACTTCCCAAACTTGCCATGAGACCAAGTGTATTTGTGTAGCCGCACAAGAAGGACATGGGGGAGGCAATTTTCTTTGGTGCAAACTTATGGGTCCACCAGTATAGGCCACCAGCAGTGGGCATGGCTGATGCGAACTCACTGAGGTTCAGACCAATGCAAAAAATGAAAAAAATTGGAACAAACCAGCCCCAGGTCATACCAATACCGCCAGCGTACAGCGAGTAGCCAAGGACCGAGGCAATAGAGGGTACGAGCGACATGATGGAAAAACTCACACCAAAAATTTGGAGAGGCGAAAATTCGCGGGCTAGCTCGGGCTCATAGCCCATATTCATGAGAAGCTCGTCGTCGTTCGTAGCTCGTTGATGGCTGACACTTGGTTCACTCATTGTGCTTTCGCGGGGAGGTTTAAGAAGAGTGTCAGGATACTGGTCTGGCAAAAATTTTGATAAAACTGCTTGCAACAAACTGCTTGCACCAAACTACTTCGGACAATCATATATATCCTTTCAAACCTTGGGGCCCTTGCCCCGTATCTCCACACTGATAACCCTTATCAGTCTCGATTAGGAAGCTCAAACCTCGTCGATCGTGCATCTTTTGGGTATCTGAGGTGTAAAGAGTGATGGGGACATTTTGGGCTTTATTCGCGCCGAAACGAGGCCGGCAAAGTGGCCGTAAATACACTACAATTCATATCCGTGCTGCAGCTTACTTGGCTAGTCATGTATGACACCCCCAATCTCACAATGCAGGGTAGCTCTAGACTTCCGTGAAGCGGGGCACAACGCCTACGGCGATCGATCAATGCTCGGAACTTTCGCCGGTTTCGGGGGATCTTTTCAGCAGTCAGAAAGGACAACGACCCCCTATATTTTGATCCTGAGCTTTGGCACTCTTCTATGACTTGCACCTGGCTGGAGAAACTTCGAGTTGGGTCAATCTCTAGCGGGTCCCTAGCCATCTGAAGGGGTCCTAAGGGAAAAAAAAGCTGCAAGACATTACCCTAGCCTCTGGGAAGCCTTTGATCCGCCTCTAAAAACTCGCTGTATTGAGTTAGCAATACTTTTCCAAGATATTCAAAGTACTACATAGGATAGCAACCAATGTATGTATTGGGTTTGTAGTTTACAATACTGAGGATACTGCACTATACCTCGCTAGTTCACACTTGCAAATATTTGTCCTAACCCTATTCGATAACCTCGCATCTGCAGTTAGGCGTTTCGCAGTTTTGGAAGGCTTCGCAGTGGTAGGAAAAAGATACATGGAATCTTTGTAAACGCGGCTACTCGGTCATTTTGGCATTTCGGGTCTTGAATCCAGCCCTAAATGACACTTTATGAAGTCATTCAACATTAGTATTGATCTAGAATAAATTAACCCTCTCGAGCACGGTCACGTGGGTAGAGTGTGCATAGTCGGAGAGGAATCTGGCTACGAGCAAAAAAGCTCTAAAATGGTTCCCTTTGTATCTAAACTTGGGTTGTTCATATCTGTAATCAGTTAAAGTCGGCTATGCTGTGCTTGTCGAGTCTGCGTTACAGAGCATTATCTATCACGGCGTTGCGAAGCATAGTGGGACATCCTGCATATAGCCGAGCGTTCGAGGCTAGGTGGTCGATTGATCGCCCAATCCAAGCTGCCTAAAGGGGAAAGTCAATGCATAGAATTCTAGTCGGATCCAACTCCAGCTCAACGGATCCGGTCAAATGAGCAACTGGATGTCGCAACCCTCGTAGTGTTCATGGAGGTGCTCAGATATGCATGATGCACAAACACCCAGCTCGCTTCGTGTATGTCGTGGCAAAAGCGTTGAGTTTAGAAGCGGGGGTCAAGGGCGGTATGCCTAATCGAAATACAGATCAAATGGAGAAGGTCATTGCGGATCCGCTAGATTATCTAGTTATCCTGTAAGTTGTGTTCAATAACCAGGCAAAGCGGGGTTTACCCCGCTAGACCTAGTCATTGTTATGCCACCAGCTTATGCTTGCTAAGGGTGAAGAGGTGCTTCTCTGGCTAACTCTTCCTTGCGAATGTACTATAAATTGATACACGATAATGCTGAATACTAGTCGACACGTGATACAGAATGCGCCACCACTTGCCGATATGTTAGCCAGGCTCCAACCTCTACCACCGAACCCGCGATAAACGGAAGCCTAAATGGTGCTAAATACCACAAGTATATAAATGGTTACAAAGACAGATCAAAGGAGTTCAACTGAAATATTTTATCGTCTGTATCGTAAGCTTCACCCACGAGACCTTTAATAACCAAAATCGTAGCATCAATACTGTCGTAGGCAAGTTCTGCAACTGCAAGGGCCGCTAAACGTAATCTGCCATCGTGAGTACCGTAAAGGCTTGTGGCCAGATCAAAAATTGAATGATTTGGCGCATACTCCTTCATGGCTGAGGAAATATGTTGCCATTGCCGCAGGGAGAGCCCTGCTGGCGTAATGGAAGGAAGAGCAGATTTTGTTAGCAGGGCGTTGGCCGTCATGAAGAACACGGCATAGGTACTCGAAAGTTGTTCCAAATCTGTCAGTCCAATCTCCCACATCATTTTTCGGAGTTCCAAAGGGTCATCTACCTTATTCAAGAGTACCAATATCATCGATTGAAGCGAGATGATCTCTCGCTGCATTGTGATCAAAAACTTGTAGCGTTTGGATGGCCAAACACCCGTGAAAGTCGGCTCATACTTCATCATTGATGCAACTTGACTCACTTTTAGAAGGCTGGAGGATAACTCCTTGAATTTGCGTCGAATAGGGTCGGACCGGCGCTTAACATGCACGTTAGGGTCATCAAGTCTCTGGAGACCGAAGCTGGTTACTGACGACAAAAGCTCACCAAGCTCATGTTGATTTCGACTGAGAACCTCACGAATAGCCTGTTTTCCAAAACAGGGGGAAGGGAATAGAGTGAAGATAAAGCCTAAGGAAACACCAATCACCGCTGTCACAAATCTTATCCAGCAGGTTCTCCAACCATGACCAAGGCGAGCACCTGCTAGTGGGGCATAGGTTGTTTCCCAGCTGTTTCCCACCACTACTACTGAAGTGACGCTGAGCATAACAGTTCCAAGAGTAGTACGGTTTGTGTTAAAATGACGGTGCATGGCAATGATAATAAAGCCACCTGCACAGGCACAGGCGAGACCATAAGGATTGCCATGGCCGCTTCCGGATGAAATATACCAAATAACCATACCAAGTATACATCCCCAAAAAGATGCGTATATCCGTGATACAAATCCATAGGCACCATCTACTGCCTGCCTGGAGATCGTCATAACAAAGATGATTGTCACCCACACTTCGTGGTACGCGAGGCTGAAGGCTATTGTTTGTCGCACAAAGACAGTAGTAAATGGAAGCAGTGCAGCAAATGCGCGCTTTGTATTAAACATGACGATAGGACTGAGGAACCATTTACCGACTTTCTCAAGGTTCAGGCAAATTTGATGCAATCGTGTCTTGGGTAGTGAGACATCAGGATCGCGAGAGTCTACTTGATGGACCGGCTTGAAATCTGCAACCTCTAATTGCTCAGAAGTATCCGCCCCGAGCCCAAATAACTCGATACCGATAGACTTTGCTCTAGTTTTCTTGAAAGGATGGAGCCACCGAGGCTTTGGTTGAATATCATCGAGGTGACAGCAGTATCTGGCAAGACGATGAACACGGTTGATATACTCGCTTGTGGTTGTATTCAGTAAGGCATCCTGGGACAGAATGAACAAACAAGCACCGCTTGCTTTCCGAGTCAACCCTTCAATAGTGCTCCGATAGTCTGGAAAGCTCTTCACAAGTTCAGCGTGACAGTTTTCCAATGACTTAATAGAGGCCATAAGCGACTCTTTGCGTGATTCCTGGGCCTTTTCGCGTTTTGATCTAGAGCTTGGAAAAGCACAAGCCCATAATCTATACTTGTTGGCCTCTTCGAGCCACAATGCAACTTCACCAAGCAGAGAGGTGGCTGATTCAAGAGCCGCGCGATAGTGTGACAGAATGAGTGAATAAAACTCGTCCAATTCTTCAATCGTAAACTCGCGAAGTGCTGCATTCTCCTGTTCATGCCATAATTTGTTGGATCGATACTCGAAGCGACCCGCAGGCTTATACTTTTGCGCGGCATACTTGCTGAAGTGGCCCAGTTTATGTATATGATGCCGGTGATGTTCCTGTTCTTCAACGTTAACTTTCTCATCCTTCAAAACCGCTGTTTTTACAATATCGTAAAGGACCTCTTTGCGGTTCTGGATATTGACCAGAAAGAAATGTATGCTATTAAGGCCGAGAAGAACCTCACGAATTCGGGATCTGAACTCTCCAATATCACCTGAATCAAGTCGCGAATAAGAAACCTCTAGCTTGAGCATCAACCCATCGATATCGTGCTTGAAAAATTGACTCGACAAAGCAAGACACTTGCGGCCGATTGTACTGTAAGTCTCCTTGAAGGTTTCGCTTGACGGTTTTTGCTTGAGTGCCTGTCCAAAAAAATTGTCCGCCTCTGCCTTAGTGCCTTTGGTGACACTTGCTATAACATCGACGTATTTTTCATTGGATGTTACTGGGAAGACCAGGAGGCAAGCTAGGATCTTCAGCGCAAAAGCGAAGTAAGCTGCGATAACTGAAGACCGGTACGAGGGCCAAAAGTTCATATAGGGTGTCGCATTATGCGTGGCAACGGTAGGTAGGGTTGTCAGGAGAAGAATATTTAACGGGAGCTTGAAGAATGTCGGGTTGTATTGCTCGAATAGGCCGGGTATCCAAATAGTCACAACGATAGCGAACATGGTGATAATAGATACATCAATTCGCAAAAATCGACCGTTAACAATCTCGTCCTGAAGGCATTTGAAGTCTCCAGCCGCGCAGACCCCTTCGGCTACGAGCTCTGCCATAACACTTTCTTTTGTGGGGAAGCCCCGGACTGCCCACTGAATAACTAGGCCGACATAGGCACATAAAAGACCCCATGCCATAAATGAGGCCTCGATTAAACAAGAAATTGTGCCGTATGTGATGGACATTCCTCCTGATCCTAAAACTAAGCCGAGTAGAGGTAACATGTATGAGCTGCTGCCGATCCACCGCTGTGAAGGTAGGATAGACATCAACAGAACACCGATCCAGGCACATAACCATGTTCGGAAAACGATTTTCAAAGATTTGATATCTATGCGGAAAAAGTCAGGTTTGTAAATTTGTTTGGCAGCACGTAAAATGGTATCGAGAAGCCCCCTCATAATATGGGGCGCTTTCTCGTCTTCTCCTTCTTCAATTTCATCCAAATGTTTCTCAATGAGTGCATTGGAACTCTTTACACGGGACCCGGAATTGAGTATCTTCAGGCCTGGAGGGACTTCTTCATCAGCCTCGTTAGGTGGTGGAAAGACCCCACTTCCAGTTCCAGTTTGAGACCTCGGCACAGCGGATTTGCGACGTCTTCCACTATCTCGGCCTGTGGTTGAAGCAGAGCCCCGTCGACTAGCCGGCACTGAGTTCGACCGATCGGCATTTGAGCTCGAAGACAACTTTCGACTTAATCTTCTCCGCAAGGGTACAACTTCATCGTCTTCACTATCCGATACCGGTGGGGAGTCGGTTGACAGTGCGTCTGGATTTCTATCTTTAAGAGGACCGCTAGCATTTGAATTTGGGTTCCAGCCGGGGCTTATCGCCGAAGCACTCTCGCTTAGTTGCACATTAGACGATGACTCGATACGGGCTTCTAAATCTCCATTTTCTGGTTTATCGTCTTCGAATCTCTGCCCGCTTCCAGTCATTTGGCGAGGGCATAACGGAGTTAGCAAGGATCAGTGCTGAGGTATTGTCTTATTGTCTTATCTTGGCTGCAGGGTTGTTGCAGGGCCGTTACCCAAGTGGTGTACGTGAGCCTTGAATTTGACAGAAGTCACGTGACTCTCTCTTGATCTGGACGTGCAGTAACAAGGCCTACTACCTAGACTACTGATGGTCGCTGAGGAATGTATAGAAACTACTGAAATAATGTCGTGGCTAATTTTTTGGGCGGTGACTCTGGAAAGGAAGTAGCTGAAATCACTATGATAGTCCTACATTCTTTCTTTCAAAGTGGGCCCAAAAATTTAGTTGCTGGGCCGATTTCACGAGGTGGGCTACGAGTCAAGAGTTCAGGGTTCAGGGTTCAGAGTTCATAATCGGCGTTCGGATAGCCTTACGCTAGTCAATTAGCATTCCTGGGGTGCGTGATAAAGGTCCGAGCAAACTGAAACTAATTGCAAATAGCTGAAAGTTACTGAAAATAATTGATGATCCCTGAAAATAACTGAAAATAACTGAAAACACTGTACTAATCTTATTACAAGAAAGAGCCACAACAAGGAAAACAATCCAACTACTGGCGCCCTCAATCAATCTAACTGGCTACTAGGCTATTGAAGCTATCGGAAGTTGGTAAGACCTTGTGAGGTTCAAGAAAACACCTCTTCATTACCCACAATTCCACTTACTTGCCCTCACAAGTCTGTTCTACGTGATTGTTCACTCAAGCTTTCCCTGCCAAGTCTCGTTTTATTCATTTTTATGTTTGTAAATTCGTAGTGACGGCGCTGTAGATACTGATATCGACAAACAGGATGTTAGTTTTGGTACAACGAAACTAGTCTAGAGCCTTTTTTTGAGTTTACTTTTTTTACACAACGGTATTCAGCTCTCCCCTGGCTATAATTACCGACTCTTGAACACTATTAAGATTTTCTATAGGCTTTGGCAAACCGACGTACGTCGGGTTTGCTAGGAGGAATCTATTTTTGGTTACTGTGACAACGGGTAAGGGCATTCCGGACGATAACCGACTCTTGAATAGCTTTACCTAGCCGAACGCTCGGCCTAAATTTGGATTAAGACCAGTCCAAAAAGGTACGCATACACCGAATAACGCCCTATTTTATACGCCGATTTATTCCATGCGTTTCATAGTTTGCAGAACAGTAAAACCGTTTATGCTTCACCCCGGCACTTCTCTTTTAGATTATGTGCATGCAGCAGTTTTTGCTAAAATCTGGATTGGGTTTTGTTTACTTTCCAAACCACGCACCCTCCCGGCACGGCACAGAGACTAAAAACAAACATAGCTATAAGCAATGTTAGTAGCGTTTCACCATTTTTGGCGGACTTTAGCCACGGAATCTGAAATATTTATGTAGATTAAGCCACCCCCTTTCTACCTGGCACGCGCTTCTACCAAACCCAGGAAAAGTGATCGTCGAACGGGGCGCTTGATTGAGCCATCTCCGTGACGTAAGAAGAGGGGAAAGCTTAGCAGGGTTGCCTGTGTACACTGCTTTAGGCGCAGATTCTGGCAGCAATTAAGACTGCTTTAGGTTGACAGTGCTTGGCAACAAAGCAGATTCACAAAGCGAAAAGACCGGTCTCAAACAGTGGTAGTTGTATTGTTGGAGAAATAGAAAATGTTCAGAGTCCTTAGATTTAACCTTAGCCCTGTCAGAAAATCCACGCGCGCGAAGCATAAATAGACAAAACCCTTGCCTCAGCTCACCAATGCCAATGGGCTGTTTATAAACCCTACGCCGACATTTTGGTTCGAGTTTGATCACCCAGTCCCGCTATGAAGTTTTCGACTACTATTGGCGCTATTTCTGGCCTTGCCATGATGGCGTTGGCACGAGCCGACGACCTACCTGCTATTGAGGTCGTTGGCAATAAATTCTTCTATTCCAACAATGGGTCGCAATTCTACATCAAAGGTGTTGCGTACCAGTCAAACTCGCTAGTTAATGTTACGTCGAGTCAGACCTTCAACGATCCTCTGGCCGACGGCGACGCTTGCAAGCGTGACATCCCATACCTGCTACAGCTCCACACCAATGTGGTCCGGGTATATGCTATCAACACGTCGCTCGACCACTCTTCGTGCATGAAGCAGTTCAACGACGCCGGTATCTATGTTATTGCGGACTTGTCCGAACCCGGCTTGTCCATTAACCGTGACAGCCCCAACTGGGATGTCTCACTGTACACCCGTTACACACAGGCCGTCGATGCTTTGGCCAACTACTCGAACGTCCTTGGTTTCTTTGCTGGCAATGAGGTTATCAATGCCGTCAACAACACCAACTCGGCTCCGTTCGTGAAGGCGGCTATTCGCGACACCAAGTCCTACATCAAGTCCAAGAACTACCGTAGCATCCCTGTCGGCTATGCTGCTACCGACGACGCTGGTCCCCGAGTCCCCGAGGCCCACTACTTTGCTTGCGGCGACGATTCCGAGCGGGCTGACTTCTTTGGCGTTAACATCTACGAGTGGTGCGGCGACTCTACCTTTGAGAAGTCTGGCTATGCTGCTCGCACCAAGGACTACTCGAACTTGGGCATCCCTCTTTTCTTCTCTGAGTACGGCTGCAACGCTGTGCAGCCTCGCAAGTTCACCGAGGTTCAGGCTCTGTATGGCTCGGACATGAACGATGTGTGGTCGGGTGGTATTGTCTACATGTACTTCCAGGAGGAAAATGACTATGGCCTGGTTACTGTGTCCAACGACCAGGTGAGCACTCTTACTGACTTCGGCTACCTTGCCAGCGAGCTTGCGACGATCTCCCCGTCGATTCGTCAGGCCTCGCAGGTCTCTGCTACTGCCACGAGCGAAGTCGCTTGCCCCGCCTCGACTTTGACTAACTGGTACGCGGCCACTGTTCTGCCCCCCTCGCCTAATGCTAATGCTTGCCAGTGCCTCAACGACGCTGCTGAGTGTGGTATCAAGGACGATGTTGACCCCGAAGATTACAGTGATATTTTCAACTACATCTGCGGTGAGTCTCCTGACTCTTGCGGTGGAATTGCCAAGAATGGTACCACCGGCAAGTACGGTGCGTTTGCCGCCTGCGACCCCAAGGAGCAGCTCAACTACGTCATGAACGCATACTACAATGCTAATGGTAAGGATTCCAGCGCCTGCGACTTCAGCGGCTCGGGCACTGTGCGCTCGCCTTCCACTGACTCTGCATGCAAGGCTGTGTTTGCTCAGGTCGGCGGCGCTGCCACTGGCTCGCTTACTGGTGGTGCCGTTGCCGCCTCGGCGGTTACTGCTTCTGGTGCCACAGCTGCTGAGGCCACTGGCTCTGCCACTGGCTCTGCCAAGGCCACCTCCAAGGGTAACTCCAAGAGCTCTTCGGGCTCCTCCTCAAGTGCGAGCAGCACTTCGTCCAGTGAGTCGACCGCAGCTAAGTCTAAAAACTCGGCCTCTTCCAACAGTATGTCGCTGGCTGCCGGTGTCTTGGCCGCTGCCGGTGCTATTATGATTGCTGGCGTTTTCTAAATTGTGTAGCTATTTTCTGTGAATTTTGTGCTTTGTGAAAAGCTTTCATCCCTGGCTAATATGGCATTTCCACGCAGGAGGCCGCGGCTGCATCTATCCACGTGACTCCATTCTTTTTGACTGGTGAATAAAAATTTCCAAACCTCCCAATAACGCCAGGGGTCAAGCGACGCTGGTTAGACATGGGCTGCGGCTTGGGCTGCCGATTGAACTGCCGAGGGGAGAGATTGATTGGGTAAAAATAGAACCACAAACCCTTACCCTTATGCAAACCTTGCCCATGGTTTTCAAGCCGGCCTGAGCTTGTTGGCACTGTTTACTGTTAACCTATGGCCAGACAAGGTTGCCAGCTAGCGACTTGCAACAGCGGCTGGACAGTTCGCTTTGGTGGGCACGTAGGAATGGAGTATACCTAGTTCAACGAATCCCCTCGTCTTGTTCTGAGGTGCCCCATGCATATGCAAGTGACAAAGTCTGGCAGTATGCGGATGGACAATGCCATGGAAAGAACGGAATATTAGAATTGCCGATGGCAGGTTCAGGGGCAGATAGTTTTAAGAAATCACCGTCTTTTTCGATATCTACGAAACTCGCGAGGTATCCACCAGTCTAAATATAGTGAGTAATTAATTTGCAGGATACACGTTTTATGTGCTGTGTAAAAAAAAAAAAACCAGATGCATAGATCGAAAAGTCGTTGTTTCAAGGTATCGGGTATCCGAAACGGGCATCTTTGCTGTTTCAATATGGCAATTGAAAGATTGGTGGTTTCTGTGAAAATTGTTCAAAATTCCACAAGCAAATCTATTATTATTTACATTGGGTACACGCTCACACGCGTCTTGACGCATCTACCTTGAGCGCAATATAACAATTTAGCTGACCACGCGTCGCCATAAGGGGGGACACGGTTTTCTTTAAAGTGGACAACGCCCTAACCCTAATTACTCGCATTAGAAATTAAGACTAGGACCGCGTAATCCCTTTTCTCTTTTTAACCAACGTGGTTGTCTTGAAAGGAAAAAAAGCAAACGGTACACGTCGTTTCTTTTTGGGCACTTGTTCTCGATATTGGTTTTGAAATCGATTCTTATCTTATTTCTCGACCTCGGTAGTATCGAACCAGACAGTCTTTTACGCCTTCTTTTTTTCAGACACCCTTCTTTTGTTTAACAATGTCGCAAAACCGTCCTCCGTACGAAGGCGAGGAGGGCTATGGATACAACTATCCTAGCGACCAGCAGGCTCAGGGCAACTACGATCAACAGTACCAGGACAGCTATGACGACCAGGGCGCGCTCCAGGGTGACGATCAGTACTACTACGCCAACGAGCAGCAACCCTACTACTCGGGCGGCCAGGGCTACGATAACTCGTATGCCTACTCTGAGGGTGGCTACTCCACCGACCCGTACCAGAGCAGTATCCCGCAGGGCCGTTACGCGTCCCAGGGCAATTTCCAGGCCCCTGGTGGTGCCTACCACGGCATGCCGCGACGGCTCCCCGACTCGGCCAGCGAAACGTTTAGCGACTTTACGATGCGCACGGGTCAGGGTGGTGACTACTACGACCAGAGTGCATACGGCGATGGCTATGACTCGAGTTTCGCCCCGCGTCGTCGCTCTGGATCGTCGACCCCTATTTACGGAGATCTCAACGCCCATCTGCAGCGGGCTCGCGAGCCTTATCCGGCGTGGACCCAGGAGAGTCAGGTGCCCATCAGCACTGAACAGATAGAGGACATTTTCATTGATCTGGCCAACAAATTCGGATTCCAGCGCGACTCGATGCGTAATATGTTTGACCATTTCATGACCATGCTCGACTCTCGCGCGTCGCGTTTCACACCAAACCAGGCTTTGCTCTCGCTACATGCCGATTACATTGGCGGCGAGAATGCTAACTATCGCAAGTGGTACTTTGCGGCCCAGATCGACTTGGACGACGAGATCGGGTTCCGCAATATGAAGCTTGGTAAGACCTCCAAAAGGGTTCGCAAGGCCCGCAAGAAGTCCAAGAATTTGCGCACTGAAAATGTCGAGGACACTCAGAAGACTCTTGAAGAGCTCGAGGGCGATTATTCGCTCGAGGCCGGTGAGTATCGCTGGAAGTCCCGCATGAACCAGCTATCTCAGCAGGAACGCGTCCGCCAAGTCGCACTATACCTTCTGCTGTGGGGTGAAGCCGGCCAGGTACGGTTCACTCCTGAGCTGCTGTGCTTCATTTACAAATGTGCTGACGACTACTTCTTGTCTGCTGAGTGCCAGAACCGCGTTGAACCCGTGCCCGAGGGCGATTATCTCAATCGGGTCATTACACCTCTGTACCGATTTATTCGGAATCAGGTTTACGAGATTGTCGACGGCCGGTTCGTCAAGCGCGAGCGCGACCACGACAAGATCATTGGCTACGACGACGTCAACCAGCTCTTCTGGTACCCCGAGGGTATTGAGCGTATTGCTTTCGAGGACGGAACCCGCATGGTTGATTTCCCGCCTGGCGAACGCTACTTCAAACTCGGCGACGTTGTTTGGCAGAAGGTGTTCTTCAAGACTTACAAGGAGACTCGCTCCTGGTTCCACATGGCAGTTAACTTCAACCGTATCTGGATCATTCACGTCACCAGTTTCTGGTTTTATGCCGCCTATAACTCGCCCTCCATCTACACAAAGGACTACAACTATCTCATCGACAACAAACCGCTCGGTCAAACAACGTGGGCCGCGGTTGCCATTGGTGGTACCATTGCCTCTGGTATCCAGATTATCGCTACTCTCGCCGAATGGGCATTCGTGCCTCGTCAATGGCCGGGCGCCCAGCACCTTTCTCGCCGTTTGTGTTTTTTGATTGTGATTTTGATCATTAACCTGATTACTCCGGTTTATGTGCTTGGCTATGTCGGTTACCGCCACTCGGTTTCGGCCAAGGCAGTCGGTATCGTCGGCTTTTTGATTGCGCTCTTCACGTTCATCTTCTTCTCGATCATGCCCTTGGGTGGACTGTTTGGCAGCTACCTTAACAAGCGTACTCGTCGCTATGTGGCTTCCCAGACTTTCACCGCCAGCTATGCCAAGCTCAAGGGTGTCGATATGTGGTTGTCTTACTTGGTGTGGGTTGTAGTGTTCGGTGCTAAGCTGTCTGAGTCTTACTTCTTCTTGATTCTCTCGCTCCGCGACCCCATCCACGACTTGTCGAAGATGGATATGCGCTGCATTGGTGAAGTCTGGTGGGGTGACAAGCTCTGCAAGCAGCAGGCTAAGATCACCCTGGGCTTTATGATTGCTACCGACCTGGTTCTGTTCTTCTTGGATACTTACCTGTGGTACATTATTGTCAACACCATTTTCTCCGTTGGCCGTTCGTTCTACTTGGGTATTTCGATTTGGACTCCCTGGCGTAACATCTTTAGCCGCCTGCCCAAGCGTATCTACTCTAAGGTTCTTGCTACGAACGACATGGAGGTCAAGTATAAGCCCAAGGTTCTGATCTCGCAGATCTGGAATGCAATCATCATCTCTATGTACCGTGAGCACTTGCTCTCTATTGACAACGTCCAGATGCTGCTGTACCATCAGGTGCCAAGCGAGGTTGAAGGCCAGCGCACGCTGCGGGCCCCGACCTTCTTTGTTGCCCAGGATGATAACCAGATCACCAGCGAGTTCTTCCCACCCAACTCTGAGGCTGAGCGTCGTATCTCGTTCTTTGCCCAGTCGTTGTCCACGCCCATGCCCGAGCCCGTTCCAGTTGAGAACATGCCCACGTTCACTGTTTTGGTCCCTCACTATTCGGAAAAGATTCTGTTGTCGCTTCGCGAGATTATTCGCGAGGAGGATCAGTACACCCGTGTTACCCTTCTCGAGTATCTCAAGCAGCTGCACCCAGCCGAATGGGAGTGTTTCGTCAAAGACACCAAGATTCTTGCCGAAGAGTCAGCCGAGTACCAGGATCGCGACCCCGACGAGGACCGCGAGGCCGTGCGTAACAAGATCGACGATTTGCCCTTCTACTGTATTGGTTTCAAATCTGCCAAGCCTGAGTACACACTGCGCACCCGTATCTGGGCGTCGCTGCGTTCCCAGACTCTGTACCGTACTGTTTCCGGCTTTATGAACTACTCGCGTGCGATCAAACTGTTGTACCGCGTAGAGAACCCCGAGATTGTCCAAATGTTTGGTGGCAATTCCGAGGCTCTCGAGCGCGAGCTTGACCGCATGGCCCGCCGCAAGTTCAAGTTCGTTGTGTCCATGCAGCGTTTGACCAAGTTCCGCCCCGAAGAGATGGAGAATATGGAGTTCTTGCTCCGTGCCTACCCCGATTTGCAGGTTGCATACCTCGACGAGGAACCTCCGGAGGAGCCTGGTGACGAGCCCCGCGTTTACTCTTCTCTTATCGACGGCCACTGCGAGGTTATGGAGAATGGCCGCCGCCGCCCTAAGTTCCGTGTTCAGATGGCCGGTAACCCGATTTTGGGTGATGGTAAGTCCGATAACCAGAACCATGCTCTGATTTTCTACCGTGGTGAGTACCTGCAGCTGATCGATGCCAATCAGGATAACTATCTCGAGGAGTGCCTCAAGATTCGTTCGGTTTTGGCTGAGTTTGAGGAGTTCAACATGGACGTCACCAACCCGTACACCCCCGGAATGCCCAAGGACAAGCATCCTAACCCGGTTGCTATTGTCGGTGCCCGTGAATACATTTTCTCCGAGAATGTTGGTATTCTCGGTGACGTTGCCGCCGGTAAGGAACAAACGTTTGGTACGCTATTCGCCCGTACGCTGGCCCAGGTTGGTGCCAAGCTGCATTATGGTCACCCGGATTTCCTGAATGCCATTTTCATGACTACTCGTGGTGGTGTATCCAAGGCCCAAAAGGGTCTGCACCTGAACGAGGATATCTACGCTGGTATGAATGCGCTTATGCGTGGTGGTCGTATCAAGCACTGCGAGTACTTCCAGTGCGGTAAGGGCCGTGATTTGGGATTCTCGTCTATTCTCAATTTCACGACGAAGATCGGCACTGGTATGGGTGAGCAGATGCTCAGTCGTGAGTACTACTATTTGGGTACGCAGCTTCCTCTTGACCGTTTCCTCTCGTTCTTCTACGCCCACCCTGGTTTCCACATCAATAACATGTTTATCGTTGTGTCTATCCAGATGTTTATGCTCTGTCTGCTAAACATTGGCTCCCTGTCCTCGGAGGCTATCGTTTGTTGGTACAATAAGGATAAGCCTCAGACTGATGCACACATTCCTGGCGGCTGCTATATGCTTCAGCCTGTGCGCAACTGGATTGATCGCTGTGTTTTGTCCATGTTCATTGTGTTCTTCATTTCGTTTGTGCCCCTCGTTGTTCAGGAATTGTGCGAAAAGGGTTTGTGGCGCGCGGTAACTCGTTTCGCCAAACACTTTGCTTCGCTTTCGCCCTTGTTTGAGGTTTTCGTCTGTCAGGTTTACGCGTCGGCGTTGCTTAGCGATTTGGCTCTTGGTGGAGCTCGCTACATTGCCACTGGCCGTGGTATCGCCACTGCTCGTATCCCCTTCTCTGTTCTGCTCTCCCGTTTTGCCAACGACTCCATTTATCTGGGCTCGCGGTCAATGTTAATGTTGCTATTTGGTACAATTTCCATGTGGCGTGCGTCACTGCTCTGGTTCTGGCTCACGTTGCTTGCCATGGTTATTTCGCCGTTCATTTACAACCCGCACCAGTTTGCATTCACTGACTTCTTCATTGACTACCGTGACTTCATCCGCTGGTTGACTCGCGGTAACTCCAAGTGGCATCGCAATTCGTGGATTGGTTATGTTCGTTTGCAGCGCACCCGGTTGACTGGTTACAAGCGTAAGGTGCTCGGTGATATTTCTGAAAAGGTTGCCGGTGACTCCAACCGTCCCGGTTTAACCAATCTGTTCGTTACTGAGTGTGCGGTCCCGGCCATCGTTGCCGCGTCGGCATTTGTGCCCTATACATTCATTAATGCCCAAACGGGTGTGAACAATGTGAACAACCCTGGTCTCGACGTTGAGAACGCGCAGGTGAACTCGGTGTTGCGAGTTATTATCTGCACATTGGCTCCTATCGTTATCAATGCTGGTTGTGTGTGTGTTTTGGCCGGTATCGCATGTTGCGCTGGTCCTCTGACCCAGCTGTGCTGCAAGCGTACTGGTACTGTCATGGCTGGTATCTCGCACGGTATTGCTGTTATTATCCAGGTTGTACTGTTTGAGGTTATGTGGTTCCTTGAGAACTGGAACTTCCGCCGTGCTCTGCTGGGTACTATTACCTGCATTCTGATCCAGCGTTTGATTTGCAAGATTTTGATTGCTACATGCTTGACCCGTGAGTTCCGCGCTGACAATGCCAACCGCGCTTGGTGGACTGGTAAGTGGTACGGAGCAGGCATGGGCTGGATGGCTTGGACCCAGCCCGCTCGTGAGTTTGTGTGCAAGGTTGTGGAGGCTGAGATGTTTGCCGGTGACTTCTTGCTGGGCCACTTGCTGCTGTTCTTCCAGATCCCCCTTTTGTGCATTCCGCAGATTGATAAGTGGCACTCGATGCTGCTGTTCTGGCTGAAACCTGGCCAGCAGATCCGCCCGCCGATTTTCAGCGTCAAGCAGAACAAGCTGCGCAAGCGCATGGTCAAGAAGTACTGCTCGCTCTTTGTCCTTATGCTCATCATTTACATTGTGCTCCTTGTTGCTCCCGCCGTTGCTGGTAGAAACATGAATATTGGTGACTCTTTGAACTCGATTGGTACTATCACCAAGGGCCTCGTCCAGCCCAAGGGTCTCAATCATAACGACACCGGTAAAAACGGTACTATCTCGTACCTTACGACATTGACCTCCTCCGACTATGTCAACACCACCTTTGCCTAATCTATAGCATAAAATATTAGTATTGATTATCTTTTGAGAATTTGCTAGTTTTATATTTTGAAATTTTGAAAACCACTGGCAGTTAAATCGCAAAACAGAGAGAAGCGAAATAGCAAAATTTTTGCAAAGTCTTTGAATCATTTTATCTAGATATAATGTTTAACATGGTTTGATGTACAGTATTGATTTTTCATTGTTGGATATACATCGTTGGAGATCCACAGAGCACTGTCAACGCAGCGTTGACAATAACACTGATATATCTGAAATATGAAGGGATTAGTTTTTCTAAGGTGACCATAAGGGCAGCCTCAATGAACCAGCAGATACAATTACAAAATTCGCGAGGCCGCCAAGTGTAATTATCGCGGTGCTATTTGGCCTTAGCTAAAATTGGACATCTCTGCCTCCGGATCGACAGGATCGAGTTGAGTCCGGACACCCTCGCTAGATAAGAAAGGCAGCAATATCATAAACAACAGAGGAGTTGCACTATTTTCAAAGTTTTGGCTATCCGAACTTGTATATAAAAGCATTAAAAAAAAGAGCTCACTTTTCGGCTTGGGAGGAAAACGATTTCTTTCAGGTTTCCGTTCTTCATCTGCTGACAATGTCGGGATGCCCCCACAGCCAGAAAGGTGCTGGCTGTGGCCATGCCTACCAACTCGGAGTTAAACTGGGGTTGGCAGTAGCGCTAAATCTGGCTGAATTCAAAATGCCCTGCGCAGTGTGTAAAGCGCCGGCGATATTCTGTTGTTTGGAGTGCAGCCACGTTGCGTGCGTCGACCATGCAAATCATGCACACCCGCTTGCAGTGTGTTTAATTGGCCAAGGAAGTTTGTATTGCGCTGAATGCAGTGATTTTGTTGTGGACCCCTATTTTGAACGACTTCGGGCGAAGCAGGTCCGTCAAGTGCTTGCTGGCCAGGCCGGAAATGGGCAAATCGCTAATGGGCTTGCCAACGGGAATGCTAACAGCACGGACAAAGCATCGTCAACTGCCGCAACAAATCCAGATAGGGCAAATGCATTGAATCCTTTACCATACACAGCGGTTACTGGTCTCCGTGGAGTTTACAATATGGGGGCGACCTGCTATATGGCGGTGATCTTGCAATCTATGGTGCATAATCCGATTGTGCGAGGATTTTTCTTAGCGGGAGGCCACGATTCAAATGAGTGTGCGCGCAAATGGTGTGTGACTTGCTGCGTTGACAGGCTTTTTTGCCAGTTTTTTGGCACGGCGTCTATACAAGGCTACGGTATTGCTGATCTACTAGCGGCGACATGCAAATCAGACAAACCGCTAATGACGGGAGCAAGCCAGCAGGATGCACATGAGTTCTTGCAGTTTCTGCTTGATGAGTTCCATAAAACGCACTTTTTGTCCAGGACATTTCGCAAAACGGCTGCAGTGGCCGGCGGCGAGTCGGCAAGCACGCTATGTGGTTGCGCAGCCCATCGTGCGTTTGGAGGCACAATAGAGAGCACGCTGGCGTGCGAGTGCGGCCACGAAACCAAAACATCTGAACCCATTGTTGATCTGAGCCTGGAACTTACAGGCCGGGACCTAACCACCTGTTTGGATCGGTTCACGACGGGCGAGAAGCTCAGCCACTACTCCTGCTCGCAATGCCACCAAACAGGCACAGTTACCAAACGGCTGATGATTGAAAAACTACCGCCGGTGCTGCAAATCCAGCTGAAACGATTCAAGCACACTATGGACGGCGTCGCGCAGAAAATCGAGACACCCGTTGAGTTCCCGTTCCAGCTCGACGTGACGCCATACACTACGCATCCTACTACACGACGCCTTATTTACGAACTTTATGGTGTAATCTGCCACCAGGGCTCGCTCGACACAGGCCACTATACCTGTATGTTCAAGCACTCATCTGGGGCTTGGTACAGCTTTAACGACGATATGGTCACTACGACCACTCCGCAGGCTGTGTTGGCCTCCAACGCATATCTTTTATTCTACATTGTGAAATGGACTCTCTAGATGCTATAGTTCAATTTGGCCCGCCTGGGAAGTCTGACAAATGACACAGTATTTTTCTCGAGCCGCTAAGTCGCTGGTCATACGGCGCGGCGTTGGTGAGTACGACGAGGTAGATTTCGCGCAGCCAACCGAGACTTGCCGTGTTGCGGTTTATTCACCGGACGGATCGCGGTTTGCCTACGCGACGGCCACAGACACCACTGTTGTTGATCCCGAATCAGGCAGCGTGTTGGCCAAGATCCCCGTGCCGGCGGCTGATCTCTACTTCAGCCCCAAAGGAACTTATGTTGTGACGTGGGTACGCCCCAAGAAGGACGCCGAGTCAGGCAACTGGGCCAACAACTTGCTGGTATGGGCGGTAGCTCAGCCTGAGTCGCCTGTCGGCGAGTTTGTTCAAAAAAGCCAGGGCTCGTTCCGTGGCGGCTGGTCAATCCAATGGACGGGAGATGAGCAGTTTGGTGTGCGCCAGACTGCTCCCGGTGTGCTTACGGCCTATGATGCCGCACTTGTGACCCCCGCTGGCAAGCTAAACGTGCCCGACGGTATTGCTGAGTTTTTGGTGTCCCCTGGCCGTAATCCGGCGGTTGCCGTGTTCAGTACAGGCGGAAAGGGCAAGCCGGCTAACGTGCGCATCTATAAAGTGCCGGCGCTCAGCCAGATTGTGGCCTCGCGGACGCTGCTGCGGGCGGAAAGCGTCCAGCTTATCTGGAACAAGCTGGGGACTGCCTGCTTGGTTAATGCCACTACCGATGTCGACCAAACGGGCAAAACTTACTATGGCGACTCGACTTTGTACTTGTTGACTGTCAATTCAGGAGCGGACCAGCGTATCGCTCTTGACAAAGAAGGTCCTGTTCACGACGTGTCTTGGTCACCGACTTCGGACGAATTTGCGGTCGTGTACGGTTACATGCCGTCGAAAACAACATTTTTTGATACACGCGGCAATACTGTGCACTCGCTACCCTTGGCGTCGCGCAACACGCTCAAGTTTTCGCCTCAGGGTCGGTTTGTTGTCGTGGCCGGCTTTGGCAATCTTCAGGGCCAAATGGACATCTACGACCGGACTAACAAGTACGCTAAAGTCACGAGCATGGACGCACCTAACACTTCGTTCTACGACTGGTCGCCGTGCGGCCGCTACGTCTTAACGGCTACCACGTCGCCTCGTCTCCGCGTCGACAATGGCGTCAAAATTTGGCACTACACTGGTCGCTTTATGTACGCTCATGACGACGAAGAGCTTTTCAGCGTGGGATGGCGCCCTGAGGAACAGCCGTTGAATCTTGCTGAGCCGGTGCCTGCTCCGCATGAAAGTGCTGCCTCTCGTAAACCCGTGGCCGCCGCTAAGCCTAAGAGCGCTTATCGGCCACCGCACGCTCGTGGTGGCGCCGAGGTCGCTTCCACATCCCTGTATCAGCGTACTATGGTCGCTGAGCCAGTCGAACTGTCGAAAAATGCGGCTCGTAACAAGAAAAAGCGCGAGGCTAAGCGGGCTAATGAAGGCTCTCCGGCGGCTGCCGCTAGCGGCTCCCCGGCCACGAGCTCCCCGGCTGGAGCTGCTGCACCCGAGGACAAGCAAGTGCGGTCTCTTCTTAAGAAGCTGCGGGCAATTCGCGATTTGAAAGAGCGCCAGGCAGCTGGCGACAAGCTCGAACTCACTCAGGTGCAAAAGATCGCGACTGAGCAAGAGGTTCTAACCAAATTGGGGACGCTAGGCTGGTCTGAATAATTTTTAGGTTCATAAACAAAATAGACTAGTGCATTACTTCGCCGTGGTTCGCAAATCGCAAAACGAGAAGGCATATTCACTGAGTTGGACGTGACCTGGCTGAGCCCGGCAGTAGAGATCTACCTCGTCGTGCGGATGGAAAGAGGATTGGCGGCAATTCTTGATAATCTCAGCACCAGGCGGGTCGGTTAGTCGGTAAATTGCAAACGAGAACTCGTGTGACGGGGCACAGACGGCAGCAATGGCTTCGGGTAGCATGATTTGATACGAGCTGTGGGTGTGCAAATCCACCGAAGACATGAAGCAGGTTTGTGTGGGGTGAGTGTGAATCCATCCCAAAATAAATAAGTCGCGGGAATCGACGTAGTCAAAAAGTAGCTCCTCCCGCAACGTCGTGCATGTGTTCGAGGTTGACTCTTGGAAGGGAATGACGAGGTCAGTGACTACAAATGCCTTGCGTTCAAGACGGCCACAGAGAATGCCGCAGGTTTCCAGGTTGTTTTTCGTATTTGGAAGCGCAGCAGCCAAGAACCGCGACTCGAGCCCGAGCGGGAACATCACCGTGCGTAGACCGTCAACTCTCGGGGTTACACCGGGAAGTGGGTAGCTTCCAGAGTTTGTGGGCACAGCCTGGGGTGGTTTGGGCGCAGGCGTGTAGTGAGTTATTGGCGATGGATAAGAAAACTTGGCCGGAGCGGACTGAGAGACGTTGGCCGCCGGGGCAGACGTGCGCTTCAAAGTTGACAAGGTATCATTGAACCCCGAGTCCATATGGTAGTCATTCGGAACAGCCTCTGAGTGTGGTTCAGTATAGTACTGGCTGAAATCGGGCTTGTAATCGGGGGACCCACCCCTCGACTCCGGTTTAAGTTCAGGCGAAGCAAGTGAAAAAGCCGTGTACTTCATTTGAAGTTTTGACTTAATTGCCTCAGCCTGCTCAAGAACTTGCGGGACCAGCCGCAATGCGCGTATATAAGAAATCCGATTTGCCGCCATGTCTGGATGTTTGTCCAGTTTGTTTAGCACCAGGTCGGCGTAGCGCAGGTAGAGCACGTATGCTCGTTCCAGATCATCTTCTAGAAGGTGTGCCTTGGCCTCATATAGCAGAGTTTTGGAGACATGGATCCAATTGCGAAAAGAAACCTGGGTGTAGAATACATAGTTGTTCGCTTCACGACTGAGGTCAGCGACAGTCATGACTAAGAGATCCGGGAGACGCTTGAAGTTGATCTCACTTGATGGCGCTCGATTAGTTCAGCTTGGTTGCAAAATAAAGATACGAGGGGCTATTTGAGTGGATCAAAATTAAGAATCCATAGAGTGTCAATGACTTCTTAAATTGATGTTTGGACTTGCAATTAACCTTGCCATTCAATTAACGATGAGCCAGTCTTTGACATTATATTCGCTCTTAAGCCTCTACTCTGCAGTACGTTGCAATTTGCCTTGACTGGTTCCGTTCTGATCATGTCCAGAATTACCAGTGAGAATAGTAAAATTTGATTCACAAGATTAAGACTTTGCTAAGAAAAGGTACTAACTTAAGCCTCTTGGCCCTCAAATTTAACAAGGTTGGTAGTGCCCTCTTGCCACGACGCTCCCTCGAAAACCATGGCCCGCACAGCAGAAATGACGTCGGCAATAGGGCCACGCTTCTGCTCAGTCGAATCGCGCTCACGAATTGTCACCGTGCCATCAGACACACTCTGGAAATCAACAGTGATACCGAATGGCGTGCCCATCTCGTCGTTACGAGCATAACGCTTGCCAATGGACGCAGAAGAGTCGTCAACTTTGCAGCTCACATGAGCCTTACGGAGCTCACGAGTAAGCTGGTTAACCAACGGAGTGAACTGAGTGTTGGAGCTGAGGGGCACAACAAGCACCTTGCTAGGGGCGACTGTCGGGTTGAAAGACAGAACCGATCGGTCAACATCCTCGGGACGATTCCAGAACGAGTGCTCAAGAAGCGAGTACAGAATGCGGCCAATACCGAATGAGGGCTCAATAACGTTAGGCACAAACTCGCGGACGTGCTCTTTGCGCTCACGCTTCTCAATTTGCACGAGGGCAGCCTCAATTTCAACAGGCTCGGCAATATCGGGGATCTTGGCGACGATTTTGCCGTCTTTGGCCAGCTCAGCAGCCAGGTCCTCGCGCTCGCACTGAGTACGCGAAAGCAGCCACTGTTCGACCTTACCAGCATCACGGCGGTATCGCGGGCCAAACTTCTTCTTGTCGATGTCAACCTCAAACTCGTTGACGACAATAGGCTCTTCCAGAGCCTCGCGAACAACAAGCTTCTGATTGGTGCGGGCAGCGTGCACGCTCAGATCGTAGGCACTGCGATCGGCACAGCCAACACACTCAATCCATCCGTAGGACGACTGAAGCTCGCAGTCCCAGCAGTCACTGGCATAGTGGGCCATTTCGTTGGCCATGTGCTGACGGAAACGCATGCGGTTCTCGTCGATACCGATTCTGCGCATAAACAAGTAAATGCGACCGACAAAGTAACCAAGCGTCTCGTTATCAATCATTCCGGTGGCAACAGCCTCACCCAGGGTGATTTCAGTCACATCCGTGAGGCCAGCCGCCTGAACGTCTTTGGGCAGAGCCCGGATCTTAATATCCTTAACTTCGGCAAACCGCGGGTGTGATTTATCCTTGGGGTCCACAAAGTGCTCGATTTCGGCCATCAAGAACTCACGAACGCGCAGCAGACCAGCCCGCGGCGAGATTTCGTTACGGAATGACTTGCCAACAGACGCTGATGCAAAGGGCATTTTGTTGTTGTTGCAGTCCAGCAGCTTGTTGAAGTTGAGGAACTGACCCTGAGCAGTCTCAGGGCGTAGGTAGCCCTTGAGCTGGCCCGAAGGACCAATCTGGGTTTCAAACATAAGGTTGAACTCAATGGGGGGTTCAAGCACATTGCCATTGGCAGGGTTGCCAATATTATGCTTTGTGATAATTTCTCCAAGCTCAGGGCCAGAGAAACCATCGATCTTGGCAAGAATGGTCTCGTATTCGGCTACAACACTGTCCTCAAGCTTCACAGCCTTAATTTCCTTGACCTTCTTCTTACGCTTTTTCTTGTCATCCGACTCCTCGGTAGGTTCATGCGCAATACCGCGGGCTTCCTTGTCACCTTTGAGCCGGGCCTCAAGGACCTCTTCAACGAGGTGGTCGGCACGGAAAATCTCACCAGTTTTGAGGTCGCGGCACATCCAGTCGGCAAACTTGTCAACGTGGCCCGAGGTCTTCAGGACCTCATAGGGGGTCAGAGCAGTGCAGTCGACTTCAAGCATATCCTCCTCGAGAATAAAGTGCTTTTTCCACAAGTCAATGATGTTGGCTTGAAGTGAGCAGCCGGCAGGGCCGTAGTCGTAGAGGCCCGACACGCCGCCATAAATGTCAAACGACGGGGCGTAGAAGAACCGGCGGCGCAAAATGCCGTCGAATTGTTCACGAGAGAACTCCTGGTTGGCGGGTTTTGCAGACATTAAATTCCTTGAGTACCTTCTGACTGCGGTGAATGATCGCCGTAAAAGAGTCACTTTTTCAGGTAGGTAGACTTGATCTGGGTTATTAACCAGCTTAGTTCTATGAGGCCCAACTCCCTGTGCCAACACCCTTTAGAAACGGGTTGTTACTCAGCTGGAGCCAAACCAATCATCGCGCCGGCAAAGTCTGACAAACTCAACCTCACAATGTCTGGTTTGGCAACCTCGCTGCGAATCACTGCATCCCGGGCGGCTTTGCGGGCGAACGTTCGCCCCATGGGTGCCATGGCTCGTTTCCAGTCTACTTTTGCCGCCGGCTCTCAACTCGGCGTGCCCCCGCAAGGCTTCCGGGTTCCCCCTCCTAAATCGTGGGAGGAGGAGACGGAGAGCTCGCTCTCCAAGGCCACGAAATGGCTGTTGCTCTCTGAGATGTTCCGCGGTATGTACGTCGTTCTCGAGCAGTATTTCCGTGCTCCCTACACGCTGCTGTACCCCTACGAAAAGGGCCCTATCGGCCCACGATTCCGCGGTGAACATGCTTTGCGTCGCTACCCTACGGGCGAGGAGCGCTGCATCGCTTGCAAACTCTGCGAAGCGGTCTGCCCGGCTCAGGCGATCACGATCGAGGCAGAGGAGCGTGTGGATGGCTCCCGTCGCACCACCAAGTATGACATTGACATGACGAAATGCATCTATTGCGGGTACTGCCAGGAGTCGTGCCCCGTCGACGCCATTGTTGAGACCCCGAACGTCGAGTTTTCGACCGAGAGCCACGAAGAGCTGCTCTATAACAAGGAAAAGTTGTTGGCCAATGGCGACAAATGGGAGCAGGAGGTCCAGTATTGCTTGGATGCCGACGCCAACTACCGTTAATTAGACGTTTGTTTATTTAGCAATTTTTGCATTGCTTGCCATATTACTTTGATTAAAGATAAAGAAAGCCTATGTGGTCAAATCTCATAATGCTAAATTCGAAGATCGTATTTCCCCGAAGGCAATACCCACCAAGAGCAATTGAAGAATATTAATGCATTTATTTATACTGCCGTTTATATGCTTACTGGCTGGCGCACTGGACACCAGGACCGCCACCGGCGCCGCCCATATCTTCGTCCTCATCCATCGCATCGCCGCTGTGGTCTTGCAGTTTCGACACATCGACATCCTCCATGCTCACAAACTCTGCGTCAGGATGAGTCTGGGGTACCACGCGGGGAGGCAAGGCCTTTTCAAGTAACTCAAGGTTTGCAGGAGTGATAGTCTTGGGGAACTCGATCTCAAACTCAATGATAAGATCGCCGTGGTTGTGGAAGCGCTGCGAGGGCATACCTTTGCCCTTGACAAGCTTGTATTGGCCGGGCGAGACAATCTCACCCTCGCCAAGGGTGACGTGGATCCACTGGCCGTCGAGTTGTTGGACATCGAAGCTGCCGCCGCCCAACGCAGTGAGCAAGTCAAGCTTTTGTTTGTGGAAAAGATCATTACCCCGACGCTCGAAACGGGCGTGCGGCTGCTCCTCCAAAACAAAAATAACATCACCAGGAATGATATTGGGTCCGCCGTCACCTTCACCCTGGAAAACGACACGCTGACCGTTCGTCATACCCTTCTCAACGTGAACCTCTAGAACCTTGGACTCGTCAATCTTCTTCTTGCCATTGCACTTCTTGCAGCGGTCTTCGGGGGCACAGATCTCACCAGTACCCTCGCACGCACGGCACACAGTCTGGTACTGCTGGATAACGTTGCCCATCTGGCGAGCCTCAAGCTTCACACCCTGGCCATGGCACGACGCACAGGATTTGACTTTACCCTCTTTGCCGCCAATGCCCTTACAGCCGGGGCACACAACGGTGCGCTTCAGCGCCATTTTGGCAGTCCGGCCTTTGTACAGGTCCTCCAGAGTAACCTTGAGAACGTGGACAATATCCCGGGACCGCCGTGGGCCCGATGGACGGCCTCCGCCAAACATCCCGCCCATGCCGCCGAAGAAGTGCGAAAACAAATCGTCACCACCAGGGCCACCCTGGCCTTGCAAACCTTCCATACCATAATTATCGTAAACCTCACGTTTCTCACCGTCGGACAAAACCTCGTATGCGCCGCTCACCTCTTTAAACTTTTCGTGAGCCTCCTCAGACGAGTTCTTATCCGGGTGGTACTTCAGCGCCATCTTGCGGTAGGCCTTCTTAATTTCGTTTTCCGAGGCCGTGGGGGCCACTCCCAAAATATCGTACAATTTGGTGTCGCGAACCATTTATCAATTTTTTGTGTTGTTCAAAGAAAAAACCAGCAAAAACACTAAACGAAGATTTCTGCGCTCTGGGGCTAATTATCTTTTTCAATCCCTGCCCTGGTGAAATTATATACACCTTCTCTCTAAGCAAGAGAATTTTCCAAGGGGCGATAAAAATCCTTCTCTAGGGTTCCATGACAAAACAGATGGGGGTGTCAGGGCTGGCCACCAGGGAGAGGGGGTGTTTCGTTCCAGATTAGAGCCACTGACCTAATATGTTACATAACCAAATGCTCAATTGGCAGTGCATTCGCTATATATGAAACGTGCAATCAGCTCGAGGCTGTGGAGACTCTTTGTTTGAATTTACGGGACCCGACGAATATGTATAGTCATTTCCGTTTTTCGTATAGACTTCAAGCCATCCATTTTAGAAGAATACCTTAGCCTGCCCCTGATCGAACCCGCAGGTTACGGCTAAACCCGTGCCCTCATGTGCGTTCTCTAGTAGGCCGAAAAAGATGTGTCGCTAAATCTGGCTCTTGGTTCTTCAGAAGGGTTTGCTGACTTTGACTCTCACTCTGAGGCGGCGACAAAATATTTGAGAGCCATACTCTAGAAAATGCCCTTTAGGGTCGTTGCAGATGCCACCCAAAGGCTCTCTAGTATTGTGGACATCCTATCAGAGTACTATTGTTCCGTGATTCCGAAGCACTTGCCGCTGCTCGTTCTCACCCCCTTAGTCTTTGTGCTAGTCGTTTCATACCGGTTTTTCCAGTCTCTCCACCAACCTCCGCCGACCAGACTTCTCAGTTATGAAGTCCCGCCCACGAGCCTGAATGGATCGATTGTAAATATCCGTCAGGCCGCAGTCATCCCGCCTGTGTTCTACCACACCTGCGATAGACAGATGGAAGACTACCTTCGTCCGATAAAGCAGCTGGCATCTTCTCTACCGCACCAGTCCGAAGACGGAATTACTTTTCCGCTCCTTGTTTCGTCATCTGACACTGCCACTTTGGTGCCCGAATGCAAACAGAACCAGTGCATTTCTTTGGCCTACCTGTATACTCAGCCCGAGGATGAGTCCCCGTGGCTTTCCACAATAGCAGAGCTCACCCGTGGACCGCTGCCTCAGGATAAGTCGTTTTTCTTTGAACAGTCGGAAATCGCTCATGCCACTTCACCATCCTTTGGCGACGCCCCGTGGGAGTTATGGCCTTGTGACTCGCCAATGCCCCGCATAATGGCCACAGCAGCTATGCTATGCGTGGTTATTGAGTGGATTCGCCACTGGCTCGCCGGTATAATACGTCGCCGCTGTCTTCTGTTTGGAGTGCTCATCCTGCGCATAGCATTGTCTCTCATCGCTTCAATCTCAATTGCATCAATGGTGTTCTCAGAGTTTTGCTTTTCGGTTGTCAAGCACTTCCTTTTGATTCCCATCTTTATCAGCGCTACCAGCCTAATTACAAGTTCGCGGTTTTTAGACAAGATCCCCGAAAGCTCAATGGAAACATACAACCCGCTCGTCAGGCTTACAATGGCCTGCAGCCAGACGAGTTTCGCGGTGGCGCTGGCTCAATTAGTATCTGGTGGAATATTATGTTATTTGTCGCTGTTTTCGCCTTTTGCTATCTCCACGACTATGACCCCTGTTATGTTCGTCTATGGGCTCTCGCTTATCTTGGACACACTGCTTCACTATACACTGTTCTTACCCGCAGTGTACATTGATTTGGTTAGCCAGGATGCGACCTCGTATAGCTCGCTGGACTTGACATCGGTAGCAATTTCTTCAAACGAAGAAGTCAGGAAAAAGGGCCGTATCCCAGAGGTCTTCTCGAGGCTTGTCCGTGGGTTTGTTCAGCGTTGCCTTTTGTTTGATTTCTACCTGAGGAAGAAACGAGCTGTTGTTCTGTTCAGCTTCTTCGCTCACGGAATGGCAACTTGGTGTTTGGTTGGCCACGGCTGGGATGCCCTCAACAGCTTCCAGCCTGATATCACACGCCCTACAGCCAAGCCAGAGTATGTTGACCTATTTGTGTCAACAAAAAACAAATTTTTGGACAAATTCAATGTTTTCAATGTTTTCGTACCGGTAATTATCCCTGTGCAGCGCGGATTCAAGAAGCCAGTCGCGACATCTCGCCTCCTTTTCGGTTCACTGCGTTACGGGAACAGCTGGAGTATATTTTTTGAAATTGCAGCATTGGCGGTGTTTATTGTGTCAATTGGTATGATCACTTTCTTGCTGTTTGTTCCAAAACACTATCTCGATCTCAAATTCTATCTGCCGATGCGTGAAAAACTCTATGTCTCAGAAATCGAGACTAATCATGACCTTGATATCATGCTTCTTGAAACATGTGGAACTCATGTTTTGGCTGTTTCTTGGGACAGAAAAATCACAATTGCAGATGTTTCGTCGCTGCAAACCGATGCCACGTCCCTCAAGTTTGGGGAGGCTCTAACACTGCCGCTGCCTTCTGGCTTATGGCCAGTGAAAAAGCTCATGCTAAATCCAGCGTACAAGACCCTGGCCATTTTTTATGGCCACTGCATAGAACTCTGGAGCTGGAAAGCGTGCGAGATGGTCTATCACTTCCAGCACGAGCAAGCTCTCGAAAGTTTGCCAATCGAAGCATTCTTTGTTGGCGACTCGCTCATTTTGGTCACACACTCTGGCAGAATTGTCGAGCTGTATGCCAAAGGTGAGGCTCGAGTCGTCCATGTTTTGCAAAACAACACCATCAAGATCGCCAAAAAGGCTTCGTCGTCAAAATCTGCCCATGTGCTACTGCTTCTAATCGACCGGAATGACCGTGTGTACAAAGCAAGACGCAATGTACTCGGGGAATGGGAAACTGAAGAACTACATATTTACGAATCTATTCTTGCTGTGAGCGGTACACGGATCGACGCAGAGAGCTATGTGACAAATGGCAATCTAAGCCCGCCAAATACTAGCACAAATCCATACAATGTGCCCTGGACCCAACCAAGTGTTCGGAATGACTGCTTCAAGGATGCTGTGGCCATGCCCGATATTGAGATGCTGCTGCTCGTTTCAAACACGCGAGTTGGATTCTTCGACATAAACACGGGGTTATTTTTGCGGTACATCCAAATTGGCAATTACGAGCCTGGATCAATCCGTGCTTTGCACTCCCAGCCTACTCACTGTGCTTTCTGCGGCTGTCCCGCAGTTCTAAGCATATCTATCGCATACATGGATGCAGACCAACCAGGAACATTGGTCTGCCACACCTATCAGCTTCGAGACCGACACCGCAATGATATTTGTTTGCGTGTAGAGCGCGATCCGCGTGAAACGCGTTGTCTCGGTCTCATGTCTACTATGGAACAGTGTCATTGGCTCGAAAATGTAGAGGTCTGGGAGGTCAGCGAGATCAACTCTCTTTTAGGCCTCCGGCGACGTACGTCGCCTACCAATGAAGATAAGGAAACTGCGCCTCAGTTCTCAGGATCTTTGTCTTTTGTTAGCGAGATTCAACGCCGGGTGCGAGATTACAGTTCTTCTTCTGATCAGCGCTCCAGCGAGAGTGCCAGTGAATATGAAGCATTTGCCCTCTCAGCGAACGGAAAACTCACGTGTTCTGAGATTGACTTTGGCAGATCTAATAAAATTTACTCCACGCAGCTCTTGGAGGATAAAATAACTGCAATTGGAAGAGTCGGAAGCCGCTCTGTTTGCATTGGGGTTGGAAACACTTTGAAAGTCCTTGGATTGGGACAGGCCCAATTTTGAGTCATATTTATTCTTTTTATTAACGAGATCTCAAGTAATTTTTTGAGTTTGTAATGAGAGACCCTTTTTTTTACGTGCAATTGAATGCGATTCTAAATGTTGAGCGAGGCTATCTGCTTTTCAAGTCCATTCGCCGTTTATCTAAGCCTACCTAAGATCACTTGTAATGGAGTGGTCTGTTTTAGAGCCCGGTGATTTCACCGTTGCAAAGCTTTATGAAGTACTTCGACTAAGAGTGGCAGTTTTTGTTGTCGAACAGAATTGTCCCTATCAGGAGCTAGATGGTCGGGACCTCGAGCCGGAATCAAGACATATCGTCTGCTACAAAGATAATCAGCTAATTGCATATTGCCGAATTCTGGTTCAGGAAAGTAATTCCGAAGTGTTGAGCAAAATTGGTCGGGTTATTGTCGACAAGAGATTCCGAGGCGGGCTCGGTACGGAACTGCTTACACGGGCAGTTGAGCTGTGCCACCAAACTTGGCCAGATCGAAGAATGATTTTGTCTGCACAGGAGCATCTGCAAAAGTTTTACGGGAAACTAGGATTCGAGCCCATGGGAGACGTATATTTAGAAGATGACATTCCGCATATCGAGATGATTCGAAAAGCGGGAAGCTAAAGTTAAGTAAATGAATATTTTAGCATCAGATTCAGACAAGTCCGTACTGTGCAGCCCGCTTTGAAAACTCATCACCAAATGTAGCCTTGGCTAAAAACAGGGCCTTGTTTTCGTCCTCACTCACTAATTTGAAGCTTGCCTCATGTGATCGCAGGCGGGTCTTTGTGTACTCTTTCATGTGATCTAGCCATTTTTGACCAAGGCTTGTTTTAAATGTGATGGGGATGGGGCTTCCCCGGATTTGGCTGAGCGTTTTGAAAATATCGTCTCTGAAAATCTCGTGTTTGATGAAAAATGTCAGATCTTCCAGGGGCGGTTCAGGATTGTTATTATTACGGCGCCCAACCTGAATCATGATCTCCGTGTAATACTCTAGTAATAACATAGATGTAATTGACACTGTCCGCCATTTTAGAGGCTCGCCGTTAAGGAACATACTGTAGCCAATAGTTCCATTCAGTAGCTGAGACTGGTATTCGTAATGGAAGTAACATTCAACAGTCCACTTCTCAGGAGGCGTCGGCGGAGCAGAGAACCGTAGCGCAGATTCCTGAGTGTGGTGCACAAACAACAAGCATTCCTTCAACGCAGAAAGTTTTGCTCTTCTACGATCAGCGCTGGGGCCTAAGAAGTCTCTTGCGCGATCGCGAAAAGACCATATAAGAGCGTCGTGGAAGAATGACAAGTCAGGTCGAGAGTTTTCGGCAAGGAATTTGAGTAGTTCTAGGGTGCTGGTCATCGAATCCATTTGTTCTTCGGTGAATTCATCAGCATCTTCGTTCCAGATAGCCGGAATATCCCCAGATCGGTCATCATCAGCCATAATCTCCCTATACAGTGCATATGCCATTGGCGTTTTGTGTTCACCAAATCTGAACGATTCTCGCAATGGAAAGCGAAGTGTTGACAGGTGAGTGAGTGAATGTGCACCAAAGTACGCATCACCAAATGTCGTCTTCATATCAAGTCCTAAAATCCTTTTGGCTTCTCCGAAGTACCATTTTGGTGGTCTTTCATTATATTGAAAGCAGAAAAAAGTTACTGCTTGTCCCCGGCACTCATCTGGACATAAAATGTATGTGTCACGCGAGCATTCGCAAATATATGCCGTTTTACCGTCGAATGTAGTTGTGAAAATATTCATGTTTGCGTCGCTTTGATCGGTAAGTTCTTCAAAGCCCAGCAACTTAAGGTCCGCTTTGCTCATAAACTTGAGGTCTCCAGAAGTTGGGTTTTTGAAATCGCTTTCACGGAATAAGTGCGAGGTATCGTCTTCTTTCTTGTATTCGGCACAACTGTCCCGTGTGCGGCACAGCACGTCATAGACATATGGGGGATCATGAGGTACATCGAGAGGAGGTCCTACGCTTGCATACCAATCAGATGCTTGAAGATGATGAATTGGGTAGCCTAGAGAACGCGCCAGATGGACAATAAGTAGTGGAACCTTGTTCCTTGTTCGAAACATCGGGGCATGACCTAAAGATCCGTCTGCTTGGCGAATAATTGTTGCTGAACGGGTAATCTTTTCACGAAAAAGACAATAGTTCTTTTCGAAATACCAGTCGGCAATAAAAATATCTCGCTCGCTGTCATCCATTAATGTCTTTTGCCTTTCGGATCTTTGCCTATAAATAAGGCCCAGGGCATCATCAATGGGCTCATACCAGTCATCGTTTTCCCATTTTGGTGACGGCTTAGAGAGAGAATCGTACGAGAGCGGCGCATCGAGTTCATGACGAGGGTCAAACTTTGCACGAGACTCTCTACCCCTAGAATTGCCATCATCGAAATCTACGTGGGCCAGCCACGAGTGGGGTATTTCATGGGTGATAATCTCAACATCTTCATCGAGGTCCGAACCAAACTCTTCGGGGTCTACGCCAAGCTCATCGAACACAGTTTGTCTAGCTATCTCCGCTTGAGCGAGAACCCTAGGCCCAACCCTCTGGACCAGCGTTGCAACCAGATCATTCGCTGTTTCAGGCTCTCTTGGGTTATCTACAGATTCTGATTCCTCATTTGGGTCAAAATCCGGATCAAATTCGATAGCCTCGTTATGATCAAGATTACCAGGTCCAGGGCGAACAACCGGGGCCTCTGGAATGTTATCTCGGACAACCTCTCGATTACCCACCAGTCTACGCAGAATAGCATTTAGCATATCGTTTCCTGTCGGTGCAATTACGCCATTAGCGGTAGCCGGGTTTTGAGCACTTAAATCTTCAGTGGGCAGAGCCAACCCCATTGATCGAATTAAGAAGTTTAGTACCGCGTCAGTGTCGCCTGTGCGGTCGTTCTCCTCTCCAACGTTTGATACAGACGATTCATATGAATCGTCTTCAGAGCCATTGGCTTGATAATCCTGCCCATCACCGCTGCTGGAATCGTCATCGTCACTATCCCTAAAGGACATATGGGGAAAGAAATTATGTAATATCACACTATAACTCTAACTTCAGATAATGGTAGGGCCGGGGATAGGCATTGACTTACCCTGCACAGGAACAATGGTGGAAGAATTTTGGGGCCACTTGAAAAACAGAATGTAGGACTCTTAGTGATTTCAGCTACTTCATTTCCAGAGTAACCGGCAAAAAAACTTGCCACGACATTATTTCAGCAGTTTTCAACACTTTCCTAAGCGACCACCACTAGGTAGTAGGCCTTGTTTCTGCACAGATCAAGAGAGGTCCCGTGACTTTGTCAAATTCAAGGCTCACATACACCGCTTGGGTAAAGTCCCTGCAGCAACCCTGCAGCAACGGTAAGAAAATACCTCAGGGCTGCTTATCCTTGCTAACTTGACCAATGACTACTAGCGGGCAGAGACTCGAAGACGATAAACCGGAAACTGGAGATTTAGAAACCCGCATCGAGTCGTCGTCCAATGTGCAACTAAACGAGAGCGCTTCTGCGATAGGCCCCGACTGGAACCATAACTCAAATACGAGTGGTCCTCTCAAAGATAGAAATCCAGACGCATTGTCAACCGACTCCCCACCGGTATCAGATAATGAAGATGACGGAGGTCTACCCTTGCGGAGAAGATTCAATCGAAAGTTGTCTTCGAGCTCAAATGCCGATCGGTCGAACTCGGTGTCGGCTAGTCGACGGGGCTCTGCTTCAACCACGGGCCGAGATAGCGGAAGACGTCGCAAATCCGCTGTGCCGAGGTCTCAAACTGGAACTGGCAGCGGAATCTTTCCACCACCTATCGAGGCCGATGAAGAAGACCATCCAGGCGTGAAGAAGGCCAATTACGGGTCTCGTGTAAAGAGTCCCAATGCACTCATTGAGAAACATTTAGATGAAATTGAAGAAGGAGAAGAAGAGGAAACGCCCCATATCATGAGGGGGCTTTTCAATACCTGTTTACATGCTGCCAAACAAATTTACAAACCTGACTTTTTCCGCGTAGATATCAAATCTTTGAAAATCGTTTTCCGAACATGGTTATGTGGCTGGATCGGTGTTCTGTTGATGTCTATCCTACCTGCACAGCGGTGGATCGGCAGTAACTCATTCGTGATACCTCTCTTGGGTTTACTTTTAGCATCAGGAGGAATGTCCATCACACACGGCATAGTTTCTTGTTTGATCGAGGCCGCATTTATGGCATATGGTCTTTTATGTGGCTATGTCAGTCTGGTTATTCAGTGGGCAGTCCGGGGCTTCCCCACAAAGGAAAGTGTTATGGCAGAGCTCGTGGCCGAGGGTGTCTGCGCGGCCGGAGACTTCAAGTGTCTTCAGGACGAGATTGTGAAAGGTCGATTTTTGAGAATTGATGTATCTATCATCACTATGTTCCGCATCGTTGCGACTCTTTGGGGAGCCGGCCTATTCGAGCAATACAACCCAAAGTTCTTCAAGCTCCCGTTCGTTTTGATTCTCCTGACAACCCTACCTACCGTTCCCACGCATAATGCAACGCCTTTTATGAGCTTCTGGCCCACGTACCGGTCTTTGGTTATCGCAGGCTACTTCGCCTTTGCACTGAAGATCCTAGCTTGCTTCCTGGTCTTCCCAGTATCATCCAATGAAAAATACGTCGATGTTATAATAAATGTCACCAAAGGCACCAAAGCAGAGGCGGACGATTTTTTTGGAAAGGCACTGGAGCAAAAACCATCAAGCGAAACCTTCAAGGAGACTTACAGTACAATCGCCCGTAAGTGTGTTGCTTTGTCGAGTCAATTTTTCAAGCACGATATCGATGGATTGATGCTCAAGCTAGAGGTTTCTTATTCGCGACTTGATGCAGGTGATATTGGAGAGTTCAGATCCCGAATTCGTGAGGTTCTATTCGCCCTTAATAGCATACATTTCTTTCTGGTCAATATCCAGAACCGCAAAGAGGTCCTTTACGATATTGTAAAAACAGCGGTTTTGAAGAATGAAAAGGTTGAAGTTGAAGAACAGGAACATCATCGGCATCATTTACATAAACTGAGCCACTTCAGTGAGTATTCCGCGCAAAAGTATAAGCCTGCGGGTCGCTTCGAGTATCGATCCAACAAATTATGGCATGACCAGGAAAATGCAGCTCTTAGTGAGTTTACGATTGAAGAATTGGACGAGTTTTATTTACTCATTCTGTCACACTATCGCGCGGCGCTTGAAGCAGCCACTGCTCTGGTTGGAGAAGTTGCATTGTGGCTCGAAGAGGCCAACAAGTATAGATTATGGGCTTGTGTTTTTCCAAGCTCTAGATCAAAACGCGAAAAGGCACAGGAGTCTCGCAAAGAGTCGCTTATGGCCTCTATTAAGTCGTTGGAAAACTGTCACGCTGAACTTGTGAAGAGCTTTCCAGACTATCGGAGCACTATTGCAGGTTTAACTCGGAAAGCAAGCGGCGCTTGTTTGTTCATTCTGTCCCAGGATGCCTTACTGCATCAAAGCACAAGCGAGTATATCAACCGTGTTCATCGTCTTGCCAGATACTGCTGTCACCTCGATGATGTTCAACCCAAGCCTAGGTGGCTCCATCCTTTCAAGAAAACCAGAGCGAAATCTGTCGGTATTGAGTTATTTGGGCTCGGGGCGGATACTTCTGAGCAATCGGAGGTTACAGCTTTCAAGCCTGTTCATCAAGTGGACTCTCGCGATCCCGATGTCTCACTACCCAAGACACGATTGCATCAAATTTGCCTGAACCTTGAGAAAATCGGTAAATGGTTCCTCAGTCCTATCGTCATGTTTAATACAAAGCGCGCATTTGCTGCAATTCTTCCGTTTATTCTTGTCTTTGTGCGACAAACAATAGCCTTTAGCTTTGCGTCCCATGAAGTGTGGGTGGCAATTATCTTTGTTATGACGATCTCGAGGCAGGCAGTCGATGGCGCCTATGGATTCGTATCGCGGGTATACGCAACTTTTTGGGGATGTATACTCGGTATGGTTATTTGGTATATTTCATCCGGAAGCGGCCATGGCAATCCTTATGGTCTCGCCTGTGCCTGTGCAGGTGGCTTTATTATCATTGCCATGCACCGTCATTTTAACTCGGACCGTATTCCTCTTGGAACCATTATCCTCAGCGTCACTTCAATATTAGTGGTGGGAAACAGCTGGGAAACAACCTATTCCCCACTAGCAGGTGCTCGCCTTGGTCATGGTTGGAGAACCTGCTGGATAAGATTTGTGACAGCGACGATTGGCGTTACCTTGGGCTTTATCTTCACTCTATTCCCCTACCCCTGTCTCGGAAAACAGGCTATTCGTGAGGGTCTCGGTCATAATCAACATCAGCTTGGTGAGCTTTTGTCGTCAATAACCAGCTTCGGTCTCCAGAGACTTGATGACCCTAACGTGCATGTTAAGCGCCGGTCCGACCCTATTCGACGCAAATTCAAGGAATTATCCAATAACCTTCTAAAAGTGAGTCAAGTTGCATCAATGATGAAGTATGAGCCGACTTTCACGGGCGTTTGGCCGTCCAAACGCTACAAGTTTTTGATCACAATGCAGCAAGAGGTCATCTCGCTTCAATCGATGATATTCTTACTTTTGAATAAGGTGGATGATCCTCTTGAACTCCAAAGAATGATGTGGGAGATGGGACTGACAGATTTGGAACAACTTTCGAGTACCTACGCCGTGTTCTTCATGACGTCCAACGCCCTGCTAACAAAATCTGCTCTTCCTTCCATTACGCCAGCAGGGCTCTCCCTGCGGCATTGGCAACATATTTCCTCAGCCATGAAGGAGTATGCGCCAAATCATTCAATTTTTGATCTGGCCACAGGCCTTTACGGTACTCACGACGGCAGATTACGGTTAGCGTCCCTTGCAGTTGCAGAACTTGCCTACGACAGTATTGATGCTACGATTTTGGTTATTAAAGGTCTCGTGGGTGAAGCTTACGATACAGACGATAAAATATTCCATCTGAAGTCCTTTGATTTGTCTTTGTAACTATTTATAGAGAAGGATCAATTCGCCGGTTATGCTGCATAAAAATACTCCACAATAATGCAGTGTCAGTATCCTAGTAAGTAGAGTCTTTACATTATATTGTGAGACCGTTGAAATAAACTGAGAATACTTGTAATATATGCTGGAAGCACTGGATTATTCTTTGTCGAATGCAGAAATGGGTTGGAATACTGGGTAACTTGACGTCACGTACTCGGGTCCCACAAGACCAATCTTTGGCTTTACAAATTGTGAATTATTTGCGATTAGTATCATTGTGCAGAACGTTTATTCACTGGAACCGGATGTTGCTATCCACAACTTCGTGAAAAAAATATTCTGGGTCGACACGTGATACAGAATGCGCCAAGACTCGCCAATATATTAGCCAGGCTGAACCCTCTACCACAGAACTCGGTATAAAAGGAAGCCTAGACGGGCTAAATATCACAAGTTAACTATGATGCTTATTACTGTTTATTCCGCTGCCATTTTTACAATGGCATTCGCTGCCCCTTCTCCTCCTGGCTTGGAGACTGCTGTTACAGTTGTTCCTGTTCCAGATTCAACTGGAGTATTTGAGTTCGACGAGGGTTCAAAAGTAGACGCCATTGTGGACGTCAATGGTTCGACTAAGGAGGATGATGAAGATAAGGATGCTGAGCTGAGTCGCCGGCAGGCTCGTGACCGCGACTACAACAACTACAACAACTACAACAACTATAACAACAACCACCACAATAACCAGAACCACAACAACCACCACAACGATGACCACAACGACGACCACAACGACGACCACAACGACAACCACAACAATAACAACCACAACAACCGGAACCAAAATCAGAACCAGAATCGCAACAACAACAACCACAACAACCGGAACCAGAAGCGCGACGACTCCGAGGAAGCTGAGCTGGAACGCCAACAGGAGGATCAGGAGGAGCGGCCCGACCGTAACAATCATAACCTCAATCATAAACGCGATGATGATAGGGATGATGATGATAGGGATGATGAAAGGGACCGTCAACGCGATCAAGAAAAGGCGGCCCGCAAAGCTGAGGAAAAGCGCCGCAAAGAGGAAGAGAAGCGCCGCAAAGAGGAAGAGAAGCGCCGCAAAGAGGAAGAGAAGCGCCGCAAAGAGGAAGAGAAGCGCCGCAAAGATGAGCAGAAACGAAGCAGCAAAGCAGCCAAGGAACGAAGTAAAGAACAGGAACGCAAAACCAAGACAAACAATCACAACGATAAATCTTGGAATTCTGACCTTCCCTGGTATCAGCAGACTTGGTTGAGCCAGTACCACAAATCGTGGAACTCTGATCTGCCTTGGTATGAGCAGACCTGGCTGTCTCAGTATGCAACTCGTACTCGCAACCACCACCGCCGTGCTGATGATGATAATGATCACGATGATCGCAATGATCACGATGATCGCTATGATCGCGATGGCAAGTCATGGAACTCTGCCCTTCCCTGGTATGAACAGACCTGGCTGTCTCAGTATGCCTCTTATCACAAATCGTGGAACTCTGACCTTCCCTGGTACGAACAAACGTGGCTGAGCCAGTACACTCGTGATATCCCTCAGACTAGTGGGGCAGCTCAGCCTGCTACTGCGGCTGCGCCTGGCGCGACCTCTGATGCCGGTAACGCTCCTGTTAGTGCCAATGGTGGGGTTGTAAGCTCTGCTCATATTGCCACTGCTATTGTAGCTATCCTCTCAATGCTTTAAGTAGCAGGAATGCTTCCCGAGTTCTTTTAACTCATTCTATAGCTAGGTAGTTCAATGTATTAGAAATATTGGTAAGAGTCATTAGCATACTAGCTAGCCAGTTGAGCTCAGTCGACATTATGAGGACTCAATCTGGAAATCGAACCTGGTAGTTGATTTCACGAGGTTTCTTACGAATCTTGATTAGTGTAACATTTCTCCACAGTCTCCCAGCTGACGATGTTAGAGGTCAGGGTTGGGGAATAAACGAGTCCCATTTTGTGCGTGCGCCGCATAGTCATCTCTATACCATGACATTACCTCTATCCTTAGATAATTGGATCGGGGTCGGAGCAAGGCTAGCCGATTATGTGCGGAATGCTAGTTGGCTTGAACTGTAAGTCAAAAATATCCAGGATGAGATTGTCTCTATGAATTAATGGTACTAACACTCCAGTGTTCGCGATTTTGTTTGTTTAATGTAAGGAAACTCCCCCTACCCTTCGACAGGACGGGATTTAGTTGCTCCGTGTACTAACTCCAGTGTATTTCTACGGTCTGTGCGAGCCGTTGAGAATGACGTGGTCACGTTTGGTTTATTTGGTGCATTTTGTCGCCATTTGAGAATTGGTTACGGCAAAGTGACCGCATCAGCAATGCGCATTCCCGTTGTTCGGGGAGCTGTCCAAAGGAAAGTGGACAAGGCAATTGGTGAAGTTGAGAAGAATCTGATTCACCGAGAGACAGTACCACACCATCACGAAATTCCGGAGCATGCTTTGGAGACCAAGGAGATCTTCAATGTCATCTCTACTTTGAATAAGCTGAAGCGATCAGACTGGGAAAACGGTCGACTTTCAGGTGCAGTGTACCATGGTGGTAAAGATCTACTTGAGCTTCAGACTAAAGTATATGGTGAATACACTGTGGCAAACCAGCTGCATCCGGACTGTTTCCCGGCGGTCCGACATATGGAAGCTGAAGTTGTGTCCATGGTTTTGGATCTGTACAATGGGCCTGAGGGATCCTGTGGCACTAGCACGAGCGGCGGCACTGAGTCGCTACTTTTGACGTGTTTGGCAGCTCGAGAGAAGGCTAAGGCTGAGCGTGGTCTGACCGAGTTCGAGATTGTTGCGCCAATCACCATCCATGCCGGATTTGACAAGGCGGCTTACTACTTTGGTATTAAGCTCATTCATGCGCCAATTGACAAGCGAACAGGTAAGGTTAGCCTTAAGGCTGTTGAGCAGCTGATTGGACCCAATACAATTCTGCTTGCTGGGTCGGCACCCAATTTTCCACACGGTATTATTGACGACATTGAAGGACTGAGCAAGTTGGCTCTCAAATACCGGCTGCCCCTTCATGTTGACGCTTGTTTGGGTTCTTTTGTGGTACCATTTTTGAATGAGATTGGAGTAGATGTGCCGCTGTTTGATTTTAGAGTGCCTGGCGTCACTTCAATCTCGTGCGATACTCATAAATACGGGTTCGCCCCCAAGGGCTCGTCAGTTATTATGTACCGCACCCGCGAGCTTTGCCACTACCAATACTTTGTTTCTGTCGACTGGTCAGGTGGACTGTATGCTTCTCCGACGTTAGCGGGCTCTCGTCCTGGTGCGTTAATGGCCGGGTGCTGGGCCACGCTCTTGTATATGGGTAAAGACGGCTACCGCGAGAGTGCTCGGGCCATTGTTGCGTCTGCGCAAAAACTGAAGCACGAATTGCGTACCAACCCAGTTTTGGCTGCCAATCTGTCCATCATTGGCGAGCCTATGGCCTCCGTAGTTTCGTTTGGCTCGGAGACTCTAAGTGTCTACGATCTCAGCGACGCTATGTCGAAGCGTGGATGGCATCTGAGCACGCTTCAAAACCCAGCTGCTGTTCATTTAGCGGCTACAGTTTTATCGGTCAAGATTATTGATGAGTTGGTTGCCGATCTTGTCAGTTGTGTTACGGAGCTTTTGTCCTCAGGTTCTGTGGCTGCAAAAAACGGGACCAAAGCGTTGTATGGCGTAGCTGGCAGTGTTCAGAGTTCTGGAATTGCCAAATCTTTGGCTATGGGATTCGTTGACGCCCTTTATAAAACGTAGACTTGATATATAGATACACCGTAGTTTAGTGCTTTGTTGACCCCTACCCTCGATCTTAGGTGTAATTGAAAAAATTAGGTAAATCTTTTTCAATCCTGCCACCATGGGTAAAGCTAAGAAAACGAGAAAGTTTGGGTTGATGAAGCGAATGCTTAAGCCCAAGGACAAGCGAGGCGAGACAAAAGCCCAGGAAGCTTTGGAAAAAAAGCAAAAGGCCGAGGCGGTGCGCGCAGTGCCCCAGGTGTCATCGGCGTTGTTCTTCCAGTATAATGAGGCGATTAAGCCGCCGTACCAGGTTCTTGTTGACACAAATTTTATCAATTTCAGTATTCAAAAGAAGCTAGATCTGGTTAAAGGCATGATGGATGCCTTGTATGCGCGGTGTATTCCTATTGTCACAGATTGCGTTCTTGCTGAGTTGGAAAAGTTGGGTCCAAAGTACCGAATTGCGCTGCGGATGGCCAAAGACCCGCGAGTTACCCATCTCAAATGCTCACATAAGGGTACCTATGCTGATGACTGCCTGGTTCAGCGAGTGATGCAACACAAGTGTTATATTGTCGCGACGAATGATGCCGATTTGAAACGCCGGATCCGGAAAATTCCTGGTATTCCACTCATGAGCGTCGGTGGTCACTCGTATGTGATTGAGAAACTGCCACAAGCATTTTAACTATTTATCAGCCCTACTATAATTTTCTATATGTCATTTCCTAGACCTTGTCAGACCTTGTCAAACCGAGGCTCAAATATTTACTTGGGGGCCGACTTAGTGGACTTTAGTCATGATACTGTCGCGCTTGTGGATACGGCAGCTCGTCAAGTTAGTGATAGGCCTTTTTATTCTCTGCGGTGCACTGCTGGCCATTGATTTATATGTGAATTTCTTACCTCCGGTAGTGCATTCGCGGTTGCCAATGCATATCCATACGCCAATTGTGACAGATATCAAAATTGTGCAATGTATGAAGGTTGGTAAATGTCTGCCGAGCGGTCAAGACGGATGGTACCAACATCCTAAGGAACTTTCTTTGAAGAAAGCCTGGCTATCAAACACGTACTTGTACACAAGGCGCATTCAGGACGAAGACCTCGATTCTTCCACTCAGGTAGTCCTTGACGTGGCCATCGCCTCGGCAGAGGGCGGGGTTCCCCTTGAGGTTGTTGTGGATATCAATGGCGAAGAACTGATTTCGGGCAATACAGGCAGCCCTACGAGCTCGAAAGCTACCGAGAAAGCTATTCGCGAACAGGCAGCAAAGTTCGGTTGGGTCGAGCAAGATGTTGAAGTGGGATTGTGGGTAAAATACGGCCGCTACCACTCCTCCAAATCCGTAACATCTGTCAAAGTTCTGTTTGGTGCTGACGCGGTGTACCCACTACCAGGCTGGAAGCTCATTGATGGCGCACTGCGCATTGGTGCAGCAAGGATTCCTCCGCGGCTGGCAATTCGCATTGGTCCAAAGCGCACAGTAGACAAGCCAGTCTTGCAAATCAAAAATCAACGCTTCAAGATTGCACAACTGACTGATTTGCACATGGTAGCTGGCAAAGGCGACTGTTACGACCCGGAGCCACCACTTAAAGACGGCGAAGTGTGCCTGGCCGATCAGCGCACAGCGGACTATGTGCGCGACATCCTCGACGAAGAGAAGCCGGATTTTATTGTGTACACGGGCGATATGATTTACGGCGACACTAGTGAGGACCCTGAAACTGCTCTTCTGAAGGCGCTGGCGCCAGCAATCGAAAGGCAGATCCCCTGGGCAGCAATTTTTGGCAACCACGATGGCGAGAGACCTGGAAACAATGATGAGCTTATGCAAATTATGGAGGATCTGCCCTACTCTCTAGCCCGGACTGGCCCGGAATCGGCAGCGGGTGTAGGAAACTATATGCTCACGGCACAGGTCAATGGTCACCCAGCGCTCGCAATGTACTTTTTGGATACGCACTCTAAAAAGAACAAATTTGAGTATGATTACGTGCGAACTTCGCAGATTGAGTATATGCGGGAGCTTCATCAATCAATTGTACCCCAGCAGGCAGATTATGCTCATATCCCTATCGGCATGGCGTTTATTCACATTCCACTCCCCGAATATCGTAATGTGAATAATCCTATGGTTGGAAAGCAGCGAGAGGCTGTAATTGCCCCTAAAAAAGACGATGGCGCTCGGGCCTTGCTGTCTGAGATCGGAGTTTCCGTCGTCACGGCCGGCCACGATCACTGCAACGACTACTGCGTTTTGAATGGCGGAGACGTGTGGCTTTGCTACGGCGGTGCGGTTGGCGAAGGCGGCTATGGAGGATACCCTGATGAAACAGGCGCCAATTATCGTCGCCGGATCCGAATGTTTGAGGTGGATACCCAAGGTAGCTCTGTCACTTCGTATAAGCTGGTCCGCGGGCTACCTGGCCAATTAGACCGCCAGATATTGGTCAAGGATGGCAAAGCTTATAATGAGAATTCTCAGTCCGCACACCACTCTGATGCTGTTGAGGCAAAAGTTGAATAAACTATATAGTATTTAAGACCTAGTATTTCGCATCATAAAGCCTGGCCCTCAGCTGACAAAGGATCATAGTGATTTTCAGGTCATGTCGGATCCGCCGAATGGCTCGACAATGAGCTATGAATTAGCTGAGATCCGCGAGGTTCTGGGCTCCAAACTGACAGTCCCAAAGCTCAAGCATTTGCTAAAGACATTCGGCATGACCCAGAGTGGTAACAAGCCAGTGCTCATTGAGCGACTGCTCCACTATACTCAGCAGCTTGAACGAGATCAAAGACGCTCTGCGGTTCATGAATTCTTCACCGAACTGAAGAAGCTGCAGGTTTTCGAGGGTGAGGTCATGTCTGCGCCCTCCACAGATCGATTAAACCGGCAGTCGTACACCCAAATGGTAAACAGTTTGACCACCGAGTTCACCGTTCCGCCGGGGCTTTCAAGCCGTGGAACGATCACATATGGTAATAACCAGTATTCACATGGCTACTCTGGACCGTCTCCTCAACTTCCGAATTTCAAAAACTCGACGATGGACGGTTTGACGCTCTCGCCGTCAGTGCTCCAATTCGTACCGCATGCTTTTTACTCTCTCAAGTCCCAGCTGTGCCGCCCTATGGTACTTGCGGGACCTTATGGGCGCGAATCATATACTAGAACTTTGTCTTTCAAGATTCCGGCCACGGCGATCCAGGATTTGCGAAGTAAAAAGTGCCAAATTGGGCTCGTGGCCCAGCACTACTTTTCGCCTCTTCAACCCCAGCCAGTACAATTCCCCATGAACTGCAGTATTAGAGCCGACGAGCATCACGTTTCGGCGAATACCCGCGGTGTTCGCAACCACCCGGGATCTACGCCGCCGGTTGACGTTACCCCCTACGTTTTCGGCCGGTCCAAAACTGACCTACCCCACAGGGTTGAAGTCACTGTGCACATTAATCTTCACGACCCAAGAAAAGATGATAACATGCGCAGTAAGGCATTTGCATTTGCAATTGTGCTTTTACAGCAGCGTACAGATGACGAACTACAAAAGGAACTTTCCGAGCGGCCACATATTAGTGCCGAGGCCACCAAGGAACAAATAAGCTACAACCACCGCCCTGACGATGACGATGATGACGATATGATTATGACCACGGATTCGGTTCATTCACTCAAAGATCCCGTAATGTACACCCGAATTCGCACGCCTATCCGCTCGATTCGGTGTAGCCATATTGACTGCTTTGATGCTGAGACCTATATCCAGCTCCAGCGCCAGGCCACGACTTGGAAGTGCCCTGTGTGCAACAAAGTCATTAGCTGGGATTCACTGGCTATTGATGATTATTTTAACGAAATCTTAAATACTGCCGACCAAGACGTTGACCAGGTAAACGTGTCGGCAGACGGTTCCTGGACTGTAAAGTCCCGCGATGTGCCTGAAGACGAATCGGACTCAGAAGATGACTATCCTTCTAAGAAATCTAGAAAGCAGGTGGAAGTTATTGACTTGGTCAGCGATGAAGAGCAAGCCCAGCCTTTGCCCCAAGCTTTGCCGACGACGTTGTCCCCGACGCTATCCCAGACCTTGGCTCGAACTTTTAATGACCCCCCAACCTTTCGCATTCCAGTTCAGCAGACAAATGAGCCTGGACGACTCACCAGTCCTTTTGGTCCTTTACAAAGCACAGCAGCTAGTAGTGCCGAGTCGGAAACCCGACTCTCGGCCGCTCAACGCAATTCATTGGCAATGGCATTAGATGATGATACTGACGACGAGTTACCAGTGAGACGACCACAAGCCAGCCAAGGTTCACCGAATCCGCTGAGTGTGGTGCTTAGACTGCCTCCGATTGAGAATTCGAGCCCGGCTCCACCGAGCGAACACTCTCAACCGAGTTCGCCTGACGCCCCTTCGTTGACTCTACCCACAACTCTGAATTTGTTGTCGCAGATCAAGCGATCCCGCGAGCCTACCTCAGGTGTTACTCAAAATGGCATTCCAGCTGTACCAGCTGAGCCGCCTATGCCGACTCCGAGTGCGTCAGTGTCTTCAGAGTCCCCTAAAATAAGACCTCGAGGGCTTTCAATGCTTTTTGCTCCCCATGAGTCCGTGGCTGGGCCCAGCAGCGTAACTCAACCATCTGTACAGTCACCACCAGAGCTGAACTCGAGCGATGAGTACATTGCAACTAAACAGCATCTGGACAATGCCTGTATGCCGCATATGCAACGGAAATCATCTCGTCCCATTGAAGTCATTGACCTCATTGGTGACGACTGAGCCATAATTTATATAGTATATTTATTATACAATGTTTCAAAGTTATACAAAAGGGATTCCTGACCACACCTTCTTACGATATTGAATGTAGTCGTCGCCAAAGAAATCAATTAATAGCACTTCTTCTGAATGGATCCGCCGCTTGAAAAATCCATAAAGTACGCTGGAAAATACAATTGTGCACACTGGGTTGCAAAGCATGATCTGAGTGCCGACGGCCCACATGAAGTATGCTGCGTACGAAGGATGTCGGACACATGCGTAAATCCCATCTGTGACCAGAACATGGTCACTTTTCTTTTTTTGGGCCACAAGATGGCTGAAGCTCTGGCCAGCTTTTATCATAGCATTTGTGCGGATAAACTGGCCAAACAATACTAAACCAAGGCCGATATTGCGGCAAATAGCGTTAATCTTAGTGCAGGGAGCCAGCACAGCTGTAATGGCCGCTTCAATGACTGCGAGGGCCTGGGCACCGGCATATTCTGAACCATTTGTGAGCAGAAAAGAGCTAATTGTCAAATCGCGTGGGTTGTACTTAGCTGTGACAAAAAATTCCGATAAGTGAAAAATGCCTAAAGCTGAGACGTAGAGGCCAAAGCTTGAGCAGCCAGGCTGGGGCCAAGTGAAGGCAGCTACAGTAAGTCCTGTGCCAGTTACCAGGCCAAGGACTGACGAAATAGCGGCCACTTTCCCGGGAGTGGCAGGTTCTTTTTTGCTAGTGAACAGATCTTCGAGATATTGGACGAGGCTGGGCATTTGATCAAAGAGCTGAAAAGCTCACGCAATAAATCCACGAGATCTGGAGTAGGTCAGCTCCCTATTGGGAAGTGCTAAGTGCCATGGGTGGCTTTTGCGACCTTGCGTCAACAAAACAAAAGCACGGTTGACTGTTGATCATCAAGAGAAACCTGTGAATGCTGATAATTTTTATTAAAAATTCATCAATTCCCAGGAATCAACTACAACATAGATTCTAAGCGCACCACCAACCTTCTGAGTTACTAATGGAAGTGTCGGTGTCCGCGTTGGACTTTCTGCTAATAGAGTCAGTGTCAACGGCGCGGGACGTCATTGAACAACTAGGTATAGAAGACAAGGCCGAAATACATCACCGGATCGAACTATATGGGTTTCAGGTTGGCAAGGGGCTTGCTCAGGTGTTTACGCGGAACCGGCCGCGATTAGTCCAGCAGTTGGAAATTATCAAGTTTGTGTGCCGGAATCTGTGGGAATTATTATTTAAAAAGCAAATGGACAATCTGAAAACGAATCACCGAGACACCTACGTGCTTGTAGATCACAATTTTGAGTTCTGCCGTCGTATGGGCACGAGTGTTTCGCCCCAGGAAACCGCCGAAATGGCCTTCCCGTACTTATGTTTCCCAGCAGGCATTATTCGTGGCTTTTTGAATGCCATGGGACTGCCTGCCACCGTCACCGTGGAGGCTCCAGAGCTGCCTATGGTTACTTTTAATGTCAGGATAGAGTAGAACAACGAGTTATTTCATTTGGTGTACCATTCTGGTGGGTCGACAGCCTGCACGATATTTGTGTCGAACTCTTCAATTCGCATCTCAACTGAGACTCGCTCACCCTTTGGCCCGGCAAACCGGCCATATTCGTCTACCAAACTCGCAAAGGACCAGCCCTGCAATTTGCGAAGACAGCCAATGACTGTGCCCGTTCTATGACGCCCCATTCCACAGCAAACCATTATAGGGTATCGTGATTTATCCAATATGATTTCCAGCGCAGATTTGATTGTGTCGTCGGTCAAGTCGTCCCAGGGATTGGCTCCTTCAGCCAGAATACCAAGATGCTCAAGGGCGATATCATTATTATCCGTAAACTCCAAAAAGGAATCTTTGGGGTCTTCTACAGCCAGCCATAGTACAGTTTTTAGTTTCAATAGCTGGAGAAACTCGAAGTTGAGCATAGTTGGCTCTCCGGATCGGTACAGTTGGCGCTGTACAGGGGAGAAATTGAGAGGCGGGATAAAAATACTGCGGGATCTAACTTCCGACAGTTTCACCACGCCATCGGGAGGCAGTTCTGCCGTCTCCATTCGCGCAATTCAATACCTAGAAAAAGCGAGCAAAAACCCGGGTCTTGATGACTGCGAAGTCTTGGGGTAGGGTAACTAGCGGCCCAGCCATAAAAGGCGTCCGTCAGCTTTAGTCTTTTTTTCATACTTACCTAAAAGCGTCACTGGAGATCAACAAGTCCGGGTGGCCGTCCAGAGCCTTACATTGCACTTAGTAGGGACTGGATGCCCGTTACTTTGTAGCGGAGGCTTTATAATTTTTGATTTCAAGGCCTTCTAGGCTAGACATGGTTTTGCCAGGTGGCAGAGTTTTGACTAGACCAGAATGCCATTCGAAGAGTAGATTAGCTAGGCGTGCACTGAGGATATGTATAAAACTTGAAAGAAGCTATTTCGGATGGTTTGAATTCGGATGGGTTTCAAAGCCTGAAATTGGGACAGCTCCCAAAGCCTAAAACTGAGACATCTTTTAATGTGAAGACGGTTTTCCAGAATGCAAGATAACATTGACGACTTTAGATATCTAAGTCAAGTTTGACTAAATAAAAAGATCATAAATCATAGTTGTAAACACACGCTAATCGTTGCATTGTTCTCCTTTGGTTACAAGTTAGACCTACTCGCGCTTTCGAGCATCGAGTTGGTAGACTTTAGTTGGTAGACTAGTTGGTAGACTAGTTGGTAGCTTCAGATGACTCAAGTTGACTAGAGATGACTAGACATGTCTCACTTCTCGGTGTGTGCCGAAATCAGGGCGGCGCCCCTCCCTTTTCATGCAGGGAGTAATCATCTGTTTAGTGTCTTCACATGCTCACCCGTATTTACGCTGGCAACGCTGTCCACAGTATTGATGCCGATAATCTTGAAATTTTGCCAAATGCTGTAATTGGCGTTGACGAAAGCGGCCAAATTTTGTTTGTGGAAACTGGCAGTGTCGAAGACGCCCTACTCGCGCACGGCCCTGACTATGATATCGACAACGAAAGCGTTGTAGCTGATATTGAAGTAGTGGAAACAGAGCGCCACCAGTTCTTCGTTCCCGGGTTTATTGACACCCATATTCATGCCTCGCAGTACCCAAATGCAGGGATCTTTGGTCATTCCACGCTTTTAGATTGGCTCCAGACCTATACTTTCCCGCTCGAGGGCTCATACACCTTACCTGGTCGCGCTCAGGACGTGTATACCAAAGTTGTTGAGCGTGGATTAGCCAACGGAACGACCATGGCGTCGTACTATGGCACTATTCATGTTCCTGCAACCGTTGATCTGGCCCAAATCGCGAAAGCCAAGGGCCAGCGTGCGCTGGTGGGTCGAGTGTGTATGGGCAGGTTCTGCCCTGAGTCAGTGCAGGATGTTTCGATTGAGAGTGACATTAAGTTTGTCGACGAAGTCGAAGCCATCGATTCAACGGGGAAGCTTGTTAAGCCTATTCTCACTCCTCGGTTCGCGCCTAGCTGTTCTGGAGAAACGCTGAAGGGCTTAGGCGAACTGGCGGCTGAGCGGAACTTGCCTGTGCAAACCCACATTTCCGAGAACTCGAAGGAGATTGAGTGGGTCAAGGAGCTGTTTCCGGAAGCTAAAAACTATACTGATGTGTATGATCGGGCCAAACTGCTCAAACAAGACACTATTCTTGCTCACGCTGTTCATTTGGGCGACGACGAGATTGCCGTCATCCGAGACCGAAACACCGGTCTGTCGCACTGTCCACTGTCTAATGCATGCCTTGCAAGCGGTATTGCGCCCATCAAAAAGTATTTGACCAACAAACTTAAAGTCTCTCTGGGCAGCGATGTTTCCGGAGGGTACACTCCCAGTATTCTGGCAAACGCGCGGGCTGCCCTGCTTATGTCGCGATTACTTTCTGAGCACACGAATGATAGTACTGCTGTACTTTCTGTCGCTAATGCTCTATTTTTGGCCACTTTAGGTGGTGCTCAAGTCTGCAGCGCTGCTGATTTCACCGGCAATTTCGCTGCCGGTAAACAATGGGACGCGCAGCTGATTAACTTGGCAGCTGCAAACTCGCCAGTGGATATTTTCGAGTGGCAGTTGCCGCAAGACCCACAGGAGCGCATTGAAAATCTCGTGCACAAGTGGATCTACATTGGTGATGACCGAAATACCGAAAAGGTCTGGGTCGGTGGCAATTTGGTTGTCGATAAGAGCTAGATAGATAGAGTCAGCCCACAACTGCCATGCATAGTCATGCTTCTCTGTTAATGCACGTGTGTAATCAGGCTTTATTACCCATCTGGATCAGTTCCCAAATTGCTTTGCCATAGAACCGAAATCAGCGGCAACCCAATTAAATGACACCAGCAATACCAGATGGACTGGCGGATAGGTTGGTGCGAAATCCGCACGTCCTACCGCATATGCCAACGGGCGTAGCCAGAATGATCGCGTATAACCGCCACCAGGAAATACTCACAAATTCGGCTGAAGCCGCCTACCAACAGCGCCGCGAGCGCCTCGAGCAACGCCAAATGGCATTGAGACGCCAATCCACGATTTCATCGCTTGACAATGCTGTTGCGACCGACAGCGAAAGCGAAGCCGAGCTGGCAGACTTACCGGCTAGCCCGGCCTTAGACCGGCGCAAATCCCGCCGGAGATCAATGTTTGAAGCAATGCATAGCCTTAAAAGCCCGGAGAGGTCTGGTCGCATTGCTCCAGAGCTAATGAAGCCTCGAAGCGTTTCTAGTTCGCAAGCTGAACCGTCGGTTTTCTTCTGGAGCTGCGAAAGAATCGTTCCCGGAGCAGACAGGGTTCGGGCTAGATGTAGCCTGCTGAAGACGCCTAGACCTGGGCTCTGGACTAGAAGAGCCAGTACAGGTAGTCCCTTCCACCCGTTTTGGCATACAAAACTACGCCAGTCATATGTACTTGCCGGGAACGATGCCGGATGGCGCAAAGAACGCGAGGAACTTTTACAATTGTACAGACGGGACCGCCAGTTTGATTCGTTGATGAAACGCCGCATGTCGCAATAAGAACCATGTTAATGATTGAATGATATAATTTTATTTGCAGGATACCCACAGCGTAGCTAGGATATATAAATGTATACTGATGGGTCAGTGTCAGAGCGGCGAAGATATTCGGTATCAATAAGCTCACCAATTTCGCGTTTAATAGATGCAGGAGAAGCTCTGAATTGCCTTGCAAGCATCGCAGACACTGTCTCAACTAACAGGGCATGCGAAAGTTCTTTACGGGCCTTCATAACCCGTACAATTGCCGCCTGAACCGCCATGCTCCGGTCCCCGCGAACTTCGGCGGCTACCTCCTGGCGCTGCTTCTCCGCATCGGCGCGAGAGCCTGCACTAAGATTCACTATACGGATCCGGGGTGATGAGGATTTGAAATTTGTGTTGAAGGTCAAAATGTCCGTAGGCAGCATCTTGCGGTCGGCGGGCTGTTTTAGCAAGAGCTGGGATTTCGGAGCAAACACCAACGGCGGCACAATACGTTCAAGTTCGGACATATCGATTCGCGTCTGATCGCTCACTTGAGCCAGCGTTAGCTGCTCATCACCTTTGAACAACATGAGCACTGCCAAAGTGCCTACATTCACAGTGACAGAATAAATACCTGCTGGTACACGTAGCACCAACTCAGCTGTGCAAAAGCCCATATTCCACCTCAGCTTACGCCCACTTGTTTTGGACAAATAGTACTCTTCAAATGCATGCTTGGCTTCATCCAAAACCAATGGTAACGCAACGAGTTTTTCCTTAGTGACAGAAGCTGGCCAAAAATTGTTCCGTACAACATTGACCTGGGTAGGCACACCGTTGTATTGTTTGCGGAAATCATGATTGAACTCTTTAGAAATCTGCATGTCTTTGAACATGTTTTCAATATTGGCCGTGCTAGATGGCCCGCCTATTCTGCGCATCCGGTCAACAAACACTGCCTCCAATTCTTCGCTCTGAATACGATTATTGAGCAACCGTCGCGCCAATAGTAGTCGGTAGTCCTTACCGAACCGATCCTTATCCACCAGCGCTTCATATACAATGGCAGCCTGCCTAAGTCCCGTCTCCATTTCGGCTTCTGACCGGGCCTTGGGCGATTTCTTCAGTATGTCGTCGAGATAATGGGCCAAAAATTCAGAGCATGTAACTGTCAGCTTCATTTCAGCAGCAGAAGCATCAAATTTGTTGAGCATGGCTGCCCAAGTCGATATAAGAATAACTGGGGCATTAATTGTGCACTCAAAAACATGGAAAAGCTCCTTGCCAACATTTTCCAATAATTCATGCAGTGCCAGAGTCTTCTCAATCCATATTCTAACAACATCGGATGCCGTTTTTCCTGTATAAGACGCCAATGCTCCGTGATTGTGGGCGGCTTGGTTGGTTTGAGCCCACTCTCCAATTTTAGCCACCACTGCGCTGGAAGTTGGTTTAGTAGAGTATTCGAGCTCAGCAGCCAACTTAATGTGATTAATATTCTGGGTCTCCATCAAGTGTGCAACCAACGACACCGACATAATTCGCGGAATGGCCTCAGACACAATTCGTGTTTTGAGTACGGTTTGGATATTTTCTCGAGTTGATTTAGGCAAAAACCGTTCTCCACGAGAGTGTTCCTGGTTTAGCCATGACTGCAGTGTTTCTAGCACAGCCGGCCCATCGGTCCCGCTATCAATAAGGTGTTCGAGCTCGGGTGAATAAAAATCTATCGTGCTTTCCACAATCATCGGCTCAAGCTGCTCCATGAATATGCAATCGGTGAGTCCGGATTCCTCAAAAGGAATACTCAACAGCATCTCGATAACCTGTTTGAGGGCGCGTGGCTCCGGCGAGCCGCCTCTGCGTTCGTCATTGATGGCGGCAACAATCTGGGCAAAGAGTGCGGCTTCGACGGTTTTGAAAGCCGAACCTGAAACTGGTAGCCGCAATATTTTGTCGCGAAATATAACTTCACCAAGCTGCTCGACTGACGGTACATCTGCCTCTTTGCAATAGCTCTGGTTTAGATAGCGCAGAATGTCACCAACCAACTTCATGCTGAAAACATGCTCATCCCAAAGCCGAGCGATATACGTGATCAAGTCACCAGATACGTTAGCGAGCACCCCAGGGCTCCGGTGGACCTCTAAATACTCACGAAGATCGTCTCCATATCGGCGGTAGAGCGTCTTGCCATGCTGCTGGTTTACGAGTCGATACACGGCATTGTTTAGAGCCTCAAAAGACAACAGAGATGAATCTTTATTGTATATTTGTCTGAGTGCTGGCTGCAACAACTCTGTCCAGGTTGTGCTAAGTTCAAGAGGCGCCGCCCGCTTGGGCACCTTGATCTTGATCCTGGGTCGGGTAGGTCGCATAATCAGGTCCAACGTGAGAAACATGGATAATACTTGAAATACAAAAGCACTCTAGCTAAATTCGATTTTGGCAAGTTTGGGATCAAATACAGAGGTACCTGGCAATTCTTTGCCTACAGTTAGCCAGCCCGGCCGGATGTTGTTGACGCGGCCAAACAGCTCAATTTTCTTCGAATTGGGCCCAACCATCCGATCAATTATTCCATACAGTTCTTGGGGCTTTTGAGACCGACCTCGCGTAGTTGATACAATAACATCGACATCCACATTTCTGCGAATCCATTTGGGGTTCCCCTTAAGTCCGACTAAACAGTGCTCTTTACTGTGATTCAGCCAGTGGCCAGTGCGGCCAGTGCAGATTGTCCGGCCCAGTTGGTTCGTTTTGCACCACACTAGCTCTTCAATATGGTCATAACCCCATGTTTGTAAACAGCGTCGTCCTAAATCCAGTACACGTCCTGTTACCCAAAGGAAAATGACCCCCTCTTTCTGAAGGGAGTTCACATCAAGCCCAAGTACTTCATTGTCGTTAATTGACGCTTCAGCACTTGATGAATTGCTGTTCATATGGATATCCCAAGGTGGATCAACAATAATTGCAGCATAGTCGTCACCCAATTTCGAGAAATCGATCGTTCGCAAATCGCATTGAATATGCTGGGGTTTGATTCTGCACGGCGGCACGCGACCATATTCTGGTGTCCGATACACTGTGGGCTTTGTAGGTGGCAAGACTTTATAGTGCACATATTTGCAGCTTCGACCCTTGTAGCAGGTGTCCAAATAAGAACAGTCGCCTAGCGAGGTGTCAGTTGAACTGGTTATGACGCGTTCAAAATGTAGCTTCGTCGAACATGCCGCTGTTTTGGAACAATTAGTGCCATTGCATACAAGAACAAACTCTCCATTAGGTGTGGCGCGGAGTGCTTCCAATTTAGATTCGCTTGCCAAAGCCGATGGGGTCAAAAGCAGCGAGTTTAGCTCTTCAAACATACCCTCAAGGCTCGGGGTATGCTTCGGATCTAGCTCAGCCAGCAAGGTCGATAACGGGCTTTGGGTTTCCGCAGTGCCCTGAGAGTCTAGAGTTGATATTGTTGTCGAAGTTTGCTGAAGAGTTGCAGGTGGTTTTAAGCACAATTTTCGATCAAGCCCCGTAGTAGCCACGGCCGAATTTACCCAGTGCTCCAACACATTTGCGTCGAAAAAGCTGAGAAATGCACCACTTCCGTCTCTTTCAATAACAACAGATAGCGGCATAGCTCGTGACAAGTATTCCAAGCCTTCAATGGCATGCTGGGTATACTGAACGACGCCAGCATTAGTTAGATGAATTGCCGCTTTGACGAGAGTTGTCGGTAGCTTGCGCAGTAATTCTGTGGGGTGCTCCACCAGGAATTTTGCACAATCGTACGCAATTTCTCTGACCTGTGACATTTGCCAGCACTCCTTCAGGGCCCAACCTTTATACTTTTCCGCTGACCCACCGGACCACCGAACCACCAGGATCCCAAGGACCGCATACCAGAGACCCGCAAAGCATCCGCCCCACGGACTAAAAATTCATAGTTTTTTTATTAAATTAAGAAATCTCTAAGAAACCAACCCATTGAAGCTACCAATACACCCAGGAAAAGTAATTTGACTTGTTTGGGTTATTGGTTATTCTGTCAGCAAAACCAAAACATGGCGCGTTCAGCAGATGATCAGCTGAAAACGCCAAAACGAGGTAATGCGACGGACCCTACGGGCGCTCTATCGAGTGTTAATCGCAGTGAACGGCGTACTACGTCAGGCTCGCGCCGTGTTTCGATGGCTACAGTTGCGTCGCGTGAAGCGGCGGTTAGGCGACCCGAAACGCCATTGCGGACATCAACAGGCGGAGATTTGGCGGATAGATCTGTCGGTAGCCGGGCTCCATCTCAGTATGACATTGAGCAATGGATGAAATTGCTACGAAATAACCGCATCAATGCAGAAAACTCATGGAACTTCCCGCTGATCGACTACTTTCACGATATTGTTAAGGATGGCAATGGCATCAACTTTCAAAAGGCATCCTACACTTTAGATGGCTGCGTAAAAGTGTACACAACTCGAGTTGACTCACTTGTGGCAAAAACAACGCGACTTTTGTCCGGTTTAGTTGGATCAGAAGTTGTCGAGGAAGAAGAGGTAAACGCTGATGAGCAAGATGATGATCTGGACCCTAATGCGAGCCCGCGGCCAAAGCAGAGGAAAAAACGGGGTCGGAAAACCGCTACATGTGTTGCAAATCCGCGAAGCTTGGATGTCGACCTGGAAAAGTTCCGGCAGCTAGCGGGTGCGACGCGTAATCGTGAAGATTTTGATGAGGGCGGCACAATTGGCACTCAGCTTTGGAAGGGAACCACCGACTCGAAAGGATGGATTGGAGGTCGTCACTATGCCAAAATCTCCGACCTTCCAGCAGGTCAGCCAGAGAGTCAAGAAGTTCAGCCAGAGGATCAGCCAGAGGATCAGCCAGCCCAACCCGAGGGCAAGATTGCAGATGTGACCTTTTTCAGGACAACTTATCTTACAGGCCTCGAAAACCGCAGTGTACATCCTAGTGCTGAGGCGATCGGGGTTGCTATACAAGACCCTCAATTGAGCACAGCCGCTCTGGTCGAAGGCGTTCAAGGTTGGACTCTGAGCGATCCGCCAGAACCTGAACAATATGATGCTGAGAGTAATGCACCAAACATACTTGACGACAACGATTTAGACTACGATCACTTGTCTGATGCTTTTTCGATGCAGGGCACCGAAATAGATGCTGACGCCGACGAGCAAGTTAAGGGCGATGGAGTCGACTGGGGAGTGATGCAATACTTTGAACAGAACAAAGCTCCTGGCTGGGCTGGACCGAGCCATTGGAGAGTTGGACACTACCATACACTCCGAGGTGGTCTTCCTGGGTCTTCTACGTTCGCGACGCCGGCCAAGGGAGCAGAAGCAAAAGAGGTGCCTAAACGAAGGAGGAAGGAGCCCATAATTATTGACTTTAGCGCTCCTGTTCCAGAGGGAGATATTTTGTTTGAAACGGGGTCAGGCATTGATATGCGACCGAGCCAACGAAGTCAGGCCATGCATACACTACCTACGGACTATCATGTCACATCTAAACAACTGACACGAGTGTTTGCGCGACCTGATGACGGTCCTGCAGCGGCCGTGGAGCATGCACATCGTTATCATCGAGAGCGCGTTCAAGCAGCCGACGCTGAGGACCAGGAAATGGAGCTGAATGACGATTTCTGGGGGCAAATGAACTCGGACGCTCCTATGCTCTACGATGCTGATTTCTACCAAGACCAAGATGACGATGTTCCCACATCCAACGATCTGCCTGTTAGTGCTGATGTGCCAATGAGCAGTGCCAATTTCAATGGAATTGCCGCATTAAGCCAATCACGACGCAACGACCAAATTACATATGCCCGTGTTGCCCGCAATGTTGATGTCCAACAGCTGAAAACGACGATGTGGGACACCCTCCAAACTACCAGCGAGCAGCACCCCAGTGACACGCTAACTTTGTCGACAGTCATGCACGACACTGCGGAAAAGTATACCCCGGACAAGCAGAAGGAGTTGTCGACTCCATTCTATTTTATTTGTTTACTTCATTTGGCGAACGAGCAGGGACTGACTTTGAATAGCACTCCTGATTTAGGTGATTTAGAGATTGCTAGGTAGTTGCATTGATATTGTTTCCACGCATCACACTATCTATTTTATCTGTATTTAGTCTCTAATTAGTCTGATTAATCGCTTCTTCGTCCCTAGTTTGAGTTTGTAAAGAATCTTCAAATTTGGCCTATGTCTAGTCTCTATTTCGTTCTCTATGTCTTTCACCAGGCCGTAAATTAGTCTCACTGGGCTCTTTTTCACCTCTACTTTGTCAAGCTCGTTCCGCTTGGTGGGACTTGCTGATGGGAAATTTTCGAGGTAGGGGAAGTTTGCAACTTACAATGAGCGAGGTGCCAACCCTCAAGGACCTGGCGCTTCAACAGTGTTTGAGGGTTTTACCTTACATTCATGATATCGGTGACGCACGCTATGATATTGTAAAGCCAATATTGGCCCGGATGAGCGCACGGCAGCTTTTAGAGCTCGAGACGGCAAGCCCTCAGCTCGTAGCCCACACCAACGAGCTGTGGCGAGAGCTGATTCTCAAAGATTTTGCAGACAGGCCGTGCCCCCAGTCTCATTTCCGTAAAGGATATCAACAGTTCCAGAAGGAAAAAGAGTCACATTTGGGAGCAGTACGGGAAAGACTTAAACACAACCAGCGGCAGTATGCAGCCCAACGAGAGGCTTCGGCCATTGTGCCCATCATCGAGCCACCGCGTAAACGGGACCCTATTACGAATTCAGCGGTGGTAGGACAGTACAACTCGCCAATAATGCAGCAGCTAGCGCGGAAAACCCACAGCAGGAGCCGATTTATGGCTCGACCAAGGCCCGTATCGCGACAGCCAGTTGTACCCCCTACTAGACTTCCTAGGGCTGCCCCGTTTGCTCCACCATCTAAAAAGCCCCGCCTGGATTCGGAACGACGATCAATTGATGCACATCAGGCTAATCACCAAGTTCCGCCGGGCCCACCACTTTCATCGACCCCACCGCTTGACACCCCGCGACGAAGAAAAAGTCCTTCGATATTTATTAAACGACGCTAAACCGCTGGCGGAAGCCGAGTTTCCTGCGTTCCCCTTGGGAAACAATAATTTATAGACTACAAGTGCTCTTGAGAGCCTGATATATATAACTTTTTTACGATGTTCACTCGAGCTCGGTCAGTTTTTGATTACAGTCGTTCAGATGGCGCTCTGCCTGTTCAAGCCGGCGGCTGTACTCGTCGACTTTGTCTTGGAGATGCCGTCTTGCGGCCAAGAGATACTCCTTTACCGAGTCACCGCTAAGATACTTAAGCACAAGTAATGGTGAATTGTCCTCCTCAATCATCGGCCGTTTGGCAAGCTGACCTGCAGAACCTCCCAAGTCGGCAGCCCGTTTTACAGCAACATGACCCCCCTTGCCAGCAAATCCAGTTAAATTGTGGCTTGAACTAGCAATGGCTGGTCCTGCCGGTGATGGCATGGCGGAGCTCGGTCCTACGGCACCCGCACCTGGCGTCGAAGCTTTAGCACCTGGATGGACAGACTGCTGGGCAACTGGTTGGTGTTGAACTGGTTGGTTTTGAGCTGGCTGGTGTTGAACTGGCTGGTGTTGAACTGGCTGGTGTTGAACTGGCTGGTGTTGAACTGGCTGGTATTGAACTGGCTGGCCTTGAGAGTCCTGCTTTCCTGCGACCGACGGCCCAGCTTGGGGACGTTGGTCCAACGAGGTTTGGCCAGACGGGCCCTGCTGGGCCTCCTCCTCCCCCTCAGGACTCTCCGGTTTAAAAGCATTTGTGAAGTCAATTGGTGGAGGTACCCGCTGCTGCATCATTGTGTTTGCCATGGCATTGTACTGCTCCTGCATCACCATTGGCGTAGGGTAGTACATGCCGTAAACTGGGTAGGTAGGAGGAAACGCACGATTCGCCTGAGGCATTCCAGGCTGCTCCGGGTCGCGCTTGTTCATTGGCATCATATTTTGACGTGGTGGCATCACCATCATGTGTGGAGGCTGCGGTGCCATCATCGGCACAGGAAGCCGTTGGTTTGGGTCCATTGGCTGGGGTAAAGCTCCCGGATGTACTTGCTGAGGCATTGCAGTGGCAGGATTCCGAGGCTGCACCTGCTGCTGCGGCTGAAGACTCGGCGAAGCGTTCTGGGAAGCAACGCCAGAGGGTGGGGTCGGGCCCTCACTAACTTCTTTACTGCCTTCTGGTGTAGAGCAGCAGTCACCGCCACTCACATGTTCGTGGCTCCATGAGTGCTCGTCATCGGACGCAGTCATATTGCGTTTCCGGCGTTTGATCATACCTCGACTCAGAGCTACTGGTCGGTCCTGACGATGCATTTTAAGGTAAAGCCCACAGGCGTTGCAAATAATATGGCCCTCGCGATCGCGCCGCCATAATGGAGTAGTAACAGTGCCGCAGTTTTGGCAGGAAACTAGCATGGTATTAGAAACGGGATCGCCAGGTTTTTCGCTTGAGGCAGGGGCACCGCCGGCAGGATCATCATCATTAGGCGACGGTGAGCTGGTCTCTGATTTTGTTCGCAAGTCAGTCGCATCCTGAGCAGTCAGTGCCCGGCCTACTCGGTTGTTAAAGGAAGGGCATTTATCACAGGCGATTGAGCCACCAGTACCATTGCACCGACCATCGCCGGGACATGAACCGGCTGGTGCGTCTTCAGTACTACCGCTGGGTCCAGCCGTCCGCAGTTTCGGCTGCCGCTTGAGGTGGGCCGGCCGTGACGCATTGCGGACTCGCAAGTACAATCCGCATGCGTTGCAGACGATCTCACCACGGTTGCCTCGACGCCAGAGTGGTGTACTCGTAGTCCCGCAATTACTACACACATTTTCTGAAAACATGCTTGTAGATTTAGCTGACTGTCGGACTGGTACCACGCGATCAATTCGAATAGGCAGCTGACCTGGCTGGTTGGAGATAGTATGCGGTCGTGGGCTAGTGTCGGAGGGCGGGCCCTGGGGCTTCTGTGGCTGCATTCCTGGCATGAATCCGACTGCCCCCATCATCGAAGGTGAGTTTGAAGCGGAAATGGGAGCAGAAACTGGAGCAGAAACTGGTTGGGGGATGCCAGGCGTAGCTGAAGCCTCGGCGGAAGCCATAACATTCGGACCGCTTGCGCTGCCAAAGCTAGCATTGGCACTGGCCGGCTTGAGTACCGGTTGGACGGGCGTTGGTGTTTGATTGGCAGCATGTGTAGCTAGTTCTTGCATCTTGGAATCACCTTGTACGGGACCAGCTGAAAGTGCGTTCTGCTGGAGAGCCGGGCGATCTGGCGGCGAAGATGCCGATTCGGTAATGTCGCTACTGATTTGGGTTAGTTGAGGGCTCGTTACCGCTGAGGCGTCCTTCAAAGGCGGTTCTTGAGCAGCCTCATTAGGCTTTGGCACCGGCGAAGACGCAGCCTCACCAGCCTTCACTGTGGGCCCTAGCGGCTCAGGGGCAGACGAGGCCTGCTCTCTGCTTTTGTGTTGTTCGTTTTCTCTCATAACATCGACAGCACGTGCGTCGTCGTGTCGCAGTGTGAGAGGCGGGATGCGGTTGCTGCTAGCGATTATCAAAGTGATGGGTTGCCAAGGTTGACACTTTTAATTTGGAGGGAATACCCGTAATAAAATAACGCCCTAACCTTGCACATATTAAGGTGTCGTGCAAAACCGCTCACTAAGTTTCCTGTACAGTGCTGAATTACCTTGTTTGTGATTGGTCACTTTCCTGCTGCGCAATGCACGATGCCCGATCTTACATCCCTCGCAGCATCAACATCAAATTTAGAACACCTTGATTTCACTATTAATCGGTGATGAAGCTCATAATACCTGATTCAACAATTTATTTTTGCAATTACTTTTAGTTCTATTAGTTTTTTCGCGACTAGTCGACCCCCGTACATCGTGCACTCCAGCCACCGGCAAATCAAGGGGGGGGCAAAAGATGATCAACGATTTGTGCTTCGCAGGTGACAGAAAAATTTATCATGGCTCAACAAATCAAGTAGGCAAACAAATTCCCGAGCAATCAACCCCTTCTGAAAAAGCCGTTCTAGTGCTAATTTCTGTAGATTGCATTTGGGTAAATTTTGAGTATTCCCATGCCAATTAAACGGGACCCACCCCCACGTTTCCTGCGGGTTGCGATTTCTTGGCAATAGAGGTTTCTTGAGGTGCCTATGAATTACTTTAAGAGAAATCTACGAACAAAATGAAAACTAGACATCACGATTACCATACTTCTCATAAGCCCTGATCCGAATACCTTCGCCCTTGAAATATAGATAAACAGGCAAAGCTATCATGGCCATTCCCATGAATGCCAAGATTGAGCATCCCCATCCCACAGGGAACTCTCTAGACCCAGTGTTGAGGTATAAAAAGCGGCCAAAAAGAGGGAATGCACCACCAATTAACGAACGAGTAAGAGTGTTGGACGCGATTGCGGATGCAAACCGGAAAGTGTAAAGCTGTCCAATATAGGAAATGTAAGTTTGAAACATGAGCCAAGTAGCTCCTCCATAAAGTGCAGCACCAATCATGCTACCAATCCAGTGAGCATGGTACGTAGACGCCCAGCCAACGATGAAGATTCCTGCTGGCATCAAAAATGAGGCAACAATACAAACGGGCACGAAAATCTTCTCAGGTACCAATTGCTCGCCTCGTTTGAACTGCTGGAACAAAGTCCGATCCAAATATACAGTGTAGCAAACCCACGCAATCAAAAAGCCTACCATCAAGCTCAGGAAGGCCAACCCAAGCTCAACATTCGTGAAATCATAAATACCCACATAGATTAAAGGGAAACATTCAAAAAACAGGTAGAGAAGTGCATACACAAGACCCAGATGCAGGTTGATGAGATTTAGAACAGGCTCATGTAGACAGAGGTAAATAGGGCCCCACAGAAGATCCTTAACCGTACCAGCAACAGTTGCTCCCCGAGACTTGATTTCGCCTTCGCTTACAATTCTGTTGTTTCCAGTTGCTTTCTTAAGGTAACGAGCTTTACGAATAAAGATTTCCTGCTCAGAAGTCTCGACCATGAAGAAGCACGTGAAAAGAAGAACACCACCGGAAAGAATAAGTAGAAACCAAAACGACCATCTCCAGGTATTAGCATGTGTGAGGGCAGCACCAATTAGTGGACCCATATAAGGCCCACTCACAAAAGCCAAGCTCCAAATTGCCAACACCATAACCATTCCTGGGAACGGGAACATATCATTGATGGTTGCAGCGCCAGTTGTCAAAGGTGCAGCGGCAAAAATACCGGCGAGTAAACGAAGAACAGCAAACGAAGAAACATGGTTAATCAGTGCCGTGGCCAACTGTAAAGCACAGAACACCAGCTCAGTCGACAAATAGACATAAAGACGACCGCCAAAGTGCGGACTCTCGCTCATGGGTGCGAAAAGCACCGGCCCGATTCCATATCCCCAAACGAACATCGTGATTCCCAGTTCAAACTGAGTTACGGTACAGCCGAACTTTTCAATCATCTGGTCAGCACTCGGAGTGAAAATGGCCGTGCCCATGTATGCGGAGAGTGTGAGACCAAAAACACAAGAGACCTGTAAAACTTTTTTGGACATAGGCCAGTTTTTGGGGTTATCAGGGTCGTCAGGGCCATCCCAAGTTACCAAAATCTCATCTTCTTGAGTACCTGCAGTAACCGAGTTCTCTGCCTCACTTTCTTTCTTGATGCTTGAGGGCGCACTGTCGGCAGCGTCCGATGTTTCAATCGATTTCTCGGCCGGTGAAGAGTTTCGATAATACTTCGGGTCTATAACGTAGTCCTTGCGCTCGTATCTTGGTTTAAACGCTCTACGACCGGACGTGAAATAAACAGCCTGACCTACGAGGCTGCCTTTGAAGCTTTCGCTGATTGCTCTGCCAAGCGAACCCATAATAGTTACCAGCCAAATTTGAATTACAGTAGTACTGTAAAGATATGCCGAAGATGTGTGGTAATGCCTGCTATATAGTGCAATCGAGCAGTACAGCAAATTACACCTTCAGCGCTTGTGGCGACAAAAAGTTGAATTCGTCAGCTTGCATGCGTCTGCATCCGATGCAACAATTACAAATCCCGCAGAACAAAGGCGATCAACTAGCCTTTGCCACATATTTATTTATTTAGAGTACTATAAACAAAGAAGAGTTGATCTATTAACTATTTGTGACATTTGAGGAGGCGCAAAATGTTTTGTTTGTGCTGTGGATCTTAGAGCTGATCTCTGGGGGTGGTTCAAACACATCACTTAATCATACCCAGAATTCTGCAGTGATATTCGCTCGCTTGCATAGGATCACATGCGGAGCTGAAAATTTAGAACGGCCTATTTGGACTAGAGCGGAACTAGGTCCGTTATGCAGGCTTTGCAGTCGCAAACTAGTGGTACCCCTCACAGATCTATTCACAGCAAGAATCAAGGAAGTCGAGCTGCTTCAAAACCGCCGATTTGGCTGCACCGCCGGTGGCAGTGCGCCGCTCGACACTCTGCTCAAAATCGAATACATCAAGAACATCTTCCTCAAATCGAGCATCGATAGCCTTATACTGATCGATGGTTAGTTTATCGATACCCGAGAGGTTCTCCTTTTCGGCCAAAGCAACAGCCTCGCCAGAGATATGGTGGGTCTCACGGAAAGGAACTCCCTTACGCACCAAATAGTCGGCCAAATCCGTAGCTAGCATGTCCATAGTTAGTGAACGCAACATATTTTCAGGGTTAATCTTGAGGGTTGAGAAAACACCCGTCGCAATCAGCAGAGAATGCTCCACAGTAAGCAGATTGTCAAATAACGGCTCTTTATCCTCCTGCAGATCTTTGTTGTAAGTCGAAGGGGTAGCCTTAGCCGACATCATGAAGCCGGCTAAATGACCGAAAAGACGGCCAGACTTTCCACGCAGCAGCTCAAGAGAATCCGGGTTCTTCTTCTGCGGCATGAGAGATGATCCAGTGGAGTAGGCGTCGGCAAGCTGCACAAAGCCAAACTCAGCCGACGAGTAAATAATGAGATCTTCGCTCAGCTTGGCAAGATGGTTACCAACCAGCGAGCCCCAGAAGAGAACCTCAATCACAAAGTCGCGATCCGAGACTGCTGCCAGCGAATTGCCAATGACGCCCTCGAATCCAAGCTCCTGGGCAATGTACTCACGGTCAATGCCATAGGGGTGACCAGCCAGGGCGCCAGAGCCTAAGGGGGAACGATTGACACGAGCCCGAATTTCTCTCAACCGCGAAAGGTCGTCGTTGAGGAAAGTAGCATGCATCGAAAGCCAGTGTGCCCATCGGATAGGCTGGGCACGCTGCAGGTGGGTGTAACCAGGCATGAGAACGTCAATTTCCCCACGAGCACGGCTTGTCATCACCTTGATGAGCTTGCTCAAAATTTCCTGAAGGATATCGAGCTTCTCGCGAACGTAAAGACGCATATCGGTAACCACCTGGTCGTTACGAGACCGGCCAGTGTGCACTTTACCGGCGATGTTCTTGCCAATAATCTCACCCAAACGGCGCTCATTAGCAGTGTGAATGTCCTCATCACCAGGTTTCTCAACAAAGGAGTCGGTTTCCCACTCCTTTTCAACCTCTTTTAGACCACGGTGAATTTCTGAAAGCTCTTCCGGGGAAATGAGACCAACTTTTGAAAGAGCGCTGGTGTAAACCCGGGTGCCCTCAAGGTCTACCTTGTACATCTTCTTGTCATAGGGCAAAGATGCATTATAGAGTTCCATCAATGGGTCAGTGCCGCCAGTGAAACGGCCACCCCACAGTTTTGCTTCTTCCTTGGACATCGTGATTTTTCAGAAAACTGAGTCATCCCACTCTCATTGGTTTTTGTTATCAGCCGGACATCGCCTATCAGAATATTTTTGGAAACTTTTTTTTTCTATGAATTGTAAATTGTTCTACAAATTGACTGATTTTGCTTCAAATTTTCAAAGTTTTCGCTAGAATCTTACAACTTCAAATACCCTGACGCCATGCTTTCTCTTGCTTAGTCCTTTTTCATATGGAAGGTACTCTCGATGAACTCGAGAGAAGACTGGACCGTCTGGAGTTTATGGTCGGCGTAGATAACCAAGAACCTACGTCTCTCTCTTCTCAGGTTGATGCTCTGGTGCGTGATGTTGATATTTTTGCCCACAAGCACCCAGAGATTGAGACCACATTGCGGCTTTTGACTCAACGCGATCTCAAAGGCATACTCAGTAAGAATTTCCAGCCTGAAGCCATCCAGGAGATTACAGAAGCCCGCGTTGATTCTTTAAGTCTAGCCGTGAAGTACCTCGAGCAGCTTAAAGACTTGGCCATCCCGGAACTTGGTGAAAGTGACTTAGTTGACAATGTCAACGAGATCAAACGAGCTTGTTGGCCCACAACACAGTCGTTCGACGAGGCGACGGTGCGGAGCGCTAGCCTTTTAATGAAGTATCTTGAAACTGTTCAAAATGCAAACTATGTGGCTGGAGAAGTTGAAATTGCTTGTAAAGCAAAACGCTTGGAGTAATGTATATTTATTGAGTAGAGTTGTTCCCCATGCTCAAGTGGTGACGTCATAGACCAACACGAAACGCTGAATACCTCAATTTTGCCGACCTAATTATTCAAGCATTCCCGACTCGAGACGCATTTCAAGACTCGGTCAGACAAAGTTTCAAGGGTTATCATAAATCCCAATTAAAAAAATCACATTCAAGAATACAGTTGTACTGCCAAATCCACAACAAATGCCCCTGCTCGAAATGCGGCTAAGTGGCTGACTCAAACAGTCCTGAAGGGTGTGATGGGGTGACTAGGCTTTCTTCATGCGAAATCTAATATTAGAAGCTTATGGGAGCAGCGGCTATGGGGATTTTGAAGCACTAATACCCCCCACACTAACCATTTTCCAAGCTGGAAAAAACTATAGTTGATATGTATTGAATTTCTCTCTAAAAAAACATTTTTAAAGCTCAATTTATCCTCAAAACCCTCCCTTTAGCGCCCTTGCGACACTTTATGGCTACCCATGTGTTTGGGTTCTCGGAGAAATTCCTAACCCTACGTCTATAGTAATATGAAATAAGAAGCCCGCTTCATTCCAAGCCTCTCCCACACAACTTACTTCCACAATGAAGACCGCTGCTCTATTCGTTCTCTTGGCTGGCACTGCTCTCGCTACTCCTCCTGCCTGTCTCCTTGCATGCGTTGCTCAAGTTTCTAAATCTAACGGCGCCTGCTCTAACAACATGGCCGACATCAAGTGTGTTTCCGAAAAGCTCGGCACCCAGGTCCAGGACTGCTTGAACTCGATCTGCCCCAACGGCGACGCTGACTCCGCCATCCAGGCTTTCAAGGCTGTTGCCAACGAGTTCCAGGCTTCTGTCGCCTCTGGCTCTCCTTCTTCCATGCCTTCTAGCGCCGCTGCTTCCTCTGCCGCTCCTTCCTCTGCCGCTGAGTCCTCTGCCGCCGAGTCCTCTGCCGCCCCTGCTGAGTCCTCTGCTGCCCAGTCCTCTGCTGTCGAGTCCTCTGCCGCCCCTGCTGAGTCCTCTGTCGCCTCTGTCGAGTCCTCTGCTGCCCCTGCCGTGTCCTCTGCTGAGTCCTCGTCTCTGTCCTGCATTCCCTGGACTTCCACTCCCTCGTCCGCCGCACCCAGCTCGGCCCCCGCTGCTACCACCACTGCAGCTGTCCCCACTACTACTAAGGCTCCGGCATCCTCTAAGGCACCGAAGACCTCTCCCCTCGTTGAGCCCTCGTCTGCCGTCTCTTCTGCCAACAACGCCGGCGCTGTTATGGCGAACACGTTCGGTGTCGTTGGTGCTTTTGCCGCTGCTATGCTTTTGTAATTATTCTCCCCGAGCGACGTTGTCTATTGAAGGGTATCTAAACTAGCCGTCATAACTCCCCGTAAGAAATTTTACATTGGCGGTCGAAACCTCTTTTTTTCAGTGGAGGCCCGATATTCTCACAATTTTCCGTAGCGTTTCTAAGCAAACTGTAAGCAGTTAGTCAACCATAAGTGTCACTTAGAACCCACAACCCGAAAATCAAAGTCCAAACGGTTTCCTGGGCAAGGAAAGTCTCGAGGAGTTGTAATTAGTGTCTCAAACCTGTGAAATGTGATGCACCACATTTTACCAAGATCTCACACCGCTTTCTGGTTCCACGACACAACTGCTGAAAAATGGATTTTCAAAAGATATATCTGGAGCTTCAGACACTTCAACCTCCAGAGTTTAACTTTGCAAAATACGAAAAGTGCGCGAGTGAGGCCCTTCGGACGCGTCGCAGAACCTCAAACCACAACGATACCTTTGCCACGCTTTGTGCTGTCCATATCGCTCGGCTTTCCGCTCCTCAAATGCCCTGGGACAATAATGGAGTCTTACGCCTGTTTCGGCATATCGACAATGCCCTGAGCCAGCTTGCTCCAGAAAAGAAATTCGCCACAAGCCTAGATACAGATCACACCATTGAACTGTTGGCATTGGTGAATCAAATACAGCTTGCTGGTTGTTTGGTTGGCATTGAAAATGCGGACGAAGTTATTGATGATTTATTCACCAGCGGCTTTCGAATCGCTCACTCGGAGATTGTTCCTTCCAAAGTTAAGTACCTCGTATGCCAATTTCTTACACAAATTGTCGAAGAGCTCGATTCAGATTTACCCAACGATGTGGTGTGCTTAATTTTAGATCAATTCTCTGGGCCCGGGTTTGAATTGAGTGTTGGAATTGCTAAGAACTGTCAGGGTTTTGCAAAGAACGTCCAGGTATACTTCAAGGAATTGCTAGCAGATGTTTCAGCGTCAGAGAGGTTTAATCAAGCCCTTGAGCTCACACAGGGAGTTATTGAACACTCTTATGATACATTTGAGCTTTCTCTACCCCTATTTATTGACCATCTAGAGTCCTTGGACAGAAACGCCCGAGTTATGGCCGTCCAAGTCTTGGGGCAGGTGCTAACTCTTCAACACGACCCACTAGCTATTAAAGCTCTGCCAACTTGGATCAGGAGAAGTAATGATGCCCAAATCATTGTCCGTGTTGCCTGGGTGAAACAAGCTGGGCTTTTGCTATCTCGGCCCTCGACTGAGGATGGTCAGAGCGAGGTCCTAGCAGCCCTCGAAAACTGCCTCAAGGATCATGACTCAAGAGTTCGGGCAGCTTCTTGCGAAGCAATTGGTCTGCCAAAATTGTGCTATCCGAACATTAAGGAGTTGCTTGCCCCTCGTCTACGCGACAAATCGTTACATGTGCGGCTCAAAGCGATTGAAACAGCCACCAAGCTGTATTCTAGGCAAAACACCCATTCGCTATGGATTTTGCCTGCGGTGCTCAATGTAGCGTATCTGGGAGATCCCAAATCTTTGGGTACAATCTGGACTTCGGTATACGATATGCTCGGCCTTAATCGTCAAGACGACCTGCCAGCAGCAGCAGCTCAGCGTGTGTTAGTGACCATTAGTGGTCTAGACGATAAGTCTTGGAAAGCATTTGGTGCAGTGTATCGCCATCACCGGGTGGTTACCAAGGCAGTCACTGGTCTTGTGGCTCAAGATCACGATAGCTCAGAAGCCTGCTTGCAGTGGCTAAGCTCTCAGAGTGAAGACTCAAGACTCAAAGATCAACTGGCATCACTTTCATCTGACCAGATGAGTGCCCTCGAATCAATGACTAGCCCCGAAATTTCAGCGGTGGAAGTTGAGGCAGCGCTTGGGCTTCTACCCGACGTTGTTGTTCACACGGTTGGAGCTCAACTGATGGGCTTCACGCAAACTCACTTGACAGCGCTTATCCCTTTTTTGGATGGGGACTGGACTCATGAAGCTCAAAAGCTTCTGCTTCTTCTAAGTGAATGCCAGCCTGATCTCTTCAACGCGAAGGTAGTTGCAGATCTCATTCATCTATTTGAGTCTTGCGGCAATACATTTGCCCTCATTGTTATTGGGTCTTTATCGCAGCAAAATTTTGAGTTTGAGCTATCATCTACTGCGTGGAATGAAGTTGTTGATCTGACAACTTCCAGTGACCCGGAGTTAGCGGTGGCCGCAGTTCGGTGTCTGGGATTTGACCACGTGAGAATTGCCAAGGCTGTTGACTTGGTTCTTTTATCTTTATATGAAACCTCTTCTTTGTCTCTGCTATTGGCTCTAAACGAGCTATACGCAACACACCCCGCGTCTGTTATGAGCAATGAAAGATCCACTTCTGTCCCGAGCCTCCTTGTACGAATTGTGTTCAAAAAACCTGATATTTCATCCGAACAACGCTGTGCAGCGCTCAAACTACTAGTCACGCGGCTGCAATCCTTAGTACACGAAGATCCCAATAACGCTACCAAGTTGTCTGAGCCGGTGCTGCAGTTTTGTCGAAAAATACTCAAAGAGAAAACAGCAGATCCCAAACTTATTGAGACCACAGCAATAACATGGTTAAAGCTAGCGAGGGATCATGGCAAACAAACAACAATTGAAGATCTGGTTCGTTTGGAGGAGGTGATCACCTGTCCTGTGGTAGGAGCTCTCATTCGAGAGCTACGGGACGGCAAAGTGTCACTGTTTTATTCTCCCCTCCTCTTCCTGCATGATGATACTGAGTCTCTAGTGAAAGCAGGTATTCCCACGTTGAACAGCTCGCCTCGCGACTTAGGTCTCATGCTCGCTTATCTGATCTACTATTTAGCGGCACAAAGAGCCTCGCTGGCGAAGATTGTCAAGGTTTTGAAACGGTATTATTCGCTGATCTTGAGCTCTTCAACAATTGAGAGTATAGCTCATGTTGCTATGCGTATCAAACAATTTCGCGATGTTCGCGATTTGCCCGCGGCCACATCCAATGATCCCACGCCAAATTCGCGCTATCTCTATGCTGTCAGTGAGCTAGCTTTGATGCTCCTGGACCACCAACGCAAGGTAAAGGGCTGGCCCAAGAAAGCAAGCATCACAGAATCCATGCCCTTACCTAGCCGGATGTACCAATCTACCACCTCTACTGCTGCAGCTGCCCTAGTTGCAGAAACGAGTTTTATCTCTGAATTGGGCAGTACTGAAGAAGTTCAGGCAGCGTGTGGTGACCGCTTGCAGTCCTTGAAACGGGGTGTGCAGCCACTGTGTGTACCACAGGCTAAGAAGCCTCAGCGCCGGAAATCCAAACTTGTGACCGCTATTCGCACACCTGCAGACTAGTAGCTTTACCCATTTATGGAAATCAGTGCGAATAATTATTCCATTAATGGTCACTGCTTGCCTGTCCACCTGGCGTAAAGTGCAGATGCACAGCCACACTATGCTTTTGGTGCAGACAGTTTTGACGCACCAAATTATCGCAATTATTCCGTTTCGAGGCCAATGTAATTTTAACCACTTAATTTGTACACGAATTTAATGATATATAGCTGATTTGTCGACTTGTACCAAAAGATATACCCAGAAAATGAGACTAAGAACCTGCTGAGCGGATTTAAACTTTCCGAGGGCAAGGAAGGTCTGTGATGCTGCAAGTCAGAGTTTCACTACTTCGCATAGTGTCTGAGACATTCATCACATCGTATATAAAAAAGCTGTTGGCCAGAAAAAAAATTATATTTTATACATGTATGAGGATAATAAGTTCTCGACCAAAATCAGGCCTGACAATGATGCACTTCTCAAGGTACCTAAGCGCACAAAAAGCCTTCCGTCGATAATTCGCCGAGCAACAAAATTCAAATGGGGAAAACGATGCTTCTCCTCCAATGACATTCACAGATCTAGCCTGCCTCCAGATGATGGAGATTTCAGCCAAAGACTTGAGGAGTTCTCTAAAACTTTTAATGTGCCCGAGGGTAGAGTTGGTCCAATAGGTCCCCGGATCAATGTTACTTGGGTTCCTAGCATTGCACCGTCCCTCAGTTCTAGCGAACAAAAGCAGAGCATAAGCTCAGCTGAGTCCAATGTAAGTGTTGACCAGGAGCGAGTGCGTTTAGCCAAGAAGATTCTTGCCGCTTCATCTGGGTCGATTCTGGCATTGATGGGTGAAACTCAAATGTCTTTGGCTGATCATGTCGTAGTACCACCGTCTAAGACTCCCGACTACTACAGAAATCCAGAGTATTTTAGTGATGCGTTTCTCCGCGGGAGCAGTGTCTCCAACAAAATTGTCGCTGACGGTGTGAAGTGTTACAAACAAGGCGATTTACTGGGGGCTTACACGAAGTACCGCTTGGCGACCACCCATGGAAACATGTATGGAATGCATAACTTAGGCGTCATGCAACTCCATGGTCAGGGTGTTCCCGTTGATTTCGAAGTAGCCAAAGACTGCTTTATCCATTGTGCTTACCGGGGTCTCGCCGCCAGTATGAGCCAACTAGGCTACATTTACCTTTACGGCAAGGGGGTCCAGAAGGATATTTCAAAATCTTTAAATTGGTTTCAAAAAGCAGCCCAGCGTGGGAATGCCTATGCTCAATTTCAATTGGCCGGTATGTGTTTCCACGGTGTGGGAAGTCTCGAGCGAAATACCCGATTAGCTGCCGAGCTACTGACACAAGCGGCTATACAAGACTTTGCCCCAGCTCTGTTCAATCTTGGAACCATGTATTTTACGGGGACAGGAGTTACACAAGATTTTGCCATCGCCGCATGCTTGTACAAACGAGCCGCGAAGCAAGATCACCCGCAAGCACAAACTAATCTTGGCGTGATGTACGCATACGGACTTGGCGTATCAAAGGATCTAGGTCGAGCTGTGTCATATACTCGACGAGCCTCGGAGCACCGGGTGAAGCAAGCGTTGCATAACATGGGTGAGGCTTACGCCTATGGCCAGGGCGTCAGCAAATGTATGGCAAAAGCGGTCAGATTTTATTTCGAAGCAGCGGAGGTTGGTGACGTTGAAGCAGAGTATGCCCTTGGGTGTATCTTTTTACAACTTCCGTGCCTTGACGAGCAAACCCGTAACGCTGGCCAGTATTGGATGGAGCGAGCAGCTCTCCATGGCCACCTTGAAGCTGGGCAAAAACTGTCGTCAAACTTCATGTCTCGAGAAGCCCCGGTATTCCGTCTCGTAAATCAGTTAAGCTGCAGCACTTGAGTTTCCAGCTGGATCTATCGCCCTAGGAGGTGAAATTTAATTAAGTTATTTTGAGTTTTGTTTTTTTATATATATTTCTTTCGTATAATATTTCATGCGTGCATAAACAAAAGAAAACTAGAAAACTAAATGGATCGTGTGGTAGGTTGACTGATTTGGTTTTCAAGAGGTCAAGAAAGCCATGAGTTTATCACGGCCCTTGAGCTCAATGAGTCGTTTGATTGCTGCGTACTGCGCCTCATCATCAGCATTGGTCGCAGCTTCAGCAATTTTCAAAAGGTTCTGATGGGCCTCTGCAGCTGAAGTAGCTGGACCCTGCAGTTTAAGATACATCAAGTCGCGCACGGCTTGGCGGTCTTCATCTGGCTGGGCGGCAATCTCATCGAGAGCAACGAGAAGTCGTTGTTCATTTGATTGTTGATAAGGATTGGCCTTGGTTTTGTGCACGAGCTCGATGAAGTCCAGCTTGATAGACTGAGCAGGTAGTTTGTATACGACCCCGTCGTCGCCTTCAAAAACGCGTTGCGAACGTCTCTTGACAATTGGAGCGGCGATTCCAGTATCTGTGTTGTAAATATTGAAGAACGGTATCTCTCTCACAGGGCCATATTCGCTGTCCTCGTCGATAACCTCAACAAGGCCGTCGTTTTTGACTCCTCGCTGGAGATTGGATTCGACGAACACGGGTTTCTTAGGTCGACGGCGCAGCCGCGCGGCCTTCTCGGGGTGATTCGGACATACCCAGCGGTTTGGTATGCTCTGAACGGGTGGGTCTATGCAATCGACGTGCCAAACTGTTTGGCATTTGTCGCAAGTGGCCATTGGCCCTTGCAGAGCGGTTTGGTGGCACTTGAAGCAGATTACAATGTCACCGTTTTTATCCTCCAACCGCCTACTTTCGTCAGAATCTCGAGGCTTTTTAGGTGGTAGCATATACTCATCGACATAAGCTCCATCCGGAGCCACGCTAACGCCTTCGAACATTGTTTGAATTCCAGCGGGCAACTTGAACTGACGTGGGGTTGTGCGGTCAAGAAAATTAAGCAAATCGCTGAAGAGTGACTTTTCAAAAGGTACAGGAGGCTTTCGCCGGGCCTCGCACTGCTTGCAGTACCAGGCGCCGTCAGGTAGCATGGTGTCGTCGAGCGGTGGGTCAACACAGGTGAAATGGAAAGACCGCGGGCAGGTCTCGCAGCACACAAAGTTGCCACCACCTCCGCAGGCTGCACAGTAGTCGTTGTTGATAATTTGGGGCTTTTGTTCAGCCACGACGCCGCTTAGTTCGGCCTCGTCCTTGACTTCAGGGGCCGGGGTGGGCACAGAGGTTGCACTATCTTTACCCTCACGCCTACGAGACATACGCAGCTTAATATTTGGTACTCCGTTTCCTGGTGTAGAGTCCTGTACACGCGATCCGCGGCCCGGCACTCGAGAAGTTACACTCCTCGAGGGAGACGGAGAGAGGTTCCGGTCGATACCCATGTCTGCCTTTGCCTGTTCGTAATAATTGAGCGGCGAGCGGTGCCTGCCCGACCGCCGTATGCTCGAATCGCGTCGAAGTTCGTCTGTGAGCGAGGTTTTCAATGCAAGCTTTAGATGAATGGGCGTGTTCTCACCACTCGCGTCGCCGTTGAGCGGAGTTCCTGTAGGCGACAGCGACCCATTTGAGTCAGGGTCTTGCTTTCGCCGCCGCCGTAGAGACTCTTCCGGAAGTGCCTCGATCGGATGGCCCGTCACGCCAGGGCGCGGTTCCGCAAGCTCTGGCTCTAACCATCCCATGCCGAAAGCTTACTCACGCCGACGAGAGATGGAGGAAAAGTAACGGGGGATGAGAAAAAACCCCGTTTAATCCCCTGTAAAGACATATGGTGACTTTCTAGAAAGTGTTTAAACCTAAAGTAAATTCCAAAGGCCGTAGTCCAACCCAAAGATATTGGGTTAATTTTTCAGGTTACTCGGCGTCCAACCTCTAGGCGGCGGTCTTGGTAGCCTTCTTCTTCTTCTTGTTGGTCTTGAGGGAGGTGTTGAGCAGGGCAACGAGCTCCTCTTTCTCGACCTTCTTGGCAGTGACGATCTTGGTGAAGTCAGGGGCCGGGGCAGAAGCAAACTTAAGAATACCTGTCTTGGTGATGGCAAAAGTGGTGAACAGCTGGACAACAGGGGTGCCCTGCTTGGAGTACACAACCTCAAAAGCATCAAGAAGGCCGTGGTTCAGAGGCTCCTGGAGAGCCATACGGGCACGCTTCTGATCCTCGAGAATGCGGATCGAGAAAGGGAAGTTACCGCACTTCTTCTGGACCTCAGTGATGGCCTGGCGAGAAGTCTTGAGTTTGAGCTGGTAAGTCAGAGAGGTCTTCTTGTACACGGTGGTAGGAGTGTCCTTAGGTCCGGCCTTGGCAGAGCCAGCAGACGAGACAATAACGTCCAGGCCGTAGACCTCGTTCTCCTCGAACTTAATGGACTCGAAGTCCTTGCGTTGGCCCTCGGACGGGTTAAGAATAATCTTCTTCTTGCCGTCCATGTTGTCCTTCTCGTGTTGCTGCGACATCATGCCCTCAAGAGGAACACAGCCGAACTCCTTGGTCACCTCGTCCACGACCTTGGTGACATCCCAGTTACGGTTACCAGGCTTGAAGGTGCGCAGAGCAGCCTCAGTGGCGTAGTAGGCAGCAGCGATCATGTCGGCAACATCGCCCTCAACCTTGGCGTCGCCAACCACAACGGTATCGGCCAAAATGCTAGGGTAGCCGTCGATTTGAGCGCCCAGAGAGATCTTGGCGACATCACCGGCCTTAAGTTCAAGCTCAGCATCCTTGTCGGTAGGCAGAGGGTTGAAATGAGCCACACAGTCGTTGAGAGACACGCAGGTAGGGAAAGCAATACCCTTGGGTATCTTTTTATTGTTGTAGACCTTGGCCAGCTCCTCGTTGAGCAGCTCGTCACCCTTGACGCAGACGTCGAGGACCTTGGCACCAGGCACAGCCAGAGCTTTCACCTGCTCCAAAACCTTGGTGGCAATCTCACCAGCGATCTTGTATTTCGTAACAACGTCGGGGTTCGCAACAGTCTGAACTTCGCTCATGAAAAAAAGTGTGCTGACTGATCCAGACAAGGAGGGTTTAAAAATTAAGAGACTGAAGAATAAGAGAAAAAATTTAACTACGGTAGTCGCCGTTGATAGTAACGTATTCGTGCGACAAATCGCAGGTCCAGAAAGTAGCCTGGCCGTTACCAAGACCCATATCCACTGCGATCTCCAAATCGTGCAGCTCAAGAATTTCACTAGCCCGCTCTTCGTCAACCTGCTCAGGCTCGCCGTTCACAAGCAACTTGAGCTTTTGTGAGCCGTCCGTAGGAATAAACGACACATTAGTCTTATAAGGATCAACCTGGACGCCAGAGTAACCAACAGCACAAAGAATGCGGCCCCAGTTTGCGTCCTTACCGTAAAGGGCAGTCTTCACCAGCATACTTTGGGCAATAGTCGAAGCAACAGTTTTGGCCTCGGCATCAGATGCAGCACCATTGACCGAGATTTGAACAAACTTTGTCGCTCCTTCGCCATCCCGAACTACCAATTTGGCCAAATCGATGGCAAGCTCAGTCATGGTCGCTTCGAGAACGGGGTACTCGGGTGACGACTGAGTGATTTCAGTACCTCCTGCAGCACCATTTGCCAGAGCCACAATGGTGTCATTAGTAGACATATCTCCATCCACAGAAATAGAGTTGAAAGACTTATCCACAGCGTTTTTGAGCGCCTTTTGCAAGGCAGAAGGTTCAACTGGAGCATCGGTGAAAAGACCACCCAAAAGAGTGGCCATATTCGGATGGATCATTCCTGCGCCCTTTGCCATTCCAGCAACGTGGTATGTCTTGTCGTTGGCCTTAAATTGGGCTGATACCAGCTTGGGGAAAGTGTCAGTCGTCATAATACCCTTGGCACAGTCCAACCAATCGTCGTGTGTGCCGCCGATTGTGGGCACAAGTGATTTGATTCCCGTAAGAATCTTTTGAATAGGTAGGCGCTGGCCAATGACACCCGTAGACATCACAAAAGTGCTTTCAGATGCGGAGCCAATAGCCTCGTCAGTGGTCTTGACCATAGCCTGGGCATCCTCGATACCACCTTGGCCCGTCACAGCATTGGCACAGCCGCTGTTGACGACCATAGCGTGAAATCCTCGGCCCTTTGTCGATTTGAGCAGCGCCTGATCGACTTGGACTGGGGCCGCCTTGAAAGCGTTTGAAGTAAACACTCCAGCAGCTGTGCACGGAGTGTCACTGACAATAGCAGCAAGATCCTTGACGCTGGGGTCCTTCTTGACTCCGCAGTGCTGGGCACCAGCACGAAAGCCAACGGGATAGAACCCTGAGGTTGGAATTTTGGCTAACCGCTTCATTTCTCTGGTTTAGTGAGTCACGGTCCCAGTCGGATTAATAAATAGGCAAGAGATAAGGTGTGTCGGCGAATGCCTACGAATCCTGCAAAAGTGTAGAGCTCTGAGAAAAGATGCGATCTTCGTCTGTCAACACCGGCCGTCGCCTATTTTGGTTACTCTTCGTATAGTTTTCAAAGCCCTTGGCAATATTACCTGACACAGCCTCTTGCAAATAAGCGGTCTCTTCAAGGTAGATCTTATCCTCAATGGTCTCAAGCTCCTTATCCACTTTTGCCTTTCGCGCAAGCATCTGCTTGAGCTGTTTTCTCATTCTCTCATATTCCTCGCTCATTGTGCTAAACAGTTGAAAGATACCTGTGGTGTGTTGGGCCTCGAGTTAAGAAACTGAGCAAAACCTCCTTACCTAACCATGTCCACATCGGAAGCCCCGACGGCACAGGCCAAAGAGGAGCGGCTCTTCCCAGACCCGCAATCGGTTTTAGAAACTATTAAGTCGTTTCTAGCCGATCGTGAGGCCGCAGGAAATCCGCTAACGACCGAAGAGCGTCAGGCACTCCGTGCGCTGTACGCGGACGCGGTCCATGAGAGTGTGGGCCAGGTAGACGACGCGACGTACAACGAGCTCACTCGCCTTAAACAGATTGAGCTGGAATATTTGCACCAGGTGCGTGGCATCCGTCAAGTTATGCCTTCGGCGATCTTTGGCGACGGCTACGCCGGATACGGTAATGGCTGGACTGGTAACAAAATGCGTCTTCTTTATGCCCAGGATCGCAAAAGAGCTGGCCGTGAGTCGAAAGAACTCATTATACCCAATCCATCGCTCGCTAAAACAGCGCTTATGGATGAGCACCTTGTGCCGATTCGCCTCGACTTTGAGAACGACAAGTATCGCTTCAAGGACACTTTCTGTTGGAACATTGAGGGTATGACCGTGCCCATTGATTTATTTGTCGAAAATCTACTCGAAGACTTTGCACTGCCAAACTCTTTAATGCAGTCGCTCTGTGCATCCATCGAGGAACAGATCAACACGTACCTCCGGCACCCTTTGCACCCACCTAGCGACTCGAGTAACCAGCAGGTACCCACACCTGTGGAGAATCCTGATTTTGACTGGCGCGTTGTGATCAAAATTGACATCACCACCGCGCAGCACACCCTCAAGGACCAGTTCGAATGGGACATTAACGACCCAGACAACAGCCCCGAAGAATTCGCCGAGACCTTCGTGAGAGAAATGAGCTTGCCTCAAGAATTTGCTACATCTATCGCTCACACTATCCGTGAACAAGTGCAGGCACATGTCAAGGAGTTGGTGCAGCAAGGCTATAAGTTCGATGGCTCGCGGAATCTACCCCGGGACCCGGCCTGCGATTTTGAAGTTGGGCCACATACGTTTTTGCGGCCTCCGCACCTACTGGACTCGTTCAGTCCGACACTGGTTCAGCTCACAGCAGAGGAACTGCAGCACTTCGACCGCGACAGAAACAACCGCCGTCGTGGCCGCCGTTTAGGGGGCCGGACCTCCCGTCGTACCGCTGTAGGTGGAGCAGTCGCGCCGCTCCAACCAATCTCTGAGGTCCGCGAGATTCGAAATATCAACACCCCGTACTTCAACAGTCTGCTACCGGGCGGTCTCGACCGAAATCTGGATATTTTGCGTGCACACATTTACCAACAGGACGAAACCGATAGCGACCGCCCTGAGGTGGTTTACTTTTTCAACCGGTCACGAAATAGCAGAAGGGTACCGTCTGCGTCTGTTTTTTCACAAGATATGATCCACGACGAAGATAGTCAGCCAAGATTTATGGTCAAGCTCAAAATTCCCAAGCGGGTGGCCCAACAAATCCAAAAATCTGAAGTTGCAACTTGATATGAAGTTATAAACTACTTAATTTAAACTCTCAAGCTTTTTGCGAACGTACTCGACCATCTCCTCCAGCTTGACATCAACGCCCTTGTCCTGCTCGCCAAGGCCAAGCTCCTTAACTTTGACAACTCCCGTGTTGAACTCCTCCTGGCCTAAAATAACCGCCAGAGGGCAGCCGCTCTTCTCAGCTGCCTCAAACTGCTTCTGTAGCTTAGGCTTAGCCTTGTAAATAAACTCGGCCTCGATGCCAGCATCCCAAAGCATTTTGGCGACCTTCATACGCTCAGGCAAGAAGCCCTTCCACTCAGGACCGCCGCCAAAAGCCAGAATGAAGACCTGAGTGGCAGTTGGTCTCAGATGGTCGTAGAGACCTTGGGACTTGATAATCGAAAACAGACGCTCAATTCCAAACGAAATGCCTACGCAGGGGATATCACCGTTCTTTTTCGAAGCAAACATACCAACCAGCTTGTCGTAGCGACCACCAGCAGCAATAGAGCCCACTCCAACGCTCTCACTCATATCGTCATCTTCGCTCTTCTTCTTAGACTTCTTTTTTGAGTCGGCCTCCTTAGGAGGAGCCGAGGCCGCTGTCACTGCTTCGTAGATCAACCCCGTATAGTAATCGAGACCGCGAGCTAGAGACAAGTCAAAGCTGTAATAAGGGACAATTTCGTAGGCCTCAAGGTACGGGAGCATGATCTTAAAGTCCTCAACACCCTGTTTTGCAGACTCGTTCTTCATGAGCTCATCGTCAGCAGACAACTTGGCGATCATCTCAGGGATAGATCCCTTAAGCTGCACGTAGGCACCGATTCTGTCAGCAATTGCCTCGTCCAAGCCCTTCTCAACTGTCATTTCCTTGCGGACTTCCTCCCAGGGAAGTTTGTCGAGCTTATCGACGGCAGAAGAAATAGTGCGCACTTTGTCCTCGGGCACACCGCAGTGGCCAAAGATACCGTCGAGAATTTTACGGTGATTAATCTTAACGGTGAAGTCAGTGATGCCGATTTCTTTCAGAGTTTGGACAACAATCGACAAAATTTCGGCGTCAGGAACCATGGGATCGTAAGCACCGGCAATATCGAAATCGCACTGGTAAAACTCCCGCATCCGGCCCTTGGTCATGGCGGGCTGGTCACGGCGGTACACCTTGGCAATATGGAACCGCTTGATGGCCTGAATACCGTTCATGGCCACATAACGGGCGAACGGAACCGTCAAATCGTAGCGCAAAGAAGTTAGCTCACCTCCCTGATCCTCAAGATTATAGATGAGCTTGGAGTCCTCACCATACTTACCAGTGAGCACTTCGCGCAGTTCAAACACTGGTGTATCGATGGTGACACCACCGTGTCGGTGGAATACAGAGCGGATAGTATCAAAGAGTTTGGTCCGAATGACCATATCCTTGTCACCCCAGTCCGTGGTGCCCTTGGGAGTCTTCAACGAGAATTTCGTCTTGCTAGCCGATTTAGTCCCTGCTGCTTGAGACATCGCCCTAATAAAGTTTAGTCTTGACGTGATGGAAAAAAAACCTGGTGGTGGGATGAAGTGAAATTTCCAAAACCGTCTGAAACTTAGTCACTGCCTTACTGCCTTGGGTTGAGTATCCCACCTCAACAGTTACTGAGTGGTCAAGGCAAAGCTATTTAATTCCAGAGCAGTGGCTCGTAGAGGTTGGTGATTGTGTTTGGAAATCATGGATACGGTTCGCACACTTATCCAGCAAGTTTTGCGAGGCTTTTACGATGTCAAGGCCGTAATTGTTATGGACGCCATTTTGTACCACCGGGTACTGAGCGACAAGGAACTTATATCGATGCTTGGTCTACCCGCAAAAGAGATTCGCAGTATTTGTGCGAGACTCAAGGATGATCATTTACTAAAAGACGTGAGCCACAAGGACGATGCGTCTCGGGATCAACGGACGTTCTCGCAAACCTACTATTACATTCATTTCACTGAGGCAGTCGACGCTGTAAAGTGGAAAATGTACTCTATCGAAAATAAACTCAAAGAGCAAATGGATGCTCAGCACAACCCGCACGATTACGTCTGTGATGTGTGTAAAAATAGGGTGTCGACTATCGACGCTGTGTCGCTGTTTAATCCGGAAATGGGAGCGTTTATTTGCGATGTCTGCGGTAATTCTTTACGAGAAGACGATAGACCAGACCCCCAAGATGGCAATTCCGCTCAAGACCAAAAGGGCGAGCTTATGCAACAGCTTCACCCATTGATCACCGCGTTGCGAAAGATCGACGATATGGTCATCCCAGAGAATACGTTCCAGTCAGAGATGCAGGTAGCTGTTCCGGTGCCTACCGCAGATATTACGGCTCAGGATCTGCCTACAAATCCGTCTGGTCCGAGCCAACGGCTACCAGAACCCGTCCAGGCTACCTTCGAGGTTCACATCACTTCAGATGCCGAAAGAGCTGCTCAGGAACGCGATGCGGCGGCCGAGAAGAAACGTTTGCTCGAAGAAAATGCTCTGCCAGAATGGCATGTCCAGTCTACGGTTGGTAAACGGATGTACGATAAGAGTCTGGAGAAAACCGACAATCCTCTCGTGGTCAAAACGGAAATTAATGCCGGGGCAGTGGATGAAAAGAAACAAGATGAGGATGCCATGGAGGCGTACTATCGGAAACTTGCCGAACAGCAAGCGGAGAATGGACAGGCTGAGGAGGAAGAAGAGGAAGAAGAGGATGAGTTTGAGGACGTTCTATGACCTCTTGGGGTTATTAAAAATGCATTTAAATGTTGAAATTTATAAATTATGTTAGCAAAAGCATTTCAAAATTTCCATTTCTCGTCGGCGGAATGAATTGCCCAAGAGAACTTTTCCCGAAGAGTCTTGGTGAACAGCTTTTCAATAGGCACTCCGTATTTTTTCGAAAACATCACCGAAAGACGTGGATCAATGTAGTTCATCTTGGAAGTGCTCAATGCAACTGTTGAATTGTCCTGCTTGTCCTTGAGGCTGAGGCGGGTAGTGATAATGCGCTCCTCCAGTTTGGCAATTTGAGCTTCGAGTTTTTCACAAGTCATATTGGACTTGATTTCAAATTCACCTGTCTCAAGCTCCTTGTCCAACTCGGCTTTGAGGTTAGACACAGCCTTAAGCCGCTCTTTCAAATCCTCTTTGGTAAGTTTCTTTACGTCGGTGCCCTGGTCAATTTCGGCTTTGACTTTCTCGCTATCCCGAATGAACTTCTTTTCGACTTTCTCTTTCTCGCGCTCAATGACCCGCTTGTGGACTGCCTTGAGTTTGGCTTTAGTGAACGCCTTGATATCTGCGAAATATGCCTTGCCAAGAACTTTAGGTTTCTCGGGGTCCAGCTGCAAAATCATCTTCTTAAGCCGATATTTTTTCCAGTTAAGTTCTTCAACACGCTCTTCAATCTTGGCTACGCTCTGCTCGTGGCTCTTAGCAACCGTGCGCTGATGGTTACACAGAATTGCTACGGCTCGATTCGCTGCGTTGAAGGCCACGACCTTTTCGGCAACAGTGCCAACATTCGGAATCTGATCAAGCTGCTGTTGCATAGTGTGCGACGCATTATACGTACGGAACACTTTGGCAGTGAGCCCGGGCAAATAGTTTTGCAGATGCTTGTTTAAAATGCTCGGGTCGAGACGGTCGAAAATGTCGTCTCCAGGACCCTTGGGCTCCTTTTTGAAAATTTGGAAATTGTTGAAAACTTGTTCATCGACCTCAACTTGCTGAAAGTACCGGATAGAGTCTTTGCCCAAAAAGTCAAATGTCACAAGGTTGGGCGGCTGGAGGGTGACATGTTCGTATCTTAATGAGCAACATCCAACAGTATCCGCCTCATCTTCACCCTTTTCGCCACCGGCACGGAGAGCAAGCCGGTCAATAAGGTACATGGCAGTCGCCCGCTGCCGGACTTGCATTTCGTCGCTGGTAAGCTCTTTGACATAGTCGGCACGAATGCGTTCAACATGCTGCTTGAGTTCCCGGGCCTTCTCAAACTTGCGAAAATCTGACTGGCCCTTAAGTGACGAGCTCTGAGCAAGGAAAACGTACTTTGTGTTGCCATTGATATTCTCTTTCCACATCGCCAGCCACGAAACCGTATTGTCATGACGCACTTCGCACCACTGATGACCAGCGGGCGCTTCGGGCACTTTGGCATCCTTGCCAATGTTGAGCGTGACCTGCTCAGGATATACTCGAGCTTTAAGTTTGCCGGTCTTAGGGTGCTGACCGCGACCGCGGAACAGTCCCGGAGGCTCAACACGGAAATTTCCCACAGGCTGTTTGCGGCCGTTCAGGAGACACGTTTTATACTTTTCCTCAAGAGCATCCTTTTCAAGCTTCATTTGCTTCTTAGTCGAAGCCGGCAGGGCCTTTTTAAGGTTACGCTGGTCCTCGTAGTGCTGAAAAATGTCCGTGAAGTCGCACTTCTCAAAATGCTCGATTTCAACAACCTGCGATGTTCCTGCCACCACTGCTCGGCCGCTTTTACTCAGTGTTTCCTTAAAGTCAGCGAAAAAGTTCTTTTGGAATGTTGGGTTACGAGCGTGATCCGTGTTGATCATAGCGCCGAAAAAGCCGGCTACTTCCTCGGCCTCGACTGGCAGATCAACCCTCTTCCCATCATACTTGAGCTTGACTTTTTGAGGCAGTTTCTCGTACGGCGGTGGAAATATGACGCCATTGTGTTCTAGGGTCTCCCACTTCACGGAGTGGTCGTCCGGATCTTCTTCCCACCACCGGTGAATGTCCTCATCGTCCTTTTCAAGCTTAACGTTATCATCGAGCTCGTCCTCTTCCTTGACTTTGAGTGGCACAGTTTCCACAGGCTTGCTAGCAGCAATTTTTTGCTTCTTGACCGGACGCGACGACTTTGGAGTCTTTGCATCCGCATTCTGGGCCTTTTTGGCGCCGGCCTGCGAGGAATTTCTTGATCGCTTCAAAGCTTTTGCTTTTGCGTCTTGGCCGGCCTTTGCTATCGTTTCTTTTTTCTTGACAGGTGTACGGGATGTACTCTTCGACTGTACGGCCGTTGACATTAGTGAGAAATTGGGTTTTTACTCAGCCAAGGGAAATAGTCTATTTATTTTTTGGGACAGTTAGCCAAAGATTGAACCCTTTCTTACTCTCTTCAATCCCAACCTTTGGTCCCAACTCGGTAAGGCACAGAGGTCCAAAGACGTTTAGAGGTGTTAGAGGGGGTTGGGCACTTCTGGTGAATTTGGCACTCTCTCTTAGTCCGGAAAATAGTAGTAGGTTATTCTATGATGCAAAAAATGCACAGTGTCATTGTATAGCAGGTAAATCAACTATTCAAGGAGCCGTGAGCGAGTTTCATTGGAGAGACCCCGTCCTGCAGGAGACTGCATATGGGGTTGTTTTTGTCCCAAAAAGGAAAATCAATCACAAACTTTTGGAAGTACTTTATTATCACAACATCGTAGCCGACCTTGCTTCATCCGACTTCCATGCAACAAATCCAAACACCCGCTCGGCCGCTTGCGGTTCGAGACGACAACAAACAAGCGGATGCCAAACAGAAGCGCCGTGATAAACCGTCGGCATTGTGCAAAACACCGCCCAGTTTGATCAAAAACAAAGACGGTCAGAGCTTCCATCGTGGCCTATGTTTGGGTGAAGGAGGTTTCGCCCGCTGCTTCCAGGTGAACAGCGGCGATGGTGCGCTCTATGCTGCAAAGACAATTGCCAAAGCCTCGCTCACCAGCGAGAAAACCCGACTAAAGCTATTGGCAGAAATCCGTATCCACCGCAGCTTGCACCACGAAAACATTGTTCACTACGTTGACTGCTTCGAGGATGACGTTAATGTATACATTTTGCTCGAGATCTGCTCAAATTCGACACTAATGGAGCTTGTCCGCCGTCGAAAGCGACTTCTCGAAGTCGAGGCCCGCTACTATCTCATGCAGGTGCTTGCCGCTGTGGGCCATATGCACAACAAGCTGGTGATCCACCGTGATCTCAAGCTGGGAAACATTTTTATTGATTCAGATATGAACGTCAAAATTGGAGACTTTGGTCTCGCCGCGCGCCTTGACTCTCCGCGCCAGCGCCGCTACACTGTATGCGGCACTCCAAACTACATTTCGCCCGAAGTGCTAGTCCGCCCGCATGAGCACTCATTTCCTGCTGATATCTGGGGTATTGGCGTTATTCTGTATGCCATGGTGTTCGGCAAGCCGCCGTTCCAAGAAAAGGACGTCAAGGTTATTTACGAGAGAATCAAGCAGCACGATTTGGTTTTCCCTGACCACATCCGGGTCTCTAATGCTTGTGTGGAGTTAATCCAATGGATGTTGGAAGCTGACCCTGAGCGTCGCCCGACAATTGATCAAATTTTAGCTCACCGCTGGTTCGCTGGTGAGTTCACAGACGTTATGCCTGCTTCAGCACTTAAGGGCGTTCCACACATCAAGGTAACACCTGAGCAGTCTCGTATTAACTTTAATCGGGCTAAAGAAGCCTGCGGGCTTGCTATGCCACCCTCGGCTGCGCCTGTGGAGACAGTTACCAATGAGGACGTCGCCGCAGCCACTCAAGCATCGTCTGCGAGGGTTTTGCCGCCATCACTGTCACCCCCTGCAACCAAGGAGAAATACAAAATGGTAGTTGTTCAAGAAAGACCCGACGAAAATATTCACAGCCCAGCTATCCGTCGCCGGCATCAGCTAGCCCAAGAGACTGCGGCCGCTACAGCAGCTGGAGCTGTCGGAGCCAATGTCGCCAACGGAACCAACGGAGTCCAGCAGTGGCCTAAAGCTCAACGCATGTCGACCGAGCGGGGACCTGGTCTTGCTCGTCGCCCTGCTAATATGGCAAATGCAGCTGCTCAGCTAGTTATGAAGAATGCGACAGCTGCGAACCCTTCGCCACGATCTCGCGGCAATGGCGGAGTTAACTCACAACAATTTGTGCCTGGCCTTGTTCGCGAGGTCCGTGGACTTGTTCACAGTATGCGTGGTGCGGCCAAGTCTAGCTTGGTACGGGTTTTGACCGCTCACAGTGAGGGTACCGCTGGTCAGCTCGAGAGAGATCCCACAGTGTTCAGCAAGCCGCCACATATCACGAAATGGGCCGACTTCGACGAACACTGGGGTATGGCATACGGACTTAGTGATGGTGCTATTGGAATGCACTTTAGAGATGGTACATCAATGCGGATGGATCCGTTTTTGGGCACGTACATGGCCTACGAGCCTGCGGCCGAGAACAGGACAGCATTCGTTGCTTGCCGCACATCGAGCTCAAGTCTTAACAGTAACCGGGCCAAGAAAGTCAACGTTATCAATTTTGTTCACAAGTATATGGAGGAGCGACTAGGACGCGGCGGGATCCCCGACCGGTGCGAGGGTCAGGATGCCAGCGACGGTCCGTTCCTGTACAGTTTCAGCCGGGGCCAGTTTTATATGATGTTTGTACTTTCCGATGGTACAATGCAATTCAACTTCAACGACCACACCAAAGTCGTTATTTATGGGCGTGGAGCTCGGCTGTTCATTATTGATCCGCAGCAGGCCACTTTGGACATTGCTACTGAAGACGCGGTGAATGCTCGTCCAGGGCTTGACTTGATTTACAAGCTGAGGATTGTTTCTGAAAGCCTTTGATTGTTCTCACTTATTTTTTTCATCTTTTTTTTATCTATACCCTCTTTAGTGCTTTTATTCTTGACGTCCTGTCATATTACAACACCTAAATACCTCACCCAGTCACAAATTAGACCTACCGAGTCAACAAACTCCATTTCAAGCTTAAAAAAGTATTCATACTTGTTTTTGTACAAGTTGGTACCTAACAATATATTTAGGGCTTTCAGCCCGCAAGTATAAAATTTGCGCTCCTGCATTCTCAGGTGGTCCGCGTGCATGGATCGTTACTAACAGGCCAGATCTCCACGCTCCCATCTTAACCTTGTCCTAGTCACATTACCCCAAGTCCAAGATGATGAAGACTTTGCCCTACAAGCTGGGCGTTGTGATTCCCACGGTGACAATTTTATTTTTGGGATTGTCAATTCCGATCTTTTACATGGACAAATGCTCTGACCGAGCTAAGATGTACTGGCTCGCCGCATTGGCGTGGCTGCTTTACTCCTACTACCTGGCCTGTGTAACTGATCCTGGCTCGCCACGAAAGGACTTCACGGACGAATGGGATGTGAAGTGCAAAGTGTGCGACGTAGTCAAACCCGAGCGCACTCACCATTGCAAAGAATGCAACCGTTGTGTGCTGCGAATGGACCACCATTGCCCCTGGACGAACAACTGCGTTGGCAATAATAACTTCCCGCACTTTATGCGGTTTTTGTTTTGGGTCATTGTTGTGAATGGGTTTGCTTTGGCCAGATTCATTATGTTCTGGGTTGAAGTGCTAGAGGACTGGGGGATGCCATCGTACTATGTCTCGCGTACCAAGTTGGTCGTTGGCTTTGTGTGCCTGCTTGTTTCTTGCATCGTGGAGATGACAATTACCCTTTTGTTCCTTCGGTCAATCCTCAACATTGTTAACGGTCAGACTCAAATCGAAAGCTGGGAGGTCGAGCGTGCCAGTACCATTGCCCGTCGCCTCGATCCGAACAGCTCACCTGAATTCCCCTTTGACGTCACTCTTGGCTACAACTGGGACGTTGCGCTTGGAAACTTCTTTATCTGGCTTTGGCCCTGGGCAGGTCCGGGCACTGATGGTCACGAGTTCCCGAAGCTTTTCTACACCAGCGTCCGCTGGCCCCCGGCTACTCCGGATAATGTGCACGATTGGTACACCATGAAGAGGTGGCGGACTGCTGATGGTGATAATATCACTGACTTTGGTGTCGATTCTACTGTGGACGATGTCAATGTACCATACGTCTCGCCAGAGCAGCTTGAAGCCGAAGCTAGAGCCGCTGCTGCTGAAGCCGCCAAGGCTGCAGAGAACTCCAGAGCTCAGGCATCTGCAACAGGCTCTGCGGCTGGCAAGACAGACGTTCGGGCGCGTACAACTAATTAAGAAATTTTTTATAAAATACTTTCAGGCTAGTCAACTTGCATCTTATCTGCGTCCTCAGCGGAATTATCTTTAGCGGAATCAACGGGCTCAGAGGGCTCAACTGTCTCTGCGGGCCCAGATTTTGGCTCCGGCTCAGCAGCTTCTGCGGGGATTGGTTCGTCTTCCTTAGCAGATTCAGGCTCGGTAGGAGCAGCCTCAGGGGTCGTCTGCTCGGCAGATCCAGCAGCGGACTCAGACTCAACCAGCTTGGACTCCGGCTCAGCAGACACAGCAGCCGCTTCGGTAGTCATTTCAGCGGACTCAGATTCAGCAAGCTCAGCAGCCTCAGCAGCCTCAGCCTCGTTGACCGCCGAGTTCACGCCCTCGAGCCACGCCTGGAACCGACGCTCACGACGAGCTTTGGCTTCAGCCCGACCCTCGTCCCAAGAATCAGCCCGACGCATAATATAGTCGGCAGTACCCTGCTCAAAGAATAACTTGTAAGTGTTGAGGCAGACTCGGGCCTGCAAACCCTGTTCCAAAACCTGGCACTTGAAGTCGTCGCCTAAAGATTCGCGCAACGAGCGGTATAAGAACGGCGCCTTAATCTTGTCCAAAGGCACACCTTCAGTAGGAACATTCATCATGTACGATGTCACATAGTATTCCCACTTGTTTTGGGCCTGAGCAACGCCCTTAAGGGTCAGATCGTAAGCACCAAGGTATTGGAATCCAAGCTCGCGATTGCTGGGCGACCAGTCGATGCGGAACAGCGGCTCTTCGGCGCCAATCAGCTGCTTGACTTTCATGCGGTACACAATCTGCTTTTTGACATCGGACTGTGGCGACCGGCGATCGGCCTCGAACAAAAGCAGGATATCGGCCGTGGCCTGGTCAGTAACCAATCCATGCAGCTGCTTCACCAAAAGATGTAGCGTCTTGTCGATAGTGTACAGCTTGTAGGCGCGGTTACGATAAGCCCGACGCAGTGCCTCCTCAAACCACTGTGGCTCGACGTCGCCATCGATAAGCTTTTCGCACAATGCAAGTGATTGCTCGTAGCAATGATCAGGAGAGAACCGAAGCCCCATATCGCTCATTTTGGTATCGAACAAATAGAGATCCTTGGCAAACGTCGTGCTCGTTTGAACCTCAAGCTCTTTGGCCACGATCGACTCAAAGCTCTTAACTTCAGCGAGCCGGGCATAAATAATTTCAAACAAACGCAAAAACAGGTAGATATTGGTATTTGCAAACAAGTTGAACGACGTGCGGTCTGCGGCGGGCTCCTCAAGAGGCGGCGTAACCCGTTCAAACCGAAGCCACGCGGCATTCTCCTCGGCTCCGTCTTCCGACGCAGCCGGTTCCTTAGCCGGTTCTGTTTGTTCCACTTGCTCAGCTTGAGACTGATCAGCAGTCTCAGCATCCTCCATCTTCACGTCGTCTTGCTCGTCCTCGCTGCTGCTCTTGCTACGCTTGAGAACCTCACCCAAGGGCACATTGGCGGCTCCAGGCGGTGGTGTTGGACTCACCGAAATCTCGTCGCCCTCTTCGCGAGCACGCTTGATACTGGGGTGCACCTTTGCCACGGTAGCATTGTCCAAGTCAAAGAACAGCGGTAAAAATGACCGCAAAAATTGTACCATTAACTCCCGGTCGTGGGCCGAATAAGAGCCACTGTGCTCCAAAAAGCGCAGGACCAGTTTCCACAGATCAGCCAGAACTTCGTTGTCGGCAAGTGTCACAAGGATTTGCGACTTGGGCGCCGGCATCACAGCGTTCTTACGTTTAGCACCCTGCTCGGCCTTGATCGCCATAATCTGCGACAGCAGAGCGCGAGAAGTCAGCTGCTTGCGGTCAGCCTGCTTGAAGGTGAGACCAATGTGGTCGAGACTCTTGTAGAAGACTTTCTGCTCCGTCTCGCGCCACACCTTGTTCCACTCACGGTGGGCTCGTTTCCATTCTTCGTCCTTTTGCTTGAGACGGTGTAGCACAATTGGCACAGCAACACCAGGGTTTTCGTGGAGAGCATTGATAACTTCCGCACCATTCTTCTTATCGTAGATCTTGTTGATAACCTTTTGGTAGATCTTGGTTTTGTGACCCAGACCAACTGGCAGCTTGAACTCCGCCTGTTCTTGTGGAGTCATATTCGCAATACGGTTAGCGATTGTCGACAAGACCTGAATCGTGCGTTGGTTTGCTCCAATGAAGTGGTCGTATTCGTGGCGTTCCTCTTCAATGCGGTACAAAATCTCCTCGTACTGGTTCTTGCGATGAGCCACAAAGCCACTGTCTTCGGACGCCCAAGTCGGATGACCGACCCACTCATCGTTAAGCACTTCCCAGCACATTTCGTCACGGCCCGAGCATGGCATGTACTTTTCGGTTTTCGGGAGCAGTCGGTACGACGGTCCGCATGACCTGCACTGTGCAAGATCGACTTGGTGCTTCTTTGCAGCGATGTTTTCAATAGACAACGGTTTACCTTCGTAGCCAACAAACTTCTTAAACCAGTCCATAAGCTCCGGGAACTGGCCAATGAAACCATCCACGCGACTCACCAAAGTGTTGATGTCGATGATGTGCTGTGTGAACAGATTGATGACTTTGAGAAGCTCGTGGTAGCTCTGCTTCGGTAGTGCACGCTTGACTTTGTCGAAAAATGCAATCTCATCAGCCATACTCGACTTGCGGGATGGAGGGGCCAGTACCTGAGCAGCTGGCACGAGCGACTGGTCAGGGCCACCGGTGCCACTGGTTGCAACGACAGGCTGTTGATGCACGGGTAGCATTCCAGGAAGCGGCGTGTCACGAATATTGCTTTGAGCAGGCTCACGAGATTGCTTTTTAGGCTGCTGTGGGGGCGGTCCGAAGCTACCAACAGGGGGCAAACGCATTTTCGAGTCGGCCCGGCCGCCTGGCAAAAATCGTTTGAAGTCCTCTAGCAGATCGGGTGCATCACGGAACAGCTGCGACACCTGAGCATACACTTCGCCCATATCGAGCTGCATGCGCTGGTAAGTCTGCAGAATCTCCAAAAACGACTTGTACACATCGGGCTGGTTTGAGAACCGGTTACGAATGCGGTTGACGTAGGCAATGGTATAGTCGAATTCGACAGGGCCACCGTTTGCCATGTGGCTGGGTTGGCCAGCTGCGTGGGCCATATCCATCTGGGGCTGGCCCATCATAGCCATCTGAACTTCTGGCTGGTTACCAACCATGCCCATTTGAGCCATCATTTGCTGCGGGGCACCGCCCGCCGCGTTGGGGCCAGGGGTCACGCCAAATTCGTGGCGGACCTGCTGCTGCTGCGGAGCCTGCTGCTGTTGCTGCTGTTGCTGCTGCTGCTGCTGTTGTTGTTGCTGCTGTTGCTGCTGCTGAGACTCAGACCACCTATCGTACTCCATGCTGTTAGGTCGGATCTGTACGCCAACTGGTGTTGTGACCTGAATGTGGCTTCCGTCGGCGCCGTCGCTGACACAGTCGATTCGGTATCCGTTGGGCAAAAAGGTGTTGAAACCCTGAATTAAGTCCCGGTGACCTCTGAACAGCGACGCGACGCGATCAATTACCCCAGGAGTATCAATGTTCTGGCTTTTGAAGTCCTTCATGATATCCAAAAAGTGATTGTACACTCCAGGGCGGTTCCGATAACGCACTTTGACTTGGTCAAGGTAAGTCAGCGCGTCGTTTAACTGGTTATTCATGTTCATATCCTGTTGATACCGGTCTTCCTGCGGCGGCTGACCCTGAGGTTGGCCCTGAGGCTGGCCCTGGGGCTGGCCCTGCTGGGGTTGAGCCTGGGGGGGTTGCTGCTGCGGAGGTGCCTGCGGAGCCTGCTGGGGCTGACCCTGGGGCTGCGGAGCCTGAGCTTGTGGCTGCGGCTGATGAAGCGGCTGATGAGGATGAGGCTGATGCGGCTGGTGTTGCGGCTGGTGCTGAGGCTGATGCTGCGGCATTTGCGGTTGCATCATCTGCTGGTACTGTGGTTGCTGCGACTGCTGTGGTTGCGACTGCTGCTGGTGCAAATAGCCCATGTGCGGCTGGACCTGCCCGTAGGGATACATTTGCAAATACTGGCCCATCATTGGCTGCTGGCCTGGCATGCCCTGGGGTTGGAGATGCTGGAGATGCTGGGGCTGAGCAAGCTGTGGAACCTGTGCGAGTCCGGGCAGAGTTTGCTGGTGGTCGACCTGGACGTGAGTCGTTTGCATGATTGGGGTTGCAGTCTGCTGCGGCGTACTGCTAGAGGGCTCTTCTTTCGCGTAAGGGTGCTCAGAATGAGAGCCTGGGCGGTGCATATCAGACGCCGGTGCCGACTGAGGAGCCTGAGGAGCCTGAGGAACCTGAGTGGTTTGAGGAACCTGGGGAACCTGAGGAACCTGGGTAGCCTGGGTAGCCTGGGGAGCCTGGGGAGCCTGAGGAGCCTGAAGAGCCTGAGGTACCTGAGGAGCCTGAGCCTGAGCCTGATGAGCCTGAGCCTGAGGGGTGGTCTGCTGACTCTGCGAAACCGGAGCAGCTGGTACTGGCAAATGATTTGACGCTGCCTGAGTCGTTGCTGGTTGAGGAACCTGGGCTGGCTGGGCTGGCTGGGCTGGCTGGGCTGGCTGGGCTGCCGCTTGATCAACTTCCGCGGGTTGGGGTTGCGACGGGAGGGTTTGGGCGGGAGCTGGCGAGGGCACATTCGACGGCGCGGTTGCCGGCTGGGGCTGTAGCAGCGTGGTAGCAATAGGCGTAGACGTATTTGACTGCGCTGGCTGCGATACAGCTTCTGGAGCACTGCTAACGTCAGTAGCGACAGAGGAGGCCGGCGCCGGCGCCGGAGCGGTTGCAACTGCGGGGGCAGAGACACCCGCCGGGGGCTCCTCTGATTTCACAGGACCACTTTCCGGTGCCACGGGAGTCGCCGCCTGAGTGGCAACCGCGGGGGCGCTAGAAGTGGGAGTCGCATTCGCGTCGGGTCCGGCCTGCAGCGCTGCGGTTGTCGATTGGGCGTCCAAACTCGCTGCTGGAGTTGTCTGAGGATGTGGGCTAGCTTGGGGCGGCTGGCTGGTGGTCAGTGGTTGAGGCTGCGCACTGGCAGGCTGACCAACAGGCGAAACAGTCGGTTGCGACTGCTGTGGGGGCTGCTGGGACTCTTCGGAGGCGCTAGCACTCGCAGTCGGTTGAGGCAACGCTCCGGCGCCCGACCCTGCTGCGGCATTTGGCGTGCCCTCCCGAGACGACGCTTGTTGCCCAACACTCGTTGAGGATGGAGGCAAAGCCTGACCACTTTGGCCCGAGCCGAATGGCGTATTTGCACCCGGCGCGGCCTGCTCATTCCAAGGAGTCTGGGACATGACAAGATGGATGCTTACAAGCAGCGTCCCTTTCAGCGTAAATCCCATACGGGGAAAAAGACGATGAGGGGACGAAGTTGGTATCCGCAGGAAAGTTTTGGTGGTTAAGAGAAAAATAAGTTAGTGTATGTAAATTTGGAGGGGTTCGCGGAAACTCACGGTCGAGATAACCTAGCAGCGACTGCCGGAAAAAAAGGTTGGCGTCGGTGCTTTGCGCGTCAGGGTAAATGCACGGCTGGAGAAAAGCTATGCATGCTGTTGGGCTAGGGCCTACGGATCTGGAGGAAGGAAATTTTACGTGCAAACAGCTAGTGATTAATAAATTGGTTGGCCCCAGACAAAAATGTAAATGTCTTTTGCTTGAGCCATTCGAAGGATTGATTGCACAAGGCTCCCTCTTTATTTGGGTCTAAATAAGTTGTAAACTATCTTTTGTTGCAACTACCCTGTACACTTGTTGGTTTCTGATTAGCATCGTTTCTTGACGACTGAATATAGACTACTAATCGCTGACCGCAAAATATTAACTACACACACACACACACACACACACTGACTACTAAACCATGACTACTCTTGGGCTATGCCTGGGCTACTTCTCCATCGCTAGCTCTGTATGCTGACCAAGCTGACATGAACGCACCGGACAGATTCGAACTCTTTCTGCTGCCAGATGGCGTCTCTAAAGTCACGGTTCAGCCTGACCAGCGCATGCCAAATGCAGCAGTTATCAAATTTGAGCGAGAGGACCATACCCTCGGCAACCTGCTCACTGTCCAGCTAAACCAGGACCCACAGGTGCTCTACGCGGCCTATAAAGTTGAACACCCGCTGTTTGCAAATTTTGTGATGCGTATCCAGACCGAAGATGGATATACGCCGCGCGAAGCATTGAAAAACGCCTGTAACGCACTTATCGGCCAACTTAGTGTTCTGTCCCAAAAGTTCCGCACCGAGTACGGTCTCAAAGCTATGCTTGGACAAGAGGAATAGTCACATTTCTGGAATTTGCAGTATTGACACAGCGAAAAGATCTAAGTTGGTTGCGGCAAGTGATCAAAACCCATAGCCATAGTCCACATTAGGTCCAAGGTAGTAATGATTAATGACTTAGCTTCACTGACATGCATCGAGCAGTCACCCTCGCGCTACAAAACGCGGGGATTGAGCAGGAAAGACTGCTTAGGCCAGACGAAGATATAGCAGAGCGGGCGTTTTTGCATTTGTGTAAGGTTTACAATCTGCCATTGCCAAAAGAGGCTACGGGATATCGCCAGCCGTCCACTGCATCTTCTGATTTTGTTTTGCCACAAAGACTCGCCTTTTACGCGGCAATTCAGGCGTATATGATGGATTCAGGTTATTCGAATTTCAGTATGGACGATCTATTTATGCCTCGTGGTAACCGGCTCAGTGATCAGCTCGAAGCCTTAGCCAGATTTGGCGAGTTTCGTGAATCGGCGTTAAACAACTTGGGGCCCAGGTTCGCGAATGCTCGGCGGCTAGAAACAGAATTGGCTCAGCTCGAAGAGCTAGTTGACAGCGAGAAAGACCGCACTTTCTCTACAAAACGCGCCTTGGCTCAGCTCTTGCCCGAGCACCAAGTGCAGATGGCAGCGTACAGCTTGGACGAAAAGGAGGTCAAAAAGTTGCAAGAACGCGTAAATGCCCTGGAAAATGAAGTTAATGGATCGAAAGCATCACTGACAGCCCGTGAAAGAGCAGTTGATGGAGATGAACAAGTGGCCCGCAGCGAGTACGATATGTATTCTCAGATCGTCTATCTGCTCAAAGAAAATAGTTGTCCTGAAGACCAGCTAAGCACAATTCGCAGAGCTTTGGATTCCGTGCGCAGCGAAAAACAGGCTGCAAAGCACCAGCTCGAATCGTGCCGAACTACATCTCAGCTGTTTATGGATCTGGAAAAACACCTGCCCCAGCTCACCGAAGGAGCTCGACAGGCCAGTGAAGCACTGAGTGCCCATGCAACCGCACAAGAGGACTATAACAAACAGTCTGTCAAACTCGAAGAGGTGTTGGCTGAAATTACTAAATGCCAAACTGAGAAGGTCGATCTCAGCCAGCGACTCGAAACCGCAAAGACAGAAGCTAGTCGACTCGCCGAGGAGTCTATTCGACTTCAGGAGCTCCGTAAAGCCAAAGAACAAGAATTTGATCAACAGGAACAAGAGACTAACACGAAAGTTGCCGAAATTGACGCCGTTCTCGCCGAACACAACAACGAAATCGAGCGTCTTGACCAGGAAATTGCTCTTGTCGAAACCCAATTAAGCTCCCTGGAACCCAAGCTGCTCGCCCAAGAAGTCCGGCTCCACCAAGCGGCTCATAAGATGCTGTCGCTGCTTGTAGAGCTTAGTGAGGCCTATCCGCCAAGTTCCCAAGGGTCTGCGGTTCTTAATTAATTATCCATAAAATCTACACTATTTAAACCGTTTCTCAGCTAGCTGCTCGGCGCCAATTTCTTCATATTCTGCCTTAGTGATCCAAGAATTGTCGAAATGGCCAAACGACGCCATTACTCGCGCACCAGCCCAAGTTACATTTCCGCGGGCCAGATGGAATCTGACGGGCGAGTTGGGCAGCATGGTGATCAGGTCGTTTTCGACCCGACGGGGCAGACCCTGCAGCTGCGTTGTACCGCCCGTGAGAACAATGTTGGACACCAAGTTCATAATTACTTCGGTAGGGGCCTCGACTTTGCCAATCGACTGATAAATTAGTTCGCTAAGACCCAAACTGTTTTCAGGAAGTTGAGATCCGGGTAAAGGAGAGGCGGCTGGCTTGAAAAGTGGCTCCACCATGGCCATACGCTCAGGGCCAAATAGTCTTTGGTATCCGGACGGGAACTCAAACGGCCTGATAGAGTTTGTCGGGACGGGGGCCGGCCGAGCGTCGGGCACACCCTGGGGCACATTTGAGCCATTGCTGGAGTTGATTGGGAATGGTGAGACTTCAGCCGTCACTTGCTTGAATTGGTGGACGACCCGAGCCAGCTGGTACTGGTGGAAGGATGGAGTCCCCTCTGCTAATTTAGCATGCGGCGACGGCTCTCCAACGTCAAGCCCGGTAGCCCGTTTTCTGATTTGGTAGCGAGGGGTGGCATCCACCTGGTTAGCCTGGAAATAGGCCAAGATGTGCGCATCCAAAAAGTCTCCTGCGAACCGACTGTGAAGCATGGCCTTTGTTGCGACAACACCGTCAAGCACGGGAACGACGGAGGTACTACCACTGCCCACGGTAACAATGAGAGCAGTAGTGCGGAACGACTCGATTGCGGCACACAATGGTGCCTTTGTGAGTGTGAACAGCGGGACACCAAGTCCTTCAAACACTGCCTCGAGGGCCGGAGCGCGTGATTCGGCCGGGGCCCACGCTTTTTCAACAACTGACAGCGGTTGCTCAGCTAAATTGCAGCCCATACGCTCGCCAAGGTACGACCAAAGCGCCGTGGCAGCCTGCCAGTCGTAAACAATGCCGTCCATGACCGGGGTGAACACGGATCGCGTAGGCGTGTACTGGTATAACTCGTCGGCAAAAACTTGAGGCCCATCATCACCATCACGTGCATATGCAGATGGAACTACATAGCGGGGTGTGAGATCGCTGGAAAGACCACAGCGAGTCCAGGTAGATCCAGGGTCTACCACAATGGCCGGAACGTCTTCGAGCATGCTGAGTAAGGCCGAGAAGCGAGAGTCTCTAATATGGAGTACGAGCCATAGGGAAGTCCGGGAAAAAAACTCATAAAGATCAGGGGCCTAATCCATTCCAGCCAAACATGAAAGATCAAAGATCTGGGTCTGCCTAAATAGGCATAACCCCTGACTTCGCTTTAACTTAGTCTAGACGGGCAACCATTGCGACTTGCCTAAATCTGTAAGGCCACATCAAATCTCGTTCCCAAATCTGGAATTCAATTTGGTCTAGCCCAGCAAGCTCAAAGTTTTCCTAAATCAGGCGAAAATGAGGCGACTCTGGCCTCCCTCGAGGCCCATTTAGAAAACCGGCTTTGTCAGGACGCGAAACCTCCACATCTCCCAAATATGAATCGTCGAGGTCCGCGGTACGATATGCCATTAGCGCAGCCGCCAGCGGCTCCTAACCTAGAGAAACGTGGGAGTCAGTTTGGTGCTACAGCTAATGAGCCAGCTTTGTCAAATGACACGGTTTTGGGCTCGATAGCCTCCACTGCTGGAGCCATCGACGAGTGGCTTGGTGAGCTGGGCCAACCTCTCAAGCCTTACTTGCCCACCCTGGGGCGCATTTTTGTTGTCTCAACGTTTGTAGAGGATGCCGTGCGCCTCGTCACCCAGTGGGGTGATCAGACTCGATTTCTACGCAACCACCGAGGCATTCCCTACATTTTTACCGTGCTGCTCCTCCTGTCAAATATTATCTGCATGCTAGCTGGATCATACTTAGTGATCGCGAAACGACACCTACTCTTCGGGACGGCGGCACTGTGTTATGTGGTTATTTCGCAGGCGATTGCGTACGGCCAGCTTTTTGATCTGCAATTTTTTTCCCGGAATTTGTCGCTTATTGGCGGCCTTCTCATGGTCGTCTCGGACGCGTTTGTGCAGGACAAACGTCGCATTGGACTGCCTGGCCTGCCCCAGCTCGATAACAAAGACCGAGCCCGCTATTTCCAACTGGCTGGCCGTGTTTTGCTAGTCTTTTTGTTTCTGGGCCACCTTGCCCGAACAAAGTGGACGCCGACCAGCGCTCTGCTCAATATCGTGGCCATTACCTGCTGTATTATGGTTGCAATAGGGTACAAGGCTCGGCTGAGTGCGTCTTTGCTGAGCGTTGTCCTGTTCTTCCAGAACATCTGGACTAATTCATACTGGACGATCGATTACAACCATCCAAATCGCGACTTTCTGCGCTACGCTCATTTCCAGACATTGTCCATTGTCGGCGGCCTTATTTTATTGGTCAATATGGGTGCCGGCCGCCTTTCCATCGACGAAAAGAAAAAAATTTATTAGTTCCTTGTCAAAAGTACTTTCATATTCTATTTCCCATCAAAAACCCTTTTGCCCAACCTGCTTGCCCCGAAAGACCTCCGGCGCCGCCTGTGTGCTGACAGCATCAACTTCAACTTGAAAGTGGACTATGGGAGGAATTCTACACAACAAGCAAACAGAGCCGGAAGAGGCTACTCCGCATCCGTTTGACCGCAAAGAAGTGCTTGAAAATACCATGCAGAATGCCAAAATCGGCTCAATGGGCGATGAGGTTCGCCGGGACTTAGAGAAGGCCCGGAGCAAATCCCCGGGACACCACTCGAATACAAAATACCCAAAAACTAAAGCCCCGCAGGCACTTCAATGGGACGAGGAAAATATATACGAGCACGATCTTGAGCGTGGACAGACCGAGAAAATCACTGAGCCTAAAACGCCATATCAGGGAACCGCTTTGGTCACTGAGTACTACGACGATGACGATGTGCCGGCCGAGCTGGATCTTGGCGAGGCCTATTCTTCGGCTGGCCCACCCGTTGAAAATTCTAGAATTATTACCCAAGATCAATGAATCACTCTTTCTTATAGTACTTATAGTTTTGAGTCAACGTCAACTTCAAACTCGGAAAGGTCAGGGAACTTTGGCGGCAAAGCCCGTTCCAGTCGGTGCTTGAACGCCTCAGCATCGTTAACCGGCTCGCCGACATAATTGCCAACGTTGCCAAAATTGGGATCGTTCCGGACCTGACCGACTTCGGCCAAGACCTTCGACACTGTGTCTTCGGCGACCCCGCGCGCAGAGAGCCGGGTCTCTAATTCAGTCATACCAAGGCCTTCTTGTGTCTCATCAGCCTCGAGAACCGCTGTGATGTCCTCAGTACTCAGCTTGGTCCCGTGCTTGTCACCAACTTGGACCAATGCCTGAGCTAGCCTCAGTCGGGGTGACGGCTTGAATTTCTGCGATGCCTCTAGGTGTAAGACGAACTTGGCCCGCCCATGCGTACTGGTTTTGGACACAAACTTGTCGTAAAGATCCAGAACTTGGGCCTTCGTCACATCCTTTGCACATCTCGCAATGTCCGATCGGCGGTTGAAATTGTAGTAGCCGCTTGTAATGCAGTGCCAGAAGTAACTCGCCTGCTCACTCAAGTTCTTAAACTTTTCCAAGTGCTGGGTGATCACGGCAGCAACGTTTCGGTCAAACTCTGCTTGGCTCATATTTTCAATCAACGGTCGGACACTCGCCAGAAATGCTTCAATGCGCTGCTCAATATATGGTGTGGGTGTTTCGCTCTGCACAAATATCCGCAGCCACATGATTGATCGAATCGGCCATAGGTATGACCCAACAACGTATCCTAGCTGCTCTTTAGTCCGCAGTTGGTCAAACGCAGGCTCCCGAATGATCTGGGCAAGAACCAGAGCTACCGCTCGTAATTTCAAGTCTCCTGCCTCACCAAGCTGTAGTCGATACTCAATAGCTGAGTTTTTATTGTTGGGGTCTTCCAGCCTGCTATGGTGATAAAACTCGCTTGGGTAGGGCAGCCAATAAGATCCAGCCAACTGGCGGGGCCCTTCTTTACAATGGAGATCGCGAATTACGTCCTGACCAAGCTTGACCGCAGTCGCTGCCTCGAGATTCCCCACCGCCAAGACCTCAATGTCGCACTCGGCGGTTATCTCGTCGATAAACCGGGTTAGCGTCTGCTGGGAAATCTCACCGAGTGCTTCAATTTTATCGGACACGCTGTAGGTTGCGTCCATAAGCAGATAGTTGGATCGCAGCCCCAGTTGGCTGTAAGGTACCGAATAAAGAGAGTTCCGTAGCTGGCGGTCAACCCGTTCCTTGATGGCATCAAATCGATGAGCACCAAAATGCTTATTGCGTAGCTCTTTGACAATCACCTCGGCCAGATCACGCAATTTCTCGTTGAATCCGTAAATAGCAATGTCTACGCCGTTTGACGCGGCTGAAAGTTCGTAGCCCAACCCAGCAACCTCGGCATAGTAGGCATAATCAGTTAGCGAGTCGGTAACTAGCTGAACAAACATCTCCGTGTGCATCGCCGATACGGCGGAATCGCTGCATTGTGCATTGGTAAGTTTTACTTCAACATAGGCCTTCGGCACCGAAAAAGTGTTGTCCAAACGGTGCCAAACCCGAAGTCCGGGACGATTGGTAACGAGGAGCGGGTTTTTTAGGTCGCGGTCCTGTTCGGTGGCTTTAAGCAGAGAAAAGTTTTCAGGTACCAGCCGGTTGGGCTGAGGTAGCCGCAGTGCCGGGTCCGTCTTTAAGGTTTCAAACCCGGCAAGTAGGCTATGTAAATCCTCCACAGCGTACTCCGTACCGTACCATTTTTCTCGCTGGTCGAGAGAGTCGAGCGACTGTGATGTGAGCATAACTCGGACGTTGCTCGGGGTGAGATACGACGCAAATTCTGCAAGCGTTTCTTTAGAAAACTCCTTGAGAACCCCCACGGACAGTAGCTCTTCGCGGGGCACGTGTGGGCGCTGCATTGCTCTAGCCAGTGCGGAGGTCGTTGCTGATGGCTTGGCCTTTTGCTTGTATCGGAAAGTTGCTTCTGACATTGCCTTAAGCTCAGAAAACACCCACTCTTGGGGCTCTTGCTGGCGCACAAGGTTCACAAACATGAACGTGGCTGCCAGTACATCTTTCCAGTTCTCAGCTCCACGCTTTGTGAGCTCAATATCGATCAGAAACAAGTCGGCTCCAGTACAAACATGCGTAGACCCGCAGCTCAAAGCATTGGCCCAGGACCGATCCTTAAGATACTGTAAAAGCGAGCCCTTAGATTCATGGCCGATAAGATGGGAGTAGTAATGGCTCGGTTGTTTGCGGAAGTTCGCTTGCTGATCAGGCATAGGGAAAGTGAGTTCCAAATGATGCGAGTCCATCACCGGACGGGCTTTGATAAGTAGGCCCAGTTGCTCGTGGGTATATGGCACAGTGGGGTAAGTTGGCAAGGCATAGTTTTGGTTGAGAACTGGAGAAAATAGCTCTTCAACCCAATCCTGTAGGGTGTCCAGACTTTCACGCCCCAAAATCACGAGCTTCATTATGTTTGCCGAGTACTGGTTTTTGTGGAAATCCATGAGCAAGGCCCGAACATCAATGCCCATTCCATCGGGAATTGTGTGCAGTGTCTCATAATTTCCGGTACTAAACCGATTATACGGATGTTCCGGGTTGGAAAGCGACTTATCGAGCTGGTGAAGGCGCCAGGCATCTAACTGCAAGTTCTTTTTGTTCTCGCTATCCACGGCCAAAATCTCGCGATCTTTACAGGCTTCTGAAAACAGTGGACAGCTGAAAAACTGTGCAAACCGATCCAACGCCCCATATAAGTGCTCGTGGGCAATGTCAAAGTAATAGTTCGTATGCTCAGCAGAGGTGTAAGCATTGTAGCTACCAGCATGCGCGCTAAGGAACTGCGAGTACTCATTTTCGCTCGGATATTTCTCAGTACCCATGAACAGTAAGTGCTCTAAAAAGTGGGCCAAGCCTGGAACCTCAATCGGATCTGCCAGCGAACCAACATTGACGTCAAGCGCGGCTGAAGCCTTATCGGTATGCTCGTCATGAACAAGCAGTGCCTCCAGCCCGTTGCTTAGCCGGACCACCCTATATTGGCGGTCGTCCGCAACGGGCTTTACCAGAAAATTAGTGACAGTCTCAACCATAGTCATGAGTTCTGTCAATCTGTAGGGTACGAAGAGTTGGGGAGGAAGGGTCTAAGCTGGGAAGTACTCAGCCCGCCCCCAAAGTGTAGACTGCAAATGACTAAGACTAAGAAGTACAGCGACAGAGGCTTGGAGATCTAGAATTTAGTTTCAGTGTCAGGTGGGACCAGAGCTAATTTGAGTAAATTTGGACGCTAGAGCAAATTTTGAACAAGCCTGAAAACTAGGGAAAAAGGCCTAGAGAAGCAGTTAAAATGCGAATATGTCGATTCCAAAGTACGCTAAGTACGATTCGCGCCGTCAAAGATCGCACCGGCCTCGCTAAAATCGGGCCTGGTGACCGTGTATATGTCGCAATGTCGTCCGGCGTTGACTCCTCAACAGTCGCTTGTCTACTGGCTAAAAAGTTTGGTACAGATCGTGTACGAGGGGTATTTATGAACAACTGGAGCGAAGACACTCGGTGTATGGAAGCCGAGTGGAAAGATGCTCAAAGTGCTGCCAAACATGCCGGTATTCAATGTCACCGTGTGGATTTAGAACGAGATTATTGGGCTGAAGTCTTTGAACCAATGCTGGAAAGCTATCGTCAGGGTCACACACCTAATCCAGACGTTAGCTGCAATCGCTATGTCAAGTTTGGAGCCTTGATTGAACACTTGAAAGCTCGCGACCCAGAGTTCAAATGGATTGCCACAGGGCACTATGCAGGCATTGATAATGGACTCGTATGTCGCCCTTTGGATTTAAAAAAGGACCAGAGCTATTATTTATCAACGGTTTCACCGAAGAAACTCGCCCAAGTCGTCTTCCCTCTTGCAGAAACACCGAAGCCCAAAGTACGCGAGTTAGCGACACAATTTGGCGTACCCACGGCCGAAAAACCAGATTCGATGGGCTTATGTTTTGTGGAGCAGAGCGATAAAAGCTTCGACCACTTTCTGAACGAGTTCTTGGTCCCAAACCGTGGCCAAATCGAAACGACAACAGGCGACGTCGTCGGTACCCACAATGGGCTCTGGACAGCCACAATTGGCCAGAGAGCTAGGGTGCCTATGCCGCAAAGCCGTCCCGAAACTCGCGGCAAATGGTTTGTGTGCGACAAAGATATAGAACGGAATGCCCTGATCATTTGCCGAGGCCAAGACAACCCGCTACTTTTTCACGACCTTATCGAGACCCGTGAGTTCCAATGGCACGTTCCGGCTTGGGGGAGTCCTAATTTGTTTGCGCAGTACCGATCATTGATGAGCCCGGTTCCGTGCACCGCTTCCAAAGATGGTAAATTCATGTTCGCAGAGCCAAGACGAGCTGTGGCTCCGGGTCAGTACTTGGTTGTTTATGAAAACGACCGAGTTGTAGGTTCTGGTGAAATCACAAAGGCAATCAAGTCCAGTTAGGCACATTCTAATTTATTTGTATATATGTATATAGACACCCTGCGGAGTCGGTAGTTGTCAGCATGCTATGGCCCGAAGGTCCACCCCATCACTTTCGAGATTTGGACGAGCCATTTGAATCATTTGTTATTTCGAAACCAGGATATTATGTGGTGGCATGTACTCGTACTAAAATTGCCTTATATCGGGTAAAGCCATTGGCCCCGTTGGCAGTGTACAGCGTGCAAACAGACGGAGACCTCCCACTGCTAGGAATCAGGCCGTCACCCCTCGGCAATCGCTTAGTCGCATGGACTGCCAAAGAAGTTCTGGAGTACGAAGTAATGCCAGTGGGTGATGTAGAGGAACGGGCCAGGTTCAATCAGGTAGTTGCTCCTGGGCCTGGAGAGGCTGTAGGCACCCGAGAGCTTTACATTGCCGAAGTGGCCAGATACGCTATTACCCACGATATAATAGATGTCTTGTGTTTGGAGAACGCAGCTTTTGTGGTTGGGGCGTTAAAATACTCGCGTTTGGGTGCCGAGACCTTGACTGAGGACTGGTCCGCATTCAAAACGGTTGATTTCGAAGTATCTAAAGCTGTTGCGGCACCGCTGGTCAACAAAACGGCGCTTATTTCCGAAGCGGGTGCTGTAAAAGTCGTCTCGCTTAATGATCCCGAGGCTGGCGCCGTAGACGTTTGTTCTGACGGAGCTGTTGATGTTGCCTTTAACATGCGGTTGGGGAAACTGACTGTGGCTACGGAATCAACAATCTACCTCTACAGCTTGGACAGACCTGGCTCGGAAATCATTGATTTCCCCCACAATTCTAAGGACATTACCTGCCTCCAGTGGTCGGCTCAAGGAAACGCGTTGCTTATTGGCAGCTCATCTGGCTGGGCTCTGTTTTCAGCCTTGGGCATGCCAATATATACCAGCGACAGCAGCTCTCAATTAGGCACAAACTGTGGCGTCAAGTACGCAGATTGGTCTCTAGCTTCAGATCAGTTGTTTTTGCTGGGAACTCGTGGGCTTTATATTTATAACGTTCTTCGGTGGTCTGGTTTGGGCACACTGTCTCGCCCAATTCTGTTCAACAGCAGTCGGCTACAAATATTCCATGATGGTCAAAAGACTCGATTGAGTGCAAGTCCGTGGCTGATTGTACCGTTGCCCGCTTTCTATATGGCGGAAAACTGGCCGCTGGTGTACGCATGTTGTTCAGCAGATGGTAAATACGTTGCTGCTGCAGGGTCCACAGGGCTCATGTACTTCAGCGTGCTTTCAAGGAACTGGAAGGAACTCCCTGATCGGGATATGCGTGTCCGTGGTGGTATCGTTTGGTATGGCCGCTCCCTCGTGGTCCCTGTAGACCACGACGGGGAGTACAAATTGCAGATGTACTCACCTTTTTCGGCACACACTCGGCGAAATAGTACAGTTGCAATGCCTACAGCCCAACCGAGCGAGGAAGAACATGTCGTTTCAACTGAGCATCTTGAGTCGCGGGTACTGGCCATGAGTTTACACAATGATTTGCTGGCAGTGCTTATCCAGTCGGCCGTGCTCAAGATTTTTAATTTGGCTGGAAACAAACTAGAGCTGGTTGACGAATGGAGGCTCTCGGGCGTGGTACCTGCTATTGGAAGAGTTCGGTCAATTGATCTACTTGCTACCGACCGCGTTCTTATATTTTGTGACGACCAGTTGACTTCATTAAGCAAAAAAGACCATGGGGTTTATAAAAAGCAGGTTTTGGCCGACTCGATAGAGTACTATTTCGTTGATCATCGAAATCTGTGGCTATTTGATGGCCACGAACTGAGCCTGCACCAACTTGATTCGCCTGGCGAACCAGAATCACAAAGCGCCCACTTCAAAGTCGACAATGCCGGGGTTTATTTCAAAGTGGACGGGTACCCTGTAGCTATCAATTCGCCAAAAGGGGTCGTGGCTACGATAGAGGCACACGGGCTCGCCAGTAAAGATGGCTCTTTCAGCTACATCAAACCGACGGCCCATATCCAGGTGTATCTGCTGCACCTCCTGCAGGAGAACTTTGACCAGCTACACAAGTATTCGTACCTCGACTACTATGACCAGGTGTTACAAACGCTGTTGAGCCGAGCGTTGGTAAACGACTCGCAGCTGGCGGAAATGATAGACATTGTGAAACGAACTGCGAAGAGCTGGCGCCACGTGATTGCAAGTTGTGCGCGTAAAGTTGAAACCAACAACTGGCCACGGCTATTTGCGCAAGTTGGCGAGTCTCCAGCCCAACTTTTTGACGAAGCTCTGGACAATGGTGACCTGGAAACCGCATCCGAGTTTTTGATGGTAGTCCACGCCGATAAGCAGGAAACTAAGTCAATTTCTGCTGGTGGATCGGCGACTCAGCGGCTTTTCAAAGCGGCTTTTAAAGCCGGGAAGTTGGATTTGTGTCGCGAGGTATGCGAGTTCCTGTTGGCCGTAGATGAATCGGGACAGGAACTCAGGCAATTCCAGCAGGTTTTGTAACATACATATATATAAACGGTTTGACCGGGCTATTATCCTTTTTGACGAGAAGGGCCAGTTTATGCAGTGCCCTTGATAAATTTGCGAACAAAATCGTCAACAGGTTTTTCGATCTGGGTCGCATGGTAGTTGTCAAAGTATTTGGCAACGTGCGGCTTCTGCTTCCAGAAGTTTACCGTCTCCTGGAACTCCATCTGGCCCTTGGCAAGCAACTGGTTGCGAACGGCAATATCCTCAACGAACCGGTTCCGCTCGAACTGCTGGCGGAGGACAGTGCGCATCAAGGCCACGGGCACAGGAAGCTCGTACTGCTCGACAAACTGCGGGCTGTGGCGCATAAACTGGCGGTAGAGATGTAGCACACGCTGGCGCAGCTCAGCAGGGTTCTTGGACACCCGTGTGGTCACAGCAAATGCTGTAGCAGTAGTAGGCATTTTGGTTGGTCAGCGGATTCCCCGGGCCCGTCAGTGATTTCTGGCTCGTTGGGAGCTAACATCCCTTTAGCATTTAAGCGCACGAAATTAGTTGCTCCAATACCCCCTGACTAACTATCTACGTCTCCAGTCCAAGGCCAGATTGCGAATGGTGGACCTAGACTGCTCTGGGTTCAAAGATGGGTCGGTTTGGAATACGTGGTTGTCCTTATTTTTGGTGATTGGTATTTACGGCAGTTATGTACCGCAGCAGGTGAGCGTTGTCCGACGCGGTACAATTGAGGGCCTGAGTTTGTGGTTTCTGTTCCTGATGAATATCGGGGCGGCTTTTGGATTTGCAAACATCCTTATCGCGAGTAAACCAGTCTATCGCTGCTGTAGCGCGGAGTTATCTGGTGTGGAGTGTGGAAATGCCCTCATGGGAGTTGGTCAAATGGCTAGCTCCTTTTTAGGGCCTCTCGTGGTTATGATTCTGGGGCTTTTCTACGCGAAATCAAGCCCAGAAGAAATACACGCGATGCGATGGACAGCAATGTGGACCGGCATTGTTACTGGTGGTTTGGTTCTTGTTGTTATTGTCGGTCTTGTGTCGTCCATTGGTAGTGGCATTGCCTACATTTTAGGCCTTGCCGCTGCAGTAGTGGGTCTTGTTCAGTATATTCCGCAGCTCATCACCACCTACAAACTCAAACATGCTGGAACACTGTCGCTATTGACTCTGCTCATTCAGATTCCTGGCGGAATGATTTGGAGTTTTAGTCTCGCCCTACGTGGCGAAGTCAATTGGTCTATTTGGATGCCAATTATGCTGTCAGCTGTTCTGCAAATTATTTTGCTGATAATGGCATTCTACTTCTCGATCGTTCAAGTCAGCCGCGGTGTTGCCCAAATAACTAAGACTCCGACTGCATCAGACACCGAGACCGAGCTAACAGAGGGTGAGGCCTTGTTGAATAGCTCTGACTAGAGTTGTATTTTTATTATTATTAACGCATGGATGTTCAATCGTCTCTGCTCATATTTTGCTGGTCCTAAATACTAATAGTTTTCCACAAAGAGAACCCGTCACTGCCTGTCGAAATGAGAGCGCCAGGGATCTGTTTGTGCCAGTGAACTTCCTTGACATTCGGCTGCCAGTGCACAAACAGTAGCTGCGATGGAATCTCGTCCAAATCGCCCTTAGCCTGGCGGGTTTGCTCTGCGATTTCCTCGTCATCAGCCTCGACAGACAGATCCCACAGCGTAACAGTGTTGTCCTCAGAGGCCGCAGCGAGTACCGAGTCGTCTGACGGATGCCACTCAATTGAGGTGATAGCCTGCTTGTGGAAGTGGAAGTCGGCGACTGGTTTCCCGTTCGTAAAACTGCGGAGATCCCAGACACCGAACTGGCCGTCGTCATAGCCGCTAGCAAGCAGATGGCTAGCCTGGCGGTTCCAGCTCATAACATTAATATCGGTGTTCGTAGCCTTGACGGAGATAGCGGGCTTTCCTGACTGGCGAGCATCCCAGATTCGGACATGGCCGTCGGATCCTCCTGCGGCAAACACAGTTTTCTCGGTCGGGCTCCATTGAAGGTCCTCGACGGAGCCTTTACTGGCAACAAATGGCTTGGACTCGGTGGTCCAGCCACTAGTGGTCCGCGAAGTGAGGAAAATGTTGCCCTTGACGTCGCCAGTGAGCAGCTGGCCGGCCGAAACCAGCGGCGACCAATCAAGAGCATACCCCTCAACTTTACCGTGAGCCTTGATAGTGAAAATCGGCTTATTTTGCTGCTTAGATACAGTGGCACCGGGGCTGTCAATCGAGCGCAACTGCGGCGAAATGTCCCACAATTGAACCTCGCCGTTCTCCATCATGGACGCGCACAAAAACTCATTTGTTTGGGCAGCAAACGGTGTCACACGCAGCCGATTTACGGTTGAGTAGCATGGCAGTGATTTGGACTCAAGAATAGGGTCAGCGTCGTAGTCTTCGTCCTCATCTTCGTCCTCATCATCTTCATCGTCCCGAATAAGCGTCTTAGCCAGCGACGAGAATTTAAGCACTGAGACCTCATTGTCCTTCGCCTTATCAGCTTGAGATCCAGCAACAATATACATGGTTTGCGGGTAAATCTTGCGCGACGAGCCAAGGCTGTCGGGCAGAATATCAAACGAAAGGCATGGCCACTTCACGTTAACCGAGTGCAACATGTGGTAAGTAGAGTAGTCTGGTTCCATAACCTCGTTTTCCCCGAGTGGAGCAGACCGATTGGGCAGAAAGACACGTTTGGACTGGGCTGGCTCCTCAGTTTCCCCGGCCATTTCCTCATCTTCGTCCTTGTCGGGCTCTCCGTCCTCGCCGGCCTCGAAAACCTCATCTTCGGATTCAAAGTCATCACCGTACGGGTCTTCAAACTCACCCATTTCGTCTTCATTAGGAACGCTCTGGTTTGGCTTGTCCGAGTCCGCTGTTCGGAGAGCTTTTGGGCTCGAGTCCTGCTCGCTAGCTCGTTTCATTTTTTTGAAAAAGTGCAAAAAAATTATGTAACCTGATCTCAAGTAAACCGCTCATTCTAGCTTCTCTCGTTGAGAGGATTGACTTGAAATCTTTAGTTTTCTGTTCCTAAGTGCTTTATTCTTTAGCAAGTTTGTGGTGAAGAAATGGGATAGATTATATACTATAATTAGTCGAAGAGACCCATGCCCATGTCGTCGTCGGACTCCTCCTCCTCCTCGGCAGGAGCAGCAGCCTGAGCAGCGCCAGAAGAGGCAGCGGCAGCAGCAGGAGCAGCGGCAGCGTAAGCCTCGGGGTTGGCGATACGGTCCTTGATGGCCTCGGAGCCCTCGAAAGTGTAGTCGGTGGCAATAGAGACGGCCAACAAGTTCTTGTAGTTGTTGATGAGCCAGTGGCTGACAGCAGGCAGGGTCGGGATAGACGAAGCGAGCGAGACAGTGGCAATGTTCCGGACAGCAGCAACGAACTGGTTGGTGAGCTCCTCGTCGGTGATATCGAGGATCTCGGCGCCAAACACCTGGCCTTCGTTGTAAACAGCGTCAACAGTCAGACCGTAGGTGAAAGGAGAGATATTAAGCATATTCAGCAGGGTAGCCTCAGAGGGGCCAACCTTGTCACCGGCAGCGGCAACCTGAACATCGGAGGTAATCTCAATGGTACCACGGGTAATCTTGGTGGGGATACCAAGGGCCTGGAAGAACGAAGTCTTACCAGGCTCCATACCGGTGTTACCAGCGGGGACATACACATCCAGGGGAGCAACAGCACCAGCACGAGCGGGAGCGGCAACCCGGTTGTCAAGAATGACCTCGCGGATCTCCTTGAGATCGCCAGAGGTGAAGACGAAACCAATGTTGCCCTTAATGTAAGGCAGCAGGCGCTCCAGCTCAGGGATCTCGGAGATGAAGGTGCGGAAGGCACGGCGGACCATAGTGTTCTTGCCCATAAGGACAGTAGCACGGCCACGCAGGTTCTTGCGCACCTCGTGAAGCTGCTGAGAGCTGACGTTGTCAACACCGACCAAGAACAAAGACTTGTTCTCAGTCAACAGCTGCTTCAGTTTGTTAAAGTAATCGATCTTCTTCTCAGAGACGCCTCCCATTTCAACTTTTCAATAAACAAGGATAGGGATAGATTTAAAGGCCTTCTCTAGTTAAAGGAGGGTTCCTGCTCGCGTCCAGAATGAATATTAGAGTCGACTTTTCGCTTACGTAACTATATGACAGTGAATAGCCCTAAGCCCGCTAATGTAAATGGCGACTTTTGGGCTGATTAAGGACAATCTGCATGCAGGTGATATGCGCTATATTTGCGTTCGACTTGAGCTCATCGCACACTACTGCGTAGGTGTGAGAGTTTGTACTCCCTCCTATAGTGAAATAAGGGTGGGCTCGGTTTGCTGAATATGTTTGGTACGTTTTGGCTACCTCAATTTATAGTTCTTGTATGGAAAACAGACGAACCTCCAAGTTTAATCGCTGGTGTTTTGTATTCGTGTCAAAAGCTTGAGATATAAGCTCAAGCCAACCCACGATTAAGTATCCATTAAGCCCTAAGAAACAAGTCTTTCATAGAACAAGGTAGACACTCAGTAAATATTGGCCGTGCTATGATCAGCTTTTGATTACAAAGCATCTCCACGAGCTGTGCACTGCGAGTTTTAAACCGGACATCGTCAAGCCGAGCAGTTGGTCGGATTCTCGAATGGGTGTGGAAAAAAGATTGCTGAATGAATGCCCGCAGAAAATTGGTTGGCACACAAAATTCGAACTCTCAAAGTTAAATTCAAAGTGTCATGACTTACAAAGGGCGGGGCCTAGATATAAGATCGAATCAGTGCATTTGCCGGATGAAACGGTGTTAAATAAAGCGAAGCACCTTGCAAGAACAAAAAGTAATTCCTCGTTATGGGAATGGTGGCCCAATCTGTGCTCTCTCTTTCATGGAGACGCCTGGAATCACAATCGCGAAGATGCTTTTTACAATCAAGACTTTGGCTCAAACCCCGGAATAGGTCCCAAAAACACCGCTAGCCTTCCCCAACTTTTGATTCTTTTGATGCAGTACCGTATCGATATCTCAGAAGCGCTTGATTTAAAAGAACATGCCACCCCGGACCTCGCAGCAGTTGTGGACAATGTGCTCAGGGTGCGAGACCTTGAAAAAGACCAAGCGACAAAGTCGTACCCAATGGAGGCCTTTGACCATAATCTCATCGTCCTCAATGCTGCGCGGTCAATGCAACAAGTGTCCGTTTTTGTGAGTATAGATCTTGAGTTTGATGAACGGCGACCTGGACAAATTACAGAAATTGGTCTGTCGTATTTTATGTCTTCAGAAACCCGCGCCTTAGTGCCGCAAGTGAAAACGTTTCATATCACTTTGTCTGAACGATTTGAAGCTTCCCGAAATGGGAAATTTGTGCCGGACCATAAAGGTTATAGCTCTCAGGCTGTAAGTCTCAAACTGTCCACTGATGGTGCTATGGATTTTTTCGAGTCTTTCATGTCCAAAATCGAAGGAATCTCAATAGCGCACAACGCACCAGTCTTCTACGTTGGTCACGATGTGCAGCAAGACCTTAACATGTTGATTCGAAATGGCTATTACCTGCCAGTTCGAAATGTTTTGGACACTTCAAAAATCTGGTGTTTCCCAATTGCCAAAAACCAAATATCACTGCAACATATTCTTATGGAGCTTGATTTCCAGCAGCGATTTTTGCACAACGCTGCGAATGATGCATACGCAACGCTGATGGCGCTGCTTCGGATGTGCGACCCGGTTTATCGAAAAAGCAATAACATGCCCTCACTTCTCGTTGTGTGCGAAATGCAGAATGAGATTCGGGAACGTGACAGGGCCTGCCTGGCTTTCGCAAGGGAACAGAAAAAGATTCTAAGTTATAAGCCCCTGTCCCCATCAAATGACGTATTTGGTAAGGATATGAAGAAAAAACGCGATGCACCTAATTTCTACGGATATCTGAATGACTTGGATACAAGACTTGAATCTCCAGGAATACCAGCGTATTTCCAAAGAGTGCTGAGTGTGGAATTGCCGTCTGTTGATACCCTCGCCGAAGAGTCCGCTTGAAGCCTGCTTCCATTCTAGATATCCATGTGATTGTCTGCATGTTATAATTTTAGTACTTCACTATTCAATTGTGGATCTTCGTTTTGAGCCTGACAGTCTACAGATCTATCTTTGAGTAACTCGGGATAGCTCAGCTCTTCCTACATGCCCAACCTAATCAGGTCTCATACCGATTGGTGTTCTTGAGGGATCGGATAGTATCATGTTCCCTTATTATTAGAACGCAAAAGACTACACTTAATTTAATTGTAAACAACAGTCAAAGCCTTTTCAAAGTCGGCGATAATGTCGTCAATGTGTTCAGTTCCGACAGAAACACGGATCAGATCTGGGGTAACGCCCGAGGTGCGCTTCTCCTCATCAGTGAGCTGAGAGTGGGTAGTGAAGAAAGGAGCAATAACCAAAGTCTTGGAGTCACCGACGTTAGCCAGGTTGGAAGCGAGCTGGAGGTTGTCGACAACGGCAGCAGATTTGCCGCTCTTAACACCCAGTGACAGAATAGGACCAAAACCGTTTTTGAGGTACTTTTTAGCCCGCTCGTGAGATTCATGATTCTCAAGACCCGGATAAAGAACCCACTCCACATTCTTGTGCTTAGAGAAGTACTGGGCGAGCTTGAGAGCATTCTCCTGCTGGCGGTCAAGGCGCAGAGACAGGGTTTCGATACCCTGGAGTAACAAGAAGGAAGCAAACGGATTGAGCGCGGGTCCGAAGTCGCGAAGCTGTTCAAGACGCACATAAGCGGCAAAAGCAGCTTCTTTAAAAGTATCGGTGAACACCAAACCATGGTAGGCGTCCGAGGGGCCAGTCAGATTAGGGAACTTACCACCGGTCTTAGTCCAGTCAAATTTACCAGAATCGACGACGATACCGCCAATTGTGGTACCATGGCCACCAATCCACTTTGTGGCAGAGTGGATGATAATGTCGGCACCAAAGTCAAAGGGACGAACGACGTAGCCGCCCGCACCGAAAGTGTTATCGACGACCAAAGGCACATTGTGCTTGTGAGCGAGAGCAGCCAGGCCCTCAAAGTCGGGGATGTTGAAGTCAGGGTTGCCGATACTTTCGACGTAAATAGCGCGAGTGTTCTCGTCAATCACCTTCTCGAAATCCTCGGGCTCGTCTCCCTCGACAAAGCGCACCTCAATGCCAATGCGCTTGAAAGAAACCTTGAGCAGGTTGTATGTGCCACCGTACAAGTGCGACGTGGACACAATGTTCTGGCCAACCGAAGCCAAAGCGCCGAGAGCGACGAATTGAGCGGCCTGACCTGAGGCAACAGCAACAGCACCTACACCGCCCTCAAGGGCAGCAACACGGTTCTCAAAAACTTCATTGGTGGGGTTAGCAATACGGCTGTATACGTACGACGGAGCCTTGAGGCCGAATGAGTCGGCAGCATTCTGGCTGTCGTCAAAGACGTAAGAGCTGGTAGCGTAGATGGGCACAGCGCGTGACTTGGTCGTAGGATCGACCTTCTGGCCAGCGTGAAGCTGCAGAGTCTCAAAGTGCTTGAATTGTTCAGACATTGGAGGGAAAGAGGACAAAAGCGGGGAATGACTGATCTGATTTTATCAAGTTTTGGCTCTATCTCATGCAGGTGCAACTCCACGTGATATGGTACCATCCGGGGTAAGCCCCCCAAATTTCATCACCACGGCCCCGTATTGTATACTGTCATCATCTTTACTCAGGTCAGTCAGCACCACCCCTAAATTTCAAAAATACGGCATAATCGGGCATATGGAAGATCTCGAAGCTGTGCTGAAAAGCCAGCCCGACGAGAAGGCAGTAAGAGAAGTGCTGGATCAACTCAAAAATTCCAGTGATCCTTCTCCTCAGCTTTTGGCAGTCTACTCGACTTTGGTTTCAACCACCATATATGACTTTCCGACAATAGACTTCGTTCCTGTTTTTCAAAACATCACGGGACTCGGGTGTATTATTTCGCAATTGACAATTCTCACACAATCGCCCTCCAACTTGTCTAGATCAAGCGTTCTCGTGTCGCTGGTTGAAAACATACTGAGTCGCGACCAAACCCTGATTCACCGGTTATGGTCAATTAAGCCTTCTGAGGCCCAAAACGTGTTTTTAGGCTCTCGGCTACTGGCAGCGACTGCAGCAGTGAGAACCAGTTCCTGGGTCTCCGATGGCAAAGAGTACACTGCCTGGGCAGCCCAGCAGTTGCTAGCCTTCGACAACATCCCTAGCAGTCTCTTTGAGAAGCTGTTCAAGCTGGGATTCGCAAAGACTGCCTTTCTGAAGTTATTTAACAACCCTGACAAGTTTGCACAAGCCTTTAAATCTCTGCGGCCGTCTCAACAGCAGTTTTGTCTCACTCATGGCATTCTTCCAACCTTAGAACCAATTTCTGTGGAGTCAGCCTCGGCGATATTGAAGTTTCTAGACGCTAAAGTCGACATCGTTAGTATTGCTGTGCAATTCTCGTTAACGATTCAGTTAGCAGCAGTTACAGTGTCCCAAGACTTGGTAGCTGATACTCTCAAACTCTTAGAAGTTTGGGGGGACCGCTCAACCATCCAAACTTGGAGCATGCAACACCAGACTGCTCAAACTCAGATGCTTATAAGTTTTGCATGTGCCATGAGCGCCCAGGAGGCCAAAACGATTACTACTGCTCTGCCATTTATGACTGCAATCTCGAACCGGCTGGAGGCCCTATCGGAGAGAGCCCGTCTTATGGGAACTTTGGTGGCAGATATGTTTAGCAACAAAGCTGGCGACAAACTCAGATTTGGAATGGATAATGGCGAATGGAATTTCACGGTTTACACTCCTGGATCCTTGGACGCTGCAGCTTCAGAGCTAGAAACACCAAGCTACCATCCTGTTGAACTGACTAGTGCACCTCTTCCCCCAGCCCAAGGTTCTGACGACGAAGGCGAAGCTGTTGGAGGAGACAGCGACGATGAAGAAGATGAAAAAGTTGCGGCGCCACCCGTGTACATGAAAACCCTCGTCGAATATCTGTCTTCAGATTCCTATGAACAACAACTCAGTGCGTTACATCATGGTAAATCACTTGTCCTTCGTAAAGCTGAGTTTGGATCGGAAGTAAATCAATACGCTTCCGAGCTCTTAGTTCTGCTTGCAGGGCTTGGGGACAAATTCAACATCCGGAACTTTGCAGAGCTTCGTCAGGGTATAATGGTGGCCACGATTACTGTCAACCCAACAAATGCCGAGCTGGTTGCAAACTTGGCGCTTAGCGGTGACCTTTCAATGTTTCAGCGTATGTCACTAATGTCGACGCTTGTTATGGCTGCCAAAGAGCTTTCAAGTTACTCAGGAGTACAAGAGCCTGTTTCAAAACTATTGCCCGGTACCCAGCACCGCGCGTTTGTGACGGACGTTGATCGCTTAGCGAACTCAATTCAAGATTCGTTGGTCATTGACACTCGGGAAAAGGTGACTGAGGAGCTTGGCGGACCACAAGTTTTGCGAATGTCAAAGAAGCTGCAGCTTCAATCGGCAAAGCCCTCCACTGTGAATAAATTTGCCAAAGTGGCTGCTCGGTATTTCTTCTTCCCGCTTGCTGTTCGCAGTCCCAGACAGGTTGGCTCCTACACGCCAATGCTTTACAGCCATCTGATCAAAACTCTTGCCCTTGTTATTTATTATGCATACCCAAGCAACGATATGCCAGACATGGTGGCAGAGATGCTCGATATTCTCCTGTCACAAACCGGATCTGATCAGGTAGTTACTGAAGCAGTGTACACCGCATTGCTTGTCCTTTGTGACGTCGCCGGGGGCATATTAGTGTCTCGGTACCCACAAAAGCTCGCGGGCCTATACGACTGGGCTCGACAGAGCTGGCAGTCGGTGCCTGATGAGCGGATTCAAAAGCTGGGGGCTGGCGTTGTCCTGCGGCTGGGTGATTTAGTCGAGCAAATTTCCAAACTGCTCACGGTTTAACGAGCCGTTGGAAAGAAAGTTCATCATTCATACGATCTATAGAAACACTAGGGGATGTATTGGGGATCATAGCGGCATAAAAATGCGCTTTCGGTTTAAGATGAAAGCGCAATTTCTCTTTGTTCATGTCTCAGCGGAGACGAGTGTGGGTGGGGCCAACGTCGGCGAAGAGGCGGCAATGGAGGTATGCCAGTTCGCAGATAAAGGCCCTTCTGTCACCAAAAACAAATAGAATTTTGAAGTTCTGGGTCTTTGGGTTACGATAGTCTTGCTTCCCACTCCTTAGGAGTGAAATTCTTTTGAGTAAAAGCATGGATTGAGGCGATCTCTTCAGCGAGGCTCTCGTTCACGAGGCGGTGCCTAGCTAGGCGATTCTTGCCGTCAAAAAGTGGTGAAACAACTGTTACAACAAAGGCCTGTCCACAGCCGCCAGAAACATCAGTGACTTCAACATGTTGGGCTTCGAGACGGGTCCTGACAGCCTTTTCAAGCTGAGCGGCCGTTACCATTCTGGTGTTTTCGTAATGACAAATATCCGTGCAGGGGCTCCCCGCAATTTGGCAAGTATCATGAAACCCGCCCAAGTCGTATCCAAAGCTATCGAATCCCTGTATCCCAAGAGCTATGCCGACAGCTCGTGGGATAATACGGGACTCTTGGTCGACTGCTCAGAGCTTGCTGAACAACGCCCCCCCTCCGTATTGCTCACGGTTGATCTCACCGCATCGGTTGCCAAAGAAGCGATTGCCAACAAGAACAACGTAATTGTCGCATACCACCCTTTTATTTTTCGTGGACTCAAATCTATCACTCCCTCAAACCCACAGCAGCGCTCGCTTTTGAACCTAATCTCGAATCACATCTCTGTTTACAGCCCACACACTGCTGTCGACGCTGCTAAGGGTGGTGTAAACGACTGGCTAGCTATGGGTATTTCTGACAATGGTGCCAACCTTGAAACCCTCAAGCCTATTACCTCCAAGGACGCCGATCCGGAGGGAGTTGGCATGGGCCGCCGAATCGAGTTCAAAGAGCCTATCGAGTTCTCGGAGTTGATTGGCAGAGTTAAGGCCTTGCTTGACCTCGATACATTGCAGGTTGTTCGTCCTGCCGAGGACAAGTTGTTGAAGTCGGTTGCTCTGTGTGCTGGGTCGGGCGGATCTGTTTTTCAGGGTGTCGACGCCGACGTCTATTTCACAGGCGAACTCGGACATCACGAAATGCTACACATGAAGGAATCGAACAAATTTGCCATCGTATGCGGCCACTCTAACACCGAGCGGGGTTATTTGGCAGTTATGAAGACTCTTCTTGAAAAGGAACTGGGGCCCGATGCCGAGATCATGATTGCTAAAACCGACGTTGATCCAATTCATTATGTTTGACCCTTATAATCTCACAATCTTTGTTTTATACACTCTTTGTTTTATGGCGTGTATTTAAATCTGATATTACTCCTGTATATAACAAGCTATGCTCTCCAAATCGGAAACGAGTTTTTCGTTGCCCGCGCCCAATTGATTCTTGATCCAGTTCGCCAGCGCATTGATATTATCTTTCCCAGCAACATAGCACAGCGTTTTCTGTTTTGGTGGAACCATTGGCTTGCGCTTCTTTTTCACAGGCTCAGATTCCGCCGGTTTGGTGGGCTGCGGCAGCACTTTGGTCTCTTCAGTCTTGTCGACCTCGATCTTGTTAGAGTCGATCTTGTCAGGTTCGCTGTTGACTGACTGCAACGCTTGTTTTGGAATAGTGATCTTCAATACCTCCGGCTTGGCTTTCTTTTTGGTTCTCAATAGCTGCGAGATTTGTTGTCTGAACGCCTTTGTCCGCTTTTCGTCAAGATCCGATGGCCAAACCATTTCACATACTATCCAGGTCCCCCAGCTAGGAATATCTTTCGATTTCTGCTGGAAATTCCAGTACAAATTACCATCTGTGTCCTGACCTAACGGGTTAGTTCGCAATGTGTACTTGTGAGTTTGGGCATGAAGAGTTTGTTCAGCTCGAAACTTCTTGTCGGCAGCAGAGCGTTCGGCGGCGGCGACTCGATCGGCGTAGAGCTGCATATCGCTTGATTTAAGCTTTTCGAGCTTGCGAACGGACTCTGTAAGGTGCGAGCTTATAGCTTTGATTTTGTCGCCCTGATCCATTTGGAGTTGTCGAAGCTGTTCGTGGTCGTTGAGAATGGTCAATCTGATTGTTTCAGTTCCGGTGGCCAGCACCATCATTCTGCGAATGAGTTCCAAGCGGTAGTGTTCTCCGCTGAGCTCGTCGGCTGCGTTGAGATAAGGATCAGACTGCTCGAGAAATTCGTACACGAGTGACCATAGCGTCGCTGATTCGGCCGGGGTATGCTCGATTTCATTGAGATAGTGTCTAGCGTACTCAAAAATAGGCACATTATCGTTCTCAATGAGTCTAAACAGAGCAACCAGCGTTGCCTTGTATAGGTAGTCGTTCCAAGGTTGGAGCGGGTCGTTAATAGTTGTTGCGTGCCTCGTAGGCAAACGGCACAACTTGTCGAATCTGAGCAAAAACTCCCGCAGATTAAGACGCAACCAAAACACGTCCAGGCTGCAATCCAGCTCGATGGGGGTCATAGGCGGCCTAGGGGTGAGGTTTGCATAGCGTACTTTGGCGATCAGCGAGGGTTTCTGCTCTGCCTTCTTTTTGGATTTAGCCTTAGTAGTTGTACGGGGTGCCTTTGGCTTGATCGGCTCGGGCACAAACTCTTTTGGAACGTGTCGGACGCGGCCGGACCGCCGGCGGTCTGTCTCACCTGCCAGAGCGTGAATCGCCGCGTCGCCAAGTTCCGGCGTGCCCGCGTCTGGTTTAGCTGGTGCCGGTTGGGGCTGTTCAGCACTACTCTCGGCCTGATCTTGTTTGGGTCCCGATGAGAAACAAGGCGCCGTTGGGTTCGACGCCATGGACAATGAAGGGCTGGCCAGAGTTGGGGACGACGGATAGTCGCTAGGTTCAGATATATCCAATGCTGGCGTTTCCTGTTCGCTCAAAGGCCCAGTTGGCCTGTCGGCGACTTTTGGTCCGTTAGCCACCAAGTCCATTTCGTGTTTGTGCTTATGGCGCAACGTCAAAGGTCGAAGTCTCCCCACTTGAATAAAATCAGGTTGTGCAGTTTGAGCTACTAGTGACCCAGGCTTCTCTATTGCATATTAAAGGTGGAAAAGAAGTATAAAGTAGAAGAACTAAATTAAATAAATATTTTGCACAGCACAACAGCGTTCAGTTTGGCACCACTCGGTATTAAAGCGGTTGGAGGCCTCTTTTGTCATCCGAAACCATGAAGGCAATCTCAGGGATGCGGGAGCTTGAGACGCTCCTGAACACGAAAGATGCCCTTGTACTCAAATTCTCGGCTACATGGTGTGGTCCGTGCCGTGCTTTTGCGCCGTTTATGGATAGATTGGACACGCAATACCCAAGCGTGGCTATGTATGAAGTGGATCTCGACGCCGAACAGGACATTGCACGCAAGTACACCGTCACTGCGGTTCCTACCGTCATTTTATTCAACAAAGGCATTGAGTTTGGCCGCGTGAGGGGTGGGGATACCGCACAGGTCTCCAGTTTGGTATCGCGCCTCGCTGCGTTGACGAATGGGATGTCAAAATACGGGCCAGGTTACACGTTGTGCGATAAGAAGCCAGCGAAATCTGGCCGTGGTGTGGCAATTCCGGCTGCTGACGGCAGTAACCGCTTGTTTATGTGGTTCAAGCTCTATATTGCTACGTTGTTTTCATTCAATGCCCGCGAGGTTGCAAAGACCCTCCTGGCTTCACAACCCAATTAAGTTATAGTAAGGTGCTCTCACCTTTATTCATTACAAAGTGCTTTCACTATTATTATTAAGCAAACTTTCTTGCCAGCTACCCGAGCAGGAAGTTACGGTGTAGGGCTTTAGGGCTTAGGGCACACATGCCCCATGCACTCCCGCCAAAGCTAACAAAAGTCGGCCGAGACAATTTCAATTCAACACAATGGGTGCCTACAAGTATCTGGAAGAGATCGCTCGCAACAAGCAGTCCGATGTCCTGCGTTTCCTTCTGCGCGTCCGCTGCTGGGAGTACCGCCAGTTGAACGTCATTCACCGTGCGTCCCGTCCTTCTCGCCCCGACAAGGCTCGCCGTCTCGGCTACAAGGCCAAGCAGGGCTTCGTTATCTACCGCATCCGTGTCCGCCGCGGTGGCCGCAAGCGGCCCGCTCACAAGGGTGCCACCTACGGCAAGCCCACCAACATGGGTATCAACCAGCTCAAGTACCAGCGTGCTCTCCGTGCTACCGCTGAGGAGCGTGTTGGCCGCCGCTGCCCTAACTTGCGCGTCCTGAACTCTTACTGGGTTAACCAGGATTCTACCTACAAGTACTTCGAGGTCATTCTTGTCGACCCCTCTCACAAGGCTATCCGCCGTGACGCCCGCATTAACTGGATCGCCAACCCTGTCCACAAGCACCGCGAGGCCCGTGGTCTTACCTCCACTGGCAAGAAGTCCCGTGGTATCAACAAGGGCCACAAGTTCAACAAGACTTCTGCTGGCCGTCGCCACACCTGGAAGAAGCACAACACTCTGCAGATCTGGCGTTACCGCTCTTAATCTGGCATATAATATGTGTAGTAAGTTTAACTTTTTCTGATACCTTTATATTTGCACCTTTCGTCAAAACTGGCATTAAGACTCCTAGAGTTCTCTCTAGTAAACAAATTCAAAAATAGTTTTATCTGATATTATTGTGTACTGGACTGTAATCTCATGTTTGGTCTATAGTCTACCAATACGGCTAATATGTCGCCCCGATCATTGCACCCTTCCTCCTCGGGACCACGAAGGGTATCCCTTGGAACGATGCACCCAAGATCCAAGCTTTAGTCTCCGGCCCGCGTGATTAACTATTTCCTGGGGGCGCCAATACTGGGTCCCTCATAGCAATGCTTTAGTGCTGGCCGTGAAATTTGCGTTAGTGAAGAATTTCTTTGCCAGGGACCTACTTTTATGTCGCGAGGGTTAGGTTGATAACACCCTTCCAATACCCACTGAGGCCTCTGAGCAGTGAACTCGCAATTGGCCATTATTTTTGTGTTCAATTGATTCAGTAGCCTAATATACCCTTGTAGTCCTGGTACTAGCTCGAATTTCCGCTTTGTCGCCGACAAATAATTAGTCCCATACGACTCACTCTTGCTGACTTGGTCTCACCTCTTGTATACTCTGTGGATCAATCATGGATCCAATCACTATCCTCAACGGGATTTTTACCACGCCCGAGTCTTTGGATGGTGTTCAAGAGGTTTGTGACTATATTGAGCTATGCGAGTCCTACCTGGAATTCGAATTGGCAAAGTCGTTAACCTTGGATGACCAGGAACGCCTTGCCCAGGAAGAAGCGCTCGTGGCGCCCGAGAAGCTCGCTAAAGCGATAGAACAGGTGAGAAATATGCAAACTGTGGGCGAGCGTACTCGTCAGGAAGTGCACGATATGACGAAAGATATCAACAAGCTGGATAAAACCAAGGATAACCTTGTGCAGTCAGTCACCATTTTGAAACGACTGCAAATGCTGAGCAAAGTCTACTCACAGCTTGAAATACTTGCTAAGAATCGCGAATACAAGGAACTCTCGTCTACTGTTTTGGTTGCCAGCGAGCTCATGGACTATTTCCGGCCCTACCGGTCGCTGCCCCAGGTTGCAGAGCTTAGCCGCCAAATCAGTACCGTACAGACCCAGATTTACGACCAAATCAAGCAGGATTTTCGCGAAGTCGTGGAGGGCAAACCAGATTTATCGCACGGCGGGCTTTCGTTCGCGTGCATTGCACTTGATAACATCAACGAGACTGCGCGCGATCAGCTCATTCAGTGGTACTGCTCTACAATGCTGAAAGAGTATAATGAACTCTTCAAGGTAGGAGACGAGGCAGGGTCTCTCGACAATGTCAGCCGGCGCTACAGTTACCTAAAAAAGGTTATGTATACTCACGAGGAGCATGCGTCGATTTTCGCGGCGGATTGGGACGTCGGACGGCGTCTGGCGCTGTATGCATGCTCGAAAACTCGAAGCGATTTGGAAGCTCTCTTAAAAACTTTCAGCTCAACAGCCAAGTCGGCGGCTCAGATCCAGCTTTTACTCAATACTCTGAACGAGACAGTGGAGTATGAGCACTATTTGGCACGCAAGTTCCCCTCTAATTTCAAGCCGGATCTATCCTCGGCATTTATTCCCTACCTCAAGCTCTGGATTGATTATCAGGATCGCCAACTGTCCCAGAAAATGCAGGAGTTCCGCTCTCCGCAGCCTATTGACCCTTCAGTGTCTCATGATGTTGTGCCCTCTTCAGCAGACCTCTTTATTTATTATCGCCAGGCTTTGGCTCAGTTGGCTAAAATGTCTACTGGCAGTCCGCTTCTTAAACTCAGCCGAGTTTTTGCTAAATGGCTTTCTGTCTACAGCACCAACGTATTGGCAAACTACTTGCCCGAAGCTATCAACAATGAGGAGGAGGACGTGGCAGCCGTGGGCCTTGTATTGCATACTGCCGACTATTGTATGACCACGACAGACCAATTGGAACAAAATATTGCCGAGCAGTTGGACGAGAGCTTATTGGACGATCTTAGCTTTGAGGACGCTCGCGACTCGTTCTTCAGCCTTGTGAATCGCTGTGTCGACCTTTTTGTGGGATATATCGAGTACCTTGCCGAACCTTCGTGGCGGGAAATGGCAAATATGAATTGGAGTCGGCTTACTTCTGCCGGTGACCAGAGCTTGTACATTTCGCATTTGTGCGCGACTGTCAAACGTGGTGTCCAGCTGGCCCTAAAGTCCACCACGAAGTTCTCCATTGCTCGTTTATTGTGCGACCGGGTAGTTGAAGCAATTTCTGCCGCATACTTGACGGCGGCTATGCGCACCAAACCCGTTAGTGAGGTGGCCGCGGAGCAGATGCTTCTTGACCTCTACATGCTTAAGGGCACTTTACTCGAGTTACTAGTTCTGTGGCCCCAGCATACGGAAACCAGTCAGGATAAACTTGAGCACTATCGCCAGACCTCCGCGAAGACAGTTGGTCGCGCCGAAAGCATCCTACAGGTTCTCCATGCTAAGCCCGATCCCCCGGATGTGTTTGTTCAGAACTACTTTGTATTTGTGGGCGACCGCTCGATTTCTAATTTCCGCAAAGTTTTGGAAACGAAAAACATGCGCCAAACAAGCCGTATCATGGATTTGTTCCGAACTCAAGCGGCGGCCAACCCAGACCTCATAGAAGAGGCGCCACTCCTCGCTCAGGTCCAACTGACTCGTCCTGCTCCTCGTGGACGCTCGCCAATGACGCCTACTGAGCCAGCGGGGTTCAAATTTAACGAAAACTTCAAGCGTTTTGGCGACTTTTTGCGACGCGATGGCCAATCAAGCCCTCTCCAGCGCCGGTAGCTCTTGAAACGATGAAATGCATTTAAAATATCTAGAGGGTCTATGAACTTCCATTAATAAAAATAAATTCAGTGGGGCTGCTTCCGAGCCGGATAACATCTTCGTTTAGCAGCTCGATGTATTTAGCGCGTGGGGTCCGCTTGTCATTAACCAAGACGCCAGCCGCGGTATTGAAGTCAATCAAATACAGCTTGACCAAGCCGTCCACTTTGCGGTATTGTAGCACTGCATGCAGCTCATCCACAGAGTCATGATCGACGCGGATGTCGCACGACTTACCCGATCCTAGCGTGTAAAAGCTCTGCAAATCGAGGCGAATTGTGTTTTGGATATCGTCGTGATCCTTGAAAGTGTACAAGCGCTGACTTGCATTTGGAGGTGGCCTACTCTTGTCGAGTGGTTCCGAATATTTAGCTGCTGGGGTCAGACCTTTAGCGGCAGCATCGGCCTCAAGGATACCACTGGGCTTGTAGTTGGGCCCCTCAATGTTGTTTGGCTGGCCCTGTAAGTGTTTTCTGGTGGCTTCTAAAACGCATTTCATCAGACGCATAGGCGCAGACGACTCTTCTGTCGTATCCACCTCTGGTTTTACTTCGATTGCTCTCTTCTCCAGATCCGTCATGTGAAAAGGCTGAGTTAATGACTAACGGCGCGGGGTTTAATCTATATGCAGGCAACAGAAACGTCCCGGCATTATAGTGTAGATACTGTTAGACGAACCCTTGACCATAGCACAGGGAATGTACAATGTGCCCCGCATTTGAGCATCAACAATCCTAAATTCCTCAACAGCATTTTGTATTTTTATAAACAATGGGCGATTAAGTATGAAATTTTGATTAAACAAAGTCTGTCTCGGTGATCTTAGATTCCATACACATGGCATGGAACGCAGAGTTCTTGTCCAAAAACAGTTTATGCGGGTTACCAACTTCCTTGGCCTGGCCACCATCCATCACGATAACCTTATCGTATTTGACAATAGTTTGCAGACGATGAGCAATGCATAAAATAGTGCAGTCGGCAAATTCTTTAGCAATAGTTGCCTGGATCATTTTGTCAGTTTCAATGTCGACCGTCGCAGTAGCCTCGTCCAAAACGATGATTCGCGATTGACGCACCAAAGCACGGGCCAACGTGAGCAGTTGACGCTCACCCAGACTAAAATTAGAACCGTCGCCCAGAATTTTCGTCTCCAAGTGGAACTTGTGCTCGCTATTGGCTTTGCCATCTTTCAACTCGTTTTCGCGGATGACACCGGCGCGCCGAAGAGCACTCCAAAGCTCGGAGTCAGTGTGGTTGTTGAACGGATCCAGATTGAATCGAATTGTACCCTCGAAGATTACGGGGTCCTGGGGAATAATTGAAAGTTTGGAGCGCAAATCGGTGAGGCCAATAGTAGAAATGTCAACTCCGTCAATAAGAATACGACCCTCACACAGCTCAGTAATGCGGAACAAAGCCGACAGAATTGTAGACTTGCCAGCACCGGTCCGACCCACGATTCCTACTTTATCACCAGCACCAATCGACACTGTCAAATGATCAAGAACCACTGGGAGATTAGGGCGATATCGCAGACAGGCACCATCAAAAATTACAGCTCCTCGCTCAGGCCACGACTCAGCCGGCTTCGTTTCCTCGATAGAGTACGGTGCCTCTTGCGGAATCTGGTACGCAAGTTCGTACAGCCGCTCGACCGAGTTCATTTGATTCTCGAGTTCAGCAAAAAGAGGTAACAGCATGGAAATTGAAATAGCAACACCCGGCAAAAGTGACAGCAGCAAACCAGTAGAAGAAGGTGATAAGTTGAACACTTGGAAAACCGCCAAAATGATTGCGATGAAATTGATGGCAGCAGTGCTCAGAACTACGCGGAGTGACATCCAGAATTGAGAACCTGTATTGACCATAAACGAACAATTCATATCGTCAATACGCTCACATAGCTCATTTCTCATGTGGTGCTGCTGTTTGTAAGACACGATTGTCGAGAGGCCACTCACTGTTTCCATAACAATAGTGAACATGCGACTGCGGAATAGCGAGTTGATACGTTTGATCTCGCGGGCAGAGTTACGATAGTAACTCAAAAACACAAGAGCAAAAATAATAACTGGAACCAGAGCAATCATCGTGTAAGGAACATAAACGAAAATTGTAATGAGTGAGGCCAGTAACATGCTTCCGGAAAACAAAGTCATCCGGATCTGCATATACAATTGTGTGTCTAAATTCGCAGTGTCGTCAGTGAAGCGGTTGATAATTCTGCCAAGCGGTGTAGTATCGAAGTAGGACATGGGCGCGCGGTAGAGATTTTCGACTGCGGTATTGTGAAACACAGACGAAGAGTTAAAAGCAAACACACAAACTGATGTTGCCAAAAGCACAAAGAAACAGAGACGAAGAGTAATGATAAGAGCATACATTCCAATGTAGAGACCATTTGAGGCGTGATAACGGTTCGTCGTCCAGAAATTCATCCACACAGTTTGCATAGTGGTACCGGTTGCGACACCTGCTGCCAAAACGAGAATAATAAGCAAGAAAGGCAGACCAATTTTGGAACCACTTCGAAGATACTGGAACAGTACATCGCCAGTGACCTGCCCTTTTGCTCGTTGCTCCTCTTGCATAAGTTTTGCATCAGCTGCCGGGCCCTTCATGCGAGTATCAAATCGCTCAAGATTAGCAAGCTCAGAGGAGTCATATCTTTGCTCCGAAGCAAGAGGTTGAGGGGCTTCACCCTCGTCATTATCTGGATCAACAGCAATATCCATGTCATTGTCGTCAAGAAGCTCGTTAGTCTGCTCGTCTTCGTCCTTGGCGTTCAAGGCAGAAAGGTAACTCTCTTTGAACTGCGCATTGGACTCAAGAAGCTCGTTCAATGTGCCATAACAGATAGAGCCGTCTCCGACCAAATACACAATACGGTCTGCTCGGTCCAAAAGCCTCAAGTTATGCGTGCTCATGATACGAGTTCGTTCACCCAAATAACCGTCGATACATTTGTTGAAAATGTGGTTTGATACTCTACCATCCACAGCACTGAGAACATCATCGAGCAGAATAATGTAACCGCCATGATAAACACATCGGGCCAGTGCAATGCGTGCCTTTTGACCACCACTTAGTGTAATGCCCCGTTCGCCAACTTCACTGAAATCTCCACCAGCGAACAGTTTAAAGTCCGTTTCCAGATTGCAAACATGGACAACCTGGGCATACTTATCGGCATCGTATGGCTGGCCAAACAAGATATTGTTCCGGATGGTGTCATTCTTGGACCACATAGACATAACACTGGAAACAGAGCCATCTACTTTAACGGAACCACCAGTTTTGGAATTAAGACCAAGTATACTTGAGAGTAAAGTTGACTTGCCAGAACCAATTGCACCGACAACCATTACAAGCTCTCCTTTGGCAATCTTGAGGTTGATATTCATCAAGCCAGGGAATTTTTTGGCGCCTGCGCGAGACAAATCTGCAGAGTTGTCGTCGTCGCCAAAGTACTTCACGCTCTCGTCGTCGTTGGCACCTGCACTGATGGCTGCGGTAGGTGATGGCCCTACCATCTGATCTTCGGTTTGGCGGATTTTCCAACGCATAAACCGGAGCCGCCGTTTAGCCTTCTTCTTTTCCTCAGCGGTGGGAAGACCGACGTCCCATCTGAAACAACCGTCTTTGATAATGATGGCATCTGATTCGAGAGGCCCATTCTCAACGTAGCTAGGGTCTTCATTAGCCTGGAAAAACTCTTCCAATCGTACTACTGATGCCCATGCATCAGCATGGGAAGTCAAACCAGCTGAGAACATCATAGAGTAAGGGATGTAGAGCTGGAAAAGCGTCAAAGACGGGAAAGTAAGAGCTGGGTCCAAATGCTTGCCCAAAATGGTTCGCACCGCAAAAGCCAATACACCAGCGTAAGTTGGCATAGAGGTCAGAATAGCATCTGTGAAGCCTTCAACTAGACCCAGAAGCTTGAGGAACCGTGCCTCACGTTTTCGTGATTTCGAAATCATCTCCACAAATGAGCTTTCCCAACCATAAAACTTGACAATACGCATGTTTTCGATAGTTTCACGAACGAGACTGATTCGCTTATCGGCAAAGGGCAAACTTCGCCGGCGGAATTGAGTGATAAGGCGCGACATAAAGAAGTTTGCAATAACGCCAATGAAAACAAGACAGCAGCCGGCGAGGGCGGCAACGCCAATATTATGAACGAGGAGTCCAAGAATGGAAAACATGGCCGGAACAACCATAATAACCAAACCAGTCCAGCGAGCAGCCATAAAGATACGGTTGGTATCTGTAGTAATTAATGCGGCGATTTTTGACGTAGGAAACTGTTGTCTGCCGAGTGGCGAGAGGCGGGTCATTTTTTGATAAATGGCAAGAATAAGAGTTGTGCGACAAAGTTCCGAGAAAATACGACTCCTGAACTGCATCCACATCATGATCCACATGAATACAATGCTCACCAACGTATTGCCCACCGCTAATCCAGCGCCGCGGCCCTTACCATGGCCAGTGTAGTAAATCTTCGAGACCTGCTCGATAAGAGATCGAGAAATAATAGTCAATGAGAGCTCAGCACCGACATGGAAACCCACATTGACGACGTACCAGAAGAATTCCCAGCGTACGGCATAAAGCAGAGCTCTAAACTCTTTGTATGCCGGCCGGGTGGGTCGCTGGTCGTATTCGTCGAGCTTCTTTTGGAAAGCTTCCATGCGGCGAGCGATTTGCTGCTCTTCCGGTATAATCCACATATCATTGAGTTCTAGAACACGGTTAAATCCGGTTCGCATCATTGGCGACAACCATGCCCATGACATACGAGAGAGTATATTCGCTGTAGCCTGTGGCGAGACCGTACGCTCTTTTGGAATTGGTTTGATCTTGGATCCCAGAAAGAATGTCGAGATACGACCGTGCTCTCGAATAGTAATTCCATCGTTCTCAGTCGCCACCACTTCAGAAACCTCGGGATCACTAGGTTTAGCGACTCGAGGCTTTTCCTTCATCGATGCCCCACTGCTAGCTTCATCTAGCGAGACGCTACCGAAGTTTAACGCGTTCTTCTTTGCCACCATATTTAGTGCCTTGAAGATCGGAAGAAACAGACGAGAGGAAGAATCAGATGCAGACTTCGTCAGATAGGCTCGCGATAAAATAAGTGTGCAGAAAAATGTACCCTCTTACTTAAGTGATGCCGTGCGAGTTGACCCTAATGACGAGCTTGCAGTATATCAATCTTTTCACATAAAAGCTGGTGGCTGTTATGTAGGGTAGACATTGGTGTCGTTTTGTATGAAAGTATGAGCGCTTTTCCATGAAACAGTGCTAGTTTGTGGTGGCTTGGCGATATGCAAGACGGGTAGATGCTAACCATTGTCTTATCCAAGAACCTGCATAGAGCGTCACCCCGCATAGTGGAAAACTGGCTCTTACATTAGCACCTTGTCGATAGGACAGTGGGTGAAAAATCTAGTCTGGAAGCCTACCAGCATCTATTCTGAAAGTAATGGATGGTTTCTTGATGATCGACTTTAGTAAACAATAAAATTGGCTATTAACCTTGGTAGGTAGGTTATTGATACTGATCATCGACAGAAATTTATGCAGTACATCAGGAGCGGCAAATCCTGGATTTGCCATTGTCTGAAGTGACTTTACTCACTGCAAGTCGCCGTGTAGGCGTGTCGTGGGAAGTTTCGCTTGGCCCAGTTTGTGTAGTCTTTTTCAGTCGCTCAGAGATCACCTCAGTCATAGCTCAATCATGAATTAGTCGAATTGGCCAAGACTTTTTTTTTAAAAATATTTCTATGAGAAATATCTAGATTCAACTGACTGGTGCACTGGACATAGCTTACTATTCAAAGATTTCTTCATTTTGCACTAGGTAGACTGGTGTTGGTACGTCTTAATGATCCATCCTTGGAAAAAAAAATTAGCTAATCAAATTTTCTTCTTCATGGCCAAGAAACAGAACGGCAAAAAGGGTCGTTTGCAAGCCGAAAATGAGGCCTTGGAGAAAATTAAAAATGAGGTGAAAGTTTTTGATACCGAATCTTTGATGGAACTCGAAAGATTCGAGCAACTCCCCCTCTCTGCGCCAACTCAGAAGGGGTTGCATAGTGCACACTTCACAAAAATGACCGATATTCAGAAGGCTGCTATTGTTCCTGCTCTACAGAACAAAGACATTTTAGGTGCTGCTCGTACTGGCTCGGGTAAGACTTTGGCTTTCCTTATTCCTGTATTGGAAAAACTGTGGTACGAAAGGTGGTCACAGGAGGACGGTATCGGAGCACTGATCATTACGCCTACTCGAGAGCTTGCGAGCCAGATATTCGACGTTTTGCGGAAGATTGGTAAATTCCATTCCTTTTCAGCCGGCTTGCTGATTGGTGGCCATAATGTAAGTCAAGAGCGGGATCGAGTTTCTCGTTTGAATATTCTGATCTGTACTCCTGGTCGTCTACTTCAGCATATGGATGAGAGCCCAGGGTTTGATGCTACCAATTTGCAAACTCTTGTTCTTGATGAGGCAGATCGCATTTTGGATATGGGGTTCAAGCGTACATTGGACGCTATTGTTGAAAATTTGCCGCCGTCGCGCCAATCACTGTTGTTCTCGGCCACGCAGACCAAATCGGTCAACGATCTTGCTCGTTTAAGTTTGGTTGCGCCAAAATACATTTCTGTGGACGAAGAACAGACCTCAACTCCGCAGGGTCTTGAACAATACGTGACAATTGTAAATCTTGGTGGTAAACTTGATATGCTTTGGTCTTTCCTCCGCAGTCACACCAAGAACAAGATTCTTGTGTTTTTCTCGTCGTCTAAGCAGGTGAGATTCACGTATGAAGGATTCAGAAGGCTTCAGCCTGGTATTCCTCTCCTCCACTTGCATGGTAGGCAGAAACAAACCGCGCGTTCTGAGATTACTGGCAAGTTTTCGCGATCCAGGGCGTCTTGCTTATTTTCAACGGACGTTGTCGCTCGGGGTATCGACTTCCCTGAGGTGGACTGGGTCATCCAAGTTGATTGTCCTGAGGATGCTGCTACTTACATTCATCGTGTTGGTCGATCTGCTCGGGCAGGGAAAAAAGGCCGCGCCCTTTTGTTTCTAACTCCGAGCGAAAAGGCATTCCTTAGCCATCTGGAAGCCCGCAAAGTACCCATTCAAACACTAACGGTTCGCGAAGCCAAGAAAACCAGTATACAGCCCGATCTACAGGCGCAGTGCTTCCAGGATCCGGAGCTGAAGTACACTGCACAAAAAGCATTTATCTCGTATGTGAGATCTATTTATCTACAAAAGGACAAGTCAGTTTTCGATGTGGAAGCTCTTGATTTAGAGGGTCTTGCTAAGAGCTTTGGCTTGGCCAGTGCTCCGAATGTCAAGATAAAGGGCGGTTCGGCTACGACCAAGAAGAACAAGCCGCGTGCCTTGATGGTGCACAGTGAAAAGCCCGAAAAGGTGCGTACCAAGTATGAGAGAATGTTCGAACGTCAGAATCAAAACGTCTTTTCTGAGCATTACCAAAAGCTTGCTGGTGCTAACGACGACGAGGAAGATGAGGACTTTATGAACATTAAGCGCCAGGGTCATGAGATTGACGAGGAGAAAGTCCCGCAGCTTGTGGATGACACTCCAGCTTCTAAGAGGGCTCTGAAAAAGGCCTTATCGAAGAAGCAGTCGATCACCAGCAAGCCACGACCCACCAAACTTGTTTACGACGACGAAGGTAACCCTCATGCTATTTATGAGCTTGAGGATGAAGAGGACTTCAAGAGGGCTGGTGACGCTGAGACTCAGCGGCAGCAATTCGTCGAGGGAGAAACCAAGGATATGGAAACACGCGATGTCGACGACAAGGCCCTTGTCAAGGAAAAACGGCAAGAAAAGAAGCGGCGGCGAAAGGAATTGGAGCGGCTAGCTCGCGAGGGCTACGACGAGAGCGACGACGAGCCTGAATTCCAGGTGCGGCTTCCATCAGAATCAGAGTCTGAGTCTGACAGGGACCAAAAGCCCTTCAAGAAGGCCAGGAAAAACCAAGAACCATTGGAAATTGAAGAGCCCGAGACTCTGGAGGATCTGGAAGCTCTCTCTGCGCGTCTCTTGAGAGCCACTTGATTTTTTTTAGGCTGGTAATTATAGAGACATGACATTACCGTACATAACTAAAAAGAATGGTTGGAAATTACAACATAAACGTGGCTCGTTAAATAAAGAGGAAAAAAACACACCGGCTGTACTCAGCGTTTTACACATGAAGTAGGGCAAGGTGTTGCAGGCCGAGATCAAATCACGTGGTGTGGGGAAGGATCTGGAGCAGCGTTCCTTTCGAAGTGGTGGCCCTAAGGCCGAATGAGAGGGTATTTAGGGCGAGCCAAACGCGCTAGACCGAGACTCAGGGCTGCACTGCACGATAGGACGAAGATCAAGAGGAGTACCGCCGCCGATCAGCGATGAAGTTCTGCGACGGTTGCCCTTGATGGGCACAGGTGCTGAGGCGTCTTCGCTCAGGTCGACTGCGCTCTCGTGCGAATCATCAGCAGGCTGGGGTTCAGCAGTTCTGATAGTACTGGAAAGATTCAAGAATTGTTTAGACATTTGATTGTGTGTGTGTGGTTGTGAAGTATAATAAAAAAGGGAGATTGGCAACCCCACGAATATTTGTACCCTAACAGGAATCAAAATATACCCCAGCCCTAGCCGTTTTCAAGCGGCATTGTCCCGACGCCGAGCCGATTCGAGCCGTAACTTGTGCTGAGTAAATCACATCACATGCTAGCCTTGTTTGGGCCTAAGCTGGCGATCACAATAGGTAAATTAGAGCCTGGCGGTCAATTCTGACTCGCAGCTTTGTCTTGGTGTCGATCTGGCCGGTCAGAATTCTAGACCAGATCAGGGTCTATCTGTGGCAAATGTGAATACCAAAACATAAGTAAGAAAGATCTCTCCGTGACCTGAACAAGTCAATGGGGCCAACGGCATATAGCAAATCAATAGCGAACCTATAGATAGTCAACAGCAAATCAACCGAGAGCGAATAGCGAGCCATTGTCATGTTGTGAACCAGTGATCCAAGGAAACGTAGATAATCAAGCTCACCTCGTGTGTTCATAGATCAAATCAGTATGCTAAACTAGCAAATTAAGTTGCAATTCAAGCAAAGCTGAAAACATCTAACACTTTAACATTTGCTGTTGGTTAGGCCTCGATAATATTTATACAGTACAGCCTATTTTAGGACTCGTCCATGCGGTCCTGCTCTGCCGCCGCATCGGGCTCGTCAGTTTGGCCGGTCTGGCCCTCGCCAGCTGTCTCAGTTTGACCAGCCTGGTCAGCAGCTTCAGGTTCGTCCTGGTCTTCGCCGCAGTCGTCCTGACCCTGGCCTGTGGTTACACGACTGGTAGAGTCAAGCTTGTCCAGCCAGGGCGACACATCTTCATCCTCAAGGATCTTAAAGTCGAGGTCTTTGCCTACAACCGCAATCGACGTGTTTTTGAACGTGAGCTCCTTATCCTGAGGCAACGTGTCCCGAAGCGCAGTGAGACCGTGCACAATTAGCTCTTCTAGCGATGCGCTTCCAAATTCATCAACATTGCGCTCCAGATAAGTTCTGGCCGCTTGGGAACGAGCACCAATAGCCGACCCCACATACTCAAGCATAGAGCCCGAAGGCAAGAACTCAAACAGGTGCGGGCCAGTCTCGTCATAGCCCACGACCAGCAGGCCGACGCCGTAGGGACGTCTACCGTACTGCTGGGTGTTCGTCTGGGCCTTATCTGCAATAGAAGACACGGCTTTCGCAACACTAAGGGGCCGGTCGTAAATCATGCGGTTCTGAAGGCTGAGCGTGCGCAGATGATTGCATAGCAGACGAGCGTCGGGCGCCAGACCGGCCAGCGCGAGACCCATATGGGTGTCAATGTCGAAAATCTTCTTTTGGTAAGAGCCCAGCTCTTCTGCGTTGCGCTTCAAAGCCACTAGCACAGCGTGCGTTTTCGACACCAAGCCAACGGTGGCGGACCCTTGCTTGATGGCCTCCAACGCGTACTCCACCTGGAAAAGGCGGCCCGTAGGCGAATATGTCACCGAATCGTTATCATACGAGTTGCGAAACTAGTTAGCGCGTGTTTTCTTTTTGGTCTGGCTACTAAGATGCCAGACCAAAACCATCAACTTACCATTTAGTATGATGACACACCTAACCGTCTTGCCCATCGCCTCTTACACCACAGCTCGAAATGGCCCGCAACCAAGTGCAAAAGATTTTTGCACTGTCCTGCGTGCTGTCACTCGGGTTCATCCTAATTGTACTCTCGGGTGCGCTGTATGATAACTGGCTGACCCTCGTCGTAGTCGCAATGTTTCTGCTCGCGCCGCTCCCGAACTCGCTGTGCGGGCACACTTCGAGTGACGACTTCATGAGCAACGCTCCAGACCTGGTGGCGGACTTCGGGCGGTTTCTGACCGGTTTCTTTTTGATTTCAGGCATTGCATTACCCATTGTTTTTGCCCACAATGGTCTCATCACCACCTCGGCCATGTTTATGTCGCTTGCCGGAGGCTCGATTATCTATGGCACCCTAATCACCTTTGGCAAGCTGTTTTATGAAAGTAACGAGTACTAGTCTATGAGACTGTACAAATGTAAAACGATGTGTTGGAATTGACGGATTCAATAGTTTATGGATATGGCGGCGGATATAGCTCTCGGAACAGTCAGCATTGAGGGCAGCTTACGTTTTTCTTTGCCCTTCTACAAATAAGTAACCTAGACTCCCAATTTATCTCCATCAACAATTGCTCACCTAGACGTTACTTTGCCATGTCCCAGAAGAATAATAGCCCCGACAACACCAACAACTCGAGCAATTCCTGGGATCAATTGAAGGATTTGACGGACGAGGCCCGCGATTGGTCTAACCGCACATTCGATTTCGCCAACCGCAAGTTCAACGAGTACTCGGATCGAATGCAAACTGAGGGCTGGACAAGCCTGCCCGGCGCAGATTTCCTAAGCTCTGTCATGAGCGAGAACCCTTTGGCGGGCCCCCGTACTCCTAGTGTCTACCGCTATGCCCAATGCAAGGAAGCCAATGGCGTTTCGGCCTGGACTCGGGAGGGAATCTGGAAGTGCCTTATGCCCGGCAAGGACGAAATCGATTTCAAGGATAACAAGCTGTTTAAGGACTATACTGGTTATCTTGATTTCAAGGCTGCTATGTATAAGGCCCAGCAATCTCAGATTGAATCGGAGCGTCGCAACCGCGAGCGGAGTATGCAGTGGCGTACCCCGAAGTATATTTCCGAAGACGAGGCCCAGGGCAAGAATGCGGTTTCCGAACGCACCTTTACGCAGACTATCACTGACGAGAGCGGTAAAACCGAAACCAAACGCACTATTTATAAATACTTTGACGACGGCACCGCGCTCAAGAAGGAAGAGACTAATGCCACCGACAGCAAAGGCAGCTGGTTTTGGTAAACCTCATTCTCGAACGCGATCCCTTTTTTATAATCATTCCTTTTGTAGTAACTGTCCATGTAACGATCTGAGCCGCCGCCGTTGCTCTAGACTCATTCGGAGCCAGCTGGGTAATCGAGCAAGATCCAGCTCGATTTCAGGATTAAAGAGCTCGATAAACGCGAAATCGCTCTCAGCTTTGCCCCTTGAAAACCTCATATACTCATCGTAAGTAGCCGTAAGTGACCAGCCAAGCAGCCGGTGGCGGAATACGCCAGCCAAAACACCAACCCGGTGTTTACCTTTATTTGAATGGACAAGCACTGGGTAATTATCTTTGTCCAGCAATAGTTGTAGGCAATTGAGCACTACCGCTGGGTCATTCAGGAAAAACGGTTCCTTTACAGAGTGCATTTTGGCAGTAACATGGCGAATGCCTTGACGATCTGCCCACTCCCAGTACTCTTCATTCTCTTCGTCGGTACGATCACCGATGTAGATAATGGTTTTGAGTCCTAATGTTTCCAAAAATGAGTGGTTCTGTGGAATAGGATGGCCACTGCGATAAAATTCACCCACTACCAGCGAGAAATTTATTGGCGGGACGAGCATCCGCGTCTGAATTCGTCGCCTTGCTTTCTCGTAATCGGAAACAAGATTACTTAGGGAGGGGTAGCATCCAGGTATTTGGTGTAGCTAAAGAACAACAATCAGTGATCGAGCTTGAAATAGGGGTAATCATGAAATCTGAACCACATCTTTCTAGTAGCTATAGAGCTGTAACTCGCTAGCAAAAAAAGAGAAACCAATTGGCGTTAATTTCTCTCTAACCCCCACTGAGGTTAGGGTGGTAGCCCAGGGTTGTGGATTTTTTCGCAGTGACCACTTCAATCTAATCACGTCCCCTTTCTCTCACTTCTTCCTTCCCACTGAGACCATGGCAGAGCCTATTCGCAAACCGCGCGACTTCGCTGCCCCCACTCCACAGAACACGCCAGCTAGTGCATCCTCGTTGAAGCCTCCTTCCCGTTCTCAGGGACAGCCCTCGATGGCGTCAATCTCTGAGGATAACGCGCTTGGGGCGCTTGCTAACAATCCGGCCTTGCTTTCCATGATTCAGGGCCGGCTCGGCACATTGGTTGGCCGATCGAGCGGCTACATTGAGTCCTTGCCTTCCTATGTGCGTGACCGGCTGGCCGGTCTCAAGGGTTTGCGACTTAAGAACGCCGAAATTGAGGCAGATTTCCAGCGCGAGCTCTTGGAGCTGGAGAAGAAGTACTTCAAGCTTCAGGAACCCCTCTATGCCCGCCGCAGCAAAATTATTAGTGGCGAGGAAGAACCCACTGCCGACGAGATTGAATCCGGAAAGGCCGCATTCGATGAGGAGGAAGAGCTGTTTGGCGACGGCGAAGAACACGAACACGACGACGAGTCTGACGACGAAAATGAAGACGCAAAAGATACCGCTGCTAAAGCTGCTAGTGACGCCGAGGATGACGTCGAGGAAGACGAGGACGCTGCACCCGTCGTTGGTGTGCCCAATTTCTGGCTCACTGCATTTAGAAACGTCCCTGGTCTATCGGACAGCCTGAGCGATCGCGACGATGAGGTTCTGAGATATCTCACTGACGTCCGTCTCAAGTACTTAGAGAAACCTGGCTTTGCTTTGGAGTTCTACTTTGCCGACAACGAGTTCTTTACCAACAAGGTGCTCACAAAGACTTACTACTATCAGGACGAGGTTGGAATCACCGGTGACTTTGTGTACGACCACGCTGAGGGCGACGATATTAAGTGGACCAGCCCCGAAGTGAATGTCACTGTCAAGATTGAGAAGCGCAAGCAGCGCAACAAGCACACCAAGGCTACTCGTACCATTGAAAAGACCATCCCTGTTGAGTCCTTCTTTGAGTTCTTCAACCCGCCCCAGCCCCCAAGCGCAGATGACGACGAAGGCGAGTATAGCGACTTCCTTCAGGGTCAGCTCGAGAATGACTTCGATCTTGGTGAGCTGATCAAGGAGAAGGTCATCCCACGGGCTATCGATTGGTTCACGGGCAAGGCTCTAGACTATGAGGGTCTGCGTGGCGACGATGATCTCGAAGAATTCGACGAAGACGACGAGTTTGACGAGGATGAGGACGAGGATGAGGGTGCCGATGGTTCCGCTACACCCGAGAAGCCTGCCGAGTGCAAACAACAGTAAATTTTACGTTCCTTTGAGCGAATCGCCTCTTTCTACATATTCTCGAGGGTACCAACAAAACCAGGGGATTTTTGTTTTAAAAGAAGAAAAAATATTCAAAAGAAATTTTCACAAAAAAAGAACTTAAAAATGTTTTCAAGGGCCCTTCTGGATTTTAGTTTTGTTTTTTATAAAGATACTAGTACCTAGCGATATTTCTTGGTCGGCTACGAGCCACTTAGCTACTCAGGTTCCTTATCGTGACTAAGTAAGTGATTTGGGAGGGAGAGAGTGCCTTTGACCGATTTATTTATTTCCGCCCGACGCAATGATCTTCAATGGTCAGGCCCGACGAAGCCGCCCAATAAATATGGGTAATAGGCAAAAGTCTACCCGTGAGGATGCGCTCAAAAAGGCGTCTGTGGAACGTCTTAACCGTCAAGAGGCAAGGAGAAAGGCCGACGCTGCAGCACGGATAGTGGCGGCCTGGCGCGCTCTAAAAGATCGTCTCAGAACACAAAGATCTGTCAGAGATAGTTATCTGGCCGGTAATTACCGTCCAGAGTCAGGCTTCGGTGATATTGAGTTGGACTTTGCCTACTTCATACCTCGTTTATTTGAAATACCGACTCAGGAGGCGGTGGGCTGTCTCCAAATACTAGTTCAAAACCAGACTAGGTTTTCCCCAGTGCTGCTGAACTCCTTTCAAGCAATTTGGGATCACCGCCCTTGTGCTAAAGAATTAATTGATTTAGCGGGACAGAGTTTGGCGAAGTTCCCTCCCGAAACTCTTGTTCCGCTTGCTCAACTGGGCTCCTTGATGCGATTGTTGATGGAATTTGGGCTTCCGTCGTCATTGACAAGTTTATTACAACTTGTTATTGAGCAGCATCCTACGGAGACCTTGCGAGAGCTGTTGTTACATCCAAATCTTGTCCCCCATTTCTCAAGCAAAATGCTTCAGCCCCTGGTACCCATAAAGACTTTGCCTCCATTGAATTGCAACAATATAAATGCGTGGCCACTTGTTGTTAGGCTACTTGAGGACCCCAATTCTTCGTTCCCACTCTTGGTTGTAGTTATGGAGCTCGTGCCAGCTGCTGAAATACCCTTCGAGTACCAGGACAAGTTGAGTAGTCTTTGTGGCTACGACCTTGTCCAATCTTTGGTAAAAACCTTATCGCCGCCCACTCTGAGTCCGTTCTTTTTGAAACTCTTTGACCTGATTCCAGATATGAAGTCTGATCTGCTGCTCTATATGACGCTCTCTAGTCCCTCGCCGCTACATACACTCTGGGCCGAGTTCAAATCCTCGCAATTGTATAGCGACATTCTCAACTTTCCTAGCCGGCCATTGAGCAACTCGAGGGAGCTAGATATTTTGCAACTGTCACTCGAGCTTTATTCGTACTGGCTAATGATTGCAATTGATAAGGACATGTTTGACTCCACCCGGGGCTTTGGGCGTGACGATGTACTAGATTTGTGCACAATTGTCCGCAATGCATCATTTTCGGTTTTGTGGAACGACTCACTGGTGAAGATTCGCGAGGTTCTGCTCACAACCCTCCGCCAGCTTTACAATAAAGATACGAGGCGAACATTCACGCCACCAGATTTCTGGCTCATGGAAAGCTATATGGAAAATGATAGCACAGTTCCAGCGGCTCACGAGTTTGTCGAGAGCTTTTATGCTGATGCTGGCTCTGGTATGTCCAGGCCAAAATCTAGAATGCTTCACCACGCACCATTTTTCATACAGTTCCGCAAACGAGCCGGATGGTTTGCTCGATTTATCCAGAGCGATGCTGGTGACTCGATCCAGGATATTGCGAATGGCAATCCCTCAGTGGTAATCAGTCGCGAGTCCATGGTCAAGGATGCCCAGGAAGCCTTTTCACATGGTAATTTGCGACACATGCGGGTCACACTTATGTCCAATGGACAACTGGAAGCCGGAATTGATGGGGGAGGTTTGACGAAAGAGCTTTTAACGGAACTCGGTGAGAAACTTTTCAAGCATTGTGAGCTTGATCCTGCGCCATTTATCACAAACGAAAACCACTTACTCTTCCCAAATCCAATTTTTAGTACTCGCGAGGCCAAGCCTGAGGAGGTCCACAGTATGTTTCGTTTCCTGGGTCAGATTATTGGCAAATGTTTGTATAGTGGTGTTTTGTTGGATGTTGAATTTGCGAGGTTCTTTTTGCAAAAATGGGCGGGAGACATGGCCTCACGAAATTCGTTTGACGATCTATACTATTTGGATCCCGAATTTTATAAGTCTCTGGTTGCTGTCTATACCTATGCAGGCGATGTGGAGGATCTGGGCCTTGATTTCACGACTACAAATGCTGCTGGTGCTCCGGTCAATTTGAGACGCAACGGTGACTCTATTCCTGTTACTAGTGCCAATCGCTTGGAGTATATTCATGCTATTGCCAACTACAGACTTAATAGCTCCTTGGCACCCCAAACCAAAGCTTTCCTCGCTGGTCTCACCGAGCTTATTCCTCTGCACTGGCTGCGAATGTTTAACCCCCATGAGATTCAAACTCTCATTTCCGGCGGAACAGATACGATTGACGTTGATGATCTGCAGAACAATACAATTATTAGCGGCTTCCCCGCTGATTCTGAAACTGTGACCAATTTTTGGAAGGTTGTTCGCGAACTTTCAAACGAACAACAGCATAAGCTAATCCAATTTGTCACTTCAACCCCTAAAGGTCCACTGCTTGGGTTCAGTCAATTAACCCCAAAATTTTGCATAAGATGCTCAACGCATATTCCCAGTGAGCATGAAACTTTGGCTTTCTTATCCCCACGCGAAATCGAAGCCCGCGCTAACCAGCCACTCTACGACGATGGTCGGCTCCCAACTGCTTCTACTTGTGTCAATTTACTCAAACTCCCAAACTATTCCAGTCTTGAAGTTTTGAGAGAACGCTTGATTTTTGCCATTGAATCAAATGCTGGATTTGACCTTTCGTAGTTGCATTTTCGTAGTTGCATGTGGTTTAACGCTCGATTCAGCAGACGAAACAAATAATGGCAGTGTGGAGGTTTATCATTAGCTGGCTCATTCGAAAGAAAGAAAAACATAGAAGTACTAAAAGCCAAACATATTCCTCAGTTTTCTCTTCTCCAATGTGTGGATTTTGGCACTGTATCAGAACCCTAACTGAGTACACGTGCTGCATGGTATGGCTCCAGCTGCAATACGTGCCTGCATTTGGTAAAGTTCCCGGTCTGCAAGGTATAAAAGGCATTAGTGCATCACACAAGTACTACCACAGTGAACTCCAATGCAGTTACTGAATATTTTAACAGCTATCACAGCGGTGCTTGCCTGCTCTGATGACGGCGACGGGCGTTTTGACCGACGCATGGCCGAGTACTATCACCGACAGCGGTTACACCAGCGTGCATTCCCCGGATCCACGGTTCCGGCATCGAATGAAACTATGCGTCCCATTGTTTGGGGCGACCTCAACTTCATTCACGTAACGGACACTCACGGTTGGTTGACAGGTCACCCTACGGAAGAGGACTCTTCAGGCGACTGGGGAGACTTCATTTCCTTTAGCAAACACATGCAAGCCGAAGCAGACCGTCGCGGTGTTGACTTGGTTGTGGTTGAGACCGGTGACCGTCACGAAGGCAATGGCCTTGCTAGTGCCACAGAAGTTGATGGTGAGCTTTCTCAATTGGTGTTTGGCCAGGCCGACTTTGATGTTCTGTCTGTTGGAAACCATGAGCTGTACCACACAGAATTCGCACTGCAAGAATATCATTTGCTCCGTCCTCATTATGGTCAGGCGTACCTTTCGTCAAATGTCGAATACTTGATTGATGGCGAGTGGGTTCCAGCCGGTAATTACTATCGCAAGTTCACCACCAAGAATTTAGGCAAAAAGATTCTGGCATTTGGATTCATCTACAATTTTAATCTTTATGACAATGGCACCCGAGTCATCCAAGTTGAGGAGGCTGTTCAAAGAGAATGGTTTACAAACGCCCTCAGGGAAGAAGACTACGATATTGTGCTGGTCACTGGCCACAACCCTGTGCGTGGATTCGCAGAATTCGACACAATCATTGATGCAGTCCGAAAAATAAATCCGACAGTACCAATCCAAGGGTTTGGTGGCCATACTCATGTCCGTGATTACCGCCAATTTGACTCTCGTGCAGTGGCATTGGAGTCTGGCAAGTATCTCGACACAATTGGCTGGGCAAGTGTGGCGTTCGCGAATTCAACTGATGTGACATTTACTCGCAGGTACATTGACTTTAATCCACAAAATCTTGCTCGTCACGCGAACCTCTCGCTAGAGTCCTTCGCTACTGACAAGGGAGCAGCAGTTTCCCAGCAGATTCGCGAGTATCGTAAGAAGCTGCACTTGGACAAACAGTTGGGCTACGTGGACCAAAACTACTACTTGGAGTACAGTCCTTACCCATCTAGGAGCAGTCTGGTTACTCTCACGGAGACGAAAATTCTGCCTCTGCTCAAAAGCAAAGCCCAACATCATAAACGGCCCCACTTGACTGTTTTTGGTACTAACTTGTTGCGCTATGATCTTCGCCAGGGTCCCTTTATTGAGGACTCAAAATATATTGTTGAACCCTATCGTTCAGATTGGATTTATGTGGAAAACGTGCCTGTTCAAGTCGCAAGTGTGCTTATCGATTCGTTGAACGGCGCGTCACTCAAACGTCGTCACGGTATTGAAACATCAACTATACCACATCTTCCTCCGGCTACTGAGACTTATATCCCGCATGTGGCGCATCCGATGGGACCTTCTAAGGTTCGCAAAGGTTACGTTACTCTGGACGATTTCGGAAGCGATGGCGATGACTCGACTCATGAACCATGGCCAGTGTACAAATATCCGTCATATATTGGCCACGCTGCCCACATTGACAACTCTACCGCCACGGTTGATATTGTGTTTTTAGAAAAGAACGCAGCCGACATTAAAAAGAAGCTCGCTAAACTTGGCGTTCAAAGTATCCAGACGAAATCTTACAGAGCCCAGCCCATGCAGGACATGTTTGGCGAGTACTTTGGGCATGGTCATAGTTAGTTTAAACGAAAATAGAACACCTATAAATCCTTTAATGGTGGAAAAGACGGATGGGGTTCTCAACGTACACAAGGTTGTGAGCATTAGCAGCGTCAAGAACGGCCTTGTCCTGAACGGAACCGGTAGGGGCGCAGATGAAGCTGACGCCCGACTTAACAGCACGGTAGATGTTGTCAGAGAAGGGGAAGAAAGCGTCCGAGGAAAGAGCAACGCCGGAAAGCTTGGACAGCCACTCCTTGCGCTCAGCGGCGGTCAGGGGCTCAGGCACCACCTCGAACTTGGACTCGTAGTCGGACTTTTCAGGCTCTTCAGTAGGGATCTGATTAGAGACGTAAAGGTCGATAGCGTTCGACTTGTCGGGACGCTTGGTACCCTTGGCCCACTTGAAGCCGAGAACCTTGGGGTGGAAACGGAGCCACCAATTGTCGGCCTTGTCACCAGCAAGACGCGTGCAGTGGATACGGGACTGCTGGCCAGCACCAAGGCCAACGACCATACCGTTCTTGGCGTAGCATACCGAATTGGACTGAGTGTATTTCAGGGCGATGGTGGCGACGGTCAAGTCGATGAGAGCCTGCTCAGTGAGATCCTTGTTTTCGGAAATGATCTCCTTGAAAGACGAAGCGTTGAACACGGCATCGTTGCGCTTCTGCTGCAACTCAATGCCGAAAACGCTGCGAGTCTCAATGGGGCCCGGAACGTAGTAAGGGTCAATCTGCAGAACACAGTACTTGCCACCCTTCTTCTTCTTGAGGATCTCAAGAGCCTCGGGCTCGTAGCCGGGAGCAATGACACCATCGCTGACCTCCTTAGAGATAATTTGAGCAGTCACAACGTCAACAACGTTGGAGAGAGCAATCCAGTCACCGAACGAAGACATACGATCAGCACCACGAGCGCGGGCGTAGGCATTGGCCAAAGGTGAGAGGTTCTCAATGTCATTAACAAAGTAGACCTTCTTTTCCTCCTCGCTCAGAGGCTGGCCCACAGCGGCACCAGCCGGAGAAACGTGCTTGAAGGAAGCAGCGGCGGGGAGATCGAGAGCGGCCGAAAGCTCCTTAACAAGCTGCCACGAATTGAGGGCATCAAGGAGGTTGATGTAGCCAGGAGAACCAGACAGAATCTCAAAGGGAAGCTGACCGTTGGTGACGTAGGCCTGGGCAGGACGCTGGTGCGGGTTCGCACCATAGCGGAGAGGCAACTGAGAGACGTCCTCAGCATACTTCTTGCGGAAAAAGTCCGAAATCATGGAGTCGTACTCAGCGGTCTGAGAGAACGCCTTGAGTGCGAGCCGGTTGCGAGATTCCTGGCTAATTTCGCCCTTGTCAAGCTCGGCAAGGAAGACATGGTAGTCGGCCGGATCTGACAAGATGGTAACACGGGCATGATTCTTGGCCGCAGCACGAAGAAGAGTCACACCACCAATGTCGACCTCCTCGACAGCCTCCTCAATAGTTACGTTGACTTTGGCAACAGTTTCCTTGAAAGGGTACAGATTGCAGACGACATAGTCGACCTTATCAATGCCCTGCGCATTGAGGTCAGCCTCATCACTCTCAATGTTACGAGCAAGAATACCACCGTGCACAGCCGGGTGCAAGGTCTTAACCCGGCCACCCAACATCTCAGGAGCGTGGGTGATGGCGGAGACATCCTCAACCGGGAAACCAGCCTCACGAATCATTTTGGCGGTACCGCCAGAAGCGAGAATGCGGACATCATTGCGAGCAAGACCCTTGGCAAGGTCAAGCAACCCAGTTTTGTCGTAAACACTGATAATAGCCGTTTTACGGGTCATTTTTCACAATAGGGAAGTCGGGAAGATGGAAAGTGGGGTGAAGGGTTTTTTTCTATGTGACTCAGAAAATTGCCCAACCCATGACGTGCGATTTTCGACTGCAGACTAGGCGTAGAGGTAAATAAAAGAGACTCGGACTCAATTATTTGGTACTATGGTCCAACTCCAATGTAAAGCTATGAACAAGACCATTGGAGCAAATTTGCCAGGGTAAGGGATCCACTGACGAAATATAATCTTCCTCCTCTGTTGGCCCAAAAGCTTGCCTAGTTTTGCGCACCTGTGTTTTGTCATCTGTTGTAATCACCTCGCCATGAGTTCTCTGAAATTGCCTAGCGCGCCTAACGCGGGCCTATTCAAGCAGGGTTACACAAACCATCAGAGCGAGGACGGTATTGTGCACCGCAATATTCAAGCTGTGCGCGATATTGCCAGCATGGTCCGCACTTCCGTCGGTCCGTCTGGTCGCAACAAAATTGTGGTCAACCATTTGCAGAAGATCTTCCTCACATCAGATGCTGGTACCATCCTTCGCGAGCTAGATATTGTTCACCCAGTTGTTAAAGTCGTTGTCATGGCCAGCCAGCAGCAGGAGGCTGAAATGGGCGACGCCTCGAACTTGGTTGTCGTGCTCGCCGGCGAGCTGCTGAATCAAGCCGAGGAACTCGTTCGGATCGGCATGTCCACTTCTGAAATTGTTCAGGGCTATGAGTTAGCGCTCAAGTACGCGCTCGAGACTCTCGATAAGCAGCAGTTAACTGAAATCGAAGACCTTCACGACAAGAAGCAGCTTGCCCGCATCCTTGAGCCTGTTATCGCCGCTAAGCAGCACGGAACCGAAGATTTGCTGGCTGGGTTGGTGGCTGATGCTGTATCATATGTGCTGCCCAAGGACGCCAAGAAATTTAGCGTTGATAACGTTCGAGTCGTTAAGATCATGGGTTCGAGCATCGAATCCTCCATGGTTATCAAGGGTATGGTGTTCAATTCTGAGCCTGAAGGCAGCATCAAACGTGCCACCAACGCCAAAGTTGCTGTATTCACGTCTCCTGTTGACATTTCACAAACTGAGACCAAGGGTACCGTTCTTTTGCACAATGCCCAGGAAATGCTCGACTTTTCCAAGGGCGAAGAAACTCAGGTTGAGGAAATGGTCAAGGAGCTTGTCGAGAATTCTGGCGTCAAAGTCTTGATTGCTGGCGCCGGTGTAGGCTCACTTGCTTTACACTATCTCAATCGGTACGGTGTGCTGGTATTCAAGATCGGATCCAAGTTCGATCTCCAGCGTCTCTGCCGCGTGACCGGTGCTGCTCCCATCCCGCGAGTAGGTGCTCCAACTGCTGATGAGCTCGGTGTTATTGATTTGGTCGAGACCCAGGAGATCGGCGGTGACCGCGTAACTGTGTTCCAGCAGGAAGACACGACGACGCGCACTGCGACCATCGTGCTGCGGGGTGCGACTCAAAACATGCTGGACGACGTTGAGCGCGCTGTCGACGACGGTGTGAATGCTGTCAAGGCTCTGACCAAAAACAGCAGTGTGGTTCCGGGCGCAGGCGCGTCGGAAATTGACATTGCCGAGGCTGTTGTTAGCCAGGGTGAGCGCACGTCGGGCACGTTGCAGTATGCCGTTAAGAAATACGGTAGTGCATTTGAGGTTATCCCTCGTACTCTGGCCGAAAACGCTGGGCTGGATTCTGTGGATACTCTGTCTAAACTATATGCTTTGCACGGCCGTGGCGTCCCAGCCGGTGTTGATATTAACTTTGACGACTCTGTGGCCAAGACGGGCACTTTGAACGCTCGTGAACAGGGAATTTTTGACATTTACCTTGCTAAACGTTCTGCCATTGGCCTTGCCACTACTGCCGCATGTACCGTCCTGAACGTTGACCAAATCATTATGGCTAAGCGGGCTGGCGGCCCTCAGATCCCCCAGCAACGGGGTGACTGGGACCAGGATTAGTTTTCGTAAAGAATTAGTCTAGCAACTAGCTATACCCTTCGTGATTGTAAAGCTACTCATTCTTGGTAGGATCCCATTCGGGCACAGTGACATAGTAGGCATTCTTGTCGCCCAGGGTGGCCACGTCTTCCTTAGAAAGCTCAAAGTCGAAAATATCAATGTTCTCCTTCATTCTCGCTTCGCGAACAGTTTTGGGGAGAGGAATTGCACCCGTCTGGATGGACCACCGTAACAGGATCTGGGCAGGAGTTTTATTGTATTTCTTTGCAAATGCGACGACAGACTCTTCAGTGAGCATCTGGCCAACCGTCAAGGGAGAAAATGCCTCGATAATAATATTGTGTTTCTTGCAAAAATCGACAATGTCTGTGTGCTGGAGCCAAGGGCTGTATTCAATCTGGTTGACAGAGGGCAGGACCTTGAGCCCTGGCCATTCGAGCAGCTCCTGGAGATGCTTCACTCCCCAATTTGAAACGCCAATATGGCGAATTTTGCCTTCTTCCACAGCTTCCTGCAGAGCCTTGTAGGTGTCAAGACGCTTCTGCTTGCCGCCAGCGGTTGAGTGGATGAGGTAGAGATCGATGTAGCCCAGCTCTTCAACCTCGGCCAAGGAAACATTGACAGCCTCCTTAGCTGTCTCGTAGCCATAGTCGGGTTCCCAGATCTTTGAAGTGTAAAAGATATCGGAGCGCTTATACTCGGGGTTTTCGGCCAAGAACTGCATGATTCCGTCCCCGCACTGCTGCTCATTCGAATAGCAAGAAGCGCTGTCAATCAGACGGTAGCCAATCTCTAGAGCCTTTTTGACAGCCTGGGCAGTCTCCGAAATGGGAATCAGGTAAACACCAAATCCAATCGTTGGAATCTCACCGCCGTTAACAAGTTTTCGGGTAGGAGTAGTTACTTTGGACATGTGGGGAAGATGACATGTTCCGAGGCCCTATATATATATAGTGACAAATTTAGTCACATGATTTATAATTTAGAACTCTGGAACATTAAGAATTCTCGTTTTCTCTCAAAAATAATTAACGTAGCTGGCTCTCGGTTTTGCGCAATTTGGCAGTTAGTTTTTGCAAAATGCTGGGACGCTCTCTCAACAGTGGTCGGTAAGCTTGACGAGCAAGTTTCGGAGCTAGGCGGTCTGGTGGTTTGAGGTCCAAACGCTGGGGCGGCAGCAAAGTACGTGGCCCACTTTTCTCGATAACAGTGTCGATAGATTTTTTCTTGGCCACAGTTACTGGCTCAGGTCCCGGCAACGTGTTGTGCATGAGTGTCAACGTCGATGTCACAAAGGCCTGCATTGTGGACTCAACATCGCTGCTCGACCCATTACCTTGTTCAAAAGAAAATCTCGAGCTCTTTCCTAGGCTCGGGGTCGAACAAGAGGCCTCCGAAAGTGTAGTAGGTGGCTCCAAGTCTTTAGGCTGTTCCGCCTGTGCGTTGAGCAAGGGCTCCACTATGACCTTATAGTACTCTGCGGCCAGGAAGTCTTGGCTTGACAAACTGGTTGCTCTGGCGTTCAATGCTCTATCTATAGTCTCCAATTGACTGGCCTTGAACACATTGTCCAGATTAGAAGGCTCAAGTTCGCTGAATGCCGAGCGAGCGGCGGTCCACTGGCTATCGCTTTTGGGCACTCTGACGAACTGCAGCAATATGGGTTTTGGGCTCATGGGAGAACTAAGACAGTAATGGAATACTCGACTAATGATCACCTTTTATAGGCGCCTGCAAACTCAAAAATATGACTTGTCACACTGTCACATTTGACCCAAAGTCAATATGCGAGATACGCGTACAAATCTGTTTCTATTTGGCCAGGAGCATAGTTGTCCCGGTGAACATTACGTACGAGAGAAATTTATGCACATTCGTCTACTCCGATAGCCGTGCATCACGAGTCTCATAACGCGTTATACCACTGATTCAATCAATTTGACGAAAAATTCATATTTTCATTTCCATCTTGGAAACCTCGCCCAATTAGCAACTAGCAGAGCGCTCGGACGTAAATTATGAACCTGCATATATGTGCAGCAAACCTCCCAGCCTAAATTACAAAACGCGTTCAGGCTCATTCTTGGTGTCTGTCGTATTTTTTAATCTCACCGACCCGACTGACAGATGGAAGTCCCACCTGGGTTTGAGGCCCGTCAGTTGCCGGTGAAGATTTTGTACACTATCTCGCGCGAACGCGACCAAAAGTTCGTCGCGAAGCCTCCAAATTTCTTGACCGTTCACACCGAGAACGCGGCTGCCCAAATCGGCCTAATCAACCTATCACAATGTCTGGACGTAATCCTTAAAGTCTGTCCAGAGCTGTCTGAGTTCAGTGAGTTCTCCGATTTCTCGCTACACTCCGTCGACTATTCAGAAGAAGACCAGCCGTTACTAGCTCACGGACTTCTTTCACTCTATCTCGCTCACGGACCAAATCAGCAATGTATTACCGGACGGATCGGTTCCAGCAATCTGTATAGCCAGGTGCTAGAGGTTAAGCTTTCATTTACGCCACTGCTTAAGCGCAAAGCGGTGTGTCTGAGTGACGCCTGTGACGCCTACGAGCCGTTGGTGCCACTTCCACACTCAGAAGAGCTTCCGGTCGCGCAGGCAATGAAATCAATGCCCGTGTCTTTTGAGAGCACGCGAAAATACGCGCCACCGCGTGACCAGTTCTCAGGCTTGCCCAGCTATCGCTCTACAGATCTATCGTCTTCCTCGGCTCGCGTCGGGTCAGATATGGCCGCTCCGCCGTCGAGCGACGCGTTGCATTCTGGCATTAAACGCATTTCACCGAGTAAGCGGTTCGCCCCTTCTTTATTTATTCCCCCTTCATCTCCTCCGCGAGGCCTCCAATCTCTGCACGGCACTCCCCAGCCTCTACTAATTAACGGAACCTCTGCGGCACCACGTCACCAAAGACGCGGAGATAAAATTGACAAGCAATTGACGCAGGCACTTGTTCTGGGCCAGGAACCTGATTTCTGCCGCAATTGTGGCGACGTCCGCACGTCAACCTGGCGTAAAACCGAGATCGACGGCAAGGAAGTCAATCTGTGCAACGCTTGTGGTCTTTACTACAGGGCCAAAAAGGTTATGCGGCCAAAAGAACTATTCAATCGCCGAGCTCGTAAAAATGGCGACTTAAAATCGCGGCGAGAACCTACACTGCCTGTCAACCGCGAGCCATCTAGAGCAGTGAGCATTCCATTGCCTAGCGTGTCAAGCGTCACGCCACAGCCGTGCGACGATGAAAAGACACCAATTGACCCTTCAACACCCAGTGATTCGAGCAGCGAGCGCGAGAACCCTGCCGACGACTCATCAGACGGCCCCCGTTCGCCCCCGGGTCTTGTGAAGCCCAGCTCTTCAAGCGACCCACCTGCTCCGTCAACGCCAGATTTAGCCAACAAAGAAAACGTTCCGCCAGATGCCCGCGTGGCCTTACTGGCGACACCCAACAAGCGGCCTGATCAGTTCACCGGAGGATCCGGCTCTGCACGGCGGTGGCTTCGGACACATATTTTCTCCCGTTCCGAAGACGACGTGTTTGAAGCATTCATGCAGAGCCCGTCGAAACGCCCTGGCAATCAACAAACCGCTGAATTTGATATTCGGGTGCAAAAACTCTATGTCTCTAACGGGCCATCCATCTCCTCGTCTCCACCGCCATTCTATCAATTGGACAGTGATGTCAATGGCTGGTTCGAGGAGTAAATTTCACCTAATCGAGGCATTCATAGCTTACTTCAAAGCTGCTAAGCTTTTAAACAATTTTGGTTCTGCTCACGTTCGTAATCTGCTATCCGCTTTGTCATGGAGCACTTACAATCCGTTGATGCGACGGTTCAAATCTCGACGATTTCGGGCAAAATTGTAACCAGTACGGCTAAGAAGAACGCTTATGCGATTGAAAGTAGTGCAAGTGAGCTTGTAGCTCTCAATCAGCTGTCTGAATCGTTGAAGCTCGGTTCAACGCAAAGTATGATTGCGGAGAGCTCAACGGGGCAACTTACCTGTGTGGCGCAGGCGCCGCGGCGAGATGGCACTCCTTTGCTGGCTACTTCTGTTGCTACAAGTTTGGACAATGTATTACTGGCGAGCGAGATCTCTAAAGCGGTTGTAGCCCAGCTTGGAGAAGTGACTCCGCGTTCCGAGTAGGTTTAAGACAAAATGTATCTATTTAAATATGGTTTTCTGGTCAGCCGTAGAATGGCTTTTGGCCCTCCTGGGCATCAATCACCCGGCGAGCAACCTCAGGGTCATAATCACCAATATTTGTGATTTTGTACTGGTCGTGCGCGTTCAAAGTCGAATCGTCCACAACCTTTCCCAGAAAGCGGTAGTAATGGTCCGGTTCAACGGGGTCCATTGCGTTGTTTGTGCGAACCTTGAAAGTTCCACACGAGTCTGCGGTGACTGTGTTACCCGAGACTTCGAGAACCTTACCAATAATCGTGACTTGGTCGTTAACGTGTTTTGAAAGCGACGACGCGTGGGCGAAAGGATACGACATATGACAAATTGATTCAGCGTGACGCATATTTATGGCAAGCTTAAGAGCTGATAGAAGATTAGGATGAGAAAAACACTAGCAAAAACTGTGGAAAAAAATTATTGAAACACTCGAAACTCGATCATTCTTTTGAAAGAAAAATTCAATCGCTCAAAATCTATCAAACCGTAAGAGAATGTAAACAGCATCAGAACATCTTTTCTCATACAAACTATCTGAGCCCAATTAGCTGACCAAGCTTGAGTCATAATGCCGAAAGTAGTGCTCATCGACAACTACGACTCGTTTACCTGGAATATCTACGAGTATCTCTGTAGAGAGGGTGCCGACGTCCAGGTTTATCGCAATGACAAAATCACTGTTGATGAAGTTAACGCTTTAAACCCGGATCTCATCATGATCAGCCCAGGACCTGGCCATCCCGACACTGACTCGGGAATTTCAAAGGATGTTATCAAGCACTATATGGGTAAAATCCCGGTATATGGCGTTTGCATGGGAATGCAGTGCATTGTGTCTCTGTTTGGTGGTACTATTGAGTACGCTGGCGAGATTGTTCATGGCAAAACCTCCCCAATCACCCATGACGGGAAAGGCACTTTCAAAGGCGTCACTCAGGGTGTTGCCATCACCCGGTACCACTCATTGGCGCCTTCCTATGAAACGCTTCCCGACTGCCTAGAAGTTACCTGTACCTCAGACTCTGGTGTTATTCAGGGCGTACGTCACAAGGAATATTTGGTCGAGGGTGTGCAGTTCCACCCGGAAAGTATTATGTCCGAGGAAGGTTCGAAAATGCTACGCAATTTCTTGAACTTCAAAGGCGGTAAATGGTCTGAATCTGAATCTAATCTCAAGGCTACCAGTGGTGCGGCTGCTGTTGGCTCGGAATCGATTCTTGACAAGATTTTCCGCCAGCGCGAGAAGGACATCCAGGCAGAAAGTCAAGTTCCTGGCCGCACTATGCAAGATATGGAACGTTCTCTGGCTCTCGGCATTGCCCCCAAACTGATTGATGTTGTCGAGCGTTTGCGGCAGTCCAAGCTCAGCCTTTTGGCCGAGGTAAAGCGTGCGTCGCCGTCGAAGGGTCCTATTAGCATGGAAGTGCACGCAGCCACGCAAGCTCTGAACTATGCTCAGGCCGGTGCTAGCGCTATTTCAGTGCTCACTGAGCCCCATTGGTTCAAAGGCACTATTGAAGACCTTCGTCAGGCTCGGTTGGCGGTTGATCAATTGCCAAATCGACCCGCGATTCTCCGCAAAGAGTTTATATTCTCAAAGTACCAGATTCTCGAAGCTCGATTATTTGGTGCGGATACTGTGCTTTTGATTGTTAAAATGCTCAGTGACAGCCTTCTTGGCGAGCTCTACAAGTACTCAGTGAGCCTGGGCATGGAACCATTAGTCGAAGTTGCCAATGCTCCCGAAATGAAGCGCGCTGTTGCTCTTGGAGCCAAGTTCATTGGTGTCAATAACCGTGATTTGCACAGCTTTACTGTCGATATGAACACAACATCAGACCTCGTCTCTCAGGTACCGCCAGGAACCTTTTTGGCCGCTCTCAGTGGCATAACGGGCCGCGAACAAGTCGACCTTTATGCAAAGCAAGGTGTCGAAGGCATTCTAGTAGGTGAAGCTTTAATGAGAGCAACGGACCCCGGTAAATTCGTCCGCGAACTTATTAATTGAAAGGCTAGCATTTTATATCATTGTTAAAACTCCATCTGTACAAATATTAGAGCTTGGACTTGAGCTTGCGGAAGCGCTCACGGGTGTCAAAGTGTGTGGGCTTAAGCTTCCACAAGTTCTGGAACTGCTCGGAGCTTGTATCTTTACTTGCAGAGTTCAGAAGATCTAAGGCCTTTTTGACAACAGAAGCCGGGATAACGAAGGACATGTCTTGCATGATCTTGCCTGAAGTCTCGTCACGAGCATTAGAAGCCATAATACCCACGAGCTCATTGTTTTCGTTGAAGAGAGCGCCACCGCTTGAGCCATTCCAGCACGCCGCGGTAGAAACAAGCATCGAGGGACCATGCTCGCTATTGTTTGCCAAAAGCTGAGCCTTGCCCTCGTTTGCAATCACACCCTGAGAGTACAGAGGCTGCAGGGCCGGGCCCAGCTTTTGGGGGTAGAAAAGGCCATAGCCAACTGAGTACACCTGGGCGCCCGGCTTGATGTTTGTATTGAGAGGCACCGGCTTGTATTTACCTGGCAGAAACTTGCTGAGGCGCAAAAAGACCAAATCAACGCCGTCCAAAGGCTCAGAAACTGCAATAACATGGCGGCGAGTGTATTTTTCAAGCCAAATGTCAATTCCCAAGTAGTCGTTCACAACGTGCTTATTTGTGACGATGAGATCGCGCTCAATGATGACACCAGAGCCCCAGACTTTGCGACCACCCTTGAGACGCGATTGTACAACCACAACACCGCTGTAGCGGTTTCGAGATACCTCGCCAAAGGGACGTGGCCCGTTACCGGCCTTAGCGGCCTGCTCGAGACCCTTTGCAAAGACACCCAAAGCGTCGCCGGAAGTCGCAATGGCAGGGATAATTTCCGACCAAGGAATGACCAGGGTGAGCGAGCCCTCGCCGTTCCTCTTAATGAGCTGGCCACCCACCAAGCCGACCGAAGGACCGAGACGGCGGCCTGCGACTTCCGTGCAGACAATGCCGCCCTCCATACCATCAAGGTAGCGTGAATCGACGAGGATAGTATGTGCGACATCCTTACCATTGACCTGCTCGGATCCAATGTAGCTAATGACGCCCTCGGTGATGTAGCCCATGAACAACGCGGCGTTCACATCTGAGAAGGGGCTACTCTGGATGCGGACACGACGCTGGTTAAGTGCAGAGCCATCAGTGATACAGGCGAACTCACGAGCGTTCTGTTTGCGGCGCTCGATATCCTCAGATGCAAATTTGAAAATAGTGACTCGCTGGGTAACCTCAGGAACGATATCGAAGTCGGATTTGAGCGGGTTCAAGAAGCCAGCGACGCCAGGAAGCTCAATTGTGGAGACTTCTGATATATCTTCCCACACAATAGATGCGTTGCTCACGTTCGAAGAGACAGCAGCGGTAAGGATACTTTCTGAGGTCCGCGAATCGAGCAGTTTGCCGCACAAGGACACAATAAATTCATTGGACAAGCCGTCAGTCACGTAGACGCCGGAACCAAGACTAGTCTGCTTGTGGGCTTCGAGGCGAAGAGTAGCTGGTGTATAGATCCACATGGTGTATGTTTGATGTCAGAAGCGCAGTTGTTTGGGCCCTGCAGTTAAATATAATTTGTAAGGAGCTTTTTCGGCTTCCGGCAGACTCGTTGACAATGAAAAAGGTGGGGTTGGTAGATTTGTGGGGGCCACTAATACCTCCCAATGAACCCTTGCCGAAAAGCCGAGTTCAAGCTAACCATGAAGAGAGTATGTATTCAGTCCAAAGACAAAGACATGTTTTTCCAGTAGGAATAGTTTATAGATCCTCGGTGTGTTCCAAAGCGATGGTCATATGTCGGCTGCTTAACAGACAAATCCCCGTAGAGTAATAGATTGTGATGTCAATATTTGTGTAGCCATCAACCTGCTAGTTGGAGAATGTGTCAATTAGAACAACCGTGAATTAAAACTATCAATTAACGGAGTCATAATTCCAAATGGCCATCAGTTGAAAAAACTGTCAAGTATATCATCGTCAAGTAAACTACCGCCAAGTAAATTATCAAGTAAAAGTACTCTTAAGTTCAATCAGCTTTTGAAAAATCTAATGTTGCCTCTCTAAACGTGATAGTAAACACTCAAATCTACACAAGCAGGCTGTTAAATGGTCACAGTATAGTCAGCAAAATCTAAATGAATCAAGGATATCAGTAACACCGTTAATCCTCATTCTAGCCGCATACCAGCCCCTGCATGAACCCTGCACTGTTCCTTTCTGCATTATAAACTACAATCTACAAGTCGTATCTAGACAATAAGTAACCAGTTTTAGAATATCTGATTCAGATTTCTCAACTTTTCATTTATTTGCTCGTTACCGTTGAAGCTGCCAAGAACTCTATGTCCTCCAAATATTGCTGACGAACTTTTCTTGTCGCCAAACTCGGGATGGACCTACGGAACATTGTGAACAATGACGACAACAGCGGCTCAATATTCTCTCCACAGTCGTCGCCAACGCGAGAAAAGTCGGGATCACTAGCGTCATTGCTCAATAACGAGAAACACAGCGAGCAAACCCCTCAGGAGACAGCATCCAAACCAAAGCGGTACCGTACCGTGCCTATCTGGGCCCAGACATGGCACCCAAAGCACCAGCGACCGTCAAATAATAATCATTCTCTCGAATCATCAAGAGCACCGGCTGGAGCGCCCGATTTACAATTACGAGCGCCGAATGGCCAGCTACCTCCGGCTGGCTCAGCAACGGGGCCAGGCGGCTATCCATCGCTGTTGGGGCTGCCTTCCAGCCTGACTGGAGTCATTCCTGCCGACGATATTACTACTAAAATTTGCAGCTGGCTATACAGTCACTTATTCCAGCTTGAAGAAGGTCGCGAGCACATTGAGCTCGAGTTCAAAATGGGCCAGATTTTAGACTACACGACGCGGCAGCGGGTTCGACTTCCGTGCATCACTGAGACAGTCGTTTCACCGGAGTACGCTAAAGACAAGCTGACGTTCGAGGCATCAATTGACTCGGCACAGTTTGGCCGCGTCGAAAGCTTTATTTCTGGCCTGGGCGGCCGGCCGGGCGCGGCAACGGCAACAAAGCTTCCTGACACCAAGCAGAAAGATGTTATCCACCCCCAACAGGGTACGGGAGCAAATGTTCGGGTCTCCTATGATGAGCATGACAATATGGTGGATAAAATGATCAAAAGACGCATTGGAGACCTTTTGATCCATTCTCCCGGCGACCTGGCAGATTGGCGAATTTCTTTGTCAACTGAGACGCCATTCACAGGCTCAGTGGAAAGCCTCCAGCGCCCTACTAAAGTTCGCAACAAGAACCGCCAGTCATGGCAAACTAATGGACTCCAAGTGGATCTTACCGGCGTAATTAGCGAAGGCGGTGGCGCTTCAAAGTCTAAGGAAGTCGAACTTGAGATGGACAAAAACCTCATTTTAAAGTTCTTCAACGATTTTCAGTCAAAGTCTGACCCGCAAGCAATGGACAAATTCCAGGAACTCATGAGATACGGCATGGACAGCTGTCGAACGATATCACGCTTCATCTCTCGATAAGGTTGTTTTTAGAGTAAATTGTACACTAAAATCAGGCTATCCAGCCCTTCAAAAGCTCTACAAGTCCATAGGCTCCAGGATCTGGGATCTTTTCGCCAACTAAAGATTCCTGCTGAACATAAGCTGCCCTTCCGGCTTTAGCTTGGAGGTCAGCGGTTTTGCGCATACCTGCTTCTGCTGCTTCAAGAGCCTTTGTTACATCTTTAGTTTCATTCAACGTGTTCACGAACGGCTGTAAAGCGTCAACCAAGGTTCGGTCGCCGACTCGGGCTTTAGTATACTTGAACAACGAGTCCAGCGCTTCCTGGGCGGCATGTGCAGAAACCTCCAGATTCAGAGTGTCCGATTTAGAATTGCGGATTGCCTGAGCAAATGCAGTGATAAAAATAAAATAGATTCCACCGGAGGTGCCACCCATTGCCTCACTAACAACGTCAGCGATTGCCATGATGGCATGCACTGCGTCAGTAGGCAATTTGTCGAGAATTTTCAGCAATGCCTGGGCTCCGGCCTTCAAAGTCTCACCACAGTCACCATCACCAGCAATTTCATCGTATTTAGTGATTTTAGGCTCTGCGGCAATGAGTGCGTTCAAACCATGACGGAGGGGGTCAGCAAAATTGGCTGGCAGCTTAACCCCACTAACCGGCAACTCTGTCTTGATCTCTTCGAGTTCTTCGGGGTCCTCATTGCCCCAGTCCTGAGGGTTAACTGCCCTAGTCCATCCGGGAGCTTGAGCGTCCGCATCGATTAGATCCAAAATTTCAGGCCCGGCCCTGGTCAAATTGAGCAAAGTGAGAGAAAACCCTGGGCCATTGAATGCTGTAGTAAATGTACCTGATAGGACGCGGTCGACTTTCAAATCCGTGCCGATTTCATCAATCGCAAGCGAAGTGAGGTACGAGAGCTCAAAGCTTGAAAGCCCTCCCAGGTTGTTTACTAGTAGTAGAACGCTGTCGCCCTTTTCAAAAGGCACAAAAGCCCGGTCCGTATCATTCTGATCCAGCATCATGTTGAGCATTTTTGCGACCAAATCTTGCACGGGCGGCACTGGGGATTCACGGAAAACACCGGCTTCGTTATGAATGCCAAGGCCGATCTCCAATTCGTCCGGCTTGATCTCGGTTCTAAACTCACGGCCCGGTACGGTACAGTGATCAAGGGAGCTTCCAATAGTCACTAAATTCTCGATAACTTTCTCAGCGTGGTCACCGACGGTCTCAAGATCGTTCCCAGCTGCGGCCGAGGCGCCGGCTACTTTGTGAACCAGAACGACGCCGGCCAAGCCACGTCGGCCGACCAATTTGCCCTGATTTCGGCCGACTGCAACATCATCACCCACAATGACGACTCTAACTTTCTTTCCGGCGACTTTGGCCTTTTCTGAAGCCGCACCAAAGTGAAAGACATCGCCGGTATAGTTCTTGAGAATGACCAGAGTGCCCTTCTGCGACTCAACTGCTTGCAGAGCTCGGTCAATTTGCAAAGCTGTGGGTGAGGCAAACACTTGACCAACTGCTACTGCGTCCAAGAATGCATGTCCGATAAATCCAGTGTGGGTAGGCTCGTGTCCTGAGCCGCCTCCGGAAACAAGGGTGACTTTGTCGATATTGGTTCGGTAAGAGGGCCGATAAACGACAACATTGTGCTTCAGATGGACTAATTGAGGGTTAGCCGCCACTAGTCCATTAAGGGAGACGGCCACAAGGTCTTGATTTTTGGGATACACAAACTGTTTCATTTTTGTGGGCGTTAGGAAGAACGGAAGTCATTCTGCTGTAGCCGCCCATACCCTTGAAACTCTTCATAGCTCTTGGGGTAACGTCGAAGACTATTAAATTACACAGATATCCACATTAAAGTACTCGACACAGAATAATTGCCAAACAATACTCGGAAGAGAACAACTAACGGTCGTTCTCGGCGAGGTCAAACCCTAGGTTTCCTTTGTTCCGCAGCTCAAAATCGGCCTTGAGCTTGGCATAGATCAAATCAGTTACTTCTCGTGCCCGTTTATGAGCCTGCTCTGAACATTCAAGAATTTGCGCAGCCGTGAGAGGAATCTTACCAGCTTTGGTGAATTGGCATATATCTCGATCCTTGTTAATGGTGATAGTCATTGAACCCAGCCGAAGATCCTGTTCGGCCTCGTCGGCGTCTACTACAATGATATCATTTTCAAAAAAGGACCAAGAAACACAAATTGGTACATGCAACACCGACAGAGGTACTGGCGGCCGTTCATCGATGCTGTGTATGATTGTGCGTGATCCATCAATGGAGGTATCGGGGCGTCTAAAATGCAGTAATGCAGCAATCACACCAATACAGCTTGCGTCAACGAATCCACCATCATATTCCAAGTAGTGCACGTCGGCTCTGACCATCCAGCAAGTTTGACCGGCAACAATACAAAGTGACTCGAGATCCAAAGCGTTCGACCGGCGAATCGCCTTCTCAATGAGCCGTGTAACCATAAGTTCGTCGCTTGTTTGTCTTCCGTTTTCGAAACGAGGCGATGCCATAGAGCTTACGTCGGTTGTGATATGGAAAAGACCCTCAAATGGCCTATCGTCCCGCGGCTTCGAAACTTGGGCTGACACCTGGACTACGAGGCGAGTACGACCCATTCTTACTTCTACATGGCCGTAAGAGCCGCCGAATTCGAGTTCAAGTTTCCGGGCCTCATTAAGACGTCGACCAGAGACTCTTTTTTGGTCCTCAAGCAGGTTTTGCACAAATGTCTGCTCAAGTGAACTCATGATTACCAATTGAAAGATCTGAATAAAAAATACTGCAAGGAAAAGAACAGATAATGCAGATAAGAGTGAAGTAGGTGGAGTAAAAAGAACTAAAGAAAATACTCTTACGATCGAACGTCGAGAAAAGGCGAAAAGAATGAACAAAACGAAGCCCAAAAGAAAACTTCAATGAAATTAGACATACTTTTCTGATATTAGTGAAATTTCATATCACGTGATTCGGACTATACTTTTTAAACGCTAATAAAGTTTGGCTCATGATCTCAATAGATTTCAATCCAAAGATCACAAAAGTACAAAGATCCACTCTTCGCTATTACTAGCCTCCAATTTCAGTTTGTCGATCACGAAAGTTGCCACCGTCAAAGCCCCGTTTGCCTACTTGCAGATGAGGGTATGTATGCACGTTTTGAGGCAGCTCTCAACTTCCCAACATGACTGACGTGTATATCGTTTCTACTGCCCGAACTCCTATTGGAAGTCTTCTTGGAAATCTTTCCTCGTTAAACTACGTTGATCTCGGCGCTCACGCTGTGAAGGCTGCTCTGGATCGTGCTCCTCAGCTCAAGGCCGAGGATGTAGACGAGATTATTTTCGGCAACGTCTATGGCGCAAATGTCGGACAGGCGCCGGCGCGCCAGGTCGCGCTCAAGGCTGGCCTGAGCACCCGTGTTGTTGCTACCACCGTCAATAAGGTGTGCGCTTCGGGTCTTAAGGCCATCATGCTCGGTGCTCAGGTTATTATGACCGGTGGTGCCGACATTGTTGTCGCTGGTGGTGCCGAGAGTATGAGCAACGTGCCTCACTACGTTCCGAACCTGCGCACTGGTGTCAAGTTCGGTGGCTCCGGTCTTGTCGATGGTATTGAGCGTGACGGTCTCCAGGACGCTTACTCGGGCGAGCCTATGGGTATTGCCGCCGAGGACACGGCCGCTGAACATAACGTTTCCCGCGAGCAGCAGGACGATTATGCTGTAGAGACCTACAAGCGTGCTCAAGCTGCCACCAGTGCTGGCAAGTTCACCGAGATTGCCCCCATTGAGATTCCTGGCGTCCGGGGTAAGCCTGGTAAGGTCATTTCTGAGGACGAGGAGCAGTCTCGTTTGGACGAGGCCCGCCTGCGCTCTGCCCGCACTGTCTTCAAGAAGGACGGTACTGTGACTGCTCCCAACGCCTCCCCTATCAACGATGGTGGTGCTGCGGTCATTCTGGCTTCTGCTGCCAAGGTCAAGGAGCTCGGACTCAAGCCTCTGGCGCGCATTGTGTCGTTTGCCGATGCTGCTCAGGAGCCTATCAAGTTCCCTACCACCCCTGTTCTTGCCACCAAGAAGGCGCTGGAGCGCGCGAATCTTACCACTGACCAGATTGATTTCTTCGAGTTCAATGAGGCGTTCAGCGTTGTCGGTGTTGCCGTGTCCAAGCTGCTCAACTTGCCTGCTTCTAAGGTCAACGTCTACGGTGGTGCGGTTGCACTGGGCCACCCCTTGGGATGCTCGGGTGCCCGTATTGTGACCACTCTCACTTCGGTCCTTCGTCAGGAGGGCGGCCGCCTTGGCGTCGCGTCTATTTGCAACGGCGGCGGCGGTGCTTCTGCTATTATTATCGAGGCTGTCGACCCCAAGAGCCAGCTGTAGAGTGCTGTGTTTTGCATGTAACTGTAGCTCAATTGGCCTTGGGGCGAATTGCCCTGTAGACTGAGTTTAAATAATAATTTTAGCTACTTACATTTTGTTGGGCTGATGAGCCAATTCTAACAAGGCTTTCGGATATTCATTCATTTTAGGGTTTGAAGTCTGCCAGGCACCGCCATCAACAACAAGTGTCTGGCCTGTAACGTAGAGGGCAGCTGGGCTGAACAAATAGACAGTACCATCGGCAATTTCCTGGGTCGTGCCGTAGCGTCCGAGCGGGATAAGCTCGTCAGAGCGTTTGCGTTCGCCCCGACCGAGCCTGCTCATGCCTTCAGTGCCATCAATGGGACCAGGGGCAATACAGTTACTCCGAATGCCCAACGGACCGAATTCAACAGCTACCGTGCGCATAAGCGAGTCAACACCGGCTTTGGCAGCGGAGGCATGGGCCTGGAAAGGCAGTCCACGGTAGTGCAAAGTTGCCGACACAAAAATGATCGAACCCTTGGTTTTGAGCAGCTCGTCCATAGTCGCCTTGGCCGTATTGTAGGACCCATTCAGATCAATGTCGACAACAGTTTTGAATGCATTTGGCGACAGTCCGGTAATTGGAGATAAGAAATTGCCTGCAGCGCCAGCAATCACAAAATCGATCCGGCCAAGCTTTTCGACAGTGAGCTTGACGGCAGCTACCAGAGTCTGGATATCACGCACGTCCACAGAGGCGGAAATAACACGACTTCCTGCTCTTAATTCAGCAATTTCCTGCGCAGCCTTGGCGGCTTTGTCGCCGTTGCGGCCTACAATCACTGCGTCGGCGCCCAAAAGAACCATCGCCTCGGCCTGGACACGGCAGATCGATCCTGCACCACCAGTCACGAAAACGACTTTGCCCTTGAACAAATCTTCTTTCCACACACAAGTGCGAGCATAGTCGCTGCTTAATGTGTTTGGCATTAGAAGGCTGATAGTGTGGTAGATCGAGATTTCCAAGCGTTAAATCCACCTGGGGCAAGGGCAATACGGCTTTTCAGCCTGGTTATGTGGGGAGTGGGGCATGAGGAGAACTGATGTTGTTCGTGCCGATCTGCCGAGGAGCTTCGATTCCTAGGAATTGCTAGCAAAAATCTTTGTAAATAAACTAAAGTTTGTTTTTCTGGTTGCCCGTGGAAATAACCGACGTGGGATAGTAGTCAATGGCACCACTGGTGCTTTGCCATTCAGCGCCATCAACAACCAAGACCTGGCCCGTAACGTAGCTTGCAGCTGGTGAGAACAGATATACTGTTGAATCGGCAATCTCAGTGGTAGTACCCATGCGGCCCAGAGGAACTAGCTCCTGGCTGCGCTTGCGCACATCCTCCGGGAGCAGACGGTCTAAGCCTTCAGTTCCAGCGATAGGGCCTGGCGCAATGCCATTGCTCTGAATGCCCAAGGGACCCAATTCGACAGCCAAAGTCTTTGTCAATGAGTCGATTCCTGCCTTTGCTGCTGCTGCGTGCCCCTGGAATGGCAGACCCTTGTAGTGCAGGGTTGCCGACACAAAGATGATGTGGCCCTTATTCTTGCGGAGCTCGTCAAAAGTAGCCTTCGCTGTATTGAATGCACCAACAAGGTCAATGTCGACAACGGTCTTGAACGCATTGGACGAGAGAGATGTGAATGGCGACAAAAAGTTGCCAGCAGCGCCAGCGATAACGAAATCGATCCGGCCTAGCTCTTTAACAGTGATTGCAACCGCCTCGGTCAAACTCTCGATTTTACGAACATCGCGGTTACCAAGACCAATAACTTTAGCCCCGGGACGCAGCGTTGCGATTTCTTGAGCAGCCTTAACCGTCTTGGCTTCGTTACGACCCAGGATGGCGGCATCAGCTCCCAAAAGAACCATTGCCTCAGCTTGCACACGGCAAATTGTACCGGCACCACCTGTCACAAATACAACTTTGCCCTTGAAGATATCGGGTTTCCAGACGGAGTTTTTTAAGTAGTCTGTCGAGAGTGTGTTAGGCATTGGAAAAGGTTGAAAATAATTAAGACCCCTGACAAATATATAGACTTGGTGTGTCCCCTCAGTTTGTGTATTACCCTCGGTTCTGTATTCCGTCGGTCTTTGTGTTCCCCATTTAGTCGGTCTCGAGTTTTTTTGCTCTAAATATTTAACTGGGCACTCTTTGTGTTTACACCTTCCACTCAATTCTGCCTAATTTGATTGTGTTGGTGGACATCTTTGCCCGCACGCCTGCTTGTGCTTGATCGCATCCGAGGCACCAGGTTCCCCAATTACCAGTGCTCCCAAAGAACCCCGCGTTGGCCCAAACCCCGAAGCGAAAGGTCCTTATCCCAAAACCTGATCGATGCGCTTAGCTAACTAGTTTTACAGGTCACCAGGACTCAACCTTCCCCGCCATGCCTGATCTGGTCCAAGAGCTGTCGTTTTACCGCAAATACCACTACAACAAGGTCAATGTTTTCATTCACGTATGTTGTATTCCTCTTATTTTGCTCACCGCTGTGTATAATCTGACTTTAGTGCGCATCCCCGAGCCGGTGCTCCAGAACCTCAATGTCGACAAAGCGCTGTATCCCTACGCCAATGGCGCCATTTTGTTGAGCATTGGCTACGGCATCTACTACATTATGCTCGACTTTGCTATGGGCGTGCCCTGTGCATTGGGTTTAGGCGCCGCCGCAGTACGCTTTTCGCAAATTGCTCCGGGGTACGGCTCCGAAGGCTACAAGATAGCTTGGACGGTACACGTTGTGTGCTGGATGCTCCAATTCATTGGCCACGGCGTCTTTGAAAAGCGAGCTCCGGCTTTGCTTGATAATTTAGTCCAGGCTTTGGTCTTGGCCCCGTTCTTTGCCGTGTTCGAGTTGTTCTATCTCTTTGGCTTCCGGCGCAACGTCATTGAGCGGATCGACCAGCGTGTCGTGCCTGAAATCAAGGCTTTCCACGCCGCTCGTCTTGGAAAGTCTCATTAAATCCTTGTTATATCTTTTATTTTTGTATTTCGTTCTTTCCATTTTTTCGCCCAAAGAACCGCTGAGCAGCCTCCGTGGGCCTTGCGTTTGTCAGCATGGAACAGTCGCTTGACGAGATCATCGCTGGAAAGCATAAAGAGGAGGGCTCTTCGAAGCCCCGCCGCGACAGGAAGAGAGGTGGCCGGGGAAGTGAGCGTCGCCGGGGACCTCGCCGTGCTGCCGACGACCGGCGCCGCGAGCCTCCCTGCGTGCTGATCAAGAACCTCCATCGCGATATCAACGAGAGCGAGCTTCGCGACCTTTTCCGTGAGGTCGGTCCCATCAGTCGCGTTTCTATTGACTACGATAGCTCTGACAAGCGTACTGGCCGCGCCTGGGTGCTTTATAACTACGGTGAGGACGCTGCAGTAGCTGCCGGCCGCTTCAATGGCCGCCGAGCGGTGGGCCAGATTATCACCGTGAAGCAGGTCCGCAATATTGGAGATCTTGATCATTCTAGTGCTCCACTGAGCGAGCGTATTGGTGGCTCTGGCAGAGGCTCTAACTCGGCCGACAGCAAGCGTAAACGCCGCGGAGGCAGTGGCTCCTCGCGTGCCGAACGGGCCCGCCCTAAAACTCAGGAGGAGCTCGACGCAGAGCTCGATGCCTATATGAACGACGCTCCGCCTTCCACGTCGACTTCTGAGGCACCAGCTCCCGTTGCTGTTCCTGTAGCGGCCGCTGCTGAACCGGCCCCAGCGCCTGAGCCTGTCGAGGACGCCATGATTGAGTGAATAAAACTCCGCCAAGAATAATCAACCCCGAAAATAACCAAATCTGGTCTGTCAAAATTTGGGTCCCTTGACCGCTTTATTCAAACTATATAATGTCAAATCTGTACTTTTTCTTTTTCTAGTGTCGAACGTTCAAGCACAGTTTACTAATGTACAAACTGGCGGGAACGTGGTCCCACGAGAGCGACGTCAAGGCAGTTAGATTCACGCCTGCTGGAGTGCTAGCAGCCGGCAGAGACTGCAAGTTAAGACTGCATACCAAGAATGCTTCGACTGTGCTTTTTGAGGACAGCAGCTATCTAAATTCACTTGCAGTCGCCGGCAATTCGGCTTTCATTGGAGACCAGGACGCCACAATTGTGGCCATTGATCTCGCTACAAAGGCAGAAGTTTACTACCTAGGCCACTCGGCCAATGTGTGCGCCCTCGATGCGTCAGAAAGCCTGCTTGTTTCAGGATCTTGGGACAAGACGGCGAGAATCTGGACAAGTCCCGCTAGCTCTGTCGAGCTTGTTGGCCATTCAGAAGCGGTATGGGCCGTGCTTATTGTTGACCCCACCCATATCCTCACTGCTTCTGCTGATAAGACCATTATCTTGTGGGAGAACGCCCAGATCAAGCGCAAATTCACAGGTCACACCGACGCAGTGCGTGGGCTCTGCCTTTTGGACGGCGGCCGGTTCGCCAGTTGCTCGAATGACGGCACAGTCAAAATTTGGTCTCTCGAAGGTGCACTTCTGCATACGCTCGAAGGCCATTCGTCTTTTGTATACTCTGTGGCATTCCACAATGGCCTGTTGTTTTCGTCAGGCGAGGACCGCACTCTACGGGTTTGGCAAGAAACCCAACTAGTACAGTCAATTGTGCTTCCTGGCATCTCAGTTTGGTCTGTTGCCACTAGCAAATCTGGAACGGTGGCTGTTGGGTCGAGCGATCACAAGGTACGACTGTTTTCTATCAAGCGCGATGAATGGCTGAGCCAAGCAGAGCGCGATGCGTTCGAACAGGAAGTCGCCCAAACGTCAGTCGGTGAAGACCAAGTCCAGTTCGACGAAAAACAGCTCCAGCCAGCGAGTATTCTTCAAACCAATGGCAAAGAAGGCCAGGTGGTTATGGTCCGTTCCCAAGACACAGTGCATGCGCATCAGTATTCTGGCGGCAAGTGGCAACTCATTGGTGAAGTTGTGGGACAAAAGAAGCAGAAAAAGGAGTTTGAAGGCAGTCAATATGACTACGTTTTCGACGTTGACGTTGCTGACGGAATGCCTGCTTTGAAACTACCATTTAACGACGGCGACAACGTATACACAGCCGCCGAGAAGTTCGTGGAGGAGAACCAGTTGCCTGTGAGCTACGTTGGCCAGGTTGCTGACTTTTTAATAAAGAATACTCAAGCAGCACCATCCAAACCAGCTGCTCAGCCTACCAAGCCAATCCCTAGCTCCACTTCCAGCGCCAGCCCTGGCTCGTCCACTAAGCTTTCCACAAACAGCTTGATTGCTAGCTACAACAAGCCTGTGCTGATGACGAACTTCAGTAAAGAACAGCTAGCTAAGGCATTTGCTGAAAAAGCAAACGATCAGGGGTCTGTCCAAGTTGAGCTACTGCCGATGCTAGAGTCGCTACCCGACAGCGCTGACGAGCTTTTGGAAACGGCTCAATCTGCGCTGTCGCACTGGAATCCAACCAATTTCTTGCCTGCCCTCGATGCATTGCGGTTGGCGGTGGCATACACAAAAACATCGCCTGGCCTGCCTACACTTCTGTCGTTTTTATCATGCATTGATCCGGCAATGCCAAAGTTTGCAACGCTAGCTACGCGTGGGTTGGTGAATATTGCAGCTAGACCTGATGGCCGCAAGCTTGTGGAAGCAAACCAGCAGATTTTCCGAGAAGCTTTGACGTTACTGGAAAAGGCGGACGAAATGCCTGGCGGACTCGCCCTCGCGGCTGCGACCCTGATTTTGAATCTGGCGGTTATTGAGACGAGTTTATCAATTGCTAAGCTTTCAGTACGCTTGACTGAGTTAGTTTCTGGAAACGAAGAGGCAAAGTACCGTTTGGCACTGGCAATTGGCGTGCTCGCTTTCCGGCACCCTTCAGACCGCCCAGTTCTTCTTGAGGCTAAGAACTGGCTCGAAAATGACCCCTCGCCGCGATTTAAGCAGATCGCGAGTGAAATCAACTCGCTGCAAAACTAAGTTCATGCGAATCGGGAAAATCTCAATAATACCTAGCTACATAGCCCGAAATAATAGATATATCAACCTGCAGAACCTCTTATTAGTCAACCTCACTCTATGTCGAAGCGACGCCAAAGCTCTTTGGGGTCAACGGCCAAGCGCCGGCCAGAGAACAAGTATATGGAGATTGTACAAAAAGTGTTTGATTTCAAACTGGGGGGACGACATATTGTCGAACTGTTTACAGAGGTGCCTAGCCCTGAACTGTACCCGGATTATGCGGAGCTCGTCCAAGAGCCGATCTCCATGAAGGAGATTGCAAAGCGGGCGCGACTTCAAACGTACGAGAACGACGATGACTTCCTGAGCGATTTTGAGCTGATGGCTGAGAACGCAAAAACGTATAATGGCGACGAATCTCCCGTCGTAGACGACGCGACCGCGCTCCTCGATCTGGCGCTGGGTGAGCTAGGCCGCCCGTTAAGCGAGGTAACCCGACAAAAACAGCAGCTCAAAATCCTTCACGAACTTGTGACTTACAAGTACAAGGGTCGCAAGCTGTCGGAGGTATTTATGGTCGAGCCCAGCCGTGAGGACTACCCCGAGTACTACGAGGTAGTCAAGGAGCCGACGTCGTTCACGACCGTGGAATCAAGGATTCAAGAGGTGGCATGCGAAACGTGGGATCAATTTCTGGACTTGGTAGAGCCAATTTTCAATAATGCGATGGTTTACAATCAGGAAGGGTCACAAATTTACACTGATGCGTCGTCGCTGAAAAAGCAGCTACACAACAAAGTGGCCCGCATGCGGCCGCCGGCACCCAAAGTCAAGCTGCGGCCACCAACTGCGGAAATTGGATCCAGCGATGAGGACGAGGAAGTTAGCAGCGAAGCCGAAGACGATGACGATGACGACATGGACGTGGACGATGTGGACGACGAGCCCGTTGTTGAGCACCGCTTTGACGACGACGATGATGATGACTTTGAGGCTGATCCTGACGATTTTGACGACGAGGATATCCCTGACGATGACGATGACGACAAAGACTCCTCGGCGGCGCCCGGGTCCGGCCAGGGCCCGGGCGGAATGCCGCTCATGATGATGATGCCGCCCGAACAGCAGACCATCTTCAGAGATGAAATCGTGCACAGAGAGCCTGGTAAAACGGGCCGTGACGGCCTGATCCAGCTTGTGACTGTTGCGAGCTTGGCCCATCCACAGTTTCTCCGGCCACAAGGTCACACAGGCGAAAAACCCCAGCCTCTGCCTCCCATCGCCACGGATTTGGTGCACCTTCGTATCCCGGCGTCCCGTTCACATGTAATGACCGCCTACTCGACGACATTCCCTGCATACCATCATACTCTGAATGTTAATGTGTATTTGCACGAGCAGCTGCGGCAGGTGCCCTTCGCGCTTTCCGTGCTGCTCAATGGCCGCAAGCTGCCACCACTGAACCGCATGAGTGGGATCATCCACGAGGAGTTCCAGCTCCGGTTGTCGCCTGGACTCAACCAAGTTACGGTGTGCGTGATTCGTGCTGGAATTACAGGCACAGTGCGACCATTTGGCGCGCCGCCTATTGTTGGAACGGAAAGCGACGAGGAGCGACTGGTGTTGTGGTTGAATCTTATGAGATAAACCCTATATCTTTGTCTCAGTTTATATAAAACAAGAGATTTAATTTGTTTTTGCTGTTTTTGAGTGGGTGGATTGGCGTAATGCCTATCTGGTTTTGTCAAACCTCCAGCCCCTTTACTGTAATCATCGGGCTGGGTGTTCTCCCACATGGGTTCCCCGGCCTCCGGCCTATAGGTTGCATTTAGAGAGCCTTAGTAACACCGCTGTTCAGTTCATCTCACGACCTCACCAAAATGTTCACACTTTGGCAGCATCCTGAGGCATTCACAATTGCATCACCGAATGCAACTATTCGCATTGACCGGGTCTCTGCTGAAATCACACCTGCCACACAGCCGCCGTCCGCCGGCCAGCCTATCGCTGCAATCATTGGTATTATCCAACTTCGGGTCACAAAGTACCTCATTGTGGCCAACTCTGGCAAGCCTATGTGCGACATCTTTGACAGCAAAGTGTACCGTCTGGGAGGGTTCCAAATTTTGCCCTTCAAAGCCGGGTCGGCCCCCGTTGCTATTGAAGCTGACTTTTTAGGCCTCCTCCGCAAGCATTTGTCTAGCGCGCCTCTGTTTTACAGCCCCAGTTACGACCTATCTACGTGTCTCCAGCGCCAGCGTGGTATTCAGGCGTCAAAGCACGCCTACGAAACTGCAGATGAGCGCTTCTTCTGGAACTACGCCGTTTCTCAGCCGCTAATTGCCGCTGCTGCCAAAGAGCCCGCTGTCAAGGCGTTTGTGTGTGTCACAATCTTTGGCGTCTACCACGTTGAGCACACCAAAATCAATGGTGTCCCCATTAGGTTTGGTATAATCACTCGCCGCTCCCGTCACCGTGCAGGCACTCGCTACTTCCGCCGTGGCATTGACGACGAAGGCAATGTTGCCAACTACAACGAGACTGAGCAGCTGCTATATGTTAAAGACAGAGCCTACTCGTACGTCCAGACCCGTGGCTCAGTGCCAGCTTATTGGGGTGAGGTGAACGTGCTCACCTACCGGCCTAAAATGGCAATTGGCGGCCCGGCCATTGAAGCCGCTGGCAAGCACTTTGCTCAGCAGAAGGAGCTCTACGGCGAGCAGTACCTTGTAAACCTCGTGAACCAATCTGGCTACGAAAAAGCTGTCAAAGATCTGTATGAAAGTGTAGTCGACGGTCTTCACGACCCGGCCCTGCACTATGTCTACTTTGATTTCCACCACGAATGCTCCAAGATGCGCTGGCACCGTGTCAACCTGCTACTGGACGAACTCGAGCGCATCGGCCTCGACAATCAGGGCTGGTTTTGCGCGACCGAGTCAAAACCCGTTGCCAAACAGTCCTCTGTCGTGCGCACAAACTGCATGGATTGTCTCGACCGCACAAACGTCGTCCAGTCGTGTTTGGGTGGCTGGGTGCTACAGCGCCAACTAGAGGAGGCGGGCGTCTTGACATCAGGCCAGAAGTGGGAGCAAGAGCCCCGGTTTGTTTCGTTGTTCCGCAACGTCTGGGCTGATAATGCCGACGGTGTGTCCCGTGCGTACTCGGGCACTCCGGCGCTCAAGACAGATTTCACTCGGACAGGAAAACGCACGAAGGCCGGTGCCCTGCAAGACCTGCGTAATTCTATCACACGTTATTATTTGAACAATCTTAATGATGGCCACCGCCAGGACGCGTTCAACCTCTTTTTGGAAGACTACTCGCCGTTCGAGCACGTCGAGTCACCTTTTACTGACCGTCGCGATCTTTGGACCCGCTCTGTCCCGTACTTTATGGGATTCTCCGTGTTCTTGTTTGTATTCTCGGTATTCTACCCGTCACCGCAGCACTCCACCAAGTTTAATCTCGGCGTCACGCTGGCGTTTTTGCTGCTCAGTGTGGGTAGCTTCAAAGCAGTTATGAGAAACGGCCTGCAATATGTTGATTGGCCCCGCCTTTTGCCTCTCGACTATGTTCGGGGTGTTAACAAGCCGTCTGGATACGTTTATGAGCGGGTCTCTAGGGCAGCTCCAAAACAGGAGTAAAAGCTTAGAAGCCTCGATAGGATATATATACAGTCTATTTTTGGTCTCCTTTTCCGTCAATAACCTGTCATAATTTTCTAAAGAAGTAGCCAGCGTCTGCGGGCTCTTTGAAATCCTTAGTCCAGGCCGACAAATCCTTGATCTGCTGGTCAACAGACCCCAATGGAATGGCCCGAGAAACACACGCCTGCTCAAGCTCTGCTGGAATTAACGTTTCAAGAGGCTCTTCCTTTAGCAAAACGTTGTCGGCCTGAATCCAAGTTACGTGCTCAACAAGCCGCTTGCGAATCCAGCCAATTGGCATGACCTTTAAGAGAAATGGACTATGAGGTAACACTGTCTGGCCAAGAGCACACACCTCAGCATCATTGAGCTGGTGGACGCTATGCGAAAATGCCGGCGTGAAGTTCTGAAGCTCAGCCTGCTTACGCCGGTAGCCATCGATGATTTTTTTGTTGAAAGCCGTTGAATAGCAAGTGGAAGGCGAAATACGGGGGAAAAGAATAAGAAGCAGTGGTGTCAACTCGAAAAATACAATGAAAATCACCACAAACATAGGCAACTTCGGCCAGTCTCGCTCGGTGCGTAGAACCGTCAAAAGCTGATCCCTCGTTACTGCAATAGGCTTTGCTGGCACTTTGTCCAGTTTCTTCTGAATATTATACAGATTAGACTGCTCGACAATTGCCCTAGCAAGGTCCATCCCCGAGGAAGCTCTGTACTGTTGTCGGATTTCTGCAGAAGTCCTTCGATTCCGCCAGACATTGGAGATGCCCGATTTGTAGATCTTGACAAAAGCCTTTCCCTTATCCATTAGACCTTGAGTCTCTGGTAGTGCCATCGGCAGAGTATTCGGTGCATTTATAGCCCGCAGCAGCACACTAGCTCTCATTTTGCCGCCAAGACGTGAAGACTGGAGATATTAGTCAAATGCGCGAAACTTCACTAGATCTTGATCAGCTTTAGAGCTTTACAAAACCCACTTTTATGAAGCTCGCGGGCGTAATTTTATTTTATCTTGATCAAAAATCACTCTGATTGTTTGAATCAAAGTTGTTTCTTTGCGTATATCACTCTTCTAGGGTCAATATGATGTCTGTTGTCGAATACCTTCAGTACCCTTAAGTTCTATACGAAGTTTTTAAAAATTCATTACAGTGCAGCCTAAACACCCTTTAGTCAAGTCTATAAACTGCCTAAAAATGCGTGCTCCTCCCGCTGACGTCACATGCCCAATATTCTGCTAGGATGCATCGTCGCAGTCGTGTCGAGCGCCTTGCAATCCACGGGCTTGACGCTTCAACGAAAATCTCACTTGCTAGAATCTCTACAGGCAACCAACGATAGTCCTGGGAATGCCATGATGCTGTGGCGGATAGGTGTCGTTTTGTTTATCGCTTCCAATTTGGTGGGCTCTGGAATCCAGCTTGTTGCATTACCGCTTTTGATTCTTTGCCCGCTCCAAGCAGTTGGTCTTGTTTTCAATTCACTTTTTGCATCTTTATTGCTAGGGGAGTCGCTCAATTCCATGTCTTTGATTGGTACCGTTCTCGTTATTGTGGGCGCAGGCGTCGTGGCGGGGTTTGGTGCTCTTCCCGAACCTGAATTGTCTCTAGATGAGCTGGTTGACCGGTTAATGAGGCCAGGATTCATGGTATGGTTCATATTTTGTCTGGCATTTGGTGCTTTCTTGGCAATTCTGGCAGCCCAGCCGCGACGCCGCCTTGAAACCCGAGGACTGTTTTACGGAATATTTAGTGGCATTCTCTCGGCACATTCTCTGCTCATGGCAAAATCTGCAGTGCAGCTGCTGGTTCAGACACTGCATAATGGATTTCGTGATTTGTTCCGCTATCAATTCCTTCTTATTGTTCTGTCTTTTGCATTGTTCGCCATTCTCCAACTCTACTTTGTCAACAATGGCCTGAAGTGCACCTCGACATCCACGCTCTATCCTTTGGTGTTCTGTGTGTTCAACCTGGTTTCAATGATGAATGCCCTGCTCTATTTCGAAGAATTCGAGGCTCTAAAAAGCTATAAAGTTGTCGCTGTTGTCTTTGGCACTATCTTGTTGCTCAGCGGTGTGTTTTTGCTCTCAGGCCGTTTGGATACGGGCCCCTATCACACCGAAGAAAGAGTACCGCTGATCCAAAGCACTCGCACAAGTGAATACACGTCTTTGCATAGTCTCCACCCTGGAGTCACCAACCCGGACGTCGCTGGGTCGCGACTTGCTAGAATGCGATCTTATCGTGCCCAGCGTACCCGAGCTCTATCGCGAGAAGAAACACAAATCATGAACGAACTCACTGGCTGAGGGGCAATATCTTCTGTAAAACACTATAACCTATAAATTTCGCTAGGCGAGCAGAATCGCCGGCTCATCAATGTTTTCGTGCTCGTAAGAGAGAGATCCTAAACCAGACGTAGGAAGAACCATCGTGATTGGAGTATGCAAATCCACATTGATCCAGCGCATAGCAAACGCTCGCAAGATATGTCCATGGCCAAATACCAGAACGTCGGCGTCAGTGTTGTCTTCCATAGCCTTTTTGTGAATCTTGCGGATATCTGCAATTAATGAGTCTAAGCGGGCCATAATATCCTCGGGAGATTCTCCACCTGGGCAGCCCTGATCCCAAATTTTGAACTGTCCTTGCTTTCTATAGATCTCCTGGTTGGTGAGCCCTTCGTAGTCGCCATAGAACCATTCGGCAATACGGTCATCCGTAACAATGTCCTCAGTATTGCAGAAAAATTTGTGTTCTGCCATAAACAAGTCCATAGTTTGCTGGGCTCTTTTCCGCGGCGAGCAATAGACACGTGCCAGTTTCGCAGGGTCAATGGTCTTCCCTGGGCCAAAAACAATACGACCTCGCTCCGCTGCTACTTTAGCACCCTCTGGTAACAGTGGTAAGTCCGTAACGCTGGTGTGTTTGCCCATTTTGGACCATTGGGTCTCACCGTGACGCACAAAGAAAACGCGAGGTGCCATGGTCAAGTAAGGTTAGTGAGCCTCCCAATCTGGATCTGGATAAGTTAAATGATCAGCAGCATTTCTCTGTTTCTTTAAAATATTAGTTCTCTAGAGTCTACACTGGATTAGCAATTATTAATTAGAGTGTTTTAGTGTTGCTCGACTTTACGCAAAAACGCAAGGCCGCTCGGTGCAGTCCTTGACATAGTCCGTTTTCCATGAGTTGAGGGCTGAAAAGGGTGCCAAACGATGGTCAAAAGCATTTTTGGCCCTAATGGCAGAAAGTACATCCTCGTAGTGTATAACAAATGCCACACTTTTTCGAGCAAACATTGGTCGAATTTGGAGGACAGTGCCTACACTCTCGAAGATGGCCCTTAGCTCAGGAATTGAAACACGACTCGGGGTGAGTCGCTGGTCCTGTCCTTCTACACGCTTATGAATACTGATGGTGCGTCGGGCACCATTCAAAATAGCTTCCTGATATTCTGGTTCGTTCATAAGGTCTTGGTGATAGGCCGAAAACCGCGTAACGTCTGTCGGGGTGCTTACTTCTATAGTTCGACCACGAATAATGAATTGTCCACGGTGTGCATAGTAATAAAAGCGCTGTGCACAAGCGCTGTGCAAAAAGCAGAGCTCCAAGCTCGTCTCGGAACGTCTCACTCGTTCGAGGGGCCCCCCGCACACCTGAGAAAGCACACTACTCAGTGACCAAGAGGGATCAACTGGAATAATAATCATACGATCATTTAGTCCTACGCTAAGCCGTTGGATCACAGGTGCAGAGCTCTGGTGGCTGGATGGAGCAGGTTCTTTGTGTTTGTGAACTACAGTGTCCGCGGCTGGGTGAACCTGTTTGGTAACAATGGCTCGCTCATACCGGTCCCTGTGGTGCACGGAGCTCGGGAAGATGGAGCTCCGGATTGGTCTGGCTTTGGCAGCCAGCCAACCCCTGAGAGAATCCTCACTCTTCCCGACACTGCTAGGCGCGGTGGATTCGGTAGTGGTTCCAGCGTCGGATGTCGAGTTGGGCAAAACAGAAGTTTCTTTGCCATATACAGGTGCCTTGTGGCTCCCGACTTTAGCAGACTTCTTCACCGACTCGGATCCTTTTGCGTTGGTAGATATCTGACCCAACGGTTGACGCTGACCTCTGAAAATACCCGCACCGCCCATTTATTGCAGTTATGTTTTGGTGTTGTTTTTTTTTTTTGTTTTGAATATGTTAGCGGAAGCTATGAAAATTCTAGTCTAGATGTGCTGCCTTATATCTATATCCCACCTTGCTTTGGCGACTACCAAATAGGACTATGCAGCCTCGCACTATCCCAATGCACGCAACTGCACGCCCCGCATCATGTGTTTGATTGAATTGGGCTTGGGCGATACCCAAAATAGAGATTTTTTGTAAAAACTTCTCCCAAAAGAAAATTCTGCGGCTGTAAATCCGTACTATACAAAGCTAATATTTAGACAGCCCGCATAAACCGTTCCCAATTACGAGAAAAACATTTGACCATGTCGAGCAGTATCGCTCTTCATGGCTTCTCTAAGAGCCATTGTTGCATACTGAGATGTTCCCAAACTCATTTGCAAGGTAACAGCAGCCCGGTCGCCTTTGGTTTCGACGAGACGGTTTGCTGAAGTGATCTCTTTGGACGCCTCAAGTAGCTCCAGGTCAGTGTGTACCAGGGGCTCATCAGGTTCGGAGTAAGTTCTATGCCACCACTCAAGATTCTCCGGTTTGGCCATGAGATTTCGGTAGCTTCCAGATAGCGAAAACTCAGCAATATTACGCCGCATAGAGTGGCAGTCGATCCCATCACCACCCATTAGAGTTTCATAAAAGCCGATAAGGTTTTCAGGATAAATAACGTCAAACCCGGGAGTTGGGAGCACGACATCAAAAATTGTATGCACTTTGAGACTGATCTCCTCGTCGGTAACTGGGCGAGCTCGCACAAAATCACCCTCACTGTCGCTCAAAACAAGGTCGCCAGGAATAACTTCGAATCCCCGGCGAATTCGCTCACTTGCCGCACAATTCCAAACATAACTTTGGTAAGAGTGCACGTACATCAAACGAAGATTGTGCGGGATCCTTAGCAGGGCATTGATGGCGCTAGGGCTTTCTTTCAAAGCAGTCAACACTTGGTACTCGGCAACACACTTTCTAGGCATGAGCTCCAGGGCCTTTGCTGCGTCTTTTGTTTTCTGATAAACCTCACGGGCTTCCCGACTTTCTGGTAGAGTCAATTCCTGAGGTTGCAGGATACTAGCCACAGCAGTATCAAAATCGCCTTTGAGAATACACCGACCAATTGTGTGGGTTGAAATTGAAAAGGTGCCAAATCGCTGCAACCCAAAGTAATTGATAAAGCCTTTGTCTCTTAGATTAGTGAGGGCTGCATCAACATTAGCAATTTCATCAACGTCCCTGATAGTAATAACAAATTGATTGCCTTTGAGATCACCCAATCGAATAGGACTTGACATATACTGGAACGACCCCAGTTTAACTCCTCGAAGTGTGGAATTCAAGCTGCTCACACGTGCAACATTCATTCGTCTAATGGAGAATTTTTGGCAAGTCACACCTCGGCGATCCTTTGTTCCAGCAAAAGTAATTGCCTTAGTCTGAATTCGAAGGAAGCGTGCAATCAAGCTAGCGACTTCCATAGTTTCTTTGTTTTCCTTATAAACAGTGAACCTCAAGTAATCGAGAACCTTACCGGCGTCGGATTTGGGCACCCTAGACCGAGTCGCGCGAGTTTGCAAACGAACAACCAGTCGGTTATCGCCCGTTGTTGAGGTATCCAGTCGTCCCTGAAAAGCCTCTCGAAAAGCCTGATGTATTTTGGTTCGAACTTGCTTATCGTCGAAGCTCGCTTCAGTTTCATACCTGGTTCCTGTGGTAAACAGCTCGAGGCATTTTTCAATAACTTCAGCACCTACCAGTTCCTCGAGTTTCGGACGAAAATCGGCCAAGTCTGGGGGCGGCTTCGTCTCTCGTTCTTGCTCACGTTTCTCACGTCGCCGTTCCTGTTTTTCCTGGACTCCCAAATCTTTTAAATGCACAATTTCTCCACTTTTCTCGATTTCATTAACTAGAAAATCCGTGTAACGCTGTTTCAATGATCCTTTGAACCCAGGGATATTAGGCCCCACAAAACACAAAATGCCCACATCGGACTCAATGATTCCTACAGCTGGCGTTTCGAGTTTAATTCGTTTAGACTCTGGCTCAGCCATTATTGAAGTAAAGAAAAAATTCAAATCTCGTAACCAATTTTGGTCCCAACGCTGATTCTCGATCTGAAGTCAATTCATTATTCTCAACTTTTTCCCATATTTCCTAGCCCTTATCTATCTCGTGAAAACGCGTAATAACTTTTTCCTCATATATAGTTCCCAAGCAGCTAACCAACTTCCCCTCCGTTTTCTGCCCTCAGAATTAAATGCCAGGAGCGTCGTCGGCCACAATTGTGGTCAATATGACCAAAACAATTGTAGGCGCAGGAATGCTTGCTTTGCCCTTTGCGTATCGTGCCCAGGGAATTGTCCTCGCCTCTTCCACAATTGTTCTTGCCGCAATCGCAACTTTTGCGGGTGCTGCAATTCAGGCTTACAGTGTTGGTTTTGTACCGAAAGGTGAAGCTTCGTTTTTCAGCATTTCGAAGTTAACGTACCCCTCTCTTTCGGTTCTTTTTGACCTCGCTATAGGCGTCAAGTGCTTTGGCGTCGGCGTTTCGTACCTTGTGATCACAGGCAACTTAATGCCGACAGTTGCTGCGTACTTTGGGGCAGGCGAAGACTCTTTATTCATGTCGCGGTTGTTTTGGCTTGTCATAGCTATGCTTCTAGTCGGGCCACTGTCGTACCTTCGGTCTTTGGAGTCGCTACGCTATGCTAGCATCGTTGGTCTTTTTTCCGTTACTTATTTGGTGGCTATGGTGGTGTGCCATTACATTGCCGGTGACACCGTAGACCAGCGAGGCCCTATTTCAGTGTATGAGCCGCAGGGGCTCTACGAAGTCTTCAGGTCTTTGCCGATTATCGTGTTCGCTTATACCTGTGGCCACAATGTCTATTCGGCATTGAATGAAGCCGCTTTTGACTCTTTCTACACTTCTTGTAAAGTGATTGGTACTTGTCTCGGTCTAGGTGGATCAATTTACCTACTTGTAGGACTCACGGGCTATCTGTCTTTTGGCAACAATGTGACGGACAATATCATTTCCATGTACCCCCAGTCGGCTCTTTCAAACCTTGGGCGTTTGGCTATCGTTGTCCTTGTAGTTTTGTCCTTCCCGCTGTTAAGCCATCCCTGCAGAGCCTCCTTTTGCTACATCTTGGCCGCCTTGCGTCACGACTCAACCAAAGTGGACCACGAGGAGACACCGCTTCTTCACCCTACTCAGGAGCGTCCCATTACTCCAGTTGTGAGCAAATCTGAGCACATTGCGGTTACGACTGCCATTCTCGTGGCCTCATTCATTATCGCTGCATCTGTTGAGTCTCTTGAGTTGGTCCTGGCAATCGTAGGGGCCACTGGGGCTACAGCGATTTCGTTCATTCTTCCCGGCATTTTTGCGTACTCGCTTGGCTCCTCTGATAGAGAAAACCGACTCATTACTTTGTCGCCGAAGCAAAAGAAGATCCTTAAATATGGCGGCTTGGCCTTGACTTTGTGGGGTATTACTGTTTCTATTGTATGCCTAGGTTCTACTGTGGCTAGTATGTAACGTTAGATCAATTGCAAAAAATAGCTGACTTGCAGTATAACCACCCCACGATATGTACTCCTGGCGATTCAATTAATTACTAACCCCTGTGGGGAACTCCAAGCAGGGTAGAAGCGGTTTAGATATAGGAGACAGTGCAGGGGTCCAGAGGAGATATGTCGGAAAAATAGTCTAGCTATTATTGCCATGTTTGTATTAAATCGTTCAAACATATTTGGGGGAATTTGAAACACTATACGGGCATGTATAACAATGCCCTTGCCCTTCGCCATTAACAAGTTTTCCATTCGAAGTCAATGCGATTACGAAAGCTCTTTTTTTGACTTCTATTCTGGCTTAAACTCTACTCGCAAGTTAGAGATCCAAATTTTAGTCAAGCAACAGGAGATTTGGATTGAACCTTGGTTCTATATTTCTCTACCTTTGACGCTTTCCAGCTCCCAGTAATTTTTGGTAATTATCTCGACAGGGCTGCTATTTTTGGCTATTTCACTGCGAACCGAACCCACCTCCCGACTTGAGGTGATTTTTAACGCGAAGTTTGCGTGATAAGACTGGAAAAGCATGAAAATTATATTCACAAACTTATTGGGCGACCCTTTCTGGGTCATTACGCTCTCTATGGGTATCGTAGGATGGGTTATTGCTGTCGTTGGGTCCATCCTTGACAATTCTATCAATGATAAGTTCCCTATCTTCAGTTGGTGGGGACTGGCGTTCCAGTTTCTCGTCCTGGCACTTTCGGCATACGCCGTTCTGATCAATCGTATCATGATGTACCGCCAGGCGATTCTGGCCATGCTCGCAGTAGCCACTGTCTATTCGACCAACTCCACTAATAATTTTGTCTGGCTTGACACCTCTCAAGCAGCGGCGACTGCCGCAGGCCAAATTCTACTTTCTGTTGTGAACATTGTTTGGATTCTTTACTTTGGAACCACAGCAGACGAGCCAGTTCACTCCTTTATCCTCTCCTTCGCTGCCCAAAAACGCCCGCCTGAGCCGGGCGCTCGGCACCGTGCAAACCACCGCCAGCCAGGGTACTATGAGAACCGCAGAGATATGCAATCTTTCCCCCAGCAGCCGCTTTACTTTTCGGCGCTGAGAGGCTTTGAAGTCCCTGACACCGCCCCATCCAACGAGGAAACTAACCCGCTGGATCCTTTCAATGCTGAGTCTAACCAGCCCGCGGTGGCTACTGGCAACAGCAACCAGCAATCTGCTATGGATCGACCAGTATCGAGTTATTCAAACTACACAGATCGTTCAAGCGGTCCGGACTACATTCACACAGCCCGGGCACTGTTTGACTACACGGCGAACCCTGACGACACAAATGAATTATCTTTCCGCCAAGGCGAGGCTCTTGAGGTTAGCGATATTACTGGACGCTGGTGGCAGGCAAGACGGGCAAATGGCGAAGTGGGTATTGTTCCAAGCAATTATGTGTGTCTTTTGAGCAACAATACTTAAACTGAGTCACTATTTTGATATTTAATATATTATACGCTACAAACGATTTATTTTGCAAACTACCCATGAAACCCCGTCTCTATAACGACGACGGGATATTTATCAAACAATTAAACCTTGAGTCAATCTTCCTCTTCGTCGTCACTCCGCGAGTCCTCAGCAGAACCGCCCCGTAACATGTTAATCAGGACTCGGACTATCATCGCAAGCCACATGAGAGATAAGAATTGAAGCATGAGAAGTAGAAGGCCAAATAAATTGTGAGATCGTTGCTTGAAACACTTTTTGTTGCCGTTGGCGTCTGTTTTACAATTTCCAGTGATGAACTCGGTAGCGACGCAGTATGCGTACCAGAGCTGGTACATGAATATTCCATGTCTGCAGATGATCCAGCTGATCAGAAAGGCAATGAAGGTGAGGTTGCATAGGGTCTCAAACCCAAGGTACTTGAACACTTTAGCCAGCGAAAACACAAAGTCGACAAAATCCATAATTATCATCACGACATGACCAATACGGGTATAGTAGCTCGTGTAGCTTCCTATCACCAAGGCACAGGTGATAATATGGTGGGTAAACATCTGGTAATGGTCTTTGCGGCGCTCCTCGACGTGGAGTATGTAAAGCTGGGCTATCCAGTACGCAAGGACCACTAGATAGAATTGCTTGACACGAACGTCGAGTTCAATATGTGGGTAGTCCTGCCACATCTTTTTGAGATCGTAACCATACCCAGAGTTGTGGAGGAGCCAGAGTCCGACCGAGAACGAGGAGAAGTAGTATAGCACACACCATCCCTGCTCGGCAAACCGTATGATGGCTTTAGGCTTGTGAATACCGCATCCCGGTGCAATTTTCGTTAGGATATATGACACAATTGCACGAAGACCGATGATGGCAGCGAGGGCAGATAACACGTAAGGTACGTCCAGCGAACCTTCGCGAGCAGTGGAGCCATCACCTAGACGGTGCTGAACGCTGTAAAATGGTCGTATGAAGGGTCGAAATTTAGCGACCTGGCTTGCAGCAAAAAGAATACCAAAGTATCCTAAAGTGAAAACGATTTGGCCCTGGTAGAGCTTCATGTTCTTCTCGATAAGATCTGTCTTGGTCCCATCTAGAGCGCGTGGCTTTTCCGAAACTTCACATGGGCTATCAGCGTCGATATCGGGGTTAGCCGCAGTCAGACGTTTTCTGACTGAAGCCTTCTCCTCTTCTACACTCATGACTTTGTTTTTTTTTCAATGAAAAAAAAAAAATAATCGAGTGCGTTTCGATTAAAAGTTGACCTTACGTGACAAGAGCAGAATTTCCAGCATGAGCTTTCAGGGTTTTTTTTGCCCAAAGCTGACTAGTCAAAAAGTAGTGGAAACTGCATCTCTTCCGGGGGCTAATATTAGATTCTCTGGCGTAGAAACGAGGTTTTAAATATTTCAAAAGAAAATTCTTGGCCAATTTTCTTTTTTTCATTTGGTCCGATAATGTGCTGGAAAAATCGGGTTTCCTGTTTACCGTTACGCGGTTAGGAATCAGCCTTAGGTGCAGCGGAGATTGCAGGTCCGAGCTGGGAGGAAACAGGGACCACACAGGGTTAAAAAAAAAAAACAAGTGGACGAGTCAGGGATCGAACCAGAGACCTTAAGCATGCAAAGCCCACGCGCTACCACTGCGCCACACGCCCACGATTTGGAAGAGAGTCTCTTATTTCCTATTTAATCGAGCACCTAAGGTTTTTTAATTACCACTTCAAGCACTTTATTGACCCTATTTTGACCTGAATCCTTCTTAATACTTTTTCAACCCCTCAAAAATTCAAAATATTACGGTAATATCTAATCTATTCTCCTTTTCTCAGAATGCCTGACTTTTTCACCCTTCCCCGCGAATCTAGAATCGATCGATTATGAGGCTCGTTTTTTTGTTGAACGCCGACTGGATACCCGTCAAAGCAATGCCAAAGGCAAATCAGGGGTTTTTTTGGTACATATTAGCACACCATAAAAGTAAAACCAGCAATTCTCGTATCCGAGAATTTGGTTCGTTCATTTTAGCTTGTTATTCGTTTTGTCGCGGCTTTCTCCGGTGTTGAGAGGCTCCCCACTTCGCAGCTGTTATGCAGGTGCCTCTGGGCTGCAGGCGATTTCCGTCAGCAGCCACTACTTGGATCAACCATAAAAGCAAGGGCAGAACCCCTAGGCGTAACTAGTCGACGACGAAACAATTTGTAAAGTCAATGAATCCTGCACCTTATTCGACTAGCAACGGCTGCCCCGTTTTCAACCCCTACGCGTCCCAGCAGATTGGCCGCCCTGGTCCTCTTCTGCTCCAGGATCATCACCTTATCGACCTTTTGGCGCACTTTGATAGGGAGCGCATTCCCGAGCGAGTTGTCCATGCTAAAGGCTCTGGTGCATTTGGCTATTTTGAGGTAACAGACGATGTGTCTGATCTAACTAAGGCCGCGTTCTTGAACGGTGTTGGCAAAAAGACCCGCACTTTCACCCGTTTCTCCACAGTCGGTGGTGAGATGGGTTCCGCCGACGCCGCTCGTGATCCCCGCGGCTTCGCCACAAAGTTTTACACTGAAGATGGCAATATTGACTGGGTTTACAACAACACCCCTATTTTCTTCATCCGTAACCCGTCGAAGTTCCCACTATTCATTCACACCCAGAAGCGGAACCCGCAGACCCATCTTAAAGACCCAGACATGTTCTGGGACTACCTGGTGCAGAATCAGGAAGCTGTCCATCAACTTATGGTGCTGTTCTCTGACCGTGGTACTCCCGCAGACTACCGCCATATGCACGGTTATTCAGGCCACACTTACAAGTGGGTTAAGAAGGATGGCACTTTCAACTACGTTCAGATCCACATGCGCTGTGACCAGGGTATTAAGACTCTGAACAACGAGGAGGCCGGCAAGATGTCTGGTGAGAACCCAGATCACGCCCAGGAGGACCTGTTCCGTGCCATTGAGCGTGGCGAGTTCCCCTCGTGGACCTGCTACGTCCAGGTTATGAGCCCTGAGCAGGCCCGCCAGCAGAACTTCAGTGTCTTCGACCTTACCAAGACGTGGCCCCAGTCCAAATTCCCCCTCCGTCGCTTCGGTCGCCTCGTGCTTGACCGGAACCCGGACAATTATTTTGCAGATGTCGAGCAGGCCGCCTTCTCGCCCTCTAATACAGTGCCCGGCTGGGAACCCTCCGCTGATCCTGTCCTCCAGTCTCGTCTGTTCTCGTACCCGGACACCCACCGCCACCGTTTGGGTGCCAATTTCTACCAGATTCCTGTCAACCGCTGCCCTGTCGCTCACAATCCCTTCATCCGCGACGGCGCCATGTCTGTTGACGGCAACAGCGGCGCTGAGCCCAATTATCCCTCGTCGTTTAATCCTATGGTCTATCGCCATGATCTGAATCCCAACAGTACTCTGAGTGAGGAGTGGCATGGTGCTGCTGCTGCTTTCCACTGGGAAGCGACCGAGGCCGACTTTGAGCAGGCCGGCCAGCTCTGGGAGGTGTTTGGCCGTTCTAACCAGCAGGATGCTTTGGTGCACAACATTTCTGTTCACGTACAGGCCGCCAAACCCCATATCCAGGACCAGGTCTTTGCTATGTTTGCCCGTGTCAACCCGGAACTCGGCCGCCGTCTTCGCGAGGCCACTTTGGCTCTGGCACCTCGCGGAAAGTCTAATATGTAAATCGTTTAATAATGCAGGTATTTACTTCTCATTGTAATAAATAAGTGAAAGAATCTCAGGGCTTTTCGAGATTCAGTGTTTTCAAAATTTGTAAATGGGTCTGGCGCTGGTCATAGGTTTCCCACCGAGCGTATAAGCTCACTAGCTCCTGAACACACTCGGCAATTTTCTCAAGGTCAATTGCACTTTTTCCAAGATAAGAAGCAAGAACGTCAATGCGTGCCTTGATTTTATCAGGAGGGCGGGACGGTCGGATCAGCTGCGGACGAAGTACTAGCGTCATGTACAGTGCTGAAGTCGCAATGATATGCGGCGCATAGAGTAACGGTAAATCACTCGCATAGCTGTCGTTAATGATGGCCCAGATCCCCTGGTACTCTTCGTTGCTGAGCACAAGCCACGGGTGAGTATCTGCCATACTTTCGCACAAAAAGGAGAGCGAGCGGTATGGGTGGTGGACAATAAGACATCCCTGGAGCTCCTCGATCATGTAGAACTCGCATTCTGCGATCTGTGTAGCCTCGCTCGGCATGTAGTCTGTCCAAAGAACCCGGGCCTCGTTGGATATCGTTCGAATGTGCTGGGGCTGTTCTTCGGTTTTGCCAGCGATGTACATGGCCGTGGTTACGAGCAGAAACACGTTGATCTCGTGTATGCTCACTTTGGTGAAAATTCTCATGAGATAGACTTGGGCAGTACTCAGAACCCGCCGTCGAGACCCCAGCCGCTGGCCCAACGTTTGAACAAGGTTGAAAATGTAAATGCGTATGTGGTCATCCCAGGCTTTGCAGGGGTCATCGATGCCCATTTTAATGTCATTATGTGAAACTTCCTGGTGTAGTTTCGCTAGTTGCTCTGGTGTAAATTTCCATCGTTCTCGCTGGGTCGACCGCCAGTAGTCGGCGGACATGACAAACCTGGGGAGGTAGAAGAGTCTAAGTACTTCTTAAGTACTTCTTGCCACCATGGGGATGGGCTTCTAACTAGGGATATAAATTAGACCATGAGGTCGGCAATAAAATTCATCTCAGCAGGATCAACAGACTGATGTAAAATATCTAATGCCCACATTGTGACCTGCTGGGGGTAGTCTTGAGAATATGCAACCCGGGCACAAGAGACCACGAGCTCGTCGACATTATTTCCCGATCGGTCACTTTTGTCCAAAGTCACCCAGAGATACCAGACACACCTAGAGATGAGAACTGTGTGGGCATAAGTTATGGGTGAGTCGACTTCCGCAACGAATATTTTCTCCACTTCAGCCGTTTTAAAAGGCGAGGGTTCACGACTGGCTGCAAGTAAAATCCCTGCTGCTTTCTGCATTAAATAGGCATCCCGAATAATCGCATCCATGTCGAGATCTTTTTTCCGGACTTTGGTGTCAAGATAATTTTGAACATAGGGCTCGAAGCTCAATGTGTGGAGCTTGTCGTCAAGGATGCCGCCGAACAGCAACTCGAGCTTAGGCTCTGGCGGGGCATCGAAAAAGAATTTGCGCTCGTCCAGTACTAGATTCGGCAGCTCTGCAAGTACTTCGAGTCCCTTCTGTATTACTAGGGGTATTTTGGATGCCAAGATGCGATCAAAAAACACAGGACTTACACTCTTCACTGGTGTGCACAGGAGGACGTCGAGAGCATAGAGCACCACGGAAACAGTTGCTGCATCAGCTTCGCAGACAATGAAAGTGTCAATGGTGTTTTGAATTGAAGACAGTGGCTTGAGGTGTGTCAGACAGTAGTCCAGGAGCTTGTCAATTGTGCCCACTTCTCGTGGCTGCAAAACGAACCCACGCTGGCAGAATGCAAAAACTAGCACCAGTATGGGCTGTATTGATATAACAACTGACGAATCAATTTCACTTGTGAGTCTAGCCAGAATACGCATCGTTTCTGCAAGTTGGTCCTCGGGTTTGTCTTTCGCAGAGATCAGCGCCCCCACTGTGTTGGAAGGATCGTCCTTGTCGGGTATATTAAATAGTGATTGAATCGACAGGTTGTAGCTCTGAGGTAATGTGTCCATGGCTAACACATCCATTGCTGTTTCAGTTGGCTCTACTTTCGTGTTCTGGGAAAGCCGAGGCCGCTTTACGAGAAACCCGTCGGCGAATTGGGCTGGAAGAGACCTGACAGGAGCTGCCTTTGGTGGTATCGCTTGCGAAACAGCTTTTTGAGGTCCGTTTCCATTGATTGACTTCATACGGACCTCCTCTTTCGCAAACTGGAGCTCAGCTTCTGCGCTTTTCAGCTGCTGCCTTAGCTTCTCGAGCTCTGCAATGTGAGCGTCGTTCATTCGCTGGTGCGAATCCATGAGATTGTTGACTGCCTGTGTGTGCTTTGATGCCTGCATCGTGAGTTGCTCTCTTAGAATCGCATTTTCACCTGCCTTTTCGTAAACAACGCGCCTAAGATCTGGCTCGGAGGCCGCCGGGGGCGCTGGCACCCTTCGCGCTGTCTGCACGGTAGATGCCGGTTTTTTTATACTTGACAGGTCGATATCGTCATCGCTGTCTGAAAAAAGCATTGTTGCTGGCGCTTAACTGGGTTCTGGTCCTAATTGTGTACAATGGCCATACTCGGGACTGCCCTTTGGGATGCTGAGTCTTGGTTCACGTAAGTGGAAATTTATTTTTCCATCTGAAAGGTACTTTTGGTTCCGTTGTAGAGGTTGTATATTACCATGAAAGACGAACCAAATGATGTTCCTTCGGCGCCCAAGCCGCCCAAGCATTTGAGCTCGAAAGATAAAGACACACAGCGCCTTGTGGTGGTGTTATCAGGGGCCTGTCTGGAGACTTACAAAATTTCATCCTCAGGAGGAGATCGCTTCGCTCTCTTGAACTGTGACGACCATCAAGGTTTGCTCAAGAAGCTCAACAGAGACATTTCTGATGTGCGTCCGGACATCACTCACCAGTGCTTGTTAACTTTGCTTGATTCTCCCATCAATAAAGCTGGTAAACTCCAGGTCTACATCCACACATCCCGTGGGGTTTTGATCGAGGTGAATCCCTCTGTTCGTATTCCGCGAACATTCAAGCGCTTTAGTGGTCTTATGGTTCAGCTCTTGCATCAGCTGTCTATTCGATCGGTGAACAGCGAGGAAAAGCTGCTCAAGGTTATCAAGAACCCAATCACTGATCATTTACCTACAAACTGCCGAAAAATTACTCTTTCTTTCGACGCCCCCGTTAAGCGGGTGCAGGATTATGTTGAGACTCTTGATAAAAACCAGAGTCTTTGTGTATTTGTTGGTGCAATTGCCAGAGGTAAGGACGATTTCGCGGATGAGTATGTTGACGAGAAGATTGGCGTCTCGTCATACCCGCTTTCGGCCTCTGTCGCATGCTCTAAGTTCTGTCATGGCTGTGAAGACGCCTGGAATATTTTGTAACCCGAACTTTTGATATAACAAGCTGTATGAACGAATACGATTTCAGTGAAATATTGGACGGATCAACTAGGCACTATACGTAATCTGATCAAGGCACATAGGGGATCAATCTCGAACCAAAAAAAAAAAGTAGTGAACTTGAACACACCAAAACATACGAATCGACTCGAGAAAGTACTATAAACCAATATCTAAACCATGCGAGGTCAAAAAGATATCTTTTTCAAAAAAATAGACAGAATTAGGGCCAGCCAGAGTAATTACATGACCACAGGATTGCATAATTGGTAAAAAGACATCAGCACAATCTCAAAAACACCCAAGCGGGACAAGCCCACCACAACAGAATTTAATTTACCATAAACAGGAGCATTTTTTCTTCCAAGTAGTGCGACCGTCCGAGGGATTCCATTACCCGGCTGTCAGAGTTACCGGATTGGTCAGCCTACCTAGCAACCATTTTATCCCACTTGGCAACCGAAACCTCCTCATCGAAACCCTTGGGACCCAAGCTACCACACAAGGCCCAGTTGCCCCTCCAAGAACAACCACCACCCCGACCCACCGGTACGTCTAGAGGCCCTTAGAGACTCACCAGAGAACTAAGGATTTCCAGCGCATCAAAAAAAGAAGCCAGTTTCCCCCTCAAACACCGCTTCACGAAAGTCTTAAAGCCCAGCCAGGCCACGTCCACGTTTCTGATTGGTCGACTTTCTTGCCACCCGTGGCATCACAATACCCTAACATCAACTACATCCTTGACCTAGGAAGTTTTTTGTTTCCAATCCCCCCTAAATTGCACCCGTCCTCTAATATGTCGAGCGCGGTTACTCAGCAGAGACAGTTTACTGCTCAAGGTAAGCATGATCTCAGCAGCGACGATGAATCAGATGGACCTTCGCTGCTGCTTTGTGGGCAGCGTAAGCGCCGAAGAACATTTATCGCAACACCAACAAAACCACCCTCGCCGAAATATGAAAGCAGTGATGACGAGAATGACTCGAGCACGGCAATTTCGCGCACTCTCTTGCGCCGGCGCAAGAGCATGCAACTGCCAGAGTCCGATCGTAGCTCACGACAGCGCTGCTTTGACTATCTTCTGAGTGCAATTGATGCTGTGTGGGCAGAATACTGCGATAGCACATCGCATGCCGAGGAGCAGATCTACATGCCCTGCTCCCCGATCTCAGACGATGATCTCGAGGTTTCCAACCGACGCGAGTCTGTGTCCGCCCAACCTCAGAGCATGAGGCTCATGCGGCTTAAGGCTCGTCTTTTGCATGCAAAGTATGTCATGACTGACCTCGTTAACAGTCTTGACCCTGACTCGTCTTCACATTTCTGGAAGCGCTGGGACGCATTGAAATACGCCGTTGTTGAAGCGGCCGAAGGCGAAGACGATGACTGTGATTCCATTATCGAAGACCTCGAAGCAGGCCGATACTGGGTTTAAGAACAGTTTCGTCTCAAAATAAATATTTATACCAAAGTACACGCACGTTATCTTTAAGAATCATACAAACTAAAGCCAAAAAATTCATAAAAAGATCAGAAGATATGTAATAAGAACCCTAAAAAAATTACCAGCCTGATCCAAAGGCAAAGGCGCTCGAGCAATCGCGACAAAATCGATACATTGCCCAACACTGAAGAGCCCAAATGCGTCGTGCACTTGAAATTCAGTGAAAATTCACGCCATTCATAAACAGGCTACTCATTATAGTAGCGACCGTCCTCGAGGACGCCAATTTGGGTCAAAATCTCCTCCGAGTCTGATGTGTCTTCGTGCAAACGAATAACCCGCTCCTTGCTCTTATCCCAGTAGGTCCAGAATGTATTGGCGCGCTTGTAGCGACGCGAACCAGAAGCAACATCAGTTACAGCCGCAATATCCTTCAGAAGCGACAATTGGGAGTTGTCATTTTCCCGTTCCTTGTCGGTACCAATGCGCGCCTTCAACATTGTGATGGTCTCTTTAAGATAAGCGTAACAACGTTTCTGGGCTTCAACATCCGAAACTGGCATGTAGCCAGCGCTATAAGTCAAATAATCCGCCAATGGCATTTCAGATCGAGCAATCGAATAAGGCGGAGGAAAGTCACAAAGTACGAACTTTTGGATTGCCTATCCAGGTTCTTGTCAGCAGCCACCATGGGCAAGGGTAAAGGGCTCGCTAAGCCTTCGCCTTTGTAGAAGCCTTAGTTACTAACACCTGTGCCCAAGGGTATTGTGTAGTGCCCAAAAATCGAGTGATAGCCCAGCCTCAGTCTCAGCCTCGGCGGCGTCGCTATAAATGGAAGGTGGGGTATGAATGCCAAAACAAAACAATTTTAGTTGCAACCAATTGATTTGAAAACAGACGAAGATTGGTTGAAAAGAAGAAGAAAGGATTGCTAACAAACGCCGAAAATAGTATTGGTATCATCACAAGCGTACTCATAGTAATACTAAAAAAAAGCTGGAGGAGGTTGAGATTGTTCCTGCATGATCTGGGCCATCCAAGAGCCAAAGTGAGAATTTTGAGGATTTGAGCAGCCTCAGAGATGTGGGATTTGATTGAGAATAAAAACAGGTTAGTTAGATCATATTGAGTGCAAAGAACAGCTGCCCAGGTTTTTTTTTTTTTCTCTATGCCCCGACGCGCCATGAATCACTTCTGCCCCTATCCCATATCCCATTGTGTAAGAACGTCCAGCACATAAAGTTTCACCTGACACATTGAAGTCGCAGTCGGCTGTTTTACAGAGCCTCAAGCCTTATTTGAGTTTAACTTGAGCGGGTGCCTTTGATTGCTTCTTTCGCATCCAGACCCAGATAATACTGGCAGGCTCAGAAAAACCTCGCTTTCCAAGAAACAGGGTGAAGGAGAATACATCAAGAATGAACAACTCCTCGAACTCGTCGGCGGTCTTGGACCCTACTGAGACTCCAGAAACAAATTCAACCACCCCATACTCTTTGTCGATGATGTTTTCAAGCACACAGGCCCAGCAGGCGATGGTGGCAGTAAGTCCAGTTTCCACAATTGTTAGTGGGCTGGGCCAGTGCACAAACCAACAATTTTACTTAGCCACTGCAGAAAATTTTTTCAGTGGCACAATGATGTTTGTTTCTTGTGATACAAACCAAACAGAAACAACCAAGTTTATGAACGAGCTGCTGTACAACGGTGCCCCTTGTGTTGTCTTCTACTCACAGCAGACCAGTGGATGCTCGTTTGACCCCCACGCTGACCCTCGGTACCGAAAGATTCCTAACATGTTTACAATGCTATCTGCAGGTGCTTCCAGTCAAATTCTGTCCCTTTTGAATACCAAGACAGTAGTCTACGCGACTATTAGCAGCCAGACCAACTCTGAGAGCGGCTCCAGCAATGCTTTGATCGCCTTGTACGTCATTGTGGCTATCATTGCTTTGTTTTTGCTCACAACAGTCATGATTGGTGCCGTACGGCTTAGAAGACACCCTGAACGCTACGGCATCCCCTCGGCAGAAGACCTCGGATACCGGGCGCCCTATGCCACACGAGCTCGAGGGCTTGCTAGAGCTGTGCTTGACTCAATTCCTCTCGTTAGGGTTGCTGAGCCGGAAAAACATACTTCGACGAAAGAGGCTGATGTTGGTATCAAGCAGAGTGACGAAACTATAGTGGACGAGGATGGTGAAGAGTACTTTGACTCAATGAGCGTTATCTCGTCTGCCAAATCGACAAAACTCAAGACCAATGAAAAAACTGCAACGTGTGAAGTTAAATCAGATGCTGGTTCAGACCGCTCGGCTGTAGAAGAAGAGCCCGAGCCTGTGCTCCATCTTACTTTACCAGAAAGCGCGCGCCCCGGGACAAAGATTTCAGATACCTACGTCACTCAGGAGGAGGACTTGTGCCCTATCTGTTTTGAAAACTTCATGAAAGATGAGATTCTTCGAGCTCTCCCCTGTAATCACCGGTTCCACGCAGATTGCGTGGATCCTTGGCTTTTGAACGAGTCATCAGAGTGCCCGCTTTGTCGTATTGATTTGGCATTGGTCAGAGATCCCCATGAAGAACCGGCAGAACCGGTCACGAGTCCGAGATACACAGGCCGCCTCACCCAGCGATGGCGGAAGCTTGTGCGCAGTCGCCGTCAACGACTTGGCGAGGGCAGGCAGTAGAGGTGAACCTATCAAACAGATACCGCACTCCTTACTTCATCTCACTCTTTCGCCCCCGTATTCCTTTTTATTGTGTTTTATTTATAGTACTTGCATAAATATATATCCTGTTTCAGTACTTGCTGACGTCCGGAATCACGACAAAGCGCTTGTCAATGTGGCCCAGCCTATGTGCAACTTCTGAATCCACGAGTACAACGTCCTCAATCGCACGGACATGGGCACCTGGCGTGACATCCATTATAGTGTCTCCAACTGCTAGCGTGACCTTGCCCGATTTGTGATACTGCAGAGTGCCAATTTGGCCTTGTACGGTTGCTGGCTCTGCGGAATCAGACATTTCGTCAGTTTTTTGCAAATCTAGCTTGGGAAGCTCGAAGAGATACAGCTTGTCATCTTCAAGCTCTGAAATTTGTTCGATTTCGGTCACAACTGTCTCTTCGGTGGCTACATTAGGCGTCGCAGCCTTCTTCTGAGCCCGAAGAGGGAAGAACGGCCGGTCTGTGCCCGTTGCTCCAACATCAAGACCACCTTCTTCGAGTCCGTATTTTAGAATATCTGCAGACGGTGCAGACGGTGTGAAGGTGCGTCGAGAAAAGTTGCCACTGCCGCCGCCGCCTCCACCGCTACGACCATGTGGTCGTCGTGGATCAACTGTTGACGGGGCCGCTAGAGGACCAGCTGCTTCGGCACGGGCGCCACCACCACGGATTTTACGTCGTTGCTGCTGTTGGTCTTGCCTCTTCACTTCCGTTTTGGCTTCCTGTTTAATTGCTGGCGCAGTACTCTCACGGTCTTCTTTGGATCGCCGGTTAACCATATTCGGGGTAAAACGCCCGCGGGAGGCTTTTCCAGCGCTCGACCCCATCATAGTTGATGGACGAGAACTGAGTCCTTCAAGCCGTACGGGCTTGGGAGGCTCTTTCGAATCCTTAGACTCGTTTGGCATTGATGGGCTGCGCAAAACTTATCCGAACTGCAGAGTTTCTTCAAATTGGAAAAAAAGATAACTAATCAAGAGGTGACCTGTTAGTAATAATCCAAAAATATGGCTGGCTCTGGAGAACGGAACGGCCCAGCAAAGAGAGTTTTTTAGGGATCGTAATATAGTACCCAAAAAAATGCCAACTGAGGATTGTATTTACAGGCAGCAATCACTATTTCAGAAACCCGGGAGACAAGAATTGGGAAAAGCAATTGGCATTGCCGACGATTTAGGTTTACGCTTGTTTGGTGGGGAAGAATTAACAGAAATTGGGACCCATCCCAATGCGAGACGGATTAGTCAGTAGAACGGGTGTATCTTGGGAGACCCTACCTCCAGCTTTTTTGTTCCTCTTTCCTCTTCTCACACCCCCCCACAAGTGACACCCAGGATAGGATTGTCCCCCCCCTGAAAAATTAAGTGAGACGCTTAATTGTGTGAGAATCAGTAAAGTATGGGCAGAGGAAGAGTCGCTGCAGACAGCGATACTCAGAACTGGACGTTTAGCCAATGTTTTGGTGACAAGAGCGACATTGACAGCATCACGGAAAGTGATGTGATCAGTGCGGCGGAGTTCGACCATTCCGGCGACTATCTTGCTACTGGTGATAGAGGCGGTCGTGTAGTTTTGTTTGAGCGCCAGGACAATGGGAAGATGGCGAATTCGGAATACCGATTTCTGACCGAGTTTCAAAGTCACGACCGCGAATTTGACTATCTGAAAAGTTTGGAAATCGAGGAAAAAATCAACCAGATCAAGTGGCTTCGCCGCCAAAACAACGCACTCTTTTTATTATCGACAAACGACAAGACTATCAAGCTTTGGAAGGTGTTCCAAAAGAATTTGCGGGTAGTTGCGGAGAACAACGGCTCAGACGTCCGGTCGCCGGATTCATTTGTGGATTTGAAGCAGCTCCGTCTGCCTCGAATGAATCTACATGACACAATTATTGCAACCACGCCGCGCCGCATATACGCCAATGCGCACACTTACCACATTAACTCTATCAGCCCCAACAGTGATAACGAAACGTTTCTATCCAGCGACGACTTGCGGATCAACCTTTGGAACCTCGAGGTTGCAAACCAAAGCTTCAACATCGTCGATACGAGACCGGCAAGTATGGAGGAGCTAACCGAGGTTATCACTGCCACCGAGTGCCACCCGACAAGTTGCAACCTTTTCATGTATTCTACTTGCAAGGGGAATGTCCGCCTTGCCGATATGCGAGAGCGGGCTCTGTGTGACACATATGCCAAGGTATTTGAGGAGGCCTGGGATCCGCTCCAGGATTCATTTTTCACGGAGATTACCTCGTCTATTTCGGACATCAAGTTCACGCCTAACGGGAGATATATTGTGGCACGGGACTTTATGACAGTGAAAATCTGGGATATCAACATGGATAGACATCCCGTTAAGACTATTCGGGTTCACGAAAGCCTTCGGAACATGTTGTGTGCCACTTACGAATCGGATTCCATTTTTGACAAGTTCGAGGTGGTTTGCTCTGGCGATTCGAAGTCGATCATGACGGGATCCTACTCCAACAACTTCCAAATTTATAATAACGCGCTCTTACCGGATCACGAGGAGAATCTCGTCTCTTTGCATGCAGATAAAAATGTTTTCCGGAACAAACGGAGTGGACCGCCAAAGCCAAAGGGGCGCAACCGTGTGAACATGATGCGCAGGCCTCGCAAACAAGTTGATTTCCGCAAAAATATTCTGCATCTTAGTTGGCATCCCTATGAAAATACAGTCGCCATCGCCGCTACCAATAACTTGTTCGTGTTCAACGCGCCTTGAGCCTGTGGGGGACCATGTTTTGACCAAGGATTATCAGCTGTTTTCATGCTCTGGAAAGTGTGGGCAGATGTTCTTACAGGATATTTTATGGAGACTAATGCTAATTTCTTTTTGGCTCCAGTTCGCGTTGATGCAGTTGCTCTACCCAAAAAAGAAGCTGAAGCTTTACTATATATAATGAGGACTGGGTAGTGCTAAGTAGTTAAAATGGTTGTTCCGAGGGATCTGTTAACATTTGATACGGCAAAATGATTGATATTGTGACTGGGCTCGACGATCTTGGGTGATATTTGCGCCTGAGACGTGGTTTGACCCACCCCTTGCCGAGTGCTTGGCTCAACCCGAGTCTGAAGCTCTAAGCCTTCATCTATGTTTTGGTAAGTTGTCAATTCACGATATATAGTTCCAGTTTGCAAGTCAGGGACCGGAGTTCAGTTGCCAAGTCTAGAATGCGAAGTTTGGTCGTCGGATTAGGCTGCCGGTATGGCTGTCGTTTTGTAGATACACACAAGAATTTTAGTATCTAATTCACAGCATCTAATCCACATTGAAGTTCAGCTTTATTTGCGCTGCTCTACTAGTGTCTTAATTGTGTGCCGCTGGATGCAGAGTTGACAAGACCCAATATGAGATAGATAATTCAATCTGGAACAACAATCAAAAAAGTCAAAGCATCTATTCAAATTATCACAGTAGTTTCGGCGGATTTTTCCTCTGTCAAGGCGTAGACTTGGAGAATACTTACGCGACGGAAGACCCAAACTTGATCTGCGAACGAGGTATTTCGCTGTTTAGATCTAGAAACTAAGCATCACAACCTGGTTTGACTGATTAAAGATGAGTTAATAAACTAGAAGATAGCTACAATTACTCCTTCTTGTGGTGGTTAGCCCAGCTCCAGAACAGGGTCTTGTCACCGTCACCCCAGAAGAACTTCTTCCAGCGGACGTTCTGGTACTCGAACTCGGTAGGCCAGTTAGCATCAGGCTGCTGGCTGAGAACCTTGATATGCTGCAAGTGCTTTTTCTCGGTGCCGTAGACATAGTAGGCGCAGACAGCGAGAATAGGGATGGTAGCCAGCGAGATGTTGCGCCAGTTGTTGGCGGACTTCTTGCCGTGAGCGACAGTGGCCTCGTAAGTCTCCTTGTAAGCCCGGGCACGCTCAGCGTTAGGCTGGTACACGAGACGGTGGTTGAAACGCTTAAACGCAAGGTTGCCAACAGTAGATCGACGATACATTGTGATATGGATAGAAAAGGTTGGGATTGGTTGGTCATACTAAAGGATGGGGTGATTAGTCGTCGGTCACGTGAGCAACCAGGGGTGGAACTGTCTCCCAAAACGGACCAGTTGCTGCCCTCTGAGCGAAAACCACGCAAATTATATTTGGTGAAAAAAAACTGAATACTATGTCTCAGTTGACTGCTGGAAATAAACTAGTATAACTTATTTCAAAATATAAGCGTTTCGAAGTCCCAATTGGTGCACGGTTTCGTCGCTTGCCGTCGCTGATTTGGCGAGGGGTCACTAACTATTTGACATACTTATGGTTGCACAAAACACTTAAGAAATGATTTCGACTCAGGATGAGACAATTACACATTTTCGCTTGCTGGCAGTCTCGCCAAGGGACAAAGCGTACCGCGTTTAGTACGTGAGCTCTACTGCTCTGTGGGCTGTCCTTTCCACGGGAGGTGTTGGCCAAGAGTAAGCTAACATCTTTCTAATATAAGGGTAAGGGCATGCATTGGGAACTGAAAATTTCAAAAAAAACTGAGTGGGGGGTACAATGAGTGCTCCTCTGGCTCAAACCCCAGGGTTGAAAACATTGGAGCGTGCCACTGCATGTCATAATTCGAGCTTCGAACTATAAATAGGGGTTAACAAAATAGAAAGGACTCAATGCAGTATTTTATATAGCAGCAAAGCTTCGGCAAATCTAGTCAATATAATAATTGTAGAAAATTTGATGTTCAGAGTCGGGTTTCGGCGTTTATTAGCAGAGCCACCACCCGGAACGCGGGACGATGTTCGCGATTACTTAGGCAACTTGGGACGGTCGACCAATCGGCGGGAGCCAGGTTTTACCCGGCAGTTTGGGAATGATGACCTATTATATTCGAGTATGCCCTACCCTTTTTCACCCGTCTCGCAGACACATCTACAAAATGTTTAGATCCGCCATTCGCCAGTCTACTCGTCGCGTGGGCGCAGTGGCTCTTGGTCGTGCCGCAGCTGTCCCCCGTGCTGCCCGTGGCTATGCCAAGGCCTCCCCCACTGAGATTTCGTCCATCCTCGAGGAGCGTATCCGCGGTGTCAACACCGAGGCCTCTCTCGATGAGACCGGCCGTGTCCTGTCTATTGGTGACGGTGTTGCTCGTGTTTTTGGCCTTAACAAGGTCCAGGCCGAGGAGTTGGTTGAGTTCTCCTCTGGTGTCAAAGGTATGGCTCTGAACTTGGAGGCCGGCCAGGTCGGTATTGTGCTGTTCGGTTCTGATGCCCTGGTTAAGGAGGGTGAGACCGTTAAGCGTACCGGTGCTATTGTTGACGTTCCCGTTGGTCCTGAGCTGCTCGGCCGTGTTGTCGACGCTCTGGGTAACCCCATCGACGGCAAGGGCCCTATCAACGCCAAGGAGCGTCGCCGTGCCCAGCTCAAGGCTCCTGGTATTCTGCCCCGTCGCTCTGTCCACGAGCCCATGCAGACTGGTCTCAAGGCCGTTGACGCCCTTGTGCCCGTCGGCCGTGGTCAGCGTGAGCTGATCATTGGTGACCGTCAGACTGGTAAGACCGCCATTGCCATCGACACTATTCTGAACCAGAAGCCCCTCAACTCCGGCAACGATGAGTCCAAGAAGCTGTACTGTGTGTACGTTGCTGTTGGCCAGAAGCGTTCCACCGTTGCCCAGCTCTCCCAGCTGCTCGAGGCCAACGATGCCCTCAAGTACACCATCATCGTTAGCGCTACCGCTTCCGAGGCCGCTCCTCTGCAGTACCTGGCTCCCTTCTCTGGCTGTGCCATGGGTGAGTGGTTCCGTGACAACGGCCGCCACGCTCTGATCATCTACGACGATCTGTCCAAGCAGGCTGTTGCCTACCGTCAGATGTCGCTGCTGCTGCGTCGTCCCCCCGGACGTGAGGCTTACCCCGGTGATGTCTTCTACCTGCACTCCCGTCTCCTCGAGCGTGCCGCTAAGATGTCCGATGCCTTCGGTGCTGGCTCCCTGACTGCCCTGCCCGTCATTGAGACCCAGGGTGGTGATGTGTCTGCTTACATTCCCACTAACGTCATTTCCATTACCGATGGTCAGATCTTCTTGGAGGCTGAGCTGTTCTACAAGGGTATCCGTCCCGCTATCAACGTCGGTCTGTCCGTCTCCCGTGTCGGTTCCGCCGCTCAGGTCAAGGCTGTCAAGCAGGTCGCCGGTTCCCTGAAGCTGTTCTTGGCCCAGTACCGTGAGGTTGCTGCCTTCGCCCAGTTCGGTTCCGATTTGGATGCCTCCACCAAGCAGACCCTGGTCCGTGGTGAGCGTCTGACCCAGCTGCTGATCCAGCCCCAGTACCGCCCTCTGCCTGCCTCTGCTCAGGCTCCCGTCATTTTCGCCGGTGTCAACGGTTTCCTTGACAAGCTGCCCGTTTCCGACATCCAGCGCTATGAGGCTGAGTTCCGTGAGTTCTTGTCTGTCAACTACCAGGATATCATTGAGGCCATCAACAAGACTGGTGAGCTCACCAAGGAGCAGATTGAAAAGCTGCGCAAGGCTACTGAGGAGTTCACTTCTTCTTTCAAATAGATAGCTTAGACGCTTTTTAGCAGTAACGCAGTTACTCGTCTCTGATTGAATGTACTACATCACTCTATATCCGAATCTCATATGAGCCGGCTTTCGTTAGATATCGCACCCATTTCAGGGCGGTATAGTTAGACTTGTCCTCGATTTTAAGATACCGAACGCTCAGTCCGGATCCACAGTACTGACTCAAGGTAAACTCGACCTGAATTGGTGGAGGTACCCATTGTGTCGCGCTTGGCGGGAAGGCTGCGTCGCCTTCGAAGGACGCTTCAGTCCCGCCAGTAAATCGGCCGATTTTCCACATAATTCGGTGCTCTGATGATTGATACTTGGTTTTGCCCGTGCCATGATTGTGAACTTTCGTGCTATTGGAAGGTACCGGGATGTAAACAATCACGTCGCCCGCGACAAGCTTGTTATCGAAATTGGCTTTAGCCCGAATGTTGTACTGGACAAAGCCACTGCCTTTTTTCGTCATCTGCACATCAAAACTGATAGGGATTTTGATGTCTTCCGTTACCTGGTACCGCATGAGCTCAAATTCGCCATCCGGAGGCACAAAGTGAACGGTGCGATTGCGATTAAACCTCGCGAGATCGACACATTGATGAAGCTGAAAGTCGGTAATTTTGACGGTGTGCCGACTCCTGGAGCCAATCTTGTCATCAACATCATCGTAGTCTGGATCGATTTCGTGACCACTGCGGTCATTGAGGCCAATTCGGCATTGGGGCATCCCGCTAAGCTGGCTTTTGACTTGGATCCGACCGTCGACGGAGGTACTGATAACGTTACCACGAATGTCCGTCAGCAGGTTGAAAGTCTCAAATATATCCAAAAACACTTCGTTTCGTCTGTATTTGATTCCATCTCGGCGCCACGAGAGTGCACTGGTCGCCTGTTGTGTGGCTGCGCTTGAGGGCATGCTCGGGTTCGGCTGGGAGCGCGTAATAGAGCTGGTTTTAGACTTTAGAGTTCGAGCTAGCGGATTGGAACTCTGCGTTATGCTGTTATTCGGCGTGATCAATTGCTTAAGAGTATCTGGATCAGTGTTTTGCGGATATCCATAGTCAACGAGCTCATCGAGCAGCTCGTAAAGCAGTGTGACATTCTTGTGGCAAGTCTGTTCGTCAAATGTGCCAAAATATGACACACAGAGATCTCTGATTTTGTACAAAAACTCGTAAATCAACATGGCATCCACATCGTGGCGCGTGACGGCCACTAAATACAGGTCGCCATGGCGAATGTGCAAAAACGATGTCGAGCCGAGCGTGAGCAATGGTGACTTATTTTCTGGGTTGGAAATAACTTGGACTCGAAATGCGTCGGTGATTGCCCGCCGAAGACCGTCTTTATAAATACGCGACGCCAAAACCTCGCCTCGGCCGCCGCCGTAAATGAGCACAGCGGAGATCATGACAAAGCTTTGTCCGGCCGACTGGGTTCAAGTAGCGAAACAAAACAAAAGTTAGATACATAATAATTGTCTACCACTCTAAATCAAGACTGCCAAATGGCTTTGAGGTCTCAAGTTCTCGGACTAGTCCGTCAACATTAGATAGGTACTTCCCTAGCATCACCTGCTTTTCTGCCGTGGTCTTACGCGGGATGGTACGGTCTTTGTCAACAACATGGGTTTCGGGAATAAGATAAAAGAATAAAAACTCCAAAATTGAAAGCTTAACTTCTTTGGCGGTCAAGCGGTTTTTAAATGTGTCAGTCACAGCCTTGAGTCCGCGAAGAGACTCGAATCGCCGAATGTTTTCAACCTGTCGAACCATAATGCCTACCAATGCATTTATTGATGCCGTCTGAATTTGTGGGCTCTTGTGCTTGGTGCAATTGATAAGTGTTTTCATCAAATCGTCGTTATTGAACACCAGCCGTGATGGGCGGTGGATTAAGCAGAGGCCTTGTATAAGCCTAAGGAGGGCAACTGCTGTGTCTACAGCCTTGTGGTCTGTAGAATCGGCATTACAGACAGCCCAATCAATCTGGACAGCAAGCCTACCTGTAAGGTTGTACGCGAAATTGTCCTGGAGAGCAAGATACTGATCCATGTCGCGAGTGTGCTGCGAGGACCTCAGAGTCATCGTCCCATACTCGCACACTTTTAGTATCTGTAACTCGATATCCTTGATAACTTCATTCAAGACGAGCAAATCTCGTTGCTCAATCCTCTCTATAAAGTCAACAATCTGGGCTTGCATCGTTCCCATGAAAAGGAGGTTTTCTTCGATCTCAAGTTTCGCGAATGTAAACAAAAAAGTCCCAAAGTCCCAAGTTGCGAAGGTGCCTTTTTTAGTCAACCTCTCCCCAGATGCGGATAATCGTGTGCGGCGACGATGGTGTAGGAAAATCTTCGTTAATCACAGCGCTGGTCAAAGATAGATTTGTTCCTCATATTGAAGATGTGCTTCCGCCGCTGTTCATCCCCCGGGGAAATGTGACAGTGACGGTGGTTGATACGTCGGCCCAACTTTCAAAGCGCAACACTCTTTATGCAGAGCTCAGACAAGCGAACGTTATTTGGCTAGTGTTTTCAGACCACTATACTTGTGAGCGGATTTCGCTTTTCTGGATGCCACTCCTGCGTTCCATCGGGGTTAATTTACCGGTAATATTGTGTCAAAACAAGTGGGATGCCGAGGCGACTGACCAAAACGACGAGGACGAGGTTGTTGGGATTATGAACGAATACAAGGAAATTGACTCGTTTATCAGATGCAGTGCCAAAGAAAGGTTCAATGTCAGTGAGGCCTTTTATCTCTGTCAAAGGGCAATAACTTATCCCTTGGCTCCTTTATTTGATTCAAAAGAAGGCCAGCTAAAGCCGGCGGCTGTCAATGCCCTGCGAAGAATTTTCTTCCTCTGCGATCAGGATCAAACAGAGTATATGACTGATATTGAGTTTTTGCAATTACAGTATCAGTGCTTCCAGTCTAGTCTCGACCAGTCGGATATCGAGGAGATTCACAACGCCCTGAGGGAGCGGGCGGCAGCTGAAAACAGGTCGGACCCACTGTACGTGCCCGGCAAGGGCATCACTTGCGAAGGATTTGTAGACCTAGCGCAAATTTTTGCTGAACAAGGGCGGCACGAAACGATTTGGGGAATCCTTCGTCACTTTCACTACACAGACTCCCTTTGCCTTGATGAGAGGTACTTGTGTCCCAACGTCGACGTGCCAATTGGGTCTCATGTGGAATTGAGCCCCAATGGCTACAGATTCTTGGTCGACCTGTTTACATTATTTGACAAGGACGATGATGGTGGATTGAGTGAAAACGAGCTGTCTGTGTTGTTTGCACCTACGCCCGGTTTGCCAAAACTGTGGACAGACACCCAATTCCCATTTAGCACAGTTCGAAATGAGCGTGGTTATGTTACTCTACAAGGCTGGCTTGCCCAGTGGTCCATGACAGTGTTTCTGAACTACCAAAGCGCACTGGCGTACCTTGCCATGCTTGGGTATGAATCTAAGTACGGGGCGGGCAAGCTTACCACGGCGATTCGAATCACCAAACCGGCGAAGCCTAGAAATCCTCGGTCTAAAATCTACCGCAGCATGATCCAAAATGATCGTAATGTCTTCAATTGCTTTGTTTTGGGTGCTAGCGGAGCCGGCAAATCGGTTCTGCTTTCTTCATTTGTGAATCGTCCGATTCCTTACGCTTATTCCCCAACAATCACAATGCAGATGATGGTGAACTCGGTGGAAATGCCGGGAGGTAAGCAGTGTTACTTGATTTTGCAAGAATTAGGCGAACTTGAACCGGCTATTCTTGAGAACTCTCAGAAACTCGCCGAGTGTGACGTGTTATGTTTCTGCTACGATTCATCTGATCCGGAAAGCTTTTCCTACCTGACACAACTACGGGAAAGATACCGACAGCTTGACCAATTGCCTGTTGTTTACGCCGCACTGAAGGCGGATTTAGACCGCCAGCAGCAGCGCACTGACGTTCAGCCGGATACTTACACGACACAAACTGGGCTTGCTGCTCCACTGCATGTTTCTGCAGAATGGCCTTCTTCTTTGAGTGCGCTTTTCGTGCAGTTGGTAGACGCAGCAATGCGGCCGGGCGCTGCTACACCTCAAATTGCAGATTTGCAAGAGGAAGATTCTATTTACCAGGTGCTTTTAGCGATTGGAACAGCGACCATGGCCGCTGGCGTTGCGTATTTATTGTGGAGGAGGTCTATCTGAGGGTATAAAAGTTTGTTCTATTTTGGTGTATAAGCCTCTGTCAACAAGCGAAGGTGCTGAGCTAGCTCGCCCGCGAGCTTTCCCGGCACGTCACTCAAAAGAGCAGAGATAACGAAGTAATTATTGTACAAGAACAATTCAGCGTTTTTGGTGGTTTTGCTCAGTTTTGTGACAAACATTTCAAACCCACTTGTCAGCTGTCGCAGTTTCGGGGCTAGAGGCTCGTCAACCGCCTTATCGTCTGTCGAAATCTGCAAAATTCCTGTCAAGAACTGAGCAAACAGCTGGCTCATGGGATGAGGTGCAACTTCTGAAGCGGCACGATGACTTGAAGACTTCGCAGCCGCCTGTTCTATGCTTTTCGAGTTCGCGTCAAGCACAAAGGTGATCTCAGACCATAGTAGAGACTCAATGCCATCGCAAAACGTATTAAACTCTGTTGTATCTTTAGGCATTTGTTGGACCAGTCGTAGAGCGAGAATCAAACCATATATATCGTAGTTCTCGTGTGAAAGCCGGAAGAAAGTTGCCTGGGCGGCAGTCAATGCGGAGGTGAAAAGGGCGCGGTCCGTGGGCAAATGAGTAGACGATGCAGGCTCTGAGCCGACTTCTGAGTCAAGTGCAAGTTCATCTACTGCAACAGATTCGTCAAGGGTGGCGTCCGCAAGGGTGACATCGACGGTAGAAGTTGAGGGCTGGACAAGTGTGTCTGCGAAAGCTTCTTCCTGCACCGTCTGCTCGATTTTCAAACTATTGTACAAAACGAGTAGCAGGCTGCGCAGGATAACTTCAATATGATACCCATGCGGGGGCGCGGTCTGCCCCAGGCAAATTGCTGGGTCGTTACTGGTCAGAATGGTTGGCCGTGATCCAATATTGAAGACATCAGTGCCCTTGGCCGTAGAGGCTGACGCAAACAGGGATTTCTGAGCTGAAGAGCCTAGATGTCCTAAAGTTTTGTGCTTATCAACAAGAATTGTCGGCATGCGGTCGATATTACGGATGTACTTGCCGAAAAGCATGTCATAGTACCAGTGCATTGTGTTGCAATATGCGAGATGGATGCGACGGGCTAATCGCGGTTCTCGACGGTTCAAAAATTCAAACAAAGGCTTATTATTGATCAGATCTCTTTGCACAGTTTCGGCATTAGTACCCGGTTGACGAATGCGACGGACGCAATGGATATACCATTGCTTGATTCGGGCCGCAGCCCGGTTCAGCAGTTTTTCGACAAATTGCTGCGAGTCTTCGGTTCCGGGGGAATCAGAGCTTGGAAGCAATGGTATTTTAAGCACAAATGCCAGGGAAGCTCGCCACTGGGGACCAATCTCACCGTGGCATAGCTCAGTCACGATGGCTGGTGGCACGACTCGCTGAGCGACAGCTGGGTTCAGTTCTGCCGAAACCCTCTTGCGAACTTCAAGGCGCTGATGCAAATTCGCCGATTGGCTTTGAAGCTGGCTCATTTCCGCCGAAAGTTGGCTGATATCAAGCTTAAATTTGTCGCTTTGCTGTTCGGCTCGCTCGAGATCTGCCAGAGTGGTTTCTACCAACTGGGCAAGTTCCTTGACGGTCGCCTCTCGTTGTTCAAAATCAATGAGTTCAAATTGTGAACGCGTTGCAGTACCACTACTAGCTTGATCCCGCGCTCGCTCGGCCGCAGAAGCCAGCTGCTCCGGTTGAATGTCGAGCAGCCGCGACACCTCTGCCTGCATTGGGTAAGCACAATGGATGGGACCAAGGAATTAATATATATGGCTAGTTGAGAGGATAAAAAGTATAGAAACTCAGTTACAAGTTATCAATGGAGTACTTGTATTTGCGTTTCGGTGTTTGCTTCGATGACCCGTGATTAAGTGCAACATTGGCTTGCGGAGGTAAATTAGGGGCTCTCAATTGGCTCGGGGCCTTGAAAAGTGGCTTGTCGATATGCACATCGTATTTCGACGGCCGTGCCCGTTTTGAACTCTTATGCTGAGCTTCCACGGAGTAAGAGGACAAGTTACCCATTTTGTTGCCAGCAACAGATTCGTTTGGGGTTGGCAAATGAGCCGGAGGAGTGTGCAGAGCCACAATTGGTGTGACGGGCTTTGTCGCTGGCCGACACGGAGCTTGTGGACCTAAAGTTGGCTGAGTCGGTTGGACAGGCACTAGAGTTTGAGGGTGCCACACTGGAGTGTTTTGCGGTGTCGCAAGTGCTGACGCGTGTGGTCGATTCTGCTGTTGACGGCACGGGGTGGCATTGGTGGACCCAGACTCCGCACTAGCGCCTGCACTAGTAGAGTTAGCCACAACCTTGCCAGCAGGCTGCGTATCACTGGAAATTTGCTCTTCGGTAACTGCTACACGCTGAGTTTCGTCAATTGATCTCTTCGTTGCGTGTTTTGGGGCTGGGTCTTGGCGAACCGGCGGCATTCGATCTGTTTTATAGGGCCAATCCTGCGTGCTAAACCTCGATTGAGCTCTGAGCATCGCATCAGCCGCAACAACTAACGAAATATCAATATAGGGCATGTGGTTTTCACCAAATGAGGTTTGCAGGTAGTTGACGTTATGCGTGAGGAGACGCGAGCTTTATGTAAATTAGCTCCTGAGCAGTTCTGCTGACCTACCTATCGGCCTTTTTTCTCAGAATGTCGGCACGGATCCTTTCTGGAATAATTTCTAGTTTGTATTGGATGGGATTATACATTAAACCGGTTCAGGGTAGCAGGGATGACGAATTGGTAGTTAAAGATCGAGTAAAGCGTGTTGTCGCATCTACAACGGTTGCTTTAGCTGTCGGACCTTTTGCAGCTGAACGGTGCATAGGCGGTACTTACCTCGAGAATTTCAAACTTCTTGGGCTCAACTGCAATATTGCAGGCACTGCTCAGGGGCTGGCATTAACTATGTTTCTTTACACTGGTCCCTTGCTTTACAACGGGCTGCCTAGTGCTTCTTTGGGTTCATCATGGCTAGATCTACGCGACTATGTTTTTGGTCCCGTCACAGAAGAGCTTGTTTACCGCTCGGTAATTATCGCATTCTACAAAAGGGCAGGGTATTCAACTGCCCAGATGATCTATGAAACCCCGTTATACTTTGGACTTGCCCATCTGCACCATGCCGTTGTGACGTACCGCTCGGGATACACCCTGATCGAGAGTGCTATTCCGGCCCTTGCCCATTTCGCCATGACCACTCTGTTTGGAGCCTTTGCAGCTAAGCTGTTTGTGTCATATAACAGCGTTTGGCCTGGAATTGCAGCTCATGTTTTCTGTAATTTGATGGGGCCTCCATCCCTAGAGGGTCCTTGGTGGTACAAGGGCCTGCTTGGGGCTGGTTTGGCAGGGTGTATATATGGACTGAGTCGTATATAACTTTTGGGTTTAATTTTGTATCTCTTGTTTCTCTTAAGCCGCCAGTCGCGACAAGAGACCGGCAATTTGTAGCTTGGAATTCACACCTTCCAAAACTCTCATATGTGTGAACCCAATCTCCTTGAGGTACATAAGCTTTTCATGCTCATTGAGGTCGTCAAATGTCTTTACGACCCGGAACATGGTCGTCACAAGATCAATAGCACTGTAGCCTTTAGTCCAGAGCTCATCCATTCTGTCCAAACTAGCATCCAGGTCGTGCGCATGAACTGATTTGAGCATTTCGCGCACAACGACGGGATGAGGCGAGTCTACCACTTTGAAAACATTCTCTCCGTTCACAAAGCCAAAGCCATTCACAGTGGACTGAAGATTGTTTATGGCCTGCCGCATATCGCCCTCGGCTGCAAAAAGAAGTGCGCTTAGGCCATCTTCACTGTACTCAATGTTTTCCAGTTTAATAATTTGCATAAGCCTTTTGAGAATCTGCTGGTCAGTTAATCGGCCAAATCGCAGAATGGCACAGCGTGATTGAAGAGGTTCGATAATCTTGTTGGACAAATTGCAGCAAAAGGCGAATCGCGTCGTATTGGCATAAATCTCCATTGTGCGTCTCAGAGCCTGCTGAGCGCCCGGGGTCATAGAATCAGCCTCATCCAAAATCACAATCTTTTGTCGGCCGGGAGGTAGAACAACTTTCTTCTGCGCAAAGGTCTTGATTCGGCCACGGACTACATCGATACCGCGTTCGTCTGAAGCATTCAGCTCCAAAACAGCCTCGTTATAAGAATCACCAAGAAGCTCATGGGCCAAACAGTGCACTGAAGTAGTTTTACCAATACCAGGCGAGCCTGAAATAATCATATGGGTCATATTACCATCGCGAGCCATCGCCTTAAGGCGGTCGATGGTGTCTTCGTTTCCCACTACATCATCGAGGGACTTCGGACGAAACTTTTCAACCCTTTTGTTAGTAAAACCATGCTCAACAAACTAAATTATAGCCTGAACTTACCAGGGAAGCTCAAGTCCACTGTCGGCGACTGACAGCTTTTGACGCTTTGATGGACCTGGATTAGACATTAGGTAAGGAACGCGAGATTCAGACGTGAGCCTTTAAGTTGAAAATGGGGAAAAAAGAGAGTACGTAAATGCAGTTTAAACAAAGTAATTAACAGACTCAGGACAATTGAGCCAAAAGTGTTATTAGTATCCAAAGTAAGCGATTTTGTTACATCTTTCCTGTGCACTCTACGAAAGGTAGGACCAATTATAAGTTCAGATGTAACAACCTACAGAAAGATAAAGTAGTCTTGAGGACAGCAATAATTCAAGTTAACGAATGTGGTCAACCGCAGGGTTTGATAGGCCATCTGAGATTATTTATTCTCATGTGTGGTGCTGTCTTAGCTTTGGCGCGGTGAACCCTGCCCGGTTTTGAATTACAGGCACAGAGTTCTGAATAGAGGGTGCGTTTGAAGCATCGTAGCTCAAAGTATGATCAATGTTTTCGTACATTTCGTGATTTGTTGGCACGTAGAGTCTTTGCGCAGGTGAGTACATCTCTTCAACTCTGCTTTCTCGGCTAGAGCGAGAACCAGAATCGGTAGGCGTAGGGAGCGACGGCCAAGCAGGCTGAGGGCCTAACGAAAACGGCCGGCTTGGACTATAAGTTTCATTCATGAGACGGTTTGGTGATGTCCAAGCATTAGGGGTATTGTAGCCGGCATTGTCTGGGTACATACTGTCCAAATAGCGGTGGCTGGAATTGCTTATCGGCGTCGTGGCTGTGGGCATATAAGTACTAGGGTTGGTTCCCCGGATTGGTGTATACGGAGGTTCCGCATACCTACCATAGGGAGCGTAAACATCAATTGGCGGTGGATGCTGTTGGTCATACTCGTGCACCATAGGATTTAAGTGCTCGTTAGGGCGCACCCGGAGTGACTTACTGTTGACAAGTTCCTGGTAAATGTCGAGGTTAGCATAGGCAGGATCATTGCTGATCTGAGGAAGGCGACCTTCTTCTGCATCCTCCAGGGTATAGTAAGAAATGAGATGGTAGGTGTTCTCTTTGAACTGCACGGTAATAGTGCGCTTGACGAGGCCACCTTCTTTGTACTTGTCCTCGTCCGATAGAGAGCCTACGAGTTCGGGATTGGGACGCTTTGTGCGGCTTCTCATTGAGCCCATTTTCCCGGGGGAGCGTGAGCGGTCACGGTATAGAGCTGTCCGGGATCGTCCCTTAGAGTTGTCGCGACGATGTCCGCTCTCATCTTTCTTCACCTCACGGTAAACTAAGAAATCACCAACAATACGGGATGGTGACCACGAAATACCATCAGTCCAGCGGTAAATACTACTAGCCCGTTCTTGGAAAATAAAGATATTCCCGGACTGCACGTACTTGTTACGCTCCTCTTCGCTGAGTCGCTGCTTGACTAGTTCGAGGCGGCCGTCGATGGCCAAATGAAAAAGGATCAAAGCGTCGTTTGTGTCTTTGACAAGTCCATGATAAGTGGGTAGTGTTGAGGCGCCCATGCGAAATATGGCTCAATTTACACTTTGGCAACACAAAACAATACCTTAGAGGTGTCTGATTTGAAGATCGGGCTGTTACAGAATACGCCAGAGTGGTTCGGACGCAGCAAGTTTGAAGCTAGAAAGAGAATCCAAGAATCTCTCTGTAGACTTATGATTTCGAGTAGCGGTCACTGGTTTAATGTCGTTTTTTGTTCTCCCAATCGTCTTTTCTGACAACTTCTGAGTCTTAACGAATAAGGTAGAGCAAGGTAGAGGGTCCAAAATAACTGCGGCTAATCAAAACTCTGGGAAACTTCCAAGATCGCCAGACAAAATTGTATATTCACTGCACAAGTAGAATCCAGCTCAATGATTAAGTTGGCTGCGTTGGGTTAATCTTGAGGAGCCTAAATAATATATATGCTTTACTCAGAGCAGGGCTGTTTGGCCAAATTATGTGCATGAGAAGGCGGCAGCATGCCACTAATAGTTTTCAAAGCTTGAGTTTATACGATCTGCTGACGAACTGGAGGCCCCAGGAGTGAAGAACCGTAGACTTCCTTTGAAGGGCCCCAAACAAAAACTACAATACACTGAGCACTATTTGATTAAAATTGAGTCAAAGATCAGCTCTATAGGGGCCTGTAGCGCCCCGCTGTCGGGCTTCTTGCTGTCTGCACCTCACTGTGTATCCGGATGATGTGCGGCAAGGTCCAGCCATGACGCAGCATGGCCGGGGTTTAGCTTCACCTTGAAAAAGTCTCACTCTCTACTCTAGAAAGTTGCATTTTCTTTACAAGCGGGTTCCTAGCTACAAAAATAACGCTTCCAAAGAAATTTGTGTGCGGCGTCTTCTTATGCGGTTGAAAACGCTCGATTTCTACTTCCTGGGCCCTTATTTCGATACTGCGGACTTGACGCACATCAGCAGGGGAACTGAACATACTGCAGATTATGGGGCGATCCCCGTACCCTATCTATTTGCGACTTCGCCTCGGGTCGCCACGGGACAAGGTCATCGCAGCAGAAGGTTAATTTATAATTAAAGCTATTTCAGGTTGAACTAATTTTATTCTAGAGCTTAATTCCGGCCCTCGGGGCCTAGTCCAACTTGCCAGTAAGGATGCCTCCGCGCTGGCGCCGACGCTGGTGAAGCTGTGGTCGAAGGAACTGACGGTAGGCCACATAGAGAACCAAAGCAAAAATACTCAGGACGAGGAATCTGATTGGAATAGCAAGGATATTCTTATGAGCCGCTTTACTAATATCTTCGAAACGAAGAACAAGCTGCTCATCGAACTGTTTCACACCCTTAAAGGGACGCAATGTCTTGCGGACGAAGGGGAGCTTCTCGCGACGGTATCCCTTAATTGCATCGACAACCACAAAGATTAAATCTCGGTCAACCTCTTTAAAAGGCTTGTTATCCATAGTATCAACATAGAGCCTGTTGAACGGGTCGAATGTAATAAGCTGACCTTCCTCGTGCTCTGAAACATCAAAGTGCGACCCAAACCGCTCCTTCCACTTATCGACAGGGATGTAGCTGAAAGTGAGATTGAGTTCCATAGGAACGTCAATTACTGTCTTTGCAAGCCTGTTAGCCAAAGAGTATTCGCCGTTCTCAACTGCGCGGTCATGTGCCATTAAGCGCTCGACGCGCAGCGCGTTTTCTTTTTCAGCTCTACGCTTCTCAGATTCTTCGTACATTTCGTGAGCGAGTTTACGCATTTGGTAAAGCTGTCCGGTGACATGTTCAGGGAGATTACCAGACCCGGCAGGCAACAAGTAAACAAGGTGAACGGGGGCGATAGTGTTCATGAACGGAATCTGCAACTCTCTCAGCGGCTGAGCACCCGAAAACATGACACCGCGTGCCCATTTCTCCAACAAGTTAGGATCGCGAAGCTTAAGAGGAACATTGGACAAGCGGTAAGGAATAGCGAACTTGCCCGCATTCTCCAAAGCTTCACTGGTGCCAAGGAAAGATAGAGTAGAGCCGTGGTGATGGATACCAAGACGGTCAATTACCTTGCGATCATCAGATCTGTAGATGACGCTATCTAGAGGAGCCATGCGGGCCGCAAACGCAGTCAGCGCCTCCCAGTCTTCAGGCATGACAGACTTGTCGTACAAGTAGATGAACGAAGAACGACCCTCACCCTCATTGATAGTGACGTTACCCCAGATATCGTCAAGTGAGCCAATCGGAATAATCTGACCACCTGTCTGGGTTAAGGCGTACATTTCCATAGCACCAGCGTCCCGCACACCAACGTAATCGGGCTGTAGCTTATCCTTGTGGTAGAATCGTAGGGTTGGGAACTGCTTGATTCCAAGGGACACGCAAAGGTCAAGATTGGCATCACAGTCAATCTCTGCAATGTTGACCTTGCCAGCCGTGTTCCTTGCGAGCTTAACCCACTCGGGGGCCATGGCAGCGCAGTGCGGGCAACGAGGCGAATAAAACTTGATAAACCAGGGCTCATGGGCATCCTCCACTAAGTCGTGGTATTGCTCTTTGGAAAGGGGGATTGATTCACCCTGGGAGTAGGAAGCGACTATATTGTCCCAAGAAGGTGGGGGTGCATTGTGCTCCTTAAAGGTGCGGATGCCGTGCTGGGTCTCAGCGTCCTTGCCGAACACGAGGAGGCCAGGGTCACCTTCAACGCGCTTACCGCCAGTTTTTAAAGCATACTCGATAGCATCTTCAAGTGTGCTCTCAATAATGGTTGGCTTGGAGGTTGCTTCCTTTTCAGCCTCGTCAGCGCCGTCGTCGCCTCTAGAAATGGTGATGGGCATAAGGTTTCCCTCATCATCTTTAGGAGCCCACTCCTCAATCGCATGCTTGGCGAACGCCTTAAGGTCAGAGGGCTCTGTTGGTCCATCGTACTTATGGATGAGCTCGCTGTTTAGGAATACCCACGTCGAAGGTAGGTTTTCCACCTTCAATTTCTTGCAAAATTTGGCATTTTTGTGGCAGTTGACCTCGCCCCACGCCATTCCCATGCCCCATGTACCAAAGATTCCGCCTAAATCAATGAAGGCTTCCTTCCACTTGGCATCAAACTCGCGGGACTTCTCCACATACGGCGAGTGGAACTTGATGAACCAGAGCTTGTTGAGCCGCTGGCTACCGAAATCAGCTTCCGTCAGATCGGCAACGGAGTTCTCAAGAATGGTGGACATTTCAGCAACAATATTATTGTTGAGATTCTTATCGTGGGCAGCTTCTTGGTCTTTCTCGAAGTCTTCGATGGTTCGATTGCGCTCCCTTTCTTCGGCAGCAACAACCTCCTTCATGTCTTTCATACTCTCAGACATGCCCGATGCGCCAAACTTTTGCAACAAACGAGCGAAGATGTAAAACTCATCCTCCTCAAGAGCGTACTCGTATTGGCCAAGTAATTTGAAATCCTGGTAAACGTGGATTTGGGGGTAACGATTAACTTTCTGACTTGAGCAAAGATCGCCGTCTTCTGAGCAGTTCACCTCTGCCCATTTCACGGCCTCGTCACTTCCACCGTACTTTTCAAACGCAGCCGTCCACTTCGGAGCCACTTCCTTGCACTTAGCGCAATAGGGAGAGTAGAATTTAACGTACCACAGTCCGTGCATCTCTTCCTCGTTAAAAGTTTTCCCAGTAAGCTCAACCATTTGAGGTGAAGGCTTTTCCTTCAAGGCGGCATCGCTGGCGTCGCCGCCCTCACGCCGAATGAGGTCGCGCGTAGCACCGCCAAGTGCGGATGTAGCGATAGCAAAAAGCGTGATTGCGGAGGTAAATTTCATTTTTCTAGTCTGCAATAGGTAGACTGCTCAAGTTTGAAGACCCCAGTCAAAGATTACTGGGCTGTGTTTCGTTTAAACCAGGCTGGGTCCTCTTAGCGACAAAAGGGGCAGTGAAACGGTGCTTGAGGCCACTGGATTTCTTATATAACGATATGCAAGGGACTCTCCTGCCGGCTAACAAGACCTCAGCGAGATGATTGAGTTATGGGTCACAGATGTTATGAATGGTTAGTCTAGTCCAACATGTAGGAAGCAACTTTGAGAAACCTAGCAAAATGGTATACCTTTCCAGGAGTTATTGGAGCTAGATTATTTTTAGTGCGCGTGTTTTAAGTACCCTACCCTGAAACCAGAACAAATCGGATAGTTAGTCAACTTATAATTAATCTGTGCCTCATAATCAACGTGCACACGCAAACCCACATGTCGGTGAAAATCGCAATTGACCGCGGTGGTACATTTACAGATGTTTTCGCATCGTGCGAAGGAAATGAAATTGTCTTGAAGCTTTTGTCAGTAGATCCGGAAAACTACAATGATGCACCCGTAGAGGGAATTCGCAGGGTACTCGAAAAGATTACCGGTGAGTCAATCTCCAAACATGAGCCGCTGGATTTGTCTTTGGTAGAGAGTGTTAGAATGGGCACAACTGTAGCCACAAACGCATTGCTCGAGCGTAAAGGCGAGCGAGTTGCTTTTCTTGTCACTAAAGGGTTTGGAGACATTCTACGAATTGGCCAGCAAGCCCGCCCGGATATTTTTGACATCAAAGTCGCCAAACTGAAGGCTCTGTATGAGGACGTCTACGAAATTGATGAGCGAGTCACTCTGGATGGCTTCAGTGAGAATCCATCACCTGTTGAGCCCAACTGGGCCGACCCGAGTATAAAGAAGGGTGTGTCTGGAGAAGCTGTGCGGGTGCTCAAAGAGCCTGAGATGGCTGAAATCAATGCTATATTGCAGGACATTTGGGACAAGGGGATTCGATCCATTGCTGTTTCACTTCTTCATTCTTACACTTATCCGAACCATGAGATACTTATTGCCGATGCTGCGAGAAAGTTCGGGTTCAATGATATTTCTGTTTCGTCGCATCTTCAACCAATGATCAAGCTCGTGAGCCGAGCAAACTCATCTACTGCGGATGCCTACCTTAGCCCTATTACTACCCGATATATTGAAACAATTGGCAAAGGGTTTAAAGGTGGGCTCGCTGCAGTAGGTCACAAGCTGTTGTTTATGCAGAGTGACGGCGGATTGACTTCGTGGAATCGATTTAGCGGCCTTAGAGCTATTTTGTCTGGCCCTGCTGGTGGAGTTGTGGGCTATGCTAAGACAACTTACTGCGACCAGCCCTGTCTAGGTTTTGATATGGGGGGTACCTCGACGGATGTGAGTCGTTACGACGGCAATCTCGAGCATGTTTTTGAGACTACAACAGCTCAGGTGACGATACAGGCTCCGCAGCTTGATATCCAAACGGTTGCTGCTGGTGGCGGTTCTATTTTGTTCTGGCGCAAGGGCTTATTTGTGATTGGCCCTGAATCGGCGTCCGCCCACCCAGGCCCTGCTTGCTACCGCAAGGGTGGCCCATTGACCGTTACTGACGCAAACCTATTTTTGGGTCGCATCAATGTGGCTTCTTTTCCGCATATCTTCGGGCCCAATGAAGATGAACCTCTCGACGAGGAGATTGTTCGGCAAAAATTCGTCCAGCTAACTGATGAAATAAATCGCGACCGCGCGTCTTCGGCTAAGCCCTTATCACCCGAGAATGTTGCACTTGGTTTTCTTACTGTGGCTAACGAGACTATGTGCCGACCCATTCGGAAGCTCACCGAGGGTAAAGGTTACTCAACTTCCAGTCATGTCTTGGCCAGTTTTGGAGGTGCTGGTGGACAGCATGCTTGCGCAGTTGCTGAAAGTTTAGGCATCAAAAAGGTTGTGATTCACAAGCATTCGTCGATTCTTTCTGCGTATGGTATCTCTCTTGCTGATGTCGTTGCTGAAGTTCAGCGACCTGAGTCCGTGACCTTGTCGAACCAGGTCTTGCCCGAACTTTCCGAGCGTCTCGACCAGATTGAAGAACAGGCAATTTCCAGTCTATGTGACCAGGGCTACAAGCGTAGCACAATTCGAGCTGAGCGCTACCTCAACCTCCGGTACAAGGGCTCTGAAACTTTCATAATGGTGCGCCAGTCAGAAAGCTCCACTTTTACCAAAGACTTCACTGAAATGCATGCGAAGGAGTTTGGTTTCACTCTCGATCGTGATATTTTAGTGGGTGATATTCGTGTAAGAGCAGTCACTACACCTGATATCAACAGTGACCAGCTTTTACCAGCTATTCCTAAAAGCTCGAAACCTGCTAAAACAGAGAAAACCCAAAAAATCTACTTTGAAAATGGCTGGACCAATGCTGGTCTTTTTAATCTCGAAACCCTGCGTACTGGCGACAAAGTTACTGGTCCGGCAATGATTTTGGACGATACACAAACTATTGTCGTTGCTCCTAATAACGATGCATGGATCTGTCCGAACCATGTTGTTATTGACGTCAAGGCAGCTAAAGTGCAAGAGTTGAGTGACACTGTTATTGACCCAATTCAGCTCTCTGTTTTCGGTCACCGATTCATGAGCATTGCTGAACAGATGGGTCAAACGTTACAGAAAACCTCAATTTCCACCAATATCAAGGAGCGACTCGACTTCAGCTGTGCCATTTTTTCTCCTGATGGTGGCTTGGTAGCTAATGCGCCTCACATTCCCGTTCATCTTGGCTCAATGTCTTCTGCAGTGGCTTACCAGAAGGAAAAGTGGCAAGGAAAGCTGCAAGATGGAGACGTTTTGGTCGCCAACCATCCCGCATATGGAGGCTCGCATTTGCCTGATATCACTGTGATCACACCCGTCTTCTCTGACGGTAAAATTATTTTTTGGGCTGCTTCCCGCGGCCACCACTCTGACATTGGAGGCATTACAGCGGGCTCCATGCCTCCATTTTCTGAGCATCTTTGGCAAGAGGGCGCTATGATTGAGGGGTTTAAGGTCGTATCCCAGGGAAAGTTTGACTACGACGGCATTGTTGATCTTCTCTATGAGAAACCAGCTCGGTATAGTGGATGCAGTGGATCTCGGAGCTTGAATGACAGTATTTCAGATTTGAAGGCACAGATTGCTGCTAACTATAAGGGTATTCAACTTCTCAAGGCACTTTCAAAAGAGTACTCATTGAAAATTGTACAGCTGTATATGAATGGCATCCAGGACAATGCCGAGCAGAGCGTGCGCCAGTTACTCAAGTCTGTCGCGGAGAAGTACGGATCCCAGCTGCATGGTGTTGATTATCTCGATGATGGTACCAAAATTGAACTCTCGGTTACGATTAATGCAGAGACTGGTACGGCGAAGTTCGATTTTAGCGGCACGGGACCTCAAGTTAGGGGAAACCTCAACGCGCCGCGATCGATTACTTCTTCGGCCATTCTCTACTGCCTGCGATCAATGATCAAGGATAATATTCCGTTGAACCAGGGCTGCCTTACACCTCTGGAAATTTATATCCCAGAAAAGACTGTCCTTTCACCTGCAGCAGATGCTGCAACGGTGGGTGGCAACGTGGAGACCTCGCAAAGGATCACTGACGTGGTATTCCATGCATTTAACGCGGTTGCTGGATCACAAGGAACATGTAATAATTTGACATTCGGCTATGGCGGTTCTAAGCGGGAAGATGGCTCTATTGTTCCAGGATTTGGGTACTATGAGACGATTGCAGGAGGTGCTGGCGCCGGCAATGGTTGGGCAGGTCAAAGCGGTGTCCAAGTCCACATGACGAACACCCGATCTACTGATCCGGAAGTTTTTGAAAAGCGGTATCCTGTAATTTTGCACGAATTCTCGCTGCGCAAGGGATCTGGCGGAAGTGGTCTTTTCAGGGGTGGTGACGGTGTGATTCGTGATATTGAGTTCCGACATCCCGTTCAGGTGTCAATTCTATCTGAACGCCGAGAAAGAGCTCCCTATGGACTTCATGGTGGTGGGGAAGGTGCCAAGGGCCGAAATCTGTGGCTAAAACAGGGCCAACTCCAGGATCTCGGCGGTAAGAACACAGTGCATATGGAAGTCGGAGATCACATTATCATTGAAACTCCAGGTGGAGGTGGCTATGGTTCTAGCAAATAAACTATTAGCCCAAAAAGCGCATGGTAAGCTCGACAGAGGCGAATGTGCAGGCAGAGGCCGGTAGCGCACGCAGAAGGGTAGGGACTAAGCCGACCCAAAAGCCCCTGAATCCTGAAGCCCTCCACGTCTGTCTGGCAGCATCAATGGCACCTTTATACCTTGCGGTCGGTCCGAATTTGTCGCCCTGGACTTGGGATTTGACTACATCGAGCGGGTACGAAGCCAGCCAGAGTGCCTCTCCAGCCAAAGCACCAAAAGTCATCAGCTTCCAAGTCGGAATATCATCACGCTTTATGCCCTGACGGGTTTGTGTAGAAATGAAGTACTCAAAGGTCGTGAACCATGTTCCATATGCCTGTACCTCGCGGAGGGCGGTAACGGTAAATCCTCGGTAAATTGCTCGCCAGCCATACTGCGAGGCGATTTTCTTAGCTGCGTCAAAAGGCCCTTTGAACACAGAGTCCTTTTGGGTCTGCATAAGAATACGAAGGTGCTCAATTGGTGCTGTCACGACGGAGTTTGCCAACCCAGCTGCCGCACCTGCGATATAGAATTGCGGGAAAGTAAGATCTTTACCCGTAGACTTGATAATTTGACGTTTTGTTTCATGGAAAGTATAAAATTGGATAGAAACACAAGCACCAACTCCAAACAAAGGCGCGGTAGTGCCCTTATAGAATGCTGTGGGCCCCTCCTTTGCCAAAGTTTGGGTTACTGTCTCAGCGATGCTTTTGTACTGTCCAGTTTGCATTCTGACTTTCACCAAATCGAATGGCTGGCCTACTAATACCTGGACAGCGCCGCCGACGAAGCCGGCAAATGTATCTTTTGCTTTTCTCTGCCAACTATCGTCCATCACGTGAAGACACACAAGACATGCGTTCGGGGTGAAATCGATGCCTGGGGTGTAGGTGAGGAGCGGTACGGAAGGGTATAGTGTGTGCTCACAAGATTATGGAGGCACTTGTTTGTGTTTACTCAGCGCGTTTTCGTTAAGCTGTACACCCGAATGTCGTTTCTTACTTTGAATGGGCGCACTTTGAAGACATTCAGACCCAAGAATGGTGGCGCGAAACACAGTACTGCTCTTCGCAACTACGCACGAGCCACCCTTGGCTCTGATGCGTTGAGAGAAGCCGTTAAGCTTCCACCCGGTGAGGACCTACATGAGTGGATCGCGGTACATGTTGTTGATTTTTTCCACCAGATTAACATGATTTACAGTACAATTACCAAATTGTGCTCGCCGGCTAGCTGCCCAAAGATGATGGCCACAGAGGAGTACGAGTATCTATGGCAGGACGCCCAGTCTACACACTATAAAAAGCCGACACGGGTGAGTGCACCCGAATACATTGAGAATCTTATGCAGTGGGTGCAAAGGTACCTTGACAACTCTGACTATTTCCCCAGCGCCCTTGGCGTCGAATTCGCTCCGGGCGCCATGCAGACATTCAAGACGATTCTTCGCCGGCTGTTTAGAGTGTATGCACACATCTACTGCCATCATTTCGAGCAGATCTCTGAGCTTGGGCTGGAGCCCCATCTGAATACCAGTTTGAAGCACTTTGTTCTATTCTGTGAGGAGTTTGATCTTGTTGATACTGCCGAGTTTGGTCCCTTGGCTGAGCTCATTGAAATACTCAAGAAAGAATAGGGTGCGCTACTTGCTTTCGTTATTATCTATTGCATTTTCCCCGGCTACCAGCTTTCTCAAAAGTTACATACTTAGAATTAATTATTCGTTTTACCATAATCGGAATTTTGCAAGAGACATCCTTGACTAAGGCCGACTCCCGATCAGATTTTCAACTCTGACATGTTGTTCGAGCTCTCAGTTGCGGCTGTGGCCGGTATCGTCACCGCTATCCTGGTGTTTTGGATGGTAACAGTAGTGATTCGGCAGAAACTACGGTTTTTACCCAAGGATTGGCAGCAGTTCATCTTGATGGCTCATGAGACGAAGGCTCCCATCCCTAGCGTCGTTAGGATCCCGTCGATGCGCCGGCAGATCATTCTCTCGTCACTCAAGCCTGCTCTGCTCACTTCCTCGGTTGAGATGCGTGCCGATACTGTCGACAAGCGGGTGGTTGGCAAACCGACTCAGCGACGTATTTACGGCTTCTTCCACCCTAATGCAGACGCTGGTGGTGGGGGTGAGCGGGTACTTTGGGCCGCCGTTAAGACCACATTGGCCGAGGAGGCTAACATTGCCGCTATTTACGTTGGGTTTGAAGACAATATCACTCAGAAGTCCTTGCTTGAACAGGCTGCTGTGCGGTTCGGTGTCAAGTTTAGTGCTCAAGAGGCCGATCGAATTGTCATCATCTTTTTGACTCAGAAGCACCTTATTGAGCCTTTAACGTATCCTATTTTCAACTTAGTTGGACAGGCGATTGGTCAGGCAATTTTAGGCTACGAAGCGATCTCGAATCTTCTTCCTGACGTCTTTGTCGATACAATGGGGCTGCCCTTCAGCTACCCGATCGTCCGCTGGTTTGCTCAGGTTCCGGTTGTCGCGTATGTGCACTATCCTTTCATTCAGAAGGAGATGCTTAACACGCTGCGTTGGTGGTCACCCAAGCAGGTTTACTGGCGAGGTCTCATGTTGTCGTATCGCGTTGTTGGCAGTTTTGCCAACCGCGTAATGGCCAATTCGACATGGACAAAGCAGCACCTTTCTGACGTGTGGCATAAGAAGGATATTGACCTGGTGTATCCTCCTGTTGCCGTTCAGGACTTCCCAGTGGTTACTGGGGAGGAGCAGCGGGTTCCTGTGTTCGTGTATGTTGCCCAATTCCGGCCTGAAAAGCGCCATGAGCTCGTGCTTAAAGCGTTTGCTCGGGTCGCCGCTACAAACAAAAAGTTTAACGGTAAGAAACCGCACTTGATTTTAATTGGATCCGTGCGGAACGCTGTTGACAAGCAGCGGGTTGCCTTCCTTAAAGAACTGGGTTTGACGCTGCAACTCAGTGACGACGATTTCACAATTGTTGAAAATGCTCCCTGGCTAGCCGTCCGGAAGATTTTGCAGACCTCGCTGGTTGGGCTAAACGCCATGTGGAATGAGCATTTCGGTATGGGCGTTGTCGAGGTGATGGCAGCCGGTTTGATTCCAGTTGTTCACGCGAGCGCCGGCCCTCTTTTAGACATTGTCAAAGATGAAGAAGGTGCTCCCGGCTTTTTTTTCCGATCAAAATCTGATCCGGACTACTCTCCATCAGAATACCCTATTTTGAGCGATGCCATGCTCTCGGCCTTATCTTTGCCTCAGGAGGAGCAGAAGAAACTTAGTGTGCGGGCTTATAAGGCAAGCCAAAGATTCTCAGACGAGTCATTCACGAAGGCATGGACGACCTCGTGCTCATCTATCCCCAAGGTTGAAGCCAAGTACCGGCAAATGCGGGTAAAGTCTGGGCTGTTTGACTAAAGGAACAGATAACTTTGTGAGACAAAAACTACAAGATAGAAAAAAAGATACATATTTTTTCCATTTAAAGAAAGAACCATGCTTAATCGCTCAAGCACTTAGTTTGCACCAGAAGTGGTGGCCGGGAGACCCTCGGAGAAGAAGAGGCCTTGCTCCTGGTCTACAGCAGGGGCTGTCAAGGGTCTCAAATCATCACCATATGATGCTGTAGCACGACGAACTCCCTTGGAAGAACCAGCTGAGACGGAAGACTTGCGGCGACGCAGCACAACTTCCTCGGGGATATCGGCCTCGTCGGCAGTGCGGGCGACGCCAATGCCTTCACCCTCTTCAAGACGGTGCGACGTCTGGGTCATGCGGCGCTCGGCAGCAACTGAGAGAGTGTCGGGCTTGTAGTCCTCGCCCTCATAAGTAGTGGCCTTGTGTAGCAAGTCGTAAGAAAAGACAGATGCGGCCTCATCACCATCCTCCTCGTCCGTGGAGTGGATCGCCGATGCACCATGGTCGCCAGCAGCTGCGCCAACGAGTGCTGGACGGTCATCTAAGGCGTTGTTGTCTTTGCGATACGCGGATGGGCGACGATCCTTTTCGTCAACATCGAGGCCAGCGTTGTGGGCACCACCGGCAGCTGCGCCGGCGCTCGCCGTGAGAGTGCTAACTGGGGCAGTTTCATCGCGCTTGTAGTTGCTTGGTCTGCGCACGCTCGTATCAGCAACAGTGTCTGGGGCACTATCGTCGTCGACTTTCATCGACTTGACCGCGGCCGTCGATAAAGCCACTCCGGACGCCGCGCCGCTGGCACCCACAGTCTTGCTCAACACCGGCGCGGTGGGAGCACTTTCAACGGCTCCAAACAGAGCTTCAACACGTTCTTTGGGAGTTTTGTAGGTCAAAACCTTTTTGATGTCCTCAATCCAGCCTTTGGCATTGTCAGAGCGGAAGATCCAAGTCTGCACCTTGCCTGTATCAGTTTGCCGTGCCTGGAGCACGAACCGGTCGCCAGCAGTGTGCTTGTGATCTTTCTCAAATGTAGCGCCATTCAGATCAATTGTTAGCACAGGCTGAGCGTTGCGGTATTCGATCAAAGACTGCGGGGTTAACACGTACTCGCTGCGGGTGAATGACTTGAGATACTTTGTGCGACGCTCCAATTCACCCTGGCGAATGGCCCGAGAGAGGTTCGAATTCTGATGACGGTACACCGCAGCAGAAGCTTCGCGCTCGGGGACCTCAGCGTTGAAGAAATACTTGTTTTCACGGGCGAAGAATGAATTGAGCTCGAAAAGCGGGTGCTTAGAGCCAAAACCTTCAACGATCGAGGCGGCTGTCTGGACGTAGACATCGCCGAGGCCGCCCAAAATGTTAGCGAGCTCTTTCAGGATGTCCTGGAAAGCAGAAGTGACCATGGTCTCTACTTCACGGGAGAGAGTTTCGGCGTGGCGATATGCGTCGAGCAGCGAGTTTTCGGCAGCAGCCTGGCGATGTAATTGCTCTTGCAGCTGCGCTTTCAACACGAAAGGGTCAATGTGTGGCGAGTTTCCGGCCAGGCAACTGTCGACGGAAGCAGAGTAGTGCTGCAGGAGTGTTGCAGTGGCTTGCTGCTCACGCGGTACGACGTCCGCATTCTTAAAGCGCGGGGACAAGTTCTGGAAGTCACTGCTGTAACGAAGCAAGTCTTTGCGAAGGTTGTCGAGTGTTGGCAAGAGTTCGTTGCGAATGAGGAAGGCACCATTGGAAGCGATGCGGCCTGCGTCGCGGTGGAGGTTGAGTAAAGTGATAGGAACATCAGCAATTGAATCATTTCCATAATCCAGAAACATTTTATCCTCGTTATCTTTAAAACTTGAAGTGTAATCACGGCGGAAATTGCCCGGATTTGGCACTGGGGACGGCGACTTCGGGTTTGCCGAGTCAAAGAAGGGAATATCAATTGCTCGTGCTGCCCGATCCTGGAGCCGGGAGGTGTCATCGAGGACAGAAGAAACCTCGCGGAAATACGAAATCATCACTTTGACCAATTTGTTCCAAGTGTTACACCGCTGGGCCAGCAAAGTGGTTGGATTGAGCACCGGAGGTAGCGTAAGTTCGCTGCAAGGATTCGGAGAGATTGAGGCAGCAGCTTTCCTGGCCTCTGCGGTGACCCGTTCCGTGTCTACCCGTTGCGGAACGTACGAGTGATTGCTCAGACTGGAGATCTCGGAAGCCGCGTCGTTCTTGTTGGAGGTATCCATTATTGTGACAAAAGTTGGGAAGGAAGATTTGGGTGGGAAGAGCAACTTGCCCGGCTGGGAGGATACTTGAGCCCTGCGGTATGACGTGAATACGGTACTTCTAGGGCTAGGTAAAAGGAGCTCACCTACCGGGAGGAGGTTCCCAAGGCAATTTCTCCACATTCGTGCCCTTGTGGTAGAAAACCCTTGGGCGTCATCAAAGCTCATGGTGGGCGTTTCGTAGCTTGGGTGAGCGCAAACGTACGATGGGCTACCACAGAATTTATTCAAACATATCAAAAACAAGAACCGTTTTACCACTCTTTTGAAATAAGTTTCTATAAAAATAAATGACCTCAGCCGCGAGAGAGAAAAGCCCATTAGATGCACTCAAATTTAGCCTCGAGGCTGCTGCTGCCTGACATCAAGCCGCAGGAACGGGATTCAACGGCCATTTGAAAATGGCCCAATGTGATTCCATCTCTGCAAGACAAAGAGACAACGAGTATCAGAAATCGTATTCTTTAATGGGCTTTCTAAATGTGTAACAGAGATGTTCATTTGGGACAAGCGATAAAGCATAGTCAAATCCGCCGGATCCGAAGATTCCGTCTGGGCCACGACTCAGCCCTTAACCACGCACCAACTTGACCTGTAGAAGATATATAGGTCAATACAAACCAAGTCGAATGGGGAGTAGAAATAAAAGAAAAGAGAAACAAAACTTTAGCCTAGCTCTTGAGAAGTTTGGGCGTAGCTCAACTTAGAAAGAATGCAATAGAGAGACCAAGCAGTAAGAGAAAACAAGGGGGGAGGCCTGAAACTAGAGCAAGACACCACAAGGCGTAAGAAGGGCAAGCTTATAATTTGGGGATTTTCAAACTCTTTGAAATCATAGAGCATCCATGGAGGAAAAAAATCATGGCGACGGGATGGAACTCAAAAGTTGTGCCCTCAAGTAAAAGTCCGCCAGGTAGACCCTCGTGGACGAAGCCTTTGCGCAGAGCAACTGCCATAATCAAAACCGTACCTAGAGAAGATGGAATAGGCAGGCCCTCGAAGTGCGAGACCTTGTCGTGGCCTTTAGACAAAATTGCTGCGGTTACATTGAATCTGGCGAGGCGAAGCAGTCCACATAGCACAAAGAACGTCAAAATACAAACATCAACTGTCGTTTGAAGACCTAAAGAAAAACCAATCACTGACGGTGCCACACCAAACGAAACGAGGTCGGCCAACGAGTCGAGCTCTTTGCCCATCACGGATGACTTGTTCATCCACCGGGCGACCCGGCCGTCGAACACGTCAAAGAAGAACCCCAAAAAGGTCAAAAACATGGCACGGTACGCATAATTGGTGGCTACGTATCCGCTCATAATGTACCGGCACGTTGAAATGATCGAATTGAAGCCGCAGTAGCAGTTCATCATAGTGATGTAGTCGGCATACTCAAGCTGGCGCAGCATGCTGAAATGGCGGTTATCAGTTGTGAAAAGCTTTTCATCTTGCTCCCCTACAGGCGGAGGCGAAGGACTGGGCGAGAAAAACGACGACCGCCTCCTCACAACAGTTCTACCTCTCTCGGTTGACATAAGTGGAACGTTGTAAGATTTCACCCTAACCATGGCAATAAAGTAAGCTCTAGAGAGAGGAGAAGAAAAGACTGGGCCACCAAAAAAGTTAACAGAAGCGAGAATACAAATCATTGTGTGCTATATAGTACTACAAAATTATTAGCCGACATTCACTTTGCTGCATATTGAGATCAATTCTAGAAGTTGGAAAGCGTACCCGCTGTTTTCTCGTTAAGAAGCTTGGAGAACCTTTTAGATGAAAGAGTGATTTATTTTGTGGCAGCAAAGGCACCCTCAGGTGTTTTGTTAAGAGTTACCAAGTCGCCAGACTAAAGTAGTGACATCCAAAGACCTGTGTTGAATGCAAATTAGCAATTCAGATGGCGGTAACTTAAGCCATCACTACCTTTTCTAAACGAGGCTCAGGTAGAATAAGTTAACGTGGAAATAACAAACCCTTTGAGTGTGCGCTTTAGTACTTTTCATCATCCGGGTTAACAACCTTGAGAATTTGGCGGGAGTAGTCTCTTGCGTCAACCAGCGACGCAATTGAGATGCGATGGTCACCTCCTAGGAGATCTGGGTTGAGCCGTTGGTCAACCACTGGATAGCTGGCGTTGTAGCCACCATGGAACCCTGCCGAGTCATTGAATTTTGTTGGAGATGACTGGGGAGAGTAGAAATCGTCGCGCTGGCGTCTAATAAGAACAAATGCCACTATACCGGCGACGACACCAACCCCGCAAACGACTCCGACAACAATTCCGGCAATAGCACCACCAGATAGACCGCCGCCGCTTTTCTTGTTTGCGGCAGCGTCGGCAGCAGTGCCAGGGGTAGAGGTGGCCGAGCTCGAAACCAACGCGGTGACAGAGTGGGTGACCGAGTCGGTGACAGTGGCGGTTGCGGTAGTAACCTTGCCACTCTGGGTCGAGCTTGTTCCGCCAGCGGAATTACTTGCTTCGGTATTACTCGGAGAAGTCGTTTTCTCAGAGGTGCCAGTGGATGTTGTCGACGTGGTCGGGGGTGCAGACCCCGAGGCGGTCGAGGGAGAGGCAGAAGCTGTATCAGAGTTTGTGTCTGCAGACGAGGTGCTGGGCGCCGCGGCAGCGGTTGTAACATCATCGCCAGTATGGAATACATTGTAGGCACCGTCTTCACCACCGCAGTTTTCTGCTGGATATGCCGGGCAGGGGAAGCTGCACTTTGATGGGTCGATCTGGGTTGCCGGAATTGCATTGCCGCAGTAGCAGACGCCAGGGGAGGTGACTGCTGCAACAGTGTATCCCTTTTTGGAGCATAGATTCATACAGTACATTGAAGACATGCTCGCAGATTGGCCCATGCTAGTGAAGCCCTCTAGCCCGGAGTAACAACCATCTCGCGTGTAGTCGAAAGCGTTTGCTTGGGCGTTCACCAGAAAGAAGAGGTGCAAATGAACTAGCAATGCATACAACGAGTACTTTGGAGGCATTTTCATCTTTGTAGGGCGCGTCTGAACCAAAAACTGAAGTAGATTGGAGTACAGTATTTCAAGTCGCGATTAGAGCCGAGGAGAGTAACCAAACGAACTTGCGCGTCAATAGAACCAAGAATGGGTCAGTCTTGTAAAGGAGAGTGGGCTCTTCGATAGCTTTCTATAGTTCGAGGTCAAAGAATAGATAGAATCCCAAAAAAACACGAAACACGCACGGGGTCACGAATCAAAAAATGGGGGGAGGAAGGGCAGAAGCGTACTAAAAAAACGTAGCGTCAATCCACAATAGCCAGAATCAGGAGAGGGCCGTATTCAAAAATTTTCTGAGACCCACAACGAAGACGCCAAAATAAACCAAGCTAAGATTGTTGAGAGTGAAGCCTCCTTTCCCGATGGTGGAGTGTGGAATAAGTTAACCCTTGCACCACGCCGTCCAAAGTGCTTATGCAGCAGCTGCCTCCCATCTCCTAGTTTCAGGCTGAGAGGGGGGTGACGCGTTTAATGGTAAGGGGGCAATCGTATACTATCAGAGGTATACCGGCATTCGAATTACAAAATTTTCTTTTTTAAAAAATGTTTAAGAGTAGCCTATTATCTAGACAGGACAGAAGAAAAGTCAATGCACCTGTTAGGGGGATAGCTTCAATTGACTTTCGCCATAGCCTAAGATCGCCTGGCCCAAACTGTAGGGAAATTTTTTTTGAGGGTACGGAACACCTTGGATAAAATAGCTGGCCTGCGCCAAGGCATCTTTTTTTGGAACACATCTAACTTGTGTTTGTGAAATATTATTTTGAATTTCGAAAGCACCATTCTAAGTTTGGCGGTTAGAACTATTTTAGATAGTATAGAATAGTCGAACTATGCTCCTATATATACACTTTCATGGTGCGGTTTCGCCATGCAGCATGTTAGGCACTCCGACATTCCACAGGAGATGGGTGATGCTGCAGATTATCACAATCTAACGTACGCGAGATGAGACGTCTTGGTGCCTTAGGTGGAGAAACTGATTGGGAAAATGAAATTTGATACATAAAATGAGAAAGTAAAACAGAGAGTAAAACAGGAGAATACAAACGAGTGGGATAAATAGTGATGCACAGAGCAGGGTGACTCGGGGCCAAAGTCAAAACTAAAATTGGTTCAACGTCAGAGCTCTGATTGTCTTAGTCTTGGATTGAAGAGCTTCTGGGTTCAGGTTCACGAGGATTCAAAATTCAAGTGCTGACGGGCTCGATTAATACTGCTCGGAGTCATCGGATGATGACGAGGAGTTAGGTTTCGTCCAGGAGACGGCGTGAAAATGTTGCAATACTCATTGAGATGGAAATCAGGGGTCCGTGGCGTACACGGCATACTTCCTCTTCCGGGTGATGTCGCCAAATATAGCAACAAGTTGGCACCCTCCTGGTCTGCGCTCTGCAGCTGTGACGTTGGAGTAGATGGGAGGGCGGGGATCGGCCCGGACGATGGCGGCGGAGTCGATGGGGCTACGACAGGACCGTCATCTTGGCGTAGTGAGTCTTGTAGTCCATTAGGTACGGATACCGATTGGGCAATTGCGGATTTTTGGGGGTGCTGACCCACTTGGTCTAAAGTCTTAGCTCGCTTTCGTCGAGGTGGGGCCGTCGGTGTGAGGGCTGCGCCTAGCGAAGGATGTGCAGCTTGGTGACGACCTGGAGATCCTCTAGATAAACTGTTGAGAGCCTGGCGGCGGCTCTGTGGACCCCCAGCGTATGATGTAAAGTCTCGCTTATCTGGTGAATACCCCCTTAGCGGAGGCGGCGGCATTGACTCTGCAGCTTGCTTCTTTTGAGCCTCGAAAGACTGCTGTGTAAAGTTCTGGAGCGGTGCTTTGAGGTGGGGCGGTGAGGTGTCAAACCGCGGGCCTGAGGGGGCTTTAAGCGACGCTGTGTCCATTCTGGGCGACGAGGCTTCGGAGTGGGACGGAGAGGAGTCATTATTGGTTAGAGTAAGTGCCTCTAGTGCCTCGAAATTGCAGTTTTCGAGTCCCCGTTGGGTTTTAAATGTTGCCAGCGCCAAGCGGCTCTTGAGATTGGTAACTACTCTGGCGATATGCGCACGACGCAAAACTTTCTCTGCTGTGTCCTTGCTCTGGTTGGGGGCTCGGCAGGACATGGTCGGAGCATTCGGGCTCCAGACGTCTACCATTCCGAATTAATTTTGCTTCAACGACAGTGTCAAATGACCAACTGATGGTTTAAAGTGTTTGTGAACAAGGTGGAATTGGTTTTAATGAGAAGGCTGGTGATTATGCAGGATCAGGGCATGGAAGCTCTGGTTGGTGCGACACGGGTTGCGGTTGCCCACGGCAGCAATTTCGCGTTTCCTCGCTGAGTGGTACAAAATGTAAGAAAAAGACAATTGTACTGAATTATTTTGCACTTGTTTTACAAAGGTAATAACTTGTAAGGTGGTTGGTAGCCCATTCGCACTGAACCAAATCTGTGACTGCAAAAAAAGACGCGTCTGGATTACCCGGCTAACGCGGAAGTCTATCGAAATAGGTAAGCGCGGTCAGTTCCTGTCGCCCAGCTGCAGGAAAGTTGCTTCTTGTCAATTTAATCGCAGCAGAGATTTGCTCTCATTGGATAACCCAAATCAGACTTGATGTGCAATTTCAGCACTAAGATGTATTTCAGGAGATTAAAATTTGATTTTTAGTTACGGTATAGTCAGTTTTGCTACTGGTACACGGCTTTGGGCTGATGTGTTGCCTGCTCTGCCCGCAAAACTATGCCGATGTATACAAATTGGGAAAAAGCCTCTGCACCAGTTTAGCTATTAGATCTGCAGCTTTGTGGACTACGCTGTCTGAATCTATTTCTGCGTAAATGAACATGTTAGAATTATGCTTGTAATACGCTGCATCGCTAGTGTAGCCAAATTTGCTATGATATTGGCAGTAGCGGGGGGTTTCTATCCGAAAACCCATGCTGGAGAAAGACGCCCTGTAGGGCGAGAGGTATCCCTGACTTTGTACCAACTTTAAACTTAGTAAGCCCTTAGGCAACCATCCAGTATCATAGGGGTTTTCTATGGGCGCCCTGGGCAAGGACCCAATGCCCCACCCAATCACCTAAGTTACCCTCCAGTAGAAGGTTGTTCCCGGCCCAGGTAGGTTCTGGATCAGTTGTAAAAGCTCGGTAATGTTGCGAAGCTACCTTGGAACACATTGTGCTTACCTGACGCTATGGCAACTGAGACTGAGGCCTTGAAACGCCTTGAAGCCATCAAGGCTCATATAAACGAAGTCAAGAAAGACCGGACAAAGTAAGTTTAAAAAACAATTCTAAAATAACTGGCCACTAACAATTAGAACTTTGACGACCGAATCGTTTCGCCCTGTATACGATCACCTGACCGAAGCATTGGCGACCGTGCCTTTGGAGACGTTGGACGAAGACAATGAGTTTTCGACAATGGCCGACGAGATTCTCTTTATGTTGTCATTAGGATTCCTGACAGTGGGCCTCACCGGTGCCGCTATCGGCGGCTTCGCCGCTGTCTCCACAGTTCATGACTTGCTTTCGCACTTGTCAACCGCACCACTTTATACGCAGGCTGAGCTCAAGATTCTCACAGATCGGGTTGACAGCTTTGAACAGGAACTGAAGAGATCCTATGAAACTGATTTCCCCTTGACGCCGGCGTTGTTGCGCCTCATGATGAAAGAGGTGGACGGCTGCCGCAAACTGCTGCCCATCATTCGGACCCGGTTCGAAGGAATGACCGAAAAGCAGCACGAGTATCAAACTAGTGTTGTCCTCCTTCGTCGTAAAGTTGTTAACGTTCTTGTCCAGCAGCACGGAGCTACGTTTGATCCTGCCACAGTTCGCGAAGTCCGAGAGGAGCTCGACAAGCTCAAGAGGGACGTCGACGCCAACTGTGTGGGCGAGCGCGAACGAGGCCCTGGATATGAGTTGCTCCTCAAGCAAATTAACATCTGCATACCTCATTTGGACTGGTTTACTGAGCACGGGCCCGAAGTGCACCCATCGGTAGCTGAGTTCATGCCCGCCTTGATTGAGATTAACCACACATTTGAGCTGTTTCTGATGACGCACCGCTGGACGTTGCGCGAAACGGATCTATTCAGCTACAAGGAGGAGCTGGACTCCATCAAGAAAATGGTTACTGCGCGAGTAGTCCTAGACCCGGATACTCATGTGCCAAAACCGGAATTCGCAATTGTTGTGTTCTTGACTAGAAAGGCAAGGGCACTACTCTTCAAAATTTTGGATCTGGCGGAGCCTGTTGATGAGGTGCTTTCCCCAATGTATAATCAACTTCAAACAACAAAACGCTGCTTGGAGGAGGTACAGGACATGGGCGGTTTGTCTGATTTGCGCGAACTCTATCCATACCAAATGAAGCTGGCTAGCATTGACAATGCCCGCGAGGACGGTAAATTCATTGTGAACAACCGGGTTCCTGCGGGACAAGCTGCAATCAATGCCATGCTCTCTGAATGTTTCGACCTGTGTCATGAGCTTAAGCTCGATTTGGAGACTAGAGAAGAGAACGGTGAAGCTGGCGACGACGACGACGATGACGACGACGACGATGATGACGACGACGACGACGACGATGAATCGGATGCTGAGAATTAAAACTTCACCATCGATCTTCTCTTCGTTAGTTGCTCAGGACAACCTTCAGCGTGATTAGAGGTGTGCCTGTATCCAGCTGGCCAGACCCCAGCCTGTGTCTCATTTGTCTTACTTTACAGAGTTACTCTCTGAAGTTCCTCCACGAGAAATCAAAGATATTAAAAAAATTATAGTATTATCAAGGTCTGCAATCCATTATTACAATCAGTGACGATCAGTCTTATCAGAGCCCGCGTTAGGGCAAGGTGTCCAGAATGTCTTGCCTTACTCCTGGGCCATTCGTCTCCTTGCGAGCCATGTGATTGAGCGACTTCCAAAGCTAAAATGATGACATAGCCAGAATATCAAGAAACTTTAGACAAGTGTGCCGATCTGCCAGCATTAAAGTTAAAACCTTTTTTGTGATATTCAATTTATCTCGGAAATACATTGTGAAAATTTTGATGCTCGGTGTAAATCACGTATAGCAGAAGACGAGAGTGTTTTAAGAAAAACGATTTATAGGATACCCCGGATTCCCGTCCACTTGTCTACGCTGAAGAATGTAACACTGCATAATTCCCATTCGAGGTGCCCAGTTCTGGGTTAGCCGAAGTTGCTCTTACGGGCCAAAAAATCAGTAATAGGGTATTTGCTCGGGTTTTATTACAAGTCCGTTCGAGACGAGAGAAGCAAAAAGAAAATAGCAGTTAGTTGAAAATTGAATACTTATATTAGACAATAATTTACAAAAAATAGTGAAAAAAAAGTCATTTTGCAGATCGTAATGCGTGGCTCTACGCTCTTCGCCTTGTGAGAGCACACCTGTCAGCCATCGTGGCTTCTGGGCGGCTGATTCCAGGTCCAACGGCTTTAACCTTCTTAATTTGGGAGATTGCATCAGGCGTGGTTGGAGTGAGCCACATAGCTGTGGGGCGCCAGACAGCCCTAGACGGATTTAAACGATTGTCAAGAGATTGTAATTAATTCAAGAGATTCTAATTGGATTTAATAGTGAATCGGGTTATCCCTAAATAAACAAGCCACATAGGCGAACCTTGTTTTCTGGTTGCCCAAGTCGGAATTAGGAGGCTCTAGTCATCGGCGAACCCGGGTAAGGGTAGAGTGTTCATTTTTAGCTTTTTCTTGCCAAGTGACCAAAAATCACCACGTGTATTGAATTAGAAGAGAAAATATTCTAGATAGCGTTTTCTTAATGTATAAAGTTATTTTGTTCTTTTTTTATTTCAAAATTCATTAAGAAACCCGGTGATTTTTACATTTGCCAGCGGCTGGCATATGGCAGGTTCAGGCTTAGGGTCGAGTTTACGAATTGCTGTGGGGGAGGCTAGCTTGCAGATGGCGCTGTTAGTATATATAGAATGGCCATCGGCGCTTAGCAGGCTGTAGCACTTTTTTGTGTCCAAACCAACCCCCCCTCTTTCCCCCAATTCTTCTCAACCAATTTTTGATTGAAACATTCAACATGGATTCAGCCAGCATCAATCAGGTCTTCAATGAGCTCTACATCCCAGGTCTTTCCAAGGACGAGCCGAAGAAGCTCCCTGCTATTGTTCCTTCTCTGATCATGCAGGATAAAACCACTGATGCTACGCATCACCTCTCTTGTGGCTGTCTGGATGCCGCTTGCATCCACCAGAACGCGTGGTGGTCGGATAAAGCGGAACCTGTTCGGCCCAGCTTGGTCCCGCTTCGCAGCAGTAGCGCTGTGTCGACAATCTCGAATCCTTGAATTGCATCATCGATTATTTATTTGTGTGCCTTTTCCTAGCACAAAAATGCTTTGATATATAGATCTGAGTAGTATTATTGTTCTTTCAGCTTTCGAACCCTTACTTTGTGTCTAGGAAGGCCGTTGGCTCTTTTTTTTCCGGTGCTTACCTGTTTCTGTTTTTGAGCCTTAGTTCTGAGTCAAGCACAATTTGAGTTTTCGGCTTGTTTATTATTACTTACACGCCAATGCTTGTGGCTGGAATTGATTCTTCAACCCAAGCATGCAAAATTTTGATTTTCAACTCGGGCACAGGAGAGTTGGTGAGAAGCTCCAAGGTTTCTCATCCTGACGGAACAGAATTACACCCCGACATTTGGTGGAATGCTTTAGTTGAAGCAATCAATCAAGTTGGTGGACTTGATGATGTCTCTGCCGTCTCAATTGCAGGCCAACAGCATGGGCTGATTCTGCTTGACAAGAATGGAGTTGTTGTGCGAGACGCGCTCATGTGGAATGACACTCGCAGCGCTGGATCAGCCCGGGACCTGATAAAGGAGCTTAGTGCAGAGCGCTTTGCTTCTGAAACCGGAATTGTGCCAGTTGCTTCTTTTACGGCTGCCAAGCTCCGGTGGGTTCGAGACAATGAGCCTGAAAATGTTGTTAGAACCGCTGCAGCATGCCTGCCTCATGACTATCTCTCTTGGAGGCTGCGGGGGTATGGTCCGAGTAGCCCAGGGGGTCCAGACTTGGAACAGCTTTTCACCGATAGATCAGACGTCAGTGGCACTGCCTACTGGGGAACGGGTGGCTATAAGAATGATATTTTTGCGTGTGCTTTCGGGAGAAATCTGAGAGAAGCGGGCTCCGACGGAGATAAGGATGCCGTGATTGTACCAAGAGTGCTTTCCCCGTTAGAGTGGACAAAAGACGTCGATGGTAAACTAATTTTTGGCCCCGGAGCTGGCGACAATGCAGCTGCCGCGCTAGGACTCAATTGCGCTCCTGGAGATGCTGTCATGTCCCTGGGAACATCAGGTGCTGTGTTTGGCTCGTCCACGCACAAAGTGTTTGATCCAACTGGAGTTGTGGCCGGATTTTGCGATGCAAGTGGTGAGCAGCTGCCACTCATATGTACATTAAATGGCGCTAGAATTTTGGAAACGGCCACCAAAGTGCTGGGGTGTACATATGATGCTTTAGCTGAACTCGCCCTTGCGGCCTCTCCTGGAGCTGATGGCGTGGTTTTAGTGCCGTACTTCCAAGGCGAACGCACACCAAATCGGCCTGAGGCCACTGCAAGACTAGAGAATATGACATTGACGAATTGTACTCGAGAGAATTTTGCTCGAGCCTTTGTCGAGGGTCTGCTGTGCTCTATGGCATTCGGTCTCTCGGCTATTCAGAACGTGACCGGGACAAATTACGAGCGTATTATCCTTATCGGCGGAGCCTCAGCGAATCCAGCTGTCCAAGAATGTGCTAGGCATGTTTTCAACATACCCATCATTGTTCCACACCCCACAGAGTATGTCGCAAGAGGAGCTGCAGTGCAAGCGGCCTGGGTGCTGCATGGAAAAAAGCCTTCCTGGGATCTACGTCTAGTCAAGAAAATTGATGCGGATTTTATCCCTACCGTATACAATAACTATAAGGCAGCAGCCGACAAAATTTGAAATGCAGTTCTCAATAAAAAAATCTTGAATGTATTACTATGGTGCGAAAACTCGTCCAAAACGTCTCAGCGAACCCATGGCAAAATCGACACCTTTTTCAGTGTTATCCATAGTGTCCTCGACGCCATCTAGAGCCAGGTCCATTCCTTCTTCAACCCCATCAGTCGCAATATCTAGACCGTTCTCGATAAAATTGAAAGCCCTGTCCACATGATCGGAGATGCGCGACGTCTTTTTCTCGACCCGATGCCTCATAAACCGCAAAAGGCTTGAGCGCGAATCATCTTCGTCAGAGTCTTCGTCACTCCAGCTATCGTCGTCTTCATCCCAGTCATCCTCGTTATCCCAATTATCATCGTCCGAGTCGTCAAAATCGTCAGAATTGTCATAGTCGTAAGAGCCATCCTCAGTATCAACACCATCATCTCTATTGTCATCGTAACTGTAATCGTCTTCGTTGTCAGTCGTATCCTTAAGCTTTGGGTTGAACACGTTATCTTGACTGGATGGAAGTGAGATATTCTCCACAACACCGTCGAGTGATGAATCGCCCGGGGTCTGGGATCCAGCTTCTAGGGAAGGGTCGGTTGAAACATCCGGCATAATGGCCGGGATATTGCCCGCACCATTCTGCGCACGAGAATCGTGCGGGGGTCCAAAGACATCATCAAGAACGCCATGTGTTGTAGTTCCGCTCATGGAGTTCTCCAGCACATGTTTCATTGAGTTCTCGCCAGAGCCTTCCGGACCACCAATTAACCCAGTGGGTTGGCTCAAGGGAGCAGGAGCGGGAGCCATTTTAGTAGGGAGTGCTAAAGGAGGGTTGGAAAAGCCCATAGTATTGGGTACTGACTCCTCACTAACGATTTGAGGTCCTGGGAGTGGGACTCTTTGAGTCTCAGTCGGCATAGCGAATTTCGTAGTCGAGGTTTCACGAAGAATAGTTGTAACCTCGTTGGGGTCTGGACTTGACATAAAGAAAGGCGTGTTTTTGTCTGGAGAATCATAGCCAGGCAGTGGCAGCGGGCCGTTCTCGTAGAGAGGTGAAGCGGATTTGATGGAAGGAGGATTAGAGACCTGCCATGCACCCTGTTGGCTGGAGTCGGTAAACACGCCCTGAGTATAGGGGTACTCCTTTTGCAAAGTCTTATCCGTCTTAGAAACAGGCCACGTCTGAATGGAGTACACTGGCTGCGATGGTCTGTATGTTACCCATTCAGTCACAGTGCGAGTCGATGCTGGCAAAGTTACCACGGCATACTGAGTAGTGGTTGTAGGTTTGATCAAAGTCACAGTATCAGTTGTCGTTGTTGGGAAGAATGCAATCGCCATCGTGGACGGCTGGGGTGGCAAGGGCCTCACCGACCCATAGGGAGGCATGCGGGCATCTCGAGTGGGCCAGGATTCAGCGCCATATGGGGATCCATAGGAGTCCTCTGGAAGTCCAGACACTGTACGAGTTTGAATAAACGTCTGAAAGATTGTTGAAGGCTCAACTTTCAAGGTCTCCGTAACGATGTTAGTGACTGTAATCAACACAGGCTCTAGAGTTGCTTTAAAGTTCAGATCAATGTCTACCAATGGACCCTCACCAGCGGGTCTGTCATAACCAGCGTCAAGCTTCACCGTGGAAGGTTGAGCTGGTGAATTTTGAGATACGCCCATTTCCGTCCATTCGTTGAAGAGAGAGGCCAATGCTTCCGGGTTATCAGATGACACCAAGTTTCCGCAACGCGCAACCTGGACAACCGATAAGTCACCCTTGGTACTGATAGTTCCTAATCTGCGGCCATCAACTACCCAAGCACCAGTATGTCGTTGTGCTGAGCCAACACTCCCTGCCTTGATTAGCGACGTCCATTTTTTAACACCCTCTGGATTAACCAGTAGGTCCTCATCGCCACCGTAGACGAGGACTTTGATGCCATTTTGAAGCAAAAGAGATACCAGGTACTGGTAAGGCTGAGCAAGTTCACTGCTGTTAACATTCAACAGAAGCGCAGGATTCCGGTAGGCCTCAACGACATTTGAGCTTGTGGAACCCACAGATCTGCTATCAATAAATTTGAGCATTGCGTTTAACTTGTCTTCATTGATAGCATAAATGTTTTTGTTTTGAGCCAAGGTGGGTTTGAGAGTGATTTGCTGCAAGTCCTGAACCAAATCGCGACAGAATGGCAGAGCAGGATTTACCTGACATTTTTTTAGTCGTGGAGTCAAAGTACCGTTCACAGTATTAAAGGAGGAACAGCTACCATCCACCAGAGATTTAGTGGAACATGCTGCAGCCGAGTTATACTTGTATTGCACCGTTGGGTTAATAAATGCGCCGCCCAGAATTACCGATGAAATACTGATGGGTCTGTTTGTGGTGGACATGATGCTAGCAGCAAACACTGGAACATGACGAGCAGCAAATGACTCCGCACCTAGATGAATACCAGTGTTGAGGTTGAACATTGGGAACTCGACCTTGAACGATGCGATGAAGCGAGCAATTTCGTCCGCAGAAGAAAGGACATTCTCAATCTGTGAATTTGGCAGATTTGCACCGTCAGGATGTGCAAGCAAGATGATATTGAGGTTGCTGTTGGCTGGATTTGAGGACTGAGAAGGAGTATTCTCAGAGGACAGTTTCACTGGGCTCAAATTCATGGCTGCCGCGTCAAGATCAGCAGAAGTTACACCGTTCACAATCCAAAGCAACACTGGGTCACTTTCGGGTGATGCCAGTGAATTTAGGATTTCAAAAGGGAGCGTTTTGTTAAGACCATGATACGCACCTTGAGTACCAATGACATGTGTCTCCTTATTGTACTTCGCAGTCAACGGCTTATGGGTGAAGAGCACATCAGTGGCGCCTACCTTGGAAAGACATAAAGTAAAAACCAGAAGGCGCGCAACAATTGCAAAACACGCAGTCATGATTCCTAAAGTTGGGATGGGGGCCACTATAAAAGTCTGGGATTTAATAGCTGCAGCTAGAAACTATTAGTTCTTATGCGAAAATGGATAGTGCAACGAGAATTGTTATAACGAGCAAAACAAGCAATGCAATGCATGACCACTTGCCTCTGCTTCTCTGGTAGTTTTCTGCTTTCGTCAATTGATTTGCAGCATCGTTGGTCTGTCTAGCCATATCGGTGACATTCTCTTCAATTGTATCAAGATTAGTGCCCTGTTCGGCAACTAACACTCCGAGGTCTTTGAATATAGAGTTAATCTCAACCATCCCTCTTTGAATTTCGGAGATCTCTTGTTCTCGATCCTCCAACAGATCATTGTGTAGCGATAAATCTGTGGACACCAGCTGCTGTAAAAGTGGTGTACTTTCCCCCGCTACTGCAAAACTACCATTTTGGTTAGCAGACAAAGTTCCTGTCCCAGCGGTGGCTACTCCTGATGCAGACGCAACTTTGGCTACGACTTTAGCTGCCTTCTGTTGCAAATTGTGAACGCTTTTCAAAACAGAGTCAAACCCAGAATTAATCTCTCGCTGTTGGATTTTCTCAGAACTCTTAAGTAAATCAGCAGGCCAGCTGCTTAATTGTTCAATCATAGTGGCAGCTTTAGCGCACTCATCGCCGATGGCGACCATTTCTGTTCTCAGCTTCTCATAATTTTTGCTTACAGCGGGCGCCTTGTCGACCTTAGTTGCAAGCTTCTCCGTTTGTCGAATTCGTGTCGACAGACTATATATATTATTTGAGCAGGCCGCAGCCAACGTCTCAAATTCTTGCCGTTCTAAGTCGATGGGCATGGATGTGGGGAGCTAAACAATTTTGAGTATGTAATCTTAGTAGATCAAAACCTTGAGCAGTCTCTTGCTGCACGATTTCCTTTTGCACTCAAAAGTTCCAGTAAATCCAATTGAATTCAGTCCGCCTATATGATACACTAATATATTAACTCCATGAATAGAACAGATGATTGCGCTCTACGTATAGATAAGGCGTTGTCGTCATATGTAAGCCACGAGTCGCCAGCCACTTTGGGGAAGGACCATTGGGGGTATTAAACAGGGTGTAAGATCATTAATTAGGGAAATTATATTACGCGTTTCACAGAATCGCGAGAATCCCATCCACGCGTCATGGTCCGATCTCAACTGGCTGAGCTCAAAGCATTGCGTTTGCAGGGCAAAACTCGTGCTGCAACGTACAAAGTTGAGGAAAGTGCAGATATTTATGATGAAGTGGACCAAACTGAGTACAGCAAGGTCCTCAGAGCCCGAATGGCAGAGGAGGATTTCGTCGTCGATGATAATGGCGGGGAGTATGTCGATAATGGTGCCTACGAATGGGACACACCCGCCTACTCAGACGAAGAGGAACTGTCGAGTAATATTCGTAAGAAACGCAAGTCTACAAAGTCTGAGAAGCCTGATGATAAGAGGGACGGCGCAGTCTCCTCGCTGTTCCGCAAAGCTGCCAAACCCCAGCCAGGCCTCCAAAAGCCCATTGTGCGCGATCAGTCTGCAATTGATAGCATCATCAACGGACTAACACCTGATTCGACAGATTTCAAGTCCAGACCGGCACCCAAGCGATCTCTTGGATCATCGACGTCCAGAATTGCTGGAACCCCTCGCCGCCAGTTTGGCGGGAGCAGTAACTTTGAAACACCAACACCTGCTCAAAGAGTGAACCCCAAAATTGGCAAGCTGCCATCTTCACCTCCTCAAATTGCGCAGGAGATGCCTAACACCGAGGACTTCTTATCCGCTCCGCCCCCCAAGGCGGAACCCAGCGATGATGAGATGGTCGACTCTGTCGGGCCTGCGGAAGTCGTGAGTGATGACAGTGATGCTGAAGATGCCCCTGTTGCTCTTGTCGCTGCGCCTCACATTGAGCGCGAGTTACCGCCAGTGGTCACTTCAACCCCTGAGCCGTCTAGCGAGGCAGACTTTCAAATCACCGAAACCCTCGTGGCAGCGTCTTCTGAAGATACAGAGATGACAACTGCTTTAGATGCAGACGGATCAATTGTGAAGATATTTTGGACAGACTACGCTGAGCTCAATAACAATTTCGTTATTTATGGTCGCACGGCAGAGAGCCAGAGCATTAGTATTGAAATTGCCAATATGACTCGCCCTGTGTACTTTTTACCCGCCGAAGGGTACTCACCTCTCGACGTCAACGATGCCGTTGCCGACATTTTTGCTGCCCACAAAATTCGTCAAGTGCGTTCACGGGTAGTCAAGAAAAAATACTGCTTTGGCTTACCAGACGTCCCGGCCGAAACTGATTATCTTCGTGTCGAGGTACCGTTCGGTGCCCCCAGTTCTCTAATTGAAGAACTAGCTAAAGACGAATCGAGCACCCATGTTTTTGGCCTGAACAGTACTATGTTCGAGACTTTTGTTGTGAACCAGAATATCATGGGACCCTGCTGGCTTGATATTAAGAATTTCAAGCTGTCAGGGAACTCGACGTGGGCAAAGCTCAATGTGTCGGTCTCTGGCTCGGCATCTGTCACAGTTTCTGAAGAGCAACCCCCTATGCCGGCACTTAATATTATGGGGTTGTCTATCCGAACGCGCATTGTGGCAGAGAATCTCGAGATTGTGGCTATCTCGGCTCGATTCTACCGTAACGTTGATGTGGACGGCACCAAAAAGGCATCAGAGCTCCCAGTGGTGTCTCGAACGTGTGTACGGCCGCTTGAAAAAATGCATTCCACGGCATTCAAAGCCGAAGTTGAGGCATTGCATGAGAAGCAGGGCATGAGTACTATTACTCTTGTGCAAAATGAGGGTGCTCTTCTTTCGTGGTTCATTGCCCAGGTTCAAAGGTTTGATCCAGACATTATTGTTGGTCACGAGCTTGAGAGCGTCCAGCTCAAAGTGTTGTTTTCACGACTTCGGGAGCTCAAAGTCAACTACTGGTCTAAACTTGGTCGAACAAAACGCACCACCTGGCCCTCACGAGCGGTTGACGACTTTATGGTTCGCTCGTTGACATCTGGTCGGTTGATTTTTGATCTCAGCAATGAGTTTGGTCGTTCATTGGTACCTAGCTGCACTGAGTGGTCACTTTCCGAACTGGCAATGAATGTTCTCAAGACTGGCCGGGTCGAAGCTAGCACAAACGTTGAACGTAACAGCTGGCTCAAGGAGGGAGCTTCTGGATTGCTCAAGATTGTGCGTCATAATGACAGCGACGCCGCAATGGTTGTTGCCATTTGTTTGGAAACGCAGGCCATTCCTCTGTCTCGCCAGCTCACAAACCTTGCCGGTAACGCCTGGTCGCGGACGATTTCAGGAGCTCGTGCCGATCGCAATAATTTCCTGCTTTTACACGAGTTCACTCGTGAAAACTATATTGTGCCTGACCGTGTCGATTCCAAGGGGTCAGCAAAGCGAGGCAAGGCCAAGTATAGTGGTGGTAAAGTTTTTGAACCTGTCAGCGGTCTTTACCGGTCGAATGTGGTTGTTATGGATTTCAACAGTCTTTACCCATCTATCATCCAGGAGTTCAACATTTGCTTCACTACTGTTGACTGCTCCAACAGCCTAAACCCCGATGACCCGCTTCCGCCATTGCCGGATCGTAATGTTGAGATGGGCATCTTTCCACGTCTCATCAAAACTCTAGTCGACCGCCGGCGGAGTGTGAAAAATATGATCAAGTCGACCCCCAATGCGACGCCCCAAGAGCTTGCTCAGTGGGATATTCGGCAAACTGCTCTCAAACTTACAGCAAACTCCATGTATGGCTGTTTGGGATATGCAAAGTCTCGGTTCTACGCGCTTCCTCTTGCTCGGTTGACAACTCAACAGGGCCGTGAGATTTTAGGTCAGACCAAGTCCCTGGCCGAAAATGAGGGACTCAAGGTTGTGTATGGTGACACAGACTCCGTAATGATCAACACGGGTGTTTACAATTACGCGGAGGCTCGGCAGATTGGCGAGAATTTCAAAAAGATTGTGAATGCTCAATATCGTTTGTTGGAAATTGACATTGACAATATCTTTGGTTCTCTGTTGCTTCAGAAAAAGAAAAAGTACGCTGCGATTGAGCTCATCAAAAAAGGCGATACCATTGAGCAGAAGCTTATTGTGAAGGGTCTTGATCTGAAGCGGCGTGAATTCTGCCAGCTGTCTAAGGACGCCTCTATGTATACTCTGGAGCAGCTCTTGAACAAACCGGATATTGATGAGGCGCTGGAGAATATTCACGAGTATCTGCGTAAGCTCGGTGACGACGCTCGTAACAATCGGGTTCCTGTGGCCAAGTTTACTATTCATAACGAGCTTGGCAAAGATCCCAGGGATTATACTGAAAGCTATAAGCCGCCTCATGTGCTTGTTGCGCTGATGAGATTAGCCAAGGGTGAGCTAGTTCAGGCCCACGATGTTATTTCATATGTGGTTACTGCACCACTTTCTGGTGAGGACAAAACGCCTGGTGAGCGGGCTCGGACTCTAGCTGATATGCGCAAAGAGCAACGTACGATTGATGTTGAGTATTACCTGCAGAATCAAATTTTCACCGTCATTGGCCGTCTGTGTGAAAATGTTGAGGAGGCTGATATTGTCAAACTTGCCTCCTGTTTGGGGGTTGAAGCGCCAAAATCTAGCAGAGCCTCGAAATCGAGCCATACCTCAAATTACACGTTTGTCCCCTTTGAGTCTCAGCTCTCTGATGCTGAACGCTTTAAAGACTGCCAGCCCTTGAAACTGTTCTGTCAGGAGTGCCAGCATGAAACAAGCTTCGCTGGTGTCACAAATGAGCTGGTTACTGCTCGGGGTATTGAGTGTATTAACTGTAAAGTGCCAATCACCGGGTTGCGGCTCAACTCTCAAGTGGAGATGTCGATTCGCAGACATATCGCACGGTACTATGAGAGCTGGCTCAAGTGTGACGACGCAGCCTGCGGAATGGTTACTCGTGAGATCGGCGTGACAGGCGGCAAGAGATGCTATGCTAAGGATGGCACCTGCCGAGGCTCGTTACAGCCCATGTACTCTAGCCGGGCTCTTTACAACCAGCTTTTGTTCTTTGAGTCCATTTTTGATATGGAGCGGGCCGCCAACTCATTCAAAGACAATGGAGAGCTGCGAGACCTGGCACTGGCTAACGCAGAGCGATTTGCCAAAGCCAAGTCAATTGCTGAGCGGTATCTACGTAACAACGGCCGCCGATATGTGGATATGAAGCGGCTGTTTAGCTTTGTTTAAGGGAATTGTGCTTGAAAATACATATATCGAATAATTTATCATAAGGTTTCATCAGTGAATAATTAAGCAGGTCTGAACAATCTAAGACGGGACCCATACGGCGTCGTCATAGTGCTCTTCCCAGTCGGCCATGCTCATACCACCCGGACCATACAGGTTGGCGGCTTCAAACGGAGTAAGCATCGGCGGCTTGTCATCTTCTTGCTGATTCTGGGGTTCTTGTGAGTCCTGCGGGATGCTGTACGTGCCCTCATCGGGCTGGTTTACATTCATCATGGGGTTGGCCGTTTTCATTCGGTTGAGGTAGTCAAACGGGTCTTCCAAAGGCGCCTGGCCCCGTGGAGCCCGTTGGACGCCAAAGCCCTCTTGGTTATGCAGTTGTTGATAAACGCGATCGACGTATTGTTGGCCAGATTCGCCTTGGCGGGGACGGAGGTTTGCCGGGAGATCCTCTTCTAGGTTTTCCACAGACACATCTTCGCCCTCTTTCGTCACAAAGCTTTCGTGATCTCGGCCTAGCTTGACATTTTCATTCTTCAGGCTTTCCATTAGAGCCATGAATTTTGAATTCTTCATTTTGCTCACCGTCGGATCGTCAGCATTAGCCGACGCCACGGTCTCAAGTACAGAAGCTGCGGCATCCCGCAAATTGGCCTGGTCCTGAGCAGTGGGTGGGGGCTGCGTCTGTTGTTGTTGCTCGTTCAACTCCAAATTTTTAATCTGAGCCTCAGCCGCCGCAAACGCCTGGTCAAACGCACTGTTGTCGGCAACGGCAATTGCCGCATTTGCTTGTATCTGTTGGTGGGATTGCATGGTAGACATAGTGTGCACTGCTGGTGGGGCCCGAAGGGGCTGCAACATCGGCGTGATTGGCTTGAGCTGGTCCAGAGGAATGTAGTAGCCGGTATTCACTGGTTGCTGCTGGACCGGATCATGGTGACTTTGAGCGAACATGGCGTTGAACTGTTCGGGGGCAGCAAACCGGGATTTTTCAGCTGAAAATTGATTTGCCCAACCATTCACACGAGGTTCGGTAGCTCCGCTAAGCTGCGGGGTCGCAAAGTCGTAAGGTGCGGGCACTGCCGCAAATTCAGAACTAGCTTGAGCCCCCCCCACAAACTGAGCGAACTGGGCATTGGCGGCGGGATTGTTTTGATGCCGCAGCCCTTGCGCAGAGTTCTGCCGAACAAAGGTATCTCGATGGTGTGAGTGGTCGGCATTCACCCGTTTACCCAAACCGTCAAAAGGAGTTGTAGAACACGACGCCATGTGGTGTAGGAATGAGAAAGTTTTAGAGGTCACCTGCCGAGGCGTTACTAATTTTGTGGGGTGGGCCGAGAAATCACATGCGGGTATCGAGGCGGCATTGTCTACCGGGGTGTTGGAACATTTAGGGTGTTAGGTCTATATGCGCCATTGGGAGCGCGGGCCAGTTTTTCGCGAAGAGAAATTGGGCCATTCAGAACCCGGTTTGTCATCGATGTTTCGCAAGACGGTTCTGAGCGCCGGCATGGTCGCTATGGGCGTTGCGACGCCGCTTGTTGCGTTCGCTGATAACAAGTATAAACCTGTATACGACGACGAGGTTGAAAAGGTCAATAATCCGCTACCTGGCACTGTACTTCCGGCCAAGGAGGTCGATAACGCTTTGACGAAGACAGAGGCTAAGATCGCGAAGAATCTCGATGTTCAGGTCACTAAAGTCGCCGGATTCAACCTCCAGGTTCCTGAGGGTCTCGCAAAGTATATTCATGCTACTCGGGATACCTTCAATACCTGGACTTCGAAGGTCGATAAGACAAGTTCCGAGATGTTCAGTCGCTATATTGAGGGTGAGCGCGGTGTGGTCCAGTCTATCGCTGGTTTGCGGTCTCCTGATGAGGATGTCTTGCCCAATGCTATCTATATTTTAATTGGTGGTTTAAGCGGCTCCATTGTCGCCCGTCGCTCTAATATGTTCATCCGCGGTTTAGCTCCTCTGGTGTTTGGCGTTGGTGCGTTTGCGTACTTTATGCCCAAAACGTTTGGCAACACCCGGGAGTTTGCTTGGCGCGAGGAGAAGCAGCACCTGCCTCAGCTGGCCGAGGCTCATGCCGCTGCCGACAAGCAGGTCACTGAGCTAACGCAGTCGGCTATTGAGGCTGCAAACAAAGGAGAATCCCGTCTGCGCGCCGGTGTTAACAAGGGCCGTAAGCTGTTCAAGGAATGGACAGGTGTGAACTTGCCTTGAATGGGCATGGAACCTGGAACACTAGGGACCTCATTGCCACGGGGTTCGGTTGGCCAGGCTCATCTGCCAATCGTGCACAGATAATCATTATATATGCAAGCAATGCTAAAGATTTAGTATCGAATTTGATACTAACTAATTGTTCTGGTCTCTAACTCGAGGATGGGGAGTGTGTAGTTGTGTTTTGATGGGAAACTGTGGTGTCCCGTTTTGACTTTTGTCCAACAACATTGCTATGGAAGACTATTCGCCGCTAAGTTCGCCAACGTTTTCGTTGGGCGGATCCTCGGTTGCGAGCTCATTGGGCAGTCCCCGGCCGGCCAACACTCTGCGCCGGCTGAGCACGATGTTCTCAAAGCGTGAGCGCAAGGTCACTCTCAAAGACATTGAGAGAGCAATTCGCCGGGCCTACAAAAGCTCTGAGGCCGCTCAAAAGCAGCGCAAAGCATTGAGTGACACGCTCCTTGTTTGGGTCACGCAGTCGGCCGACGACAGGTACCGTGAGATTGCTTCGAAATTGCATGAGACGTTGCTACCCCTTTGGTCTAGCGACCCAAATGAGTACCAGCAGATCAGCGACGTGCTGGCTAAAATTGACAACCTCAAAAGGGAAGAGGCTCAGCGCGACCGGCTGAATGACGAGCGCACGGTAGCCGAAAAGCTTGTGTACCGAGGAAAATGGAAAGGATTTAGTCCTGTGGACCTTGAACCATTGCAGCGCTCATTGCAGCTCATCAGAGTCCAAGCTGAAACGGCTGAAGCGCGTTTCCGGCGATCCAGTGGTCGCATGCTTTACTTGGCTCTGCATAGCTTTTTAGTTCAATGCGAGGAGTCCAGTGGAGCCCGCCAACTTGCTTGCCAGAATGCAGTTGAGATTCTGCGTGAGCAAAATGAGAGTTTTGCACAGGCGTTTGCCTTCACTTCGGAGAGATTTGATCACAGCACTGAGTACCAGGCTTCACAAGTTGATCAAAGCGATGACGAACGCCCCGAGGACTGCGCATACAATGCTCGCAACAATTTGCTAGAACGAGCTATGGAAGAAGGCAATATCATGTGCTCCGAGTATGCAACGCCATTTGGCCACTGATTTTGGTTGTGTTACTTTAGTTCCTTGGTGTATCTAGCTTTACCAAGGCCTGAAAAACACAAGTTATATACATGTATGCTCTATAGATAATATACGTCAGGTTCATGTTTTGTTGCTGAAAAACATTTTGCCAGTTTCATAAGATGAGATCATAATCGCACATGCCGGTGCAACTTTTAAAAGACGTGGGGTGAGGCCCACAAACAAAGCCTGCCATCCTTCAGTGCGGACTATATGGCCCATGAAGGATGTCATTCGCATATGTGCAGACTCAGCTGAGTAGTGACTCAACTGGCGTCTGGTTTTTGCCACATCAAAGGGCGTAGTGAGTAGCGCTGCGGTGGCACCGCCAATAGTCCCCGCCACTAAGGATTGGGAAAGAGCTTCTTGATGTGATTCGGTTTTGCGGGGTATTTCGCTTCGAACAAGTTCCACAACGGCCCAGTAAATGCTTGAGAACGGGATGTCTCGAAATAGCGTCAATCCCAAACCGCTCCAAAGGGATCTGATTCCATCCATTTGGAGGGCCGTCTTAACGGATTGTAAAGCGATTCCAAATGCATTTGGCGAGTTGATACTCTGCATTCTGGTTTTGAAAAGCTCCAGAGGTGATACGACAGTACTGGCTAGCGCTCGAGCTGCTCCTCCTGCAATCAGCGGTGTGGCCACAGAATTCTGGAACGGCATTGAATCTCGCAGGTGCTCGTAAGCGATAAAATAGACAACATTTGCGGGAATTCCCTGGATTAATTGTAGACTAACACCTCGCCAAAGTGAACTCACGCCCTCGTCGCGGGCAATTGTCGCCATGAGGCCCATTGTGCCCGGTCCTCGCCCTCGGTTGCAGCCGAGATCCGGGGTTTGGCAGTAGTCAATGGTTGACGGGTACCAAAACGGGGACTTGCAACATACTTTCGGATCACAAGGATTGTTTGGAAGGCTGTCCATTATAAGTTTCGACGAATTTAGGGGCCTTGGAGTGCCAACAGTGCGACTGGTCTCCGGGCCTTTGTTTTGGTTAATAGCAGAATCTTGTTGCATACGGACCCGTACAACGTCAAATGGATTAACCACAAGAGAAGTAACCAAGGATCCGCAGCATGCCGATATTATTTTCGGACCCAGTGGCACATCTGACATCGATAGTCCAAAATAGAGCAGGCTCCCTGGAGATCTTGTGGAAAGTTTTGTAGCTCGGGACACTAAGCGGCTTTTTTGCCCTTGGGAGATTAAAAACAGGAATCGCCGAACTGGTTCCCTAGGCGTTGTGCTGGGCTGGGAGCGAGCAACCCTTATCCTCCTGGGACAGTGCTGACCAAAGGCAGTTCTGTAGACGCTTGAGGATTACCTCCTAACCCGCCTTTAAAGATGGCAGACGAAAGGCTCGAGTTTAGCTCGAGGCCCAGTATGCCCAAGGCACCATCTACAGACGGGTATGACAACAATTCGGATATAGCCATCAATTCGGGCTCGCAGTCTACGGGGATGTACAACATGACTATTCGCCATGGATTTGGTGAAATCTCGCCCGAGTGGATGGCGTATCTTGCTGAGAATTTTTGGAATTATTACGAGGACAAGCGCCATGAGACGGGCGGAAGACCAGAAAATGCTCGAAAACAACCGGAAGAGTCTTGGCGAATCGCGGATCGGCACCGCACCGTCAACGCGGCACTGGTTCTGTGCTTGAACCTTGGCGTTGATCCGCCAGACATCATTAAAACTCAACCCTGTGCAAAAATGGAAGCATGGATTAACCCAACTCATATCACTGATTCAAAAAAGGCCATTGAGCAGATCGGGAAGAACCTACAGGCCCAATACGAGTCGTTGAGCACCCGTACAAAGTACAAGCAATGCCTAGACCCCAATGTTGAGGACGCAAAGCGGTTCTGCATGGGCCTCCGTCGCTCTGCTCGTGAAGAGCGCATTCTTTTTCACTACAATGGACACGGTGTCCCGCGGCCAACCCGATCGGGTGAGATTTGGGTCTTTAACCGAGGCTACACTCAGTATATTCCCGTGTCGGTCTATGAACTGCAAACCTGGCTAGGTGCCCCGGTAATTTACTGCTACGACTGTTCGGGTGCTGGTCACATTGTGAATAATTTTTTGAAATTTGTCGAGAAGCGCAAGGTTGAGGAGCAAAAAAGCGGGCAACGCGATCCAGCCGCGACTCCGGCCGCTGCCTATGAAATGTGCATTCAAATGGCTGCCTGTCGTGCTGATGAGGTTTTGCCGATGCATCCAAAACTACCAGCTGATATGTTTACTTGCTGTATCACTACTCCAGTCGAAATCGCTGTCAAATGGTTCGTGATGCAAAACAACAGTCTACTAGGCCTAGACCCGGAAAAGACAACGATTCCAGGCAAAGTAACCGACCGCAGAACCCCATTGGGTGAACTAAACTGGATTTTCACCGCTATTACGGATACTATTGCCTGGTCAGCCTTGGATACCGCGTTATTCAAGCGTCTCTTTCGCCAGGACCTTGTTGTCGCAGCGATGTTCCGAAACTTTTTGTTAGCAGTGAGAATTATGCGGATGCATAACTGCCACCCTGTTTCTCACCCAGAGTTACCAGATACACATGCTCACCCCTTATGGGCATCCTGGGATCTGGCAGTCAACCAGTGTTTGCTTCAGCTACCGGCATTGGAAAAAGCGGAAAAAGAAGGACGAACTTACAATTACCAGTACAGCGACTTTTTTGAGCAGCAGCTGACAGCGTTTGATGCCTGGTTGCAATACAAGTATACTGATTTATCCAAGCCACCTCAGCAACTGCCCGTGCTTTTACAGGTTCTTCTTTCTCAGATTCACCGACTAAGGGCGCTGGTTTTGCTTTCACGGTATTTGGACCTGGGACCGCAAGCTGTTCACATCGCCTTATCTATTGGATTCTTTATTTATGTTCTCAAACTCCTCCAGAGTCCTGCCCCCGAACTGAAACCAGTTTTGGTTTTCATTTGGGCACGTATCATGGCCGTTGAGGCCGAGGATGTCCAGCACGAACTCGTCAAGGAGAATGGCTACTCGTACTTTCTCAACATTCTGACGCAAAATGCGACTGCTGAAAAAACCGAACTTTCGGCCGATTCTGCCGATATGGAGCTAGATGAGGACTCTTCGCCATCCCATGAACATCTGGCTATGTGTGCCTTCATTCTTGCCCAATTTTGCCGGAATTACGCTCCCGGCCAAAGGCTATGCGCTGTGCCTGAGCTTTTTTCTGCTCTCTCTTATTTCATGGCCCACTCCGAGTCTCCGCTTCTTCGTCAGTGGTGCTGTTTGTGCGGCAGTCAACTCTTGGAGTACCCAGAAGCACGCGAATTCATGGACAGTCACGATGATTCTTTCATTCAAAATCTGATTGCAAGGCTGAGTGACCCCATTCCTGAAGTTCGGGCGGCAGCTGTAGCTGGTCTCGCCCCAGTCTGCAATGAATATATCGCCAAGCACGTTATAGAGGTTGCCCTTGATGCATCGCCATTAATGAGAAAAGAGGTGATCGTGTTTTTTTCCCGATTGGTCGTGCAAAACATGGGGTACTTCCTGGTATGTGCCTATACGACTCTCGAGGAAGATTTTGTCATGCTTCAGGAAAGACCCTCGAGATCTGACTCTCCTGCGGCCGGATCAACCTGGCTTTCAGTCTGGTTAGTTTTACTGGTTTTGACCTTGGACCCTGACAGTAATGTAAGAACTGCTGCTGAGGACGTGGTGGATTATGTGTATTTGAAACTTAACAAGACACCGCTGTCCAGCGATGTGCAGAAAATCACTGACTACATTCTCATCAATGGCCTTGAAAATACGGGGGGAACTAGGCCACAGTCTCCACCTAACCGGGTTGTATCTGGGCCCACTCCGCACCCAGGTTCTGCCGGAAATGGCCAAGCTAACGGGCGGGTGGCTGGCGCCTCGCGCCCTTCCATGGTTCGCAGTGTTTCAGCTCCACTAATTGAAACCATTAACAAGAAATCTGCCCCGCAGATAAACTATGGACCATATGCCCCGATGAACTCAATGTTGCGTTACGCTAAGACATGGCTGCGTGGAGGCAGCGAGTCGCCGCAAGCGCAGACCTATGTGGAAACTCAGAAATCAAGCGACTCGTGGCCTGTCCCTCCATCGTCTGGTGAAGTTGAGCATGATAATGCTGCAGAGATTGTTTTGCCTCTCAAGTCTGGTTTCTACGACTGGGCTGTGGAGTATTTCACTGAGCCGCAGCTACGTGGAATGGAGAGTGAAGAGGCCGGAAGCCGGAAGTATTTGGAGCGGGTGTGGCGAAAGGGCCGAAACGAGCAAATTTTGAGCACTACTCAAATTCAAAAGGATTTGGCAGTTACGGGCACTTGGAATAACGTCATGTGCTCTCTAAAGCTAAGCCATGCTGCCAACAAAGTCACATTTGCCCAGTTTGAGCCCCATTTGGTCGTCGGTGGACCCAATGACCATGTTACAGTGTTCGATTGGTCCAATGGTACTAGGCTGAATACGTTCAGTAATGGCAATACTCCTGGAACACACATTGAAGACATCAAGTTTTTGAATGAAGACGATCACCCTATGATTTTGACAGCTTCCAACGACGGTATGGCACGTGTATACAAATCCTACGACTCTATTACTGATGTCGAGCTATTGTGTTCGTGGTGGCTTCTAGCAGATGTTGTGCCATCGCGAAAGCTGCCGCCTCTAAAAATTGAGTGGCAGCAAAGCCGCGGTGCGCTCTTGGTAGGTGGCGATATCCCGATCATTCGGGTTTGGGACGCAGCTAGAGAGCAAGCTATTGATGATATTCCTGTGCGCACAGCTAGTCGACTAACTTCGTTAACAAGCGATCAAGTGACTGGTAATTTAGTGATTGCTGGGTACCAGGACGGTAGCGTGCACTTCTACGACCGCCGGTTGCCCAAGCAAGAGTCTCACATTCGGGCTTGGTGCTCTCACAACGCTCCTATTGTGAATACCAGAATGCAGCGAGGTGGTCCCCGCGAAGTGGCTAGCGGCTCTTCCGATGGAACAGTATGCTTGTGGGATGTGCGTTCTCCGGACCCAGTTGTGAAGTTCCAAGCGCACACTAAGGAAATGAACTGCTTGGATATGCACGAACACGCGCCTGTGATTGTCACTGCATCGCGAATTGTGGGCCTATGGTCAACAGCGGCTCGAAGAGTTGCGACAGTGCGCCCGCCAGCGGGCTATATGGCGAGGGCAGAAGCTGTAAATACGGTGGTTTTCCACCCTCATCGCATAATGATGGCAGCCGCAACCGGCGATATCGTCAATATTTTTCAATGCATTTAGTATATTCAGCTAATCTTTGATTTACAAAAGAGCACTAACATTAGAGGGCCCATAGTTGAAAGATTCGAAACCTCGAAATCAGTTGACCTGACAAATATGGCCGAGACTATACAGGTTCGCGGGCAGAACTTTGCTACTTATTTTATAAGTCCACCACCAGATAAGCCGCTAATAGTCTTCCAGCACGGAGTGGGATCTTCAAGGCATACGTTCTCGCTTCTCATTGACTATTTATTAGCGAGCGATCTCCAGCCCGGCGTGCTCAGCTTTGATTCTCGTCATCATGGCGAAACTAGAAGCATCGACGAAAATGAGCCTCTTGACCTCTACGCTGAAACATTAGAGGCAGATCTCGAGGCAATTGTCAAGTATTATACTGTCAAAGAGCGATTGAATAACCCGCTACTCGTCATCGGTCACTCTATGGGAGGCACCATCGCTTCGAAGCTCTGTCAAGAAGGCCGTCTGCCAAACGTTCGAGGATTGGTGGTATTGGATGCAGTAGAGGGCTATGCTGTACAATCGTTGTCTTCAATGCCATCTTTGGTGAAGAACTGGCCCGCGGCTTTCAGCTCTCTCGAGGAAGCTGCCGAATGGGGGGTCAAAAGCCGTCAGCTTCGAAGTATTGAGGCTGCCAGAGTTTCTGTACCAGGAATGCTTCGGAAAGAAGGCGATAAATATGTTTGGGTTCTGGATTTGCTGTCTACCAAGGCCTTTTGGGACACCTGGTTTCAAGGGTTAGACAAAGCTTTCCTGTCAGCTAAATGTGCCAGTTTGTTGATTCTGGCTGGTACAGGACGTCTGGACAAAGATTTGTTGATGGGTCAAATGCAGGGGAAATACCAACTTGTTGTCTTTAATGATTGTGGTCATTTCCTTCACGAAGATCGACCCGCAGTAATTGGTATGACAGTTGTTGATTTTTGGCAGCGCAATGCGAAACCACCCGTCGTACCCGCTTTTGGCAAGTTCAGAGACGAATAAACAATTTATTGAAATATATATCTATTCCTGTTTACGTTTTTCAATGACACGATCGATCTGAGCAAAAGCCCAAGAAAACGGCCTGATTAAGAAAGGACGCAAATCATAACGATTGTCATCAGGGGAATACTGTTCAGCATGATATGCTGGAGTAATAACCGTCATCTTATGGCGATTGATAGCGTAAAAATAAAAGAACTTTTTGACCTTCTCGGCAACGACTTGGGGGGACAAATGCTTCCACTCGTGACATAAATGCAAAAACGTAGAGTAAGGTCCATACTTCTGGATTTTCCTTAATCGGCCAAACACGCTCAGTTCCTCATATGTCATACCCATGTCGGCTTCGTCACTCTGAACATAGGTCTTGGTGATGGGTTCGAGCTCCGCGGTTGGTGTCGCGTCAATAAAACTCTGGAGAACTGGTAAATTAAACTTGTCAGCTGCCCAAGCAATAAACTTTCTCAGATCTGTTTTTGAAATGCCTCCAATAGGATTGACATCCGCAGAAGAACAATCGTACTTTGTAAGATATCCACGCAGGGATTCGTCAACGTTAGCTGAGCCAAGCACTAGCAAACTTCCTGGGAAACCTCGGACCCAGGGAAGTAACTGGGCAAACAAGTAGGCAAAAACCATCCTTAGACGTGCTTGGATATTCTGCAGCGCCAAGTTTTCTCGGTCAGTGCCGCCGTACACCTTGAACTGTGGAGTTTTGTTTGTGACCATTGAAAATACTTTGGTGACGGCTGTCACCGCCAAGTCAATATCCACATTAGTGTGATAAGCACCAATATCTGCCGCAAGTTGTTTTGCCCGATCCCGTGTTTCTTGGGACGAGTTTACAGTGCCCATGTAACAAGTGTGAAAGATTTGATTGCAAAACTCATTCGGATCCGTAGGAATCCATGGAGCGTCTTTGCCTGCAAGGCGACGTGCATCTTCAATAACAACATGATTTCCTTCGGCAGCCTCCTTGACAACCAAGCGACACATTGAATAGACGATGACGGCCGTTGCACAACTGTCGATGCCACCGCTGAGTGGGACAAAATAGCCAGCAGCTCTGCAGCGTCTCAAGTAATCCCAGAGCCAGCATGCGGGTCCTAAGGCAATTTCTTCTTCAGGAGAATGTAAATGCACAGGCCGCGCAGGCGTTGTAGGGCTGTCCAGAGGATCTGATGGTTTTTTCTTCAAGTCAGAAAGCAATGCTGGAGCCAGCACAGTATCCAGCTCGGTACTAAGTGAGCACTGCATACCAAAAGATGGCGACGACCGATAAGATTTGACTTGCTCCAATTCGACAGTAGCAGTGATAACCTCGACGTCCTTGAGACTAAACTGAGAACCCTGCCCAAGGACCTGGCCGTTCATAACAATCATAGCACTACCATCGTAGTAAAGACGGTCGCCATCACAGCCTCGCTGGTTGGCATACAAGTATACGCCGCCACATTTACGAGTGGCCTCGATAATTAGATTCAGTCGTGTATCGAGCTTTCGCAACTCGTGGTGAGAGCCAGATGAATTAGTGATAATGTCAACACCATCAAGAGCCATTTCTAGATGCGGGCTTTGAGGAGTGAAAAGTTCCTCGCAGGTCTCGAAGCCAACACAGAAATGGTTCGCAACTTCAATTTTGGCAATACCCATTCTGGTCTCGGTTTGACCGGTCAACATCTGAATCAGTTCGGGCAAAATGAATTGTACTTGGAGCTTACGGGGCCATGGTGTAAAATAGCGCATTTCACGGTAGTTGCCATCGTTTGCAAGCCACATTTTAGGCCGAATCATAAGAATCTCCTTGTTGTAGGCGATTACACGGCAATTGTAGCGTACGTTCCGATAAATCACAGGCATGCCTACATCAATCAGAATATCCTGGCAGTCGGCATTGACCAAAATTTCGCCCATTACCTGCCACGAATGAAAGTAGGTATCTTGCTCAAGGAAATGATCCAAACAGCCATAGCCCGTAACTTCGAGTTCAGGCCCAGTACGCATAATCGCGCCCTTAGATTTAGCAATCCGAATTGACTCGATAATGCGATCACGATTGCCTTCAAAATCTAGTGCCCATTGATTAAGGCTACAGGTTGCAAGCGTGACGGGCATTTCTTTGGGGAGGGTGAAGGTTGCAAGATTGGGTTCTGAAACTCCCAAATTTCAATGGTACCCCGGTGACTCAACCTCCATTCAAGTTCACGTTCACAAGCATGGTTGGCCCTAAATTGGTAATTAAGCTGGGCTCTTCGTCGCTTTTCGACGAGAAAACTGGAGAGCATCGGCTCTCAAATATGTCGCAGATTGTGGAGCAAGTTGTCGCTCTACGAAAGAGAGGTTATCGTGTCTGCATTGTTTCTTCGGGAGCAATTGCCGCTGGTATTCGTCGGTTAAACCTGGATCATCGCCCAAAACACAATGCTCAGCTTCAAGCTACGGCTGCCACTGGCCAAGCGCGTCTCATTCGCATGTGGGATAATTTATTTAGTCACTTTGACCAAGCTGTCGGACAAGTTCTTCTGACCCGAAACGACATCGCGGACAGATCCGCCTACTTGAATGCTGCAAACACCATCAACACCTTGCTGGACATGGGAGTTGTTCCAATTGTTAACGAAAATGATACCTTGAGTACCTACGAAATCCGTTTTGGTGATAACGATACGCTCAGTGCAGTCACCGCTGCGATGATTGGCGCCGACATGCTTTTCTTGTTGACGGATGTTGACTGCTTGTACACCGGAAATCCAAGAAGTGATCCCACTGCAAAGCCCATTCGTATTGTTAAAAACGCCCAGGATATCAAAATGGACGCGTCAATGAGCCAGGGCTCCGGCGTCGGCACCGGCGGTATGACAACAAAGCTTATTGCCGCAAATCTGGCTACTTCGGCCGGAATTGCCACTTATATTTGCCGCAGCTTTGTTCTGGGTGGTGTTTTCAATATTCTCAGTGATATTGAGAACAAAATCTCTCCCGAGGATTCGGAGCACCTCTACACTCGCTTCGACGCTCATACTTCTATCCGAGATCGCCAGTTCTGGTTGCTTCATGGCCTCAAACCAAAAGGTAGTATCACTATTGATGTTGGAGCATTCAGAGCCCTTTCTCGTACTGATCGGGCTGGCCTTCTACCTATTGGTGTTGTCTCAGTTTCAGGCAGCTTTCACGAGTCGGAGGCAGTCGACATTTTGGTCGAGTCTAACCCACAGCCGGTTGGTCGATGTCTTCCAAACTACACGTCGTCTGAGCTCGATCGTATCAAGCGTCACCATAGTCATGATATCCTGAAGATTTTGGGCTATGCCGAGTCAGAGTATGTGGCTTTCCGTGACAACATCGCTTTATATCCCGACCCCACAGCATAGACTGGAGCTGCATAGATTACTGCCATAAAAAAATATGTAAAGTGTCGTCATCCTTGGTGAACATCGCCTCTATTTGAGTGATGGTGAATCCCACGTTTATTGTTATGCCATCACAAATAACGTCGGCGCCCTTGTAGCTGAGGTTTTGGTGGGTCCCAGGGAGCTCTAAGGAGTAATCTGGTCTCTGGCCCTCACCTGAATAGGGACCTCTGTATGCAAATAAGTTGTAATCGTTTTTGGTTTCCCCGAGCTCTTCTATTAGCACACCCGATTGGGCCGGCTTCGAGGAGGGCATTTTTGGCGTTGAGATGGCCGAGTCCAGCATGCTTTCTACAGTTTTGGGCTTGTCAAAATTGGTATTTGGAATATCAAACTCTTCCAGTTTGCCCTTTGATTTCATTTTTGGAATTGTGTACTCGCGGTGGAGCTGAACATTGGCAGAGTCCTCGACAAGTTCGAGGCAAGTTTCAATTGTCAACATTTTGATAGCCGATTCAACCACCCCAAGGTTTAAAACTTGTGCGTTCATGCAACAGTCCCACACGCGACATAGATTACCGGCTTTATCTTTATCTTGTCGCTCTGGAGAGACGATGATGGGCACGATCCAATCTCCCTCGGTTTGGATTCGTCGCACAATCTCTGCAACCTCAAGGGTATCTGGGGCTGGAATACTATCGTCATAACATAAATTCAAAAAGCACTTTTCGCCGCTCGCGGTCCGTGTTTTCACAACATATCCAGGGCTCGGATGGAGTTTCATTATGACCAAGTGAAAGTGGTTGATTAAGCCTTCAATGTATAGTCGAGGCTAGGGTAAAACCATCAAGTCTGAGAGTTTGATTTAATTAGCTACAAGGATGTTTTTAGTGTGGTTAACAAATAGTAAAATTGCAGAAAAGTCGCGGGACCACTGCTCAAGACACCCAGCTCACAAAGGTCGTGTAGGTTGTATAGAGCATAATCGAGAATCCGCAGATGGTGAGAATGATGTCTGCCCACCACCTCCAGTGGCCACTCGCGATAGTTCTCATATGCAGAATTGGGGGATAAATATAAACAAGTGGAACACACGCAAAAGAACCCGTGAGGGCAACAAATTTGTCCAGATCGTTAGCGCCAACGTATGCAATGGCGCCGGTGAGAAACACAATGAAGAAACGGAAAATGTTCTTTTCCCACTTGACCTTGCGCGAAAACTTACCGCTTTTCATAAAGAGACCGTTTTCAAGAATGCGAATGGCCGGGAACAGTTGCAATGGAGTTGATAGAAGAATTGCCAGGGAGTACAGGAACTGGATCACAACAACAGCGCGGGAGTCCGACGGAAGATTAAGCAAAATAACGGTTTCAACCTTGGAACCAGTTGCTGCATAAAGTAATGCCCCCACTGAGACAAAGACAAGAGTAATACCAACCATGACACCGCCCAGAACAGAATTGAACTTCTTAGGCTCGCGCATGGACTCCTGGATGGGAATAATCAAGCCGATTCCCTCAAACGTGAAAATAGCTGTACCAATGAAAAGCGTCCACTGGTTCTTGTTGAATAGTGCAACATCTGCGATACCTTGGGTAAGAACCGTGGTGGCTCCCCATCCATATAGATAGATGAGACCCAGAAGAATGAAAAAGTCTGCCACCAGAGCTGTGAATCCAAGCTTTGCAATATCCCGAATCATACTTAGGGGTAAGAAGACAATGATCTGCAGACAAATAAGTGCCTGGACACTCATTATTTGTCCGCCATGGCTCACCGTCTTAATCACCGCTTGAAGATTCTCTGATACGAAAACAGTGTACGCGGCGGCAAAACCGAGCTGAGAGAGGACAATTGAGGCAAGAATAAGTTTGCGGAAACCTGCACCATACAAGGCCCCACCGATATCACCGAAAGACGCAACTTGCGTGTAGGATTTGGCTTCGATCAAAAGCAAAAAACACCAGTACGACACAGCTGACACGCCAATTAGGACCACGCTGGAAAATAAAATTCCACCATTATAGAATGCTCGAGGCAAAAACAAAACACCTGTACCCACAAAAGATTTCAACAAAAGCATGACTGTTTCGGTGACCGATGCCTGGCCCTTCGCTTGCTCTGATAGCCTGCGGTTCATACGTGGACGATCCTGTAGAAGGGCGGTGCGCTCTGTAACGTTATCTCCAGCAATTCCCTCCATAGATTCATCAGCCTCCTCGTCCTCGAGCTCTTCACCGGCGAAGTGGCCATAAAGCGAGAGGAACTCGATAAAATTGCGAGCAATCATTGTTGGCTGCGGTATTTGGTCATGGCTGCCATCACCTTCCTCCAGGGCCTGGGCAATAGTTTTTTGAGTCAAAAAGTCTCGACGGAATCCTCCAGGAACCAACATTTGCTTGGTATCCAATGCTTCGCCGTGCGGTCCAGTGGCGGGCTCACGAGGGATATCAAAAGATCGTGAACGACCGCGCTTAATGCTGCCGCTATTTCCATCGTGCTCACGCTGCCAGTTATAAATTTGGCGGGTCACATCGCCGCCTTGTAGCCTTAGCGAAGCGAAATTTGCCTCGGCATCGTCCGAATCCTCAGCATCCACGAGGTGTCTCCCCACTACTTTAACAACCTCTGGATCCGGATTCTCAATATCCAAGGAATGCATAGACGCTGCTGAGCCATCGGTAAACATGCCATCAGTGCTTGGACCTGGGTCACCTGGTCTTGTAGACGATACAAAAGATGCCCGCGGTGTGCGCCGCGGGGAGGGGGCTGCCAAATGAGTGCTGGTTAGGCGATTGTAAGATCGCGAAATTGAGTCCGCCCTACTCGTCCCTGAGTTGTTACTTTCGCGCCTTTTGATATCCATATTTTCGGACCCCATTGAAGCGTTGAATGATGTTCAAAGTTGTGCCTTGTTGAAGATATGCAGATGACGTGAAGGCAAAATCGAGGCCAGCGTCGGCAGTAATATGATGTCCCAAATAGGGAGGCTGAAGGCGTTTGTGGACCCTTACAAAGTAAGCGCTTCTGATAAAGCCTCAAGTCCCCTTTGACATGCTCACGTAATTTTTCTTTCATCAAGGTTTTTTTTTTTGAGACCTTACAGGTGTGCTCATTCTTTTTTGACTTAGTTTAAGCTCCGCCACAAAAAGGAATCAGAACTGTTGATCTCGGTCTAAAAAGCAGCTATGTCGAAAAAGTGGATCGACAAGAAGAAAGCTACTACTTACCAGCTGGTTCATCGCTCGTTCGATGATCCTCTGATCCACGACGAGGAGGTGGGCCAAACGGTGCTCGTAAAGAAGGACAATCTCAATGATAAAGCTCACAAAGAAGCCCGCAAAAACAAATACATTTCTGGCCCAGCACTCGCTTCGCAGGCCGACGAGTTTGCCCGCCAAGGTAGACGCAACAACGAGGGCGAAGCAGCCATGTACGGCATCACGTTTGATGATAGCCAATACGACTATATGCAGCATTTGCGTCCAATGGGAATCCATGAGGACGCCATCTTCGTTGGCAAAGATGGAAAAACCTCTCTAGCAACAGCAGAGCCTAAGCGGTCCGGCTTCGAATTTAAAGATGGTGACGAGAACGAAGAGGTCCAAATTCCCTCTGAGTTTTTGCCCTCGGAAATTGAATCGTCGGAGCCTACATGGAAAGTTGCATACAAATCCCAGCAGGCTGTCCCTGATGAAATTTCAGGTTTGCAGCCCGATATGGACCCTCGTCTCCGAGAGGTTCTCGAAGCCTTAGAAGATGACGAGTACATCGGCGATGAAGACGAAGAGGACGATATTTTTGGTGAGCTTTTGGGTGGTGGTCAAGTAGATGCAGCAAAGTTCAAGGCCACGCTCCCTGAGGAAGTCGTTGAGCGTAAAGACGACGAGGAAGATTGGGAGTACGAGTTCCGCAAGTTCAAGCTCGAGCAAAAGAAAGGAGTTGAAGTGACTTCGGATGTTGGTAGTGACGTTGGCAGCGATTTCGGCAGCGATTTTGAAATTGAAGAAAGAGAAGAGCTGCACGATGCTGTGGGTGAGCTTCCAACGATCAAGACTAAGAAAAAGAAGAAGCGAATTGGCGCCAAAACTGATCTTACTGGGTTTTCTATGTCTTCTTCAGCAAACTATCGTAACGACGGACTCACACTTATGGATGATCGTTTTGACAAGATTGAGGCAGAGTATGCCCAAGACGACGAAGAGAGCGAGGAAGAAGAATTCGATATGGCAAAGGAACGCAGTGATTTGGAAGATATTCTTGATGACTTCTTAGATAATTACGTCGTCCAGGGCAAAAAAATGTGGAAAAAATAGCTGCTGGCAGCTTAAATGGTTTTAATAGTTTACTATATTATTGCACAGTTCATAAGCTAGTCAGGTCCTGGTGGATCCGGAGGTGAAATTTTTGTTACCTAATTTTTTTTTTCAGACCTGAACGATGGTCAAATCGCTGGCTGAGCAACTGGCCACGTTTGCGAATCCTGAACCAGAGGACTTCGATCCTGAAGACTTGGAGAGAAATAGTGACGCTTCAAATTCCGAAAATGAGGAAGCTCGTGCACATTACGTTGAGGTAGGCAAAAGCCGACTTCGGGACAATGCGCCAGAGGTCCAGGGCCCAAAATACAAGGGTGCTAGGGTATCCCGGAGAGATTTAGAATTGATTAACGAATCTCAAGACGGAATTAGTGGTGAGAGCTCTGATGAGCAGTTGACGGACGACTCCGAAGGAAGTGAGAGCCAAGAGTCCGAAGATATCAGTGACGATGATGAGAATGGTCTACAGGATAGCGAGGAGGAGGATCTAAGTGAAATTGACTCTGAAGATGATAGTTCTTCTGAAGAGGCTTCTCATAACACCAATGGAGCTTCAAACGGTGGGTCCAAATCAGCTGCGGTTGCTGCAATTCTTCAGCAAGAGCAAAAGCAGCTGGTAAATAGGCTATCGCAAACTGCTCAAGCTGATATTGCCAAAGGAAAAGCTATTCAGGCACAAATGTCAGTTTATGAAGGCCTTCTTGATGGCCGCATTCGTCTGCAGAAGGTTTTAAATGTGAGCAACACCCTAGTTGATGCCGATTACGATTCGGCTCGAGACGCTCTAGATGCAGTCCTTGAGCTCTTGAACTCTATCACGAAAGTCCGACACTCTTTAATTAGAGAGACTTTTACTTCTAAAAAACGCTCATACTCGGACTTTGTCGCAGAGGCGGCCGAAGCGGACTCAAAGCTGGCTGAGCGCCGTGAAAGCGTGTTGGCTAAATGGAGCCGAAAAGTTCAGTTGTCTTCAGGATCATCAGCACTTCAAACCTCTAAGTTCAAGTCTTTGAACCAGTCGGCAGCTACTCAAGTTAATACAGTGCTCGCTGATATGCCAAGACTAGTGAAGCGCACTCAGGTAAACCGTTCCCAATATGAAATCGATGGAGTTGTGCCCGAGGATTCTGAGAAGATTTTTGATGATACTGATTTTTATCGTTTGCTGCTCAAAGATCTTGTTGATCGGCGGATGGCAGAATCTGGTAATGCTACTGGGCTAAAATGGTCCACTGTTAAAACTAAAACAAAAAAGGGTGTCGACACAAAAGCATCCAAAGGCCGCAAGCTCCGGTATCATGTTCAGGAGAAAGTTCAGGGCTTTGATGCTCCGCGCGAAGTTTTCACCTGGACAGATGAACAGGCCGAGGAGTTGTTTTCGCATTTGCTGGGTCAGTCAATTTCAATGGACGATAAAGAACCCGAGGGGGAAATCGATATTGGCGACCTTCCTCTGTTTGGCTAGTTCCAGTGTGTTTATGTATGTATTAAAGAAGTTTCGGAGTGAGTTCATGTGTTGTCAGATTTAGAGCGTCTAGTGTACTTCTTCCTACCTTGGGATAGCTAAATTACTAAACGCGTCGCGCGACGATGTATGGAGTTTTGGCCGATAAGCTCGTCCAGGATGCTAGACGAACTGCAAATTTGGAAACTCTACCGCTTTATCCTAGAGAGCTTGTCCGAGCCGTGACTAGAGAGGCCCAGGGACTGTTTCAGCGAGTTCAAGCAATGTCAGAGGCCCAAGCTTTCCCCTCTCAAGATCGGTTAAGCTCGTGTTCAATCTTTGTCGCCCAGTTATGTGTACAAAGAAACAAACGCTGCTTGCTGGCTCACCAAAATTTACGAGCAGGTCGCCTTGATCAAGCTGTATGGGCTGAACAAGAGCTGAGTGCGGAAACTATGGGTAATTTAAGCGCTGCTGAGCAGCTTTATCTTCGCGAATATACAGAGCTGGTATCTGATTATAAGGGTCTTTGGACAGAGATTGATTTAACTGGTAGCCTTGAGCCTCCAAAGGATATTTACGTGGAAGTCCGTGTTTTGCAAGATGCCGGTGAGATCCAGACAGAGTACGGCGTTTTCAACTTGACCAAAGACTCCCAGTTCTTTGTTCGTCAGGCAGATGTGCAGCGTTTAATCCAGCAGGGACTGGTACAACTAGTTTAAAAGTGGCTAAAATGGCCAAAACCCGCTTCGTGGCGGGTCTACAGCATTCGGGATGCCCTGACTTAAAGGCACGATGTTCGATTTAGTCGTGTGCTTTACGGGTGCAATTGCTGCCTGATTGCGTTGGAAATCATATACAACATATGCTGAACGCAAGAAGGCTGCGCCGAGAAGCGGGATTCCTCCTGACTCGCTAGTTTTGAATAGGCCCAAGACATGCGGATCTTCGGGGTCCTGGAGAAGATCTTCGTAAGGCACCGTGATCGCAACTTTGCCGAATTGGAAAACGAATGGGCTTGGATTAGAGTGTGGATTCGGGACAACAAGACCGCGTTTGGGGTCATAAGTTGCCGAAAGCTGCTGGGCAATAGAATCAATGATACGCGAGTTCAGGTAAACGAATTGGGTTCCCGTGTCCAGCATAGCGACGTCCTTAATTCCATTGACGTTGACATCCACACCAAAGAGTGAATTCCGGGGACGACGGTTTTTGAGCCAATACATATTGCCCAGATACTTTTCTGTGTCAACACCACCAAACACAATGGTGCCAGTTGCCGAGTTTCGGTCATTTAGGTAGATTGAGTAGCCGAGATGATCAATCACACCATCAGCCAGAAGCTGGGCGGGAAAATTAACGTATTTTTGCGAGGTTCCCTCGAGCAATTGACCGCCGATGCCGAATAGGCCTGCCACATGGTCAAAGACGTGGGGGATATCCCGCTCGAGAATAACAAATTGCTGGTTAACTTTAGCACCGTAAAAAGAAACGACATCCTTGTAGAACGATCCCACTGCAGAAATATCTTCAGGCTGGAATGATGCAGAGTACTGAGGTTGGTTAGGCTGAAGTTCGCAAGTTCTGGATGCTGATTTATTAAATTGCATAGGGTGACCCGATTGAGTTCCGAAAACAAACAGGTCTGAAGAGCATGTATCCAAAGTAATTTCCACCTGCTGCGGTGGGGTTCCAATCTCAACCTGGGCTCCATAGTAGAAGTTCCGAAGGTTTTCTACAGGTCCGGCAACCGTTTGACGCCGGGCAAGCCCATGAGGGCCTGAGATCGGCCCGTGGTGTACAGTTACCGGCACGGCGATAAAGCCGGGTCCATTGGACTTTTCGATAACTAGAGCAAACGCAGTAGCAGCAAATATACAAAGGAGAGCTTTCATAGTTAGGGCCCCGTGGAGGGGCGGGGTGTTACATTTAATATAGCCTGCCGGTGCCACAGCGGAAAGCTTAAAGTCAAAAGTTGCTAAAGTTTAATCAGAAAGTCAATTCTTGAAACCTAAAAAATTTGGTGTGGTATCTGGCGTGATCAGCCTTTAAATTCTCCTTCTAAATAGATATCTGTACACCCATTGCACCTAACGCAAACAAGTGGGAGAGCCGGCTGGGACCATTAGTCGTCACCGCTCTCTCACATCTTGTCATCATCAATTGCCACAGATGCCACCCAAAGCAGACTGGGAGAAATACAAGCCTCCTGTGGATGGTGGAGAGGAGGATCCTGATGCTCATATTGTGCCGTTGAGTGAAGGGGACATTGAAGTTCTCAAAACGTATGGCCTGGCGCCATACCACCAGCAGCTCAAGCAAATTGAGAAAGACATCGGGGAGCTGCGAAAGCAGATTACAGAAAAGGCTGGCATTAAAGAGAGCGATACGGGTTTAGCGCCACCTAACCAATGGGATTTGATGGCCGACAAGCAGACTATGTCTCAGGAGCAGCCGCTGCAAGTTGCGCGGTGCACTAAGATCATCCAAGACCCCACGGATCCCGACAAGGCCCAGTATGTTATCAACGTAAAGCAGATTGCTAAGTTCGTCGTGGCACTTGGCGACCGAGTTTCACCCACTGATATCGAAGAGGGCATGCGCGTCGGCGTCGAGCGCAACAAGTATCGCATTATGTTGCCGCTGCCTCCGCGTATCGACCCCAGCGTTACTATGATGACCGTGGAGGAGAAGCCTGATGTTACATATGGTGATGTGGGTGGCGCAAAAGAGCAGATTGAGAAGCTACGTGAGGTCGTAGAGCTGCCGCTGTTGTCTCCCGAGCGATTTGCGAAGCTGGGTATTGACCCGCCCAAGGGCATTTTGCTTTATGGTCCTCCCGGAACCGGTAAAACGCTATGTGCCCGTGCAGTTGCCAACCGTACTGATGCAACTTTTATTCGGGTGATTGGCTCTGAGTTGGTGCAAAAGTATGTTGGTGAGGGTGCGCGAATGGTGCGCGAGCTATTTGAGATGGCGCGCTCCAAGAAAGCCTGTATCATCTTTTTTGACGAGGTAGATGCGATTGGCGGTGCCCGCTTTGACGATGGTGCCGGTGGTGACAACGAAGTGCAGCGCACGATGTTGGAGCTCATCACTCAGTTGGACGGCTTTGACCCGCGAGGCAACATCAAAGTCATGTTTGCCACAAATCGTCCCAATACTTTAGATCCAGCTCTGTTGCGACCTGGCCGTATTGACCGCAAGGTCGAGTTTTCCTTGCCCGACGTTGAGGGTCGAGCTAACATCTTCCGCATCCATTCAAAGTCCATGTCTGTTGATCGCGACATCCGATGGGAGCTTATTTCGCGACTTTGTCCGAATTCTACCGGTGCCGAGCTGCGCTCCGTGTGCACCGAAGCAGGTATGTTTGCCATTCGGGCTCGCCGCAAGGTCGCGACCGAAAAGGACTTTTTGGCAGCTGTTGACAAGGTCATCAAGGGCAATCTCAAGTTCTCTTCTACGAGCCAATATATGCAGTACAACTAAATGCGTTTATAAATAAGTGTCAACTTCCATTGTGGTCAGTTACCACCATGAGATTAAGCCCATGCCGTCGACTTGAGCACTGGCGATTATTTGCATACTTTTGTCGAACTTCAGATCTTCGACACGGAATCGTATTTTCTCGTTGGTGTCAAGATACAGTGAGTATTCATCGTTTTTCCACACCCATGCCTGTTCCTTGACAATGAACTGTGTTCCTTCGAAGAGCATAGTTTTCGGGATAAAAACATTGTCAAAGAACTCCATTCGCACGTTGAGCCCTTCCTCAGTACAGCTAGAAATCCATCCAACCAGTACTTCACCCACAAATGGTTTGAAAACAATTAGTCGGAACTCGCACTTGATATAGATGGAGCCATCACCTGGGCGAAGGAGGCCGTCTGACGCCGAGTGAACATCGTATAGCGTGATACAAAGCCCTACATCGCTGAGGACTTTATTAGCGTACTTTTTATTAATCTCCTGGTGCAAAGCTTGCTGGTGTGGCATACCAAACGTAGCTGGATCCAGCTCGATGGTGTCCGCCAGTTTTACCAGCGTAAACATGTCAGCGAGAAAATTTGGCAGCCGCTGGGGGTTGAAATAGTGAAATTTAGCTGTCGCCAAAAAGTATTGAAAGCCTTTGAGACAGATTCTGACGAGACAATGGTATCAAAAAATATGAAGTTAAATTAAAAAGTAATAGTCAAATGAGTATACCTAGAGCACTAGTCCGATTCAAAGTCGAAATCTCCTGAATCAGCCTTCTTTTGAGTAAATCACTCGAAAGTCTATTGTACTTCAAGCTGGTACCCCCAATTAAAATCCAAGGACACAATCTAATTTGTCCAAGTTGTCTCAATGGTTTAAATAGGTATGCATTGTATATTTTGTTGGCATCCTGCAGGAATTTTTTCACCCACAAAATTGTTAAGCATTTACTTAAGAAAAGTATATCAAACGCCGAAGAAGGGCATGGAGCCCCAGCTGCCGAGGACCTGTAGATTGCTTAAATTAATATCGTAACATTAAGATTGAGACATAGAAATTATTATTCTACTAGTATGGGCTCTTTAAGTACCCTACTGTGGCCTAGTATGCGCGGAGCAAGTCGGATGCATACCCCGAGTTTCTCCGCAGGGGGGATTTTTATCCAATCAACGATTATTCATTTTCTCCCAAATGCTCTCCATCTCTAAACGGGCCAATCTTCGCCTGGCCGCTCAACGAGCGTTTACCACGAGCCGCATCGCTCGCAAGGTGGTTTCGCAGGAGCAGGTCAAAGGTACTGATGCCAACAAGCATATTTCTGGCAAATACCAGGTTATCGACCACGAGTATGATGCTGTCGTCGTCGGCGCTGGCGGTGCGGGTCTCCGCGCTGCCTTTGGCCTGGCTGAGGCTGGTTTCAACACTGCCTGTATCACCAAGCTGTTCCCTACGCGGTCGCACACGGTTGCTGCTCAGGGTGGCATCAACGCCGCCCTCGGCAACATGCACCCCGACGACTGGCACTGGCACATGTACGATACCGTCAAGGGCTCCGACTGGTTGGGAGACCAGGACGCTATTCACTACATGACCCGCGAGGCTCCGCAGTCGATTATTGAGCTGGAGCACTACGGTGTACCTTTCTCCCGTAATGAAGAGGGCCGCATCTACCAGCGCGCCTTCGGTGGTCAGTCTAAGGACTACGGCAAGGGCGGCCAGGCCTACCGTACCTGCGCCGTGGCGGACCGCACTGGCCATGCTTTGCTGCACTCCCTTTACGGCCAGTCGCTGCGCCACAACACTCAGTTCTTCATTGAGTTCTTTGCTCTCGATCTGCTCATGGAGGACGGCGTGTGCAAGGGTGTCATCGCCTACAACCAGGAGGACGGTACTCTGCACCGCTTCATTTCGCACAACACTGTCATTGCTACTGGCGGTTACGGCCGTGCTTACTTCTCTGCTACTTCTGCTCATACCTGCACTGGTGACGGTATGGCCATGGTCACTCGCGCCGGCCTGCCCCTTCAGGACCTTGAGTTCGTTCAGTTCCATCCTACCGGTATCTACGGTTCGGGCTGCTTGATCACTGAAGGCTCTCGTGGTGAGGGTGGCTACCTGCTGAACTCCGAGGGTGAGCGCTTTATGGAGCGATATGCCCCCACTGCCAAGGATCTGGCTTCCCGCGACGTTGTCTCGCGCTCCATGACCATGGAGATCCGCGAGGGCCGTGGTGTTGGCCCCGAGAAGGATCACATTTACCTCCAGCTGTCGCACCTGCCTGCCGAGGTCTTGCATGAGCGTCTGCCTGGTATCTCGGAGACTGCCGCCATTTTCGCCGGTGTCGATGTCACCAAGGAGCCCATCCCCGTGCTGCCTACCGTGCACTACAACATGGGTGGTATCCCCACCAACTATCACGGTGAGGTTCTGACTGTTGAGGACGGCAAGGAGAAGGTTGTCAAGGGTCTGTGGGCCTGTGGTGAAGCTGCCTGTGTCTCCGTCCATGGTGCCAACCGTCTGGGTGCCAACTCACTGCTCGACTTGGTTGTGTTCGGCCGTGCTGTTGCCCACCGCATTGCCGACACTCAGTCTCCCAACCAGCCCCCGCTTAAGGTCAGCGAGACCATTGGCCAGTTCTCCATCGACAACCTCGACTGGGTCCGCAACGCTCATGGCTCCAAGTCCACCGCTGAGATTCGCTTGGCTATGCAAAAATCTATGCAGCGTGATGTCGCCGTTTTCCGTATGCAGGAGTCTCTCGAGGAGGGTGTCCGCAACATCCACGCAGTCGACAAGTCGATCGTGGACCTTAAGACCACCGACCGATCCATGATCTGGAACTCTGACCTCGTCGAGTCCTTGGAGCTCCAGAACCTGCTCACCTGTGCTGTTCAGACCGCCTATTCGGCCGAGGCCCGTAAGGAGTCTCGTGGTGCCCACGCTCGCGAGGACTACCCCGAGCGTGATGACGAGAACTGGATGAAGCACACCCTGTCCTGGCAGAGCGCTCCTGGCGAGCACGTCAAGCTCGCTTACCGCGATGTCGTCAGTCACACCCTCGACGAGAACGAGTGCAAGACTGTTCCCCCGGGCAAGCGTGTCTACTAAGCAGCTTATTAGCCTTCTCTTTTATACGGGGCTTACAGTATGCCCCTTTACATACTGCTAAATTTTACATCACAATCGGCTCGTCGGCCAATGCCTCTATTTCCAGGTCGGGCGATAGTTTGTCTTTCCGCAAAATTGCCTGCCATAGTCCGTCCGTCGTCAGCCCGACTTCAGGCTCCGGCTCAGGCACATCCAAGAAGACAACTTTGTGCACCGATCTGGGCTTGTCGACGGCAAGGAAGTGGGTGGTATGTGCCCCGGGTACCAAGTCATTGACATCACCATGTCGGTAGTCCGCCGTATAGCCAACATGGACATGAGCACTGCACCAGTACCTTGGCTGGAGATGGGCCAAAAGCTGCATTGCTGGTGGTGATCCAAAGTTTTTGGAGGAAATATCCGGTTTGAGGTACGGCTTTTTAGCTAGCAGCCGGTGAAGGTTGCCATGACTCTCGATTCCAGCCGGCCAGTCATGGCTTAGCATGATATCTATCTTGCCGCGGCCCATTAGCCATAATTTTTGAACATCTTGTTGCCGCACATAGTTGACAGAGTGCACGGTGCTTTTGTCAAAAGGGTACGTCTCAGTACGCTTCTTAAGATAGGATCTTGTGTTGAAAATACCCGACAGCCCGCCGATTCGTACTCCCCGGAACTTGACTACGCCTGAGTATCCCAAAAAGTACATATTTGGCGCGACCCAGCCGCCCAAAGCATGCTCGAGAAGGTACTTGCTCGATTCATGGTTACCTCCAATAAATAAAGTTAAGTATGGCGCAGTTTTCTGACCCGAAAAATACTTGTGAAAATCTCCCATGAAGCGGTACTTCAAAGGCGCAGCCATGGTTTTGAGATCTTCCTCGTCTCTAATGGCCTGAAAATCACCACACACTAGAACTATATCTGGCTTTATTGGCTCCTGGTTGATTGATTCGTACATCATGTCAATATCTCCATGACAGCAGCCCGCCACTGCGATCCTCATGTCGATCGGAAGTTTCGTTTCAGGTTACTAATACCCCGGATCTACGCTATATATTTCGAAAGTTAGAACTTGAGTGCTTAGAACTTGACGACAGTCTCCTTAGTGAAGCCCAGCTCCTGGAGGGCACCAGAAACCTCACCCTGGTCGGTGGGTCCCTTCTTGGGGCCCGAAACGGCGTTCATGAACCCGGGAGGTCCGCAGACAAAGACACGGTGGTTATCGTCATCAGCTTTGACAACGGCAGCAATGTCCTCCTTGGTAACGTATCCAACCTTACCATCGAAGTTCTTGTCACCCTTGTCAACATAGTAAGTAACATTGAGCTGGCCAGGCTTCTTGGCGACGAGCTCGTCGATCTCCTTCTTAAGCAGGATATCCTTCGGGGTTTGAGAGCCATAGAGCAGGTGAACCTCAGTCTTGTCCTTGGGGTCCTGGGCAACGTGGTGCAAAACCTGGTACAAAGGGGTGATACCAGTGCCACCACCAATGAGGACCAGCTTCTTGTGCTGGTTGGGCTTCTCAAACGGATACTTGGGGATAGGGCCCTGAACCTCCACAGTATCACCAGCCTTCAGATTGTGGACATGAGTACCCATGGCACCACCAGGGTACTTCTTAATCACAAAAACGGCGTTGCCCGTAGCCTCTGGGTCAGAGACCGGAGTGTATGGGCGGATAACGGGCTTGCCTTCCTGCATGAACTTGAACAGCACACAGTACGCGGTACTGCCGCCTAGCTTCTTATCGCCAAGGTCAAAAACAATCTCCTTAGTATCATGAGATAAATCGTTAGAGGACTTGACCTTCAAGGGCACCCATTGCTTGGGCTGCAAAGCAGATACCGTCTCATTGCGCAGAGCGCTGGCGGTAGACATGCTGTAGCCCAGAGCACCAGCAGTGCCGAGCATTACGCCACTAAAGGCCGAAGAAGCACGGGACGAAAGGATATTGCGGAACATTTTTCAACACGTGTGTTTGTGGTTAAGCAGAGTTGGTCAGGTTGTATATAAGTAGCCAATTACATGCCATTACTAACTGTGCAGCGACGGCAAACGGTTCACCGAGTAATAAACGGGTACGTCCGTATCCGTTAAGTGAAATATAGTAAAAAGTCGAAAAATAACTAGTTATAGCAACTTAGAACGGTCCAGTTCAGATTTTTATAGTGTTCCGGTCAGCTATTCCCATGGGCATCGGACAATAGCCGAGCTCTCGAACTGTAAGAATTGCACCGGTCGTGCCTCTGATTATGCAAGAGCAACACACCCACGGCTTACTTAACACAACACCTAGTGGTGGCTGGAGAAGTAGTACTAAGTTCACAGAAATACTGAATTAACTGCTAAAATGAATGGGATAGTGCAAGCAATATCTCTTTGTGCTTCGACTTGACGAACGGCGACCTGACACATGTATCTCCTTTAAATTAACTACCGAGACACCTTGAAAATATCATACTCCCCTCGTCATTGGACTAAATATACCCGTAGATAGTAATAGCTCCACACCAGTTAGTAATACACAAAGTTCTCCACCAACACAGTTCTCAATGGGTTCGATTGATACCTGACTTCAAGCTGACATAGGTTTAGGATCTCACTCCAACTTCTGTTTTATGAGATTTGGAGCTAGAGCACTTCCAATGTCAGCCAAACAAAAATCACAGCTTCGCCTTGTAAATCCTACAAAGCTGGTGCCGCCTTACCAACCGGGAAATGGCTACAAGCCCTTTCATAAAGGAGATCACGGGCGGATCCTCGTAATCGGCGGATGTCAAGACTATAGCGGCGCACCAGCCATGGCCGCAATGGCAGCTGCCCGTACTGGCGCTGATATGTGCCACGTAATGTGTCCCTCGAAAGTTAGCCCTGTTATAAAATGCTACAATCCGAACATCATGGTCCATGGGTATCTCAATGAAGATGTTGACGAAGCGGTCCCACAAAAGGCCATTGACTTACTTGATCGCATACATGTGGTTCTGGTCGGCTGCGGCCTTGGTAGAGACCCGCATTTACTACAGCAAGTGGCTCAATTAATCCGGGAAACGCACAAAAAAGGCAAGCCGCTGGTGATCGATGCCGACGGATTGTTCCTGGTGGGCAAAGACCACTCGCTCATTACTCAAGGCGACGTGACTTTGACGCCTAACTATGTTGAGTTTTTGCGATTGTGCAAATCGCTCGACGATTTCCCCTTCAATCCTGAAAAAGACCTGAGCAAAAGCGTCAAGCACTTCAGCCAAGTCACCGGCTGTAAAGTGCTCTTGAAGTATGAAAGCGATATCATTACCAACAGCAAGTACACTGAGACTATAGGTGAGTTGGGCTCTCCGCGTCGAACTAGCGGACAGGGCGATATTCTGGCCGGCTGTGTCGCGTCATTGACAGCCTGGCGAGTCGCCTACCAAAAGGATATGTGGGATAAAGAGAGTGTCCTCACCAAAAGCGCGATTTCACAAGCCTCCGAAAGCGATAGTGACGCCCTAGTTCAGCTGGCAGCACCTTGTGGGGCTTCAGAAATTGTACGGTTGGCCAGCCAGCTTGCATTTGAAGAGAAACGTCGATCAATGATGGCCAGTGATGTCCTCGATAAAGTGGGCGACGCATTTGAGCTATTTCTTAACCTTGCGCGACCCAATTGACCTAATTAGCCTTACAATAACGTTACCATCGAAAAATAACTGGGTGCAACTCAAGTCACCATTGTCTATATTGCAAGGCCTCGTTTAGGTAATTTACAACCCACCATGTCAACACAAGAGATCGCAGAGATCCAAGCTCAAATCAAGAAAATTCAGAATGTAGTCGCCATGACCGGCAAACAAATTATTGAGTTACAGCTTGATAGTACTCGTCGGCGCAATGAGGATGTCGATCGTCGTACAAAGGAGCTCCAGGGTGGGCTGGAGGGCCGAAATCCTGTAGCCCCCCAAGGCGACTTTGCTACAAATGACGACATCGTTGAGCTTGTGCAGGAATTGCAAGGACAGCTGGATATTTTGGACGAGCGAAGCATCCGCCGCACAATCAACTCCAGAGCAACCGAAAAAACGCCGATTGTATCCCTGCCGTCGATTGCGAACGAATACCCTGACGCTTTCCCTTACACTCTGAAAGACTTTGAACAGTTATCAGTATCTGAAATTGAACGTCTTGCTCGATTCTATGAGCTACTTCCTCCTGATGCGTCTGAGATACAGGATCTGCTTCAAAAGGTGTCAATGACTGCCGATGATGCCGGCGTCACCCCCGCTGCCCAACCAAATGAAGTTACCAAAGAGGAGTCAATTGAGCACTTCAATGCGCTTGCTCGGTTTTTAGGTCTACCTCTTTCCAAGTAAATAGTTTATTATAGATGCTTATGCTAAAATCTGTTCAGGAGTCTTACGACTGAGTGGCCTTAGCCTCGGGGCGGTCATAAGGCGTCTTTTGATTGAGTCTTGGTCGTCTATCCCGAGATTTGCCGGCACTAGTACGGGAGGGAGCTACCGTGGGCTCTTTGACAGTTTCTCGAAGAGAGTCCTCGTGTTCTTTCACAATAGTATACCAAGCCTTGCGCGAATGCAGGAACTTGTCCAAGTACCAGTTTTTCCAGACAATGCGACCATATTGACTTGCCTTAATGGTCTCTTCGTGCTTTGAAAGCTCTGTGGCAATCCGCTCGCGAACAAACTTGAGTTTGTAGCAAAAGGGCCAGAGCTTATCAACGAGACGAGATCCATAGACATTAGTAGTCAAATCGGCGACCATAGGCACAAAGAAGTTTAGCAACCGGCGACGCTCTACAACCTCCATCTCAGGACGCAGTAGGGACTCCAGTACTCGGCTTTGAACAGGGTCAGTGGCCTTTGAGACAATGATCTCACTTGTCAATGCCTTTCCAGCCTCCAACAAGTACTTAGGTTCCTTGACTAACTCCTGCAACAACAGGGCACGTGGCAGGTCAGTGCAGGTAAGTAGATATGGGATTCCACCACAGTGCTCAACAATGCTTTTGGCGGCTTCAGCTCTTTGTGCAGGCTCGCCCGCACCCAGCAGACTTCGCGCGACGTTGAACTGGTTTTCTGCAAGGATTTGAGGGATGCTAGGCAACAGTTCAGCCATGATCTCATTTTTAGGTCCCAATTTTGACTTCAGTAAGCTTTGAACGATGAAATTTCCATTATCGCTGCAGGCCAGCTTGACTAGATTGCCCTTGAACCGAGTTTGGAAAATACCCAAAAGCTTCTTACGCGGGAATGACATGATACATGCCTCGAGGAAAAAGGTACCAACTTTGTCTCCGGTAATATGTTGATAAAAAGCATCCGAGCCCTCACCGGTCAGACAGAGGTCTGCGAAACTGAAGTAGCTTCGAGCCGCTTGAATTCTCACCACAACCTGGAACAAAGGGGATGCCAGGGGGTCAATCGCTAGGTTTCTGGCTTTAGAAGAATCGAGACCTCGGGTCAGCTGGCTTAGAAGCTCGCCAACGGCCTCTGTGAAGGATGACGGAACCTGCCGTTGCTCCAGGCCTTTAAAAGTGTCCATATCTGTGTACTCCCGGGCTTTACGGGACTTTTTAGATCGCAAAGCCGGGTCTTCTCCCAGCGGTAGTCCAGCTAGCAGAAGCAGCAGCAGGCGTAAAACGTGGCAGGAGTATTTCTCGTGGATCATTTCTTGGACATGAGGGCTCAGCTCGTTTACTAAATAGATCATGAGGATTTCGGCGGATACCACTTCTTCGGAAGGTGTGTAGTTGGTTTCCTTGCGCATCTCGCGCTCCACAAGCTCGGCAGATCTCCAAAATAGAGTCTCAATGCAATGGGACGAGTATTTCTGGAGCGAGAGCACAAACACATGCCCACCCACAGCCTTCAGAAGGTGTACGAGCTGGTCATCATCTGCAAGAATTACAAGGCGCTCGAAAAGCTTGGAACACACTTGATTTGTGACCAGTTTGAGCTCTTTGCCCTTGGCCTCTTCGAAGACGTTCTGTACGAATGCAGTCTTTTCCTCTGCAGTCAGGGCATTTGCAGCCAAAGTTGATTCCGCACTCTTAAAATATTCAAGCTCCTGTCTATCGAGCAGACCAAAGAACGCCGCCTGGCGCGATTGGGCAGAGGACGCTCCATCTGGAGGGATCTGATCGCCCTGCCCAAAATTTTCACTCCATTGGTCGTGGGTAGCATCTTGATCAAGTTCTTGGAAAGCTGCTTCTAGAGGGTCTTGAGTCTCTTCATTCAGGCGCTTTTCTTTTTTCTCCCTTCGTCTTCCCCGAGTCTGGCCCATTTTGACGAACTGTTCAATTTTTTTGATCGGGGTAAGGTTAAGAGGACTAAGTTAGGGGTCGAACTCTAAGCTGATAATACGGGTTAGTGAACGAGGTCACCGTGAAAAAATTCAGGAGCGAACCCCCGTCGATAAAACTGCAAGCTATAAAATCAAGACTTCAGAAAAAAAAACTCCATGTCAGTAGAATTCTATCAGCTGTAGATTTTGCCGACATTTGAAACTTCAGAAGACCATATTCAACTAATTGTGAGCCAAATTGCAAGGCGCCAAAACCGGCACACTTTAAATAGAATAAACAAGATAGGGAAATACCGGACTCGATGTAATTTACATGTTTCAGAGAACGAAACCTATACCCGAGCAGGTTCTCTGATCGCATTTAAGCCCCCCTCCCTTCCCCCTCCTCTTTACCCGGAAGTTAAGATCTCCCGACCTAAACGGGCGAATGCATGACGAAGCGGTACTTCGTGCCGACCTGAAATTTGCCCCGCGTTCCCACTGTTGACTCTACGGCGGAAACAAAGGGTGGTTTTCAGCATACTTCAACTCATATGGCCTCACTCAATTCGCTTATTTTTCCCACATAGCGCTCTAGCAATACAACCTTTCATAACTGAATAAGTAAACAAGTGAGCACTTTGACACAAGATCACTTGAGAACCTACATGGTTTCTAATGCCAAACCATGTTTGAAAGAGGCTAGGGTTTCATCCGCTTCTTCCTGGACTCTGGTCAGCCACGAACGTAGGACTCCAGCAGCCATTGACCCAAGCTATTTACTCCAGTCTCAAGCAAATTGAAACTCAACGGGTTATCCACGAAATAGATTACCCAGGCCACCTTCATTAAACTTTTCAACCCTCAAACCTCTCCCAAGCCGCGCATCAGGAGTGCAGCAGAATCGTCACCCTTGAGCCAAGAGGGCTGCAATGCACTACCCTGATTAGGTGGGCCACGTGCAGATTTCAAAATAGCTCGTACCCTAGCCTGACGAGTTTGCCTCATCACCCCCTCTCTCCCTCCCCAAGTTCGTTTGGAGGATACCCGTAAAGTAACCGCCTTTACCGCCCCTTTTCGGCCTGGCCAATACAGCCCCCGAAGATATTTTGATACAACGCCGTCGAATTCGATTGATATTCGTCCTCAATAGTTTCCGACAGCGCCACCCATAGGATTAGCGTCGCCGCTCTCCCTCTTTCGCCGCTGTTTCCCGCCTTCCTACGTGTCTAGCTCTGCTATCTCAAGCTATTTCAGCTAGTTTTTACGCAGGCTGCCCCAATAAAAAAGTGCCGCATTCTTATACAGGCGTCTCGTTTCTCCTTTGCTAGCCAGGACCTAACATATCGAGACCCAAAAATGCCGCTTGTCTCCCCACCTATCCAGCCATCGACTAGAACCCCGCTCAACGCGGCGGCGCCCTCATGGGACCCATTTGCATTCCGTTCTGTCGCAGCCCCACAGGATCGGGTTCCGGACAATTCGGTAGTTCCAGGCGCGTCGCTAAGCCCAACCTCCAGCTCAACTGGTGTCCCGCTTCTAGGCCCGAGACGGGAAACCATGCCACACCTAAGCCTCACCGGACATGTTCCTCCAGCATTCCATTACGACGAGCAAGACCCAATAAGGTCACCCCCCGGCATTGCAACCTCGTCCCGCACCTCTAGTGGAGGCACTCAGACCCAAAGACCACCAGTCAACCTCGTCGCTTACAACTTACCAGGCGACTTGACGCCGCGCGAGGCCCATCTCCTGTTTACATTCGCGCCAGAATTCATATCATGCGACATTACTCGTCCAAACGGCGAAGAGGCTGCTCACTGCGCACCAGATTCGGTCGTCATTATCGCACGCTTCCATTCAGTACAAGCCGCCACATCCGCCCAGGTAATGCTCGACAACCGTGTTGATTTATTTGCCGACTACCCTACGGCCACTTCAACGGCTCGCGGTTCCCAGGACCAAAATTCGCCGCCTCCGGTACATCCTATCCGCTGTGAAGTCCGTGGCCCCGGTTCAAACGGCTCGAATGGCTGTGTTTCTAAATCTCGCTTCCAATTCGGCGAAGACGAAAGCTGTTCAATAAGTGCGTCGCGATCTGGGTCAGTGAGTTCGATCATGCCCCAGCTTGGACCAGCAATGCCTGGATCCGCTGTGCCCGCCAAAAACGCGTTTGGACCTTCGCACTCCTTTGCCGACCGCATCTTTAGCCCGCCCAACTCGAGACCCATGACCCAGGGACGCACTCTGTTTGGTGACCATCTTAATAACTCGATAAGCGGGCTGCACATTTCAAGTATGGGGGCTGCTGTAGGCCCGCCTAACTCGGGCGCTGACCCCCACCCCATTAGCCGCCGCCCCAGCGCGCCAGCACTCAGTGTGGGCTCGCCGGTCAGCGTTAATTCTGCTGTTGGGGGTGTAGCCCAGCGTCCGGTAGCTCCGCCGACGCGACAGTTCTCCACGTCCAATGGGCCAGCAGAAGACCCATCGAAAGTTGTGATTCCATACAATCCGCAGACCCAGGCCAAGGCGGCCGCGGTTTTACAAAATGGCGGCCGGGTTATGCCCCCCGCAAATCCGGCTGACCAGAACCCTCCGTGCAATACGTTGTACGTGGGTAATTTGCCGCCGGACACCCAAGAAAGCGAGTTGAAAGAGCTCTTTTCCACCAGGGCAGGGTACCGTCGTCTCTGTTTCCGGGCTAAAAGCAACGGGCCTATGTGCTTTGTCGAATTCGAGGACGAGCACTACGCCGGGCGTGCACTTGAAGAGCTCTACGGCTTTGGGCTTTCCAATTCGATAAAAGGTGGCATACGTTTGTCGTATTCAAAGAACCCACTTGGAGTTCGATCGAATCGGCCGCGTAACACAACAAATGGCAGCTGCGCCGTGAGTGGCAGCAGTACTAATGGCCAGACCTCTCACTAATATATGAATGCCTCTCACATCTTTTATTTGCTTCTTCTTGTTCCTTCTCCCATTTTATTAAAGGCTACTTGCTTTGTCCCGTTGTTCTTTTCTTGCCAGTTGACATTTTACTTTGTTTTGAGCGGACACAGCATCACTATTTATCTTTGAAAAGTTACTACTTTGCTAATTGTTAGTTATAATCCGAATCATTCTCAACTCTTACAAAAAGACTTGCAAATCAGAGAGTACCTAAATATTTTTATCAGAGATCTGGGTATTTGAATACTACAGCGACGAAGCTTAAAAAATACAGGGATTGTTCAAGAGCGACAGACCAGCTAGTCCTGAGGATCCAAGAGGTGAAACGAGTGCGCGAGTTTTACCAGCTCGAGAGCAAAAATTAAGATGGCAAAAGTTCAGAGACCCCAAGAAATCCTTAGCTGAGATATAAATTAAGCCCGAACGTAAGAAGACCGCTCCACAGCGTCGTCGGCGCTCTGGTCAGCCTGAACGACAGCAACCTCAGTGGTCTTCTTGGAGCCCAGGCCGAAGCGGTAGCGAGGCTTGGACTTTGCTGAAGCGTAGCCGCCAGCCGAATAAGCCGGAGTCGAGCTCGTTCCGCGCACTGAAGAAGTTGAAGGGCGCACGAACAGGAGAAGGACAAACTGGCAGATAATCATAAACACACTAGTCCAGGCAAAAGCAATGACCAAACGGCCAAGATGGGTGCTCTGAACACCTGCCTCATGGAAAGCAGTGCGAGCCTTTGTGTTTTCAGCCGTGACCAGTGCAGCAGCACTAGTGGTGAACAAGAAGCTGATAATGTTTGAGACATATGCCACAACAAAGGCGATTTGGCTCTTGAACTGGAAGGGGAAGGTAAACAACTTGACAACCTCAAAGAACAGACCAATGAGGAAGAAGGGGAAGAAGAAACGGGAAATATAGTACAGCGAGCTGCGGCGGCGCTTGAATGACTCGGGCACATCCTCATATCCGAAGTTGGCAGCGAGGTCAAAACCAAAGGCGGGGTGGTGCTTGCTGCAGCCAGTGCTCTTGCCGGGGTTGCTGGCATCGTCACCGTCAAAGCCACAAGTACCCCAGAACGACCATTGGGTGATGCCCGAGGCGTTAGGCACAATCGAGCTAGTGTGGGCCCGGAAGTAGTAGAAGTGTGAGGTGACGCCCGTAGTTTGGATTCCTCCTAGGATGATGAAGAACAAAAGCAGGATGGTACCCGCGGTGAAAAGCAAGGAAGTAAAGGCATTAACACCTTTGAACAGCATCGTAGCCTTATTTGTATCAGGAGGGGGTAAGAAAATTCAAGGATGAAGCCCTCAAGTCTTGCGGGTGCACTTAATAAGACCGGATCGTGCAGGCACCACTGTTTGTTTTTCTCCTCTGAAAGTAAAAACATGCATGCATTCATCCCAAAACGGAATGTGGCCATCATGAGCTATGCAACCTGGCCGCTTGGTATCGTTGGCAAAACTCAGGGGATATGTTGAATGCTACACATAGTCAAGAATTTCAACATGGGCAGAGATCCGGGTTGCAAATTCCAGACTCTTTCTTAGGTTCTAGCTATTTGAGCTTGTCAGACCGATGCAGAAAACTCACTCCCGGCAGCCTCGCTAACAGGCCCATGATGTAATCTGGAATGCAGCAAGCATTGGGATCACCGCGACAACACAAACCTAATTTGGCTTTGGTTGCTTCCAGTGATCTGTGTAAACTGGGCTCCCGTCGATTCTCTCTCAGCCAAAGCTGATCCAAGCCTCGCCCATGTCGCCCACTGGACGATCTATGTAACTGATCAGCGGCTTAGCGGCTCAGCATGGGGTGAATTCATAAACTAGTATATCTGGCAAAACAGTAGTAAAAGGACCAAAAAAAAAAGACATCAGAGGACAAAATAGATAAAAAGAGTGTAGAAAGGTGTTTGGAAGCCCAACTACTCAAACTCTGAGTTTCTCTTTGCGCCATCATCTGTCTCAACTTGCGGCTCAGCAGGTCCCAGGTCAAGCATTGCAGGCTTGGCAGCACTCAGTCATCGATGCGCGGGTGAAACCCAAGAGATTTAACGTTTAATTTAGAACGAAACAAGAGTTTCTTGGTATACTCGTGCGCAGCTGCAGGAGCAAAATTAACTAGGGTATGCGCGGGTGGGTCCATCGAAAAGGGATCTCCAACCACAGTACGGGCACAATGGTTTTTCCCGGTGTATACAGCACTTAGACTCTAACTACTTCCCAAATAGACACCAATTCCCAGCAGCCCAGTCTATACACTGTGTTTATTCACCATTTTTGTCTGTGAACAGTGTTGCAACACCACTCCACATCGATCTAAACCTGGAGTCAGGTCGTAGTCACCAAATATCCTGCACCTTGGAACTACTTGTAGTCATAAATGTGGGTCAAATGCATACCCTACTTTCTTGCGACTCAACTCCAAGCGGAAGCACACTGCGAGATGCGTATTAGTAATTTTCCTTGGGGGAGGCTCAACCTAGAATCCTTGCTCAAGAGTGTAGACCACCAGAGCTCCCATTAGCCTCGAGGGGTTTTACTAAGGCCGCTTGATCGATCATTCTGTTTCAGAAACGAACCAAAAATACTACTATCTTGTATGGCTAATTGAAAGCAAGTTTAAAGGCAGAGCACATAGGAATGTGGCCGCTGCTTGATTGGCTTCTGTCGCTCCCACTGCGCAAGACGCTTGGCCAATACAAAGAGACATATCTTGTAGCTTCTCCGCTCGCACGACCCGTTATCCATAAGCTGATGATCTCCATATTAGTCACTCTTTACCTCACCTGCAGAGAGAAAAAGCTGCGACTGGGGTACCCCTCCCTTGCGACCCCCCTCTCCGTTTTATCGTTGCTGAGGTGGGTAGAATAAGTATCTCCAGTAAATAACTGCTCAATTAGAATTTAATAACGTGGCCCTAAGTCTAATATACTTCAAACAACTGTGACTTGACAACGTGTGCAGCTCTAAGTCGATAAAACACGTGCCTAGCTCTTCAGAAACGCTAAGATAGTGACTTAGTAATGTACCTTGAAGTAGCCTCTAGAATGCTCATGCTGCGTAGGCATAACTGAAAAAATTTTCTTAGTTACACTTTAAGACTGGCAGCAATGTACATTCCTACCTGATTGAAAAGCCAAGACTTTGCTCACGCACAAAATAATTTTTAAAAAAAATAACCTTCAAAGTGCTCTGGTTCAAGTAGCCCTACTGTATGGCCACCAAACGACAGCCCAGTTCTATCACGCTATTGATGAATCAGATGGTTCACCTTGATGCGCATGCACTGCACTGCACCCAGTGATAGCCAACCGCAGAAGCCAAGGAAGGTGAGATTAGGTGCCACAACGAATGCAAATGTATCAGGTCAGTCACGAGTTGTTGAAGGCCAGTTTGGGTCAGTTTCGCCGCTTGATGCGAGAAATGTGAATGACAGACCGGATCAAAGGCCATTGTGGTATTTGAAGGTTCACAACCTACTACCTCAGTCATTCTACCGAGATCCGGCTGAGATAGAGTGCTGACGAGTGCTTCCTGTCTCCCCGCTTCTCTCCTACCCTGCTGCAGTTCTCTCCTGTAGGGTAAACAAAGACATATGCAAGCGCACATGCATTGAATAGCCTGCACTGGGTTATGTAACGGTTTGAAGCAGGCCCCTGTATCCAACATCCCAATAAGATGCAATATATTGAGTATTGAGTATTGACATGTGATATGCTCCGTACTAGCAATTTTCATGGGCCCCTAAGCTGTCAAAGATCGAGGACCCATTCATCAGGTCTGCTTCGATGGCTGAGCTAATGAACTGCATATGCAAAAGAAATGATTCTGCATGTGAAAGGGTTAACCCATGTATGATTGGCATTATGCCAGTTCCGGGGTCTGCGGCTTCGAGACCTCATATATGATTCCTGAATGTAATCTTCAGAGCTTGTGGCAAATTTGTCAATCCCATCACTAGAACTCGCTCCTCGATTCTTCAACAGCAACCTAGATTCGCTCGCCCCTGACTCTGTGTCCAGGTCGCATACTCGTGAACAAGTTTCAGTCGCACTCTCCTGAAGGAAAAACCAGCTCTCTTTTGCGGCTCTCTCTCATACAGCCTATTCATCATACCCCTGCTCTCCATGTGGACTCACTTGGAATCAAATCTACCTCCTGTTCCTCCCCCCGCCTGGGCCATGGAGTTTGACGCTCCTGTCGAGGAAGAAAATATGTCCGCTTGGACCCACTTAGCGGAACCGGATGTTGGTTCCTATTCTTCCAATCCCCGATCCCACCCCATGGCGACTGAGGAACTTCGCTCACCTTTCATTGCTAGTGGAGCCGATGATCCCCTTGCTACTTTCGGTGTGTCTTGGAAGAGCACCTTTTACGGTCCCAACCGCATCGCTTCCGACGACACGATGGCCATGTCGGACAATTTCATGCTTAAAAACTCAAAGTCAGGCACAAGTTTTTACCCCCAAGACGCTTTTCCGGACTACGGCCGTGACATGTACGACAGCAACGGCATCACAGACGCACATGAGCACTCCAACGATTTCGCCTCTGTTGATAACAAATTTGGAAGTGTGGATATGTCCCCGCTCACACTCTCGCGTCAGACCACAAATGAGTCGGCGCCAGTTGACTCGCCCTGCTATTCAATGATGAGTGATGAGGCCTACTCTCAGCCAGAGGGCTCCATTTCGGAAGCGCGCTCTGTGTTTGAGCGTCACTTTCAACAGATTGAGAACTCCTCTTCGCTTCCCAGCACCAAAAACAAACGCGGTCGCAAGAGAAACTCCGTGCAAGGCCGTCCCCGGCGGTCTAGCATCGGTAGTGTATCTACCCCTGGCTCCCGCAAGTCCTCTATTACAGATAAGAAAAGTCTCGTGTGCCCGCTTTGCAATAAAGTATTCCAACGCGACTTAGCGAGGCACCTTCGGACCCACGAAGCTACTGCCCGGTTCATTTGCCCTTTCCCCCGCGATCAATGTGCTCACAAGCGTGGTCAGTTTAACCGGTGCTATGACTTCAAAAAGCATTTGTTGCATTACCACTTCACATTTACAGACCCTGCTTCTGCCCGCCGACTGCGAGATCTCAATGGGAAGCTCAGATTCCAAGGCCATTGCTGCTGTGGCAGTGATCATGAGTTCGACGCTGAGGAATGGCTAGACGAGCATATTACCTGCGATCCACCGCGGTGCCCGCTACTTGCCGGCAGAGATAAGGAGTTTATTCTCAGAGAAGCCAGTGAGCGTGCCGCCGCTGAGCGGGCAGATAGTCACCTTACGAACGGCGACCTTGAGTGAAACTAATCCCACGACTGAGATCGTCACTTTTACACAACGCTCCAGTCCTGGGGGTGTGTACCTTACGGCTATGTACCAGTCGTAAAGGTGCCTCTTACCTGACACTTAATGACCACCGACATTGATATAAACATCTACTAAATTATTTTGAGCTTTTTGGCTTTATCAAGTGACTGTGTTCTTAAAGTAAAATATGCCATACTTCCAACAGCAACAAAAGGTGCAACGGACCTTTTGCATAGGCTCACTATCACGGAGAGCGCCCAATTCAAAGTTGGGCAAGGGTATAACCCGAACCAGGTCGGCAAACTGCACAGGCTATACAGACTGCCGATCCGCCGAGTAAGCAATCCAACTTGTCAAATTATGTCTTCCTCTTGGGATGAGCCAAAGTGGTTCAAGGGCACTCGAAAGGCAATTGGGAGGACCCCCCATATGCTTGTCGGCCACAAGACTGCAGACGATGCTGAGATCACTGTGTGGACCCGGAATATGAATGAAGCAAGCACTGGCCTCAACTCGATCAGTGTGGCGGCAGAACAGCTGGCTAGCCGTTGGGTTTCGGCCGTTAAGGAGCTACGCGAATTCACCAATGCCTTTCTACCTGTCTACAACCCCATTGATGACCCAGACAGCGCATTCAAAGGTGTCCAGACACCCCCTCGTACCATTGAAAGAGTCAATGCCCTCCACGAGGCTCTCGGCCGCCTGGAGTCTGAGGTGAACGTCCACTCTAACGAAATGACCAGCAAAGTCAAGTATTCTGTTGACCAGGCCAAGCAAGAAGTTAAGAATATCTCGCACTTGCTAACTAAACGCCATCACAAGAAGATCGACTACGACCGTGTCGTTGCCTCGCTGGCCAGCCAATCCCAAAAGCAGGGAACGGTTTACGACGTCTACAACACTTCAACTGAGGAGCAACGGCTCTTTGAGGTTTATGACAAGCGCGTTCATGATACTGTGCCTATGTTTTTGAAAGAGATGGACACCGTGCTCAAGGGCCTTGTTGCTCAAGTTGGCCGGTATACGGTTCGCTTTTACCAGTCTTTCGCCAAGAATCTCGAGGACACGGCCAGTGCAGCTGGAATTGCCAACATCACCATTAAGGAAGCAACTAGTGAGTGGCAGAGTGAGTTCTCCTCTATTAAGCCTGCCGTCGAGGCCTTGAGCTTCTGCAAAGGTGGGCGCAACGAAATCCCGAGCCACTTTGAGGGCCGCCAGCCGCATGTTCCCGGCGCTGTTTCGGATTCTTTCATGGGCCGTGCCTTTAACAAGGTTGCACAGAACGTCGTTATGCCCAGATTCGTTGGTGGAATGGGCTTTTTCGGCGATGAGAAGGCATTGGCTAAGGAAGAAGCTGAGAACGAAGCCGAGAAGGGAGATGAGGAGACACCAGGCAGCACCGCTTCGGGGACTCCGGGCGCAAAGGACTCATCGTCCGAGGCGCAACCTCACGAGGAATGGGCAGAATCACTCTACCCTTACAAGGGTGACGATGGCGATTTGTCGTTTGGAGCTGGCGAGAGGATTCTCATTCTGGATCGTGGTGCTGAGGGCGATCCCAACTGGTGGCTAGGCAAGAAGGCTAGTGATGGTGCTCAAGGTTTGTTCCCGAAGAACTATGTCAAGCTCACGGCACCCGAGCTGCCTCCGAAAGCGAAGAAGGAGCGTCCCTTGCCTACAACTCCCGGTGGGGAGTCAACTGAGACGACACCCGAGAAGGCAACGGCGCCCCCGCCGGCCGCACCTGCTGTTTCTACTCCTATCAATGCAGAGTCAACTGTTTCACAGACGGACAATGTCGAGTCGATCCCGGAGCCCCTGCCGAAATCCACAGGGACTCCTCCTGAGCTACCGCCCAAAGCAGACCTAAAGACACCAATTGAACTGGCACCAGAGACTGTGACGGCCTCGAAGGTTGTTTCTGATTCCCTCCCTGAGCCCGCTGAGCCCGTGGAGCCCGTGGAGCCCGTGGAGCCCGTGGAGCCCGTGGAGCCCGTGGAGCCCGTGGAGCCCGTTACGCCTGTTGTCGCGCCTGCTGAGCCTGTCGAGGTTTCTAAGCCTAGTACACCGGCTAAGCCCGACGAGCCCTCTGAGCCCACCAAGCCCACTGATCCCATTGAGCCCGTTGAGAAGGTTCCCATTGACACGGTTCCTGTCGACACGGCTCCCGTTACGGAGCCTGTCCCTGTCTCTGGAAGTGAGGACCTTGAAGACACTATCGCTAAGACTCCCGCGGTGGAGACTTCCAAAGAGGAAGACACCAAACCTGTGCCAGGTGCTAAGGAGGTTGAGAGCGAGGATGTAAGTCCTGCTGAGCCTGAGCTCGCCGCCAAAGATCATACGGATGATTTGCTCTGAGGATATATACGAATGAATGCAACATAGTCTCTATCACTTTATTTAGGTATTATTGCAAGTGCTATGAAGAAATGTCTTCGCTCCAGTCATCTTCAACTTCGAGATCATGATTGGCGCTAGAGTCACTGCCAATGTTGAGCTCAGCAAGGTCCAGCTCAAGGTCACTCTGGTCGACACTGTCTTCTTCGTCCGGGTAATCATTGCGATAAAAATCTTCCGCGTTTGAATCATCGTCTTCCTCGCCAACAAAATCACTGTCATCGTCCTCGTCAACCAATAGACGCTCGTCGTCACTTTCCACATCGCTGATGGTTAGTACACTGAACAAGTGTGCCAAATAAATACTTACATATATCCAATTTTCCCTGAGCCCGGAGTACCTCCATTGGCATGCTCGGAGTAGTAAACATCGTAAACGTAGTCCTCTACCTCCGCATCAGGGCTATCTACTGCGACAGGAACTGCCTCTGATGGGATCGGGTCGTTTTCCTGCGGTTTGCTCGAGTCCGAGATGTAGTCGTTAATCATTTCTTTGAGTTCAGCTGGGATATCATCTTCAATTGCTGATTTTGTGTCTAGTTTAGGCGGCAGACGGTATAGTCCCTCTCCGGCACGGGCTAGGATAATGTCATTTTGGGCTTGGCTGTTTACGGTGCCTGCAAGGCGGAAAACTGTGTCGACCTTCTTGCGTTTCGCACGCACAACAAGCGTTTGTAGTGGATCAGCATCCCTCTTACGCTTGATCTGGACTGTATGCATAGCGAAACTAGCAGAAATGAACCAGAAACGACCAGGCTTCGCTTGTTTTGTGTACTTGGGGCTGCTGACTGTTGTTTTCCTTGGTCGCTAAACTTCCAGGTGCCTGCATGCAAGGTTACGGAAAGTAGTTACCCCTGACCCATAAGGATTTTTCAGTTTTGACACCCTTTTCGGACACTTTTTTCGCTTTGATGTGGCTTCGCAAAACCGATGTTATTTGTGTAACTGGAGGTGCTACGGGACTCGGGGCCGAGCTCGTTAATCAGTTTGCCTTGCGCGATTGCAGTGTAGCGGTAATCGACGTTCGACCGCCGCATCCTGCGGATAAGAATCCTAAGGCGCTCTACTTCCAGGCAGATATTTCCAATGCCCAAGAGGTTCAGAATTGTATTGAACAAATCGCAAACCAATTGGGTACTGTGACGGTTCTGGTGAGCAACGCAGGTGTGAGAAAGCCATGGACACCTATTGTCAATTCAACTCTCGAGGACATGCATTCTGTCCTCGAAGTTAATTTGTTTGGAACACTCGTGGCCGTGAACTTGATGCTACAAAACATGGTGAAACGAGAGCGAGGTATGATTGTGCTCGTGTCGTCTGCATTGAGCATGCAGTCTCCAGCCGGACTCGCTGCCTATGGTGCGTCGAAAGCGGGTGTCTTGGGCGTTTACGAGTCATTAACCCACGAGTTCCCCAAGAGTTCTGGGATCCGAACGCTTTTGGTGTGCCCCGGTCAGCTGGATACAGAAATGTTCGGAGATGTCCAAACGCCGTCAAGGATTATGGCTCCAGTTGTTAGCCGGCAAAAACTCGCTGGCCAAATTGTTTCGTCCGTGGCTCAAGGCCAGCAAGGTACATTATTTGCGCCTTATTATGTGCATTTGCTACCGTATTTACGAACAATGCCAACTGTCGTTACACAGGCACTCCGCTGGGTTTCTGGAATGGATACAGTACATCCTAATCAGCTTGTGCAATCTTACAATAACCCATGACTTTCGCTACCTTAGCCCAGAAACACCATTGTTATTCAATTAGTGTTAAGTTAGTATAGAATCGTGATCAATTCGCGTTTTACCAGTATACATGTGGGTTTTATGTTTGGTTTTCAATTCACAGTGGCTACTGTTATTGGTACTACCCAGTGTTTTCAAGACTCTGATTATGTCACTGATCCCTCCAAGCTATCATTGCACATTATCATGTCTTACACGGATTCAATTATAAACAATAACGGCGTCGACTTGGTGGTTCGCCACTGGCCGGTTCCACAGGGCACGCATACCAAAGCCAAAATTGTGTTCGTTCACGGGTTTTCCGAGCATAATGATGTCTACAACCTGTGGTGGCCGCGCATTGCTCAAGGTGGGTATGATATCACTATGTTTGACCAGCGCGGTTTCGGCAAAACTGCAGCAACCTCCAAAGATTTTGGCGTCAGTAGCGATGAAAGCCAATTCAAAGACCTCGACCGGGTCATTGCAAGCGTGTTGGACGACAGTAACCTGCCCATGATCCTCTGGGGACATTCAATGGGCGGTGGGATCGTACTCACCTACGCGATTCGAGGCACTTTGCGTGACAAGTTCTCAGCGTATATTGCCAACTCCCCTTACATTAAGGGCCATCCAGATGGACCGAACGGCATGTTTATCGCCAAGTTCCTCCCCTTGGCCAACAAGGTTGTACCTGGAATGCGCCAACATATCAAGATTAGCCCAGAGCTGTGCACCAACGACCGCATTCGCCAAAAGGAGTATGCTCGGGATCCTCTGCGGCATAATACGGGCACGGTGCGACTTTTCAGCGACATGACGAATCGTGGAAAGCGTCTTGTGGACCCGGGCTACGTCAGTCGCACCATTGACCGTCCTGTTCTAATCAACCAAGGCGATCAGGACCTGCTGAGTGATGTTAGGGGCGCCCGCGATTATTTTTCGCTGCTTAAGATTAGTGACAAAACGCTCGAGGTCTATCCTGACATGCCGCATGAACTTATGCAACTCAAGGCCTCCCAGACCGAGGAACAACAAATGAAGGTGTTGGCTTGGCTCGATAAGCGCTTCTCGGAACAGGCGTCATCCAAGGTGGAAGATACTACTGAGGGAGCCGATGCTGCTACCACTCCTGAATAAGCAGCAATTCCTGAGCCCGCTACCAACTAAGCCCGTTGAGTGAACTTTCTTGGGGTTTGGCTTTCCGGAGCTAGTTGTCTATATAGTGTAAACTATGGTGATCGGGTTCACAACTATGCATGCTAACGTAAGCGTGACTTTTCGTTGGAGGTTTGGTTTACTGCACAGCCCTGGGGAAGTGGCGTCGTTAGCCGAAAGAAGTTAAAGTCGCGCAAAACCAGTACGTATAATCGAGCATTCAATTTTAAACTAATTGTTCTTTTAGTGGCTCGGGGCAGCAATCTAAACCTTTAATTTCTCGATGGCTCTGACTCACAGGTTTGCTGCCCCGCATCTCAACGGATAAGCCGTATCTACTTCATAGATCCATCAAATTCATAAATAAATCTATAAATAATTTACGGATTGGAAATGTCGATACCAGCTTGCCAAGCCGAGTTTGCGGTAATGCATGGACTCTAAAACGCAGTCCGTCCATGCGGGCATTCTGTTTCTTAATGCAAGTTGCTGAGGTGCCTTCATAATCGGTGCGGTCAGGTTCTACTTTACCGATCACTTTGATTTTTGAACCGAAGATCATCAACCATGCCAATGGTTGGCTCCATACACCAAGGGGGGCTTTCAAACACTGCCCTGGGCAGTGGCCATCTTCAAGAGCCGTTACCGACGTACCGACAAGTGATTTTCAAATCTGGCCCTTTGCAAGTGAAAAAGGAAATGTCAACGCCTCTAAGAGAGTCTGGCCATCGAAAGTGGTCACCCTGCTGCTTGTCTATTAACGGTACTCAATTGGTTCTTGTTTCTGGCAAACTGCTGGCATCGACAAGTATCTTAAGCCTCCAATTTGCACGGGTCGGCATGGCCTCCGACTATAAGAAGATCGACAACTGCTTTAGAATCCGTGCAGAGGGCCAGCAGTATTTATTTGCCACGAATTCGGTCAAGGAGATGCTAGAATGGATTCTTGCACTACAGATCGCTATTGATCTGTCGCTCCCTATCGATTTACGAGAGATGCCCGAGCTGCCGCGCCGACGCCGGACTCGCCGGCCCTTATTACCCTGGCAAGGAAACAGCCGACCGCGGGCAAAACTGACACCAGCATTTGCCAAACCATCAACCCAACATGAAGACCGTAAGCCGGTCCGCCCACCAACCGGATGCCCCCCTGCCAAGAAAGATTTTAGATCCCTCAAGAGGTCAGAGCCCTGGACGGGGCTGATTTTCTACAACGGAAACTTCGTATCTGTAGAGAATTCACGCATTCTTCCAATGCGAAACGCTGGTTAGCAACACCATTTTGGTTCTTTTATTTATAGTTTGTTCGTGGTGTACAAGATTGCCAGAAAAATTAACTACACAAGAAACTCTGAAGAAATTTTGTCGCCGGCGCTGATTCCCGGGGTCTCAGAAGTCAACCCTGGGTGCCCAGCAGTGGTCACTATTCTACTCCTATTCCATTAAGCTCCAAACAACCTAGAAGGTATGTCTACGCCATAAAAAAAGGTGATAGGAGGGGACTGTGATTAGCCAAGCACATCTTCGAGCCAATTTAACGACGCGAAAGGTTACCCTGAACCAAACACATGAGAGGGCAATTCATCGTTGTTGAAGGTCTTGACAGAGCCGGAAAGTCGACACAATGCGACCTTCTCACGCAAGAACTCTCGAAATGTGGTCCTGTCGAACTCATGAAATTTCCAGACCGTACAACTGCCGTTGGCCAAATGATCAACGCGTACCTTCAGTCAACCAGTGAGTTGAATGATCAAACAATCCACTTACTGTTTTCCGCTAATCGCTGGGAAGCAGTCGAAACTATCAATGCAAAGCTTGCTCAGGGGATAACAATTATTGTCGATCGTTACAGTTACTCAGGTGTCGCGTTTTCAGCAGCAAAGGGTCTGGACTTCGAATGGTGCAAATCCCCAGACATTGGCCTCCCTGAGCCTGACAAGGTAATTTTCCTCGACGTCAGTGAAGAAGTTGCTGCCCAGAGAGGTGGCTATGGCGAGGAACGGTACGAGAAAGTCGAGTTTCAGAGAAAAGTCCGGACAGTCTTCGAGAAGCTGAGGACTGAGGCCTGGACCTGGATAAATGCTGATGCTTCTAGCGAAGAGGTGCACAAAAGAATAATGGAAGAGGTTAAAAATCGAGTCTAGATAGAACAAAATATGTGAAATAGATGGCTTAATTATCTGCTTGACACGTGCGTGGGACTTTAGATGGCATTCTTGCGCGTTAAGTAGTCGAATCGTGAGAATGTATATCCAATAAATGGCAGATCCTCGCGGACGTTGGTTTGTCTGTTACTCGAGGTTGCTGTAGGTGTGTCGGGCACTTGCTGCAGATCCTCAATTGGGAAATACGACGTGTCGATCATGCTCTTGAGTTTGGGAATAAATGGCGCACTGTACTGGCGAATCGACGACCAGTCCACACCTCTAAAGAAAGGATGGGCTTTAATCTCGTCTGCACCGCCCCGGCCGAGCCGCTGGTCTTGCGAAGTCAAAAGTCTACGAATGAGATCCTCGGCCTCTGGAGATAAGTGAATGTCCTCTGGGAACTGAAGTGTCTCCTGCCAATTGAGAATCTTACAGTAAGTTTCTTGTGGAGTCTCTGAGCAGAACGGAGGCCATCCAACCAGACATTCGAACATAATAGCGCCCAAAGACCACCAATCACATTCGTGGCCATAACCTTTGTGAATGAAAATTTCCGGGGCAATGTAATCTGGAGTGCCAACTGTAGAGTAAGCCATGAGACGGCGAGATTTACGCCAAGTAGAAATCTGCTGGCGATTCGAAATCGTCAAATGAATGGCATCGACCATGGTAGAGTTCCGATTTCGCTGGGTGCCCATAGGGTTTTGACGATCCTTTTCTAAGAGCTGACGATAGTAGCTCGAGTCATGTGTTTTATGGAAGCCGGTGGAAAGACCAAAATCCGAAACCTTGATGTGTCCTGTCTTATCGATAAGAATATTGTCTGGTTTGATGTCGCGATGAATGAACCCAAGCTTGTGAATGGCCTCGATAGCCAAAACACATTCAGCGATATAGAACCGCGTAATATCCTCACTGAAGACATCGTACTTGATCAACATGGTCATCAAGTCACCACCAGGCAGGAACTCCATAATCAGGTAGAGGTAATCAGCATCCTGGAACGAGTAGTATAGACTGACCACCCAGGGCGAGTCTGAATCTGCAAGCACATCTCTCTCAGCTTTAACATGGGCAAGCTGGTCCTTTTTGAACATTTCGGATTTGAAAAGTGTCTTCATGGCATAAACCTTGCCAGTATCCCGCTTCTGAACAAGTCGGACTTCACCAAACGCGCCCTTTCCGATTACTTTGACGGTGACGAAATCCTCCAAGCTCAGTTTTGTTCTTCTTAGCCGCAAAAATGACGACTCCTTTTTCCCGAGAGACATAAGTTGACGATTTCGCCGCTCCTCTGACCCGCGCTCCTGCGCCAACGCTTGCTCAGTTTGTACGCGCCGTTGATTGCGTTCAATGGCATGCGACACATTCAATTTGAAGAAATGCTCAATCCGCAGTTTAGTGGCGGCGGCCTTCTCCTGAGTTAGCTGACTGAACCTCTCGGGGTGCCGCTCAATGAACACCTCAGCTGACGGCTGTTTCGGCGAGCTGGAAAGACCATTTGACTTGTTGCTGGAGACACTCATCTGACCCAGTGAAGTTTGTGAAGAGTTTCCCTGCCTCAAATGGTACATACTGGGTGGAGGGGCCTGGCGAGAGGGACTTTGGTCCCGACGATAGGGAGAAGCAGGAGCGTATGAACGCATGGGGGACGCCGTTCTCACCGGCGAGGCAGACCGCGCAGATCCTAAGCCCGGAGATCCGGGTCGGGCATAATAAGGGTCACTCAGCATGGGCTGTTCATAACTGAGGGGCGGCACGATCCCGAGCTGAGTTCCCTGGCCGACCTGGTTGAGCGGTGGATTCTGCATGTTGGCTTGACGCTGCGCCAAAAGGGACGCCTGGCTTGGGGACGGAACCTGGACGAATGGGTAATTTTGCTGCTGGTGCGGCTGATGAGGAGATACCGGCTGAGCAGTGTTGGCTAGCGAGGGGGGATTCGCGCCAGGTGAAGCCTGCAGATCGTTATTAAAGGATCGATTTGAATGCAAAGATGATTGAGAAAGAGGGTTCTGGTTGTACCAGTTGCTTGGTGGGGGCTGTGGAATAGGCTGAGGCCCCGAGCTGGCCATGGAAAGACCGTCCGGGGCGTATCGGCTCGGCGATGTGTTTACCGGTTGAGCGTAACCAGCATACGCGTCCATCCGGGCACGGTCACCATAATTGGTGTACATGGATCCATCGCCTTGATTCGCTCGACCCTGACCGTTGTAGTCTTGTTGATAGGCACCCTGGTGAGGGTTATACATCGTCGTAGATTGGAGAAACGGTGTTTACTAATCCGAGACACGAGGGTTTATATCTCGGACGCTGCGTGCCCAAAGAAAAACGCGCGGCAGCGACAAAGTCAGCTCAAACCTGCGCCATATTCTCAAGTGGTACTTATTTTTTGATCCATAAAATTTGCCCAACTCCATTGTTGCGAATCATATATTATAATTTGAGTTTTACTCACCCCCTTTGTACGAATTGAGCTACCGCTCCCGAGAAGCAAAGTTTATGGAGTTTTTAAGATTTACGTGCAAACTTGTTAGAAATCGTGGAGTGAATCAAATCACATGCCGCTTCTCAGAAACGCTTTGAGTGCGACAGTTCCAGTTCACGATTATAGTGAATCAGGAAATGTTCAGGAGGTCCACAACCAGCCAGGCCATACTTGGGTCTCAAAACAGGAAAGCCTACTCAGTCCTTCTATATTTTATTAGTCTAAATAGCTCTTTTGGAAAGCATAATTGGAAGTAGCTTCAACTTGGACTGTTTAAATCCAATATCAATTTCAATACCCCCTGTGTACCCCCTGCCAAAAATTGGCAGCCCGCCAAAAAAAAAATTATTCACTAAACTCCCAAACGGTACTCTTGGTAGTTGGATAAACCAAGTATTCTCGGGACCTTAGGACAGGGTGTTTGATTGAGCTATCATGAAAAATATCGTCAGCGATGATCCACCACGCTATATTTCGGCTATGACCTTTGGCGTCTTGAGCCCCAAAGAGATTGAGAAGTTGAGTGTTGTTGATATTACCACCCGAGACTTATACGATCTTGAAAATGGACGCCTCCCCAAAGAACAAGGTGCTCTCGATCGCAGAATGGGCGTGAGTGACAATTTTAACGATTGCACAACCTGTGGTGGCCGGCTCGCCACTTGCCAGGGCCACTTTGGCCGAATCAAACTCGCTCTCCCAGTTTTCCACGTTGGCTATCTCAAGCAGATTATCTCGATTTTGCAAAATATTTGCAAAGACTGCGGTGCTCTTCTGCTGGATTTGGAGACAAAGCGCAAGTTTTTGGCTGAACTACGTCATCCTGGCATTGATAACCTGCGCAGAATGCAGATTCTAAAGAGAGTCAATGACCAGTGCAAAAAGCAGCGCCGCTGTCTCCACTGTAATTCCCTCAATGGTGTTGTCAAGAAGGCTGGCGCCTTAAAAATTATTCATGACAAGTTTCGCTGGGTTGGCAAGAAAATTCCAGAGGACAAAATTGAGTTTGACGCTTCCTTTGACAATGCAAAGCGCGATCTGCCAGATCTCGACAAATTTGTCAAGAAAGCCATGGATGATTTGAACCCACTTCGTGTTCTGAACTTATTTAAACAGATCAGTGCTCCAGACTGCGAGCTTTTGGGCCTCGATCCGCGAAAAGGCCGCCCCGAGGACTATTTGTGGCAAGAAGTACCAGCTCCCCCTGTTTGTATTCGTCCCTCGGTGATGCAAGATACAGCTAGCAATGAAGACGACCTGACGGTTAAGCTAACGGAAATTGTTTGGACGTCAAGCATCATCCGAGCTGGCTTGGAGAAGGGTATGTCACTCGTCAACCTCATGGAACAATGGGAGTTCCTACAGCTGTCGCTGGCTCTTTATATCAACAGTGATACACCCTCGGGTCCTGGAATGCCTGTTTCCAAACCTATCCGCGCTTTGTGTCAACGTCTGAAAGGTAAACAGGGCCGCTTCCGTGGAAACTTGAGCGGTAAACGAGTTGACTTTTCGGGTCGCACAGTAATTTCTCCCGACCCAAATCTTGCTATTGACGAGGTCGCAGTTCCCGATAGAATTGCAAAGATCCTTACCTACCCTGAACGAGTCACTCGCTACAACAAAGAAAAGCTGAAAAAGCTTGTGAGCAACGGCGCCCTCGAGTATCCTGGTGCGAACTACATTCTAAAAAAGAATGAAACAGTGCGTCGCAATTTGCGCTTTGGCCGCCGCTCAGAGCTTGCCAAGGACCTCAATATTGGCGATATTGTGGAGCGTCATCTCGAAGATGGCGACATTGTTCTCTTCAACCGTCAGCCGTCGCTCCACCGTTTGTCAATTTTGTCTCACAAAGTGAAAGTACGTCCTTGGCGTACTTTCCGTCTCAACGAGTGTGTCTGTACACCCTACAATGCGGATTTTGATGGTGATGAAATGAATTTGCACGTCCCCCAGACCGAGGAGGCTCGTGCTGAGGCGATGAACTTGATGGGTGTTACTCACAACCTCATCACACCACGCTCAGGTGGTCCAATTATTGCTGCCACCCAGGATTTCATCTCTGCCAGTTATTTAATCTCCAAAAAGGACCAGTTTTTTGATAGAGCTCAGCTGTCTATGATACTGGCCATGATGTCGGACGCCAACACCCAATTTGACATTCCCCCGCCGACTATCATGAAACCGCAAAATTTATGGACCGGTAAGCAGGTTTTTAGTCTGCTGATCAAGCCTAATGCTGAATCCAACGTTGAAATCAATTTGGAGGCAAAAAATAAGACGTTCCAGGCTCCTCCTAAAGGCCAACCATTGGAAATGAGCCCGAACGATGGTTACGTTATTATCCGCGGATCACAGGTTCTTTGTGGCGCCATGGACAAGAATTTACTGGGCGATGGTAAGAAGAACTCCGTTTTTTACGCTATTCTGCGCGATTATGGCCCTCAAGCTGCTGCCGTTGCCATGAACCGCATGGCTAAAATGTGCGCTCGCTGGCTAGGTAATCGTGGATTCTCCATTGGCGTCAGCGATGTCACACCTGGTGAAAATCTTTCTCGCCTCAAAGACCAGCTTGTTGAAGCAGCCTACGCGAAGTGTGACGAACTCATTCAACTTTACTCTGAGGGTAAGCTCGAGACTCAGCCAGGTTGTAACGAAGAGCAAACCCTCGAAGCCAAAATCGGTGGTTTGCTTTCCAAAGTTCGTGAAGAGGTCGGTGATGTGTGTATCAGCGAGTTGGATAAACACAACGCTCCTCTTATCATGGCCATGTGCGGTTCGAAGGGCTCGAATCTGAATGTTTCCCAGATGGTTGCCTGTGTCGGCCAACAGATCATTTCCGGTAGCCGTGTCGCAAACGGATTCCAGGACCGTACGCTTCCTCATTTCCCTAAATTCTCCAAGACGCCCCCCAGCAAGGGCTTCGTCAGGAATTCATTCTACTCTGGTCTTTCTCCGCCTGAGTTTTTGTTTCACGCAATTTCGGGCCGTGAAGGTCTAGTTGATACGGCCGTCAAAACAGCCGAGACCGGTTATATGTCGCGTCGTCTGATGAAGTCTTTGGAGGATCTGTCGTCACTTTATGACCGCACTGTACGCACGTCGTCCAACTTAGTAGTCCAGTTCAACTACGGCGGTGACGGTCTTGATCCATTCGATATGGAGGGTGACGCCAAGCCGGTCGATTTCAACCGGACTTGGGACCACTGCGGCAACATTACATTTGATGTTGATGCAACTGGTTTGCGGCCGTTTGAAGTGGTTGATCTTACCAACGAGATACTGCGTGTCCCCGAAAGCACTCTCAAGCGTAACGATAATCTGGGCCGCGAGCTAACTCAAACATATGCGTCTCTTGATGACGTTGAAGATCGCTTTGTTGATGAATATGATCCTCAGCGCCAGTTTTACAATTCGTTGCGTGTATTCCTGGGTGCCAAGGCAAGCGAGTTGGCTGGTTTGCGTGAGCGCCATGGCCTGGATCCGGCCCGGGCTTTCACAGAAGCATTCGAAAACCCAGAGGATCTTGCCTCAGTGTCTAAGGTTTTGAAGATCACCGAAGCCCACATTGAGACTTTCCTCAAGATGTGCTTGTTCAAGTATGAACGGTCCAAGGTTGAACCTGGTACAGCAGTGGGTGCTATTGGTGCTCAGTCTATTGGTGAGCCCGGTACGCAGATGACGCTTAAAACTTTCCACTTTGCTGGTGTTGCTAGTATGAACGTTACCCTTGGTGTTCCGCGTATTAAGGAAATCATCAATGCATCAAAGACAATTTCTACCCCTATTATCACTGCGTGCCTTGCCAACGACGAAGACGAGCGCACGGCACGTATTGTCAAAGGTCGGGTTGAGAAAACGCTGCTCAAGGACATTACCGAGTACATGGAGGATGTGTATGCTGAGAGCCATGCGTTTATTGCCATCAAGATCGATTTCAACACTGTGGAGCGGTTGCAGCTGGATCTCAAACTTCACGAAATTGGCCGGGCCATTCAGCGGCACTCTAAACTCAAGGTTTCCGAGAGCGACATCATTTTGCTGCCTGAGCGCGGTATTGTGCAGGTCACAATTTCAAACAATGTGCCCTCGCTCAAGGATGCTGAAGGGTCTGAGTTGTATTACCGGGGCCAGCAGCTCCAGCGTCTACTTCCCGAGGTCGTTGTGGTTGGCTTTAGCGATATTTCGCGTGCTGTTATCAACATTCGTGACGATGGCAAGAAAGAACTGCTTGTGGAAGGCTATGGCCTGCAGAATGTGATGATCACGGATGGCGTCATTGGCCATAAGACCATGACGAACCATGTTCTTGAAATGCGACAGGTACTTGGTATTGAAGCAGCTCGATCAGCCATTATCCACGAGATTGACTACACTATGTCTAAACACGGCATGGCGGTTGATCCCCGTCATGTTCAGCTCCTTGGTGACGTTATGACATTCAAAGGCGAGGTTCTTGGTATCACGCGCTTCGGTTTGGCGAAGATGCGCGACTCCGTGCTTCAGCTGGCGTCATTTGAAAAGACTACGGATCACCTGTTTGATGCGGCATTCTACATGAAGACTGATAAGGTTGAGGGTGTTTCCGAGTGTATTATTCTTGGTCAGGGAATGCGCATTGGCACGGGTGCTTTCAATCTCGTCCAGCCATTCCAGCCTGAGCTTGAAAAGCGGGTACCTGCCTTTGAGCAGCTAGTTGCTTAAACCAAAAAAAAGTTGCATTAAGCATGTAGTATATTTAAATTTTTCTCTTTCCTTGTAAGTCTGGTCTGGATATAGCAGGCGCTTACTATAACGACTTACAAATCCACCACTATGTCGAACCCCAGCGAAATCAACGGCGGCGCCGCTGTGGCGATGGTGGGTAAAGATTGCGTTGCTATTGCGAGTGATTTGCGCCTTGGTTTACAGAGTGTTGGAATTTCTGGCGAATTCGAAAAGATTTTTGAGTACAACGGCGTGTACCTTGCGCTGACTGGATTGGCCACCGACGTGCAAACGTTGTCGATTGACTTCCGCAAAAAGCACAATCTCTATGAACTTCGAGAGGAGCGCCGTATGGAGCCCGACACAATGGCGAATCTGGTTTCGTCAACTTTGTTTTCGAAGCGATTTGGTCCCTATTTTGTCGGTCCCATTGTTGCCGGGTTGAGCTCGTCGACAGGTGAGCCTTTCATCTGCTCATTCGATTCTATTGGGTGTATTGACCATGCCAAGGACTTTGTGGTTGTTGGCACCGCGAGCGACCAGCTCTACGGAATGTGCGAATCGCTGTATGAGCCGAATTTAGAGCCCGAGGACCTGTTTGAGACTATCTCGCAAGCGCTCATGTCTGCTGTCGACCGTGACGCCTTGAGCGGTTGGGGTGGTGTTGTCTATGTTATTGAAAAGGACAAGGTCACCAAGCGTTACCTTAAAACCCGACAGGATTAAATATATAGCTGTTTTGCCTCTCGCCCTGGTTGGCGAGATGTTATGTACAAGATACGTCGTTAGGCTCTGCACGAAGCAGTTTTCTCAGCTCGATTCCTATTCGACTTTTGAGGTTACTCCTCTTCCGCGCGACGCTTTTCCCAGACTTCCTCGAGCTTTCGGCGACGTTCGCGGGACTCCACAATGTGCTGGCGACGGTCCTCTTTGCGGGACTCGTGGCGGCACAGACGAACGGCCTTCTCAAGATCATAGCAGTTACCATTCATTCTTTGCATTAAACCGTGGCTTCGGCATTCCTCGAGATCCTGGATCAGCTGCTCGCAGTTCTTAACTGCCCGAAGGTTACTCATACGATCCAAACGAAATGTCAGCATCCAGCTCAGAAAGGCATTTTAAACAGGCTGCGGCAGTTGTAGTTTCCGGGGTTGCCACAATCGGAGCTTCTCTTATCGCTCGCAGATCGGTAAGAGCGAGAGTTTACCGGCCCAAAATGTTTGAGGCGAACCACATCCCTCCTAAGTTCAACCTGTCCAAAGATGCCGCTCGGGCCATGCTCGACGCAACCTTCCTTTCCTTTGGGTTCTTCGCCTTTGGCATAGCTTCCACCAGTTGGTTGATGGATGTCACAACCCTAGAGCAGTTTAATCGCCAGATGAAGGCCTATTGGGGTGCTGAGGAAAACGAAAAGAAGGTTGCTACTCAAATCGACCAACAACTCGATGACGCTGTCACTAACATGTTCACACAAAAAAAATAGACTACCACTAAAAATTTAGAATGCACATAAATAAATTGTATATATTGCCAAAACGTTACATTTCACGACTGCAAAGCGCTGAGTCGCTCGCGGAATCGAAGGAGCTCGACATCGTCATCCACTTTGGCGTCCGCCTCGGACTGAGGTGCCGCTGCGACGGGCGCCGGGCCAGCCACGGCAGCCGCAGGCTTCTTGTCGCCCAAAATCTCGTTGAGAATGGTATTTACCTGGTCCTCGGCATCCTCTTCAAGTGCGTCGTTCTCGTCCAAACTTTCCAAAGTCTCCGTAACCATTTCGTCGATAACGCCGCTCTTGACCAGCTCCTGACCAAGCATCTGCATCGAGCCCATCAGCTCAGGCAGCTGGACTAATTGGTTGACTTCCTTCATGAGCTGGGCCGAAGAGGTCATTGAACCCTGGAGTTTTTGCATTGCAAAGGCTTCACCAACCTGCATTTGAATGGAGCTCAAGCGGGCCTTGGACTCAATGAGCTTTGCCCTATGCTTCTTTGCCTTGTAGACTTCTCTTGCCAACATCCGCGCGCTCTTGGCGTCATTCCTTTTCGCACACTGCTTTATCATTGACTTGGTCTTGTTTTCGCTAACCCGGAGATCATTTAGCTGCTTGTCAATCTCCCGCTGGTTCTTACGTATGAGGGCATCACATTTCCGTTTTTGCTCTTTGGGATCTGGACCGTAGATGGCTCGTTTCACATAGTACATTGTTGCTGTTTGATTGCTAAGATAGGGGGGGACCCACTGTTTCTGCGTTTGCGTGTGCGTTTGTCGTCGAAGTTGGATAAGAGCCTGCTTACCTATTTGGCTGGACTTCTTCGCCTCTCATTCCCAGTTCGGTGATACTTACTCAAAGGGGTTTTGGGTAAATGGCTGGGCACCCCCTACAATGTGGCTTACTACATCTCGTGAGAGACTGCTGACAAAACTTTTTTTCTATGAATGCAGATTCAATGACAGGGAAAAGAGGATTGGAACTGCCCCCAACGAATGATATGGCCAATAAGCGCCAGCAATACGGCGGAGACATTGATCTCGAGACACTGGTGTCTCAGATCCAGCAAAACACGTCTAGCGGCGAGAATCCACCACAGCTCACCATCGAGGAAATCGAGGGCGCGCTCGCGTCATTTCAACAGAGTCAAACAATGGCCCCGGGCTCAGTCCCGCAGCAGCAACAGATGAATCCAAATGCAAATCGCCCTATGGTGCCTCTGCTTGCGTCTGTCAATGATGCCCAGGCCCACACTGATGTTGGAGGGGCCCCGGTGCCCGCTCAACTTGCCGAGCCGCTTCGGCACTCTGCAAGCTACATCGAACAATTGCGCTCGCAAATCACGGTGGATCATCAACCAGATAAGGAAAACGGACCAGCGATCACTCAGTTACGTGCCAAAATGCTTCCATTCCTGGATTCTTTGGCTTGCCAGCTTTTGGAATCGCTGTCCAGCAGCCATCACCAGGAAACTTTGAACGTGGTCACACAACCTCTTAGCGACCGCGGCAGAGTTTACCGACATATTTTGGACATTTTTGAGGAAACAAAACGTATTTATGTCAGGGATGATGCACCCTTTCTCTCGGTACCTACCCAAGGGCTCGATAGCGATCGTTCCCATCACGCCATGGTACAGAGAATAAACTTGGCAACATTTTGTGCGGGAATCTTTGGTACAGTGCCTATTGGGTTCGCCGAACTCAATCGGTCCTTCATGACAGCGTTTGTACCTGAGGGAGGCCGGCTCTTGAAAAGCCAAAATGGCCTGTTCCTTGAGCTCAAAACGCAAGCCTATATCTCGGCCCTGTCACAAAAAGAACGATCCCCCACAGAGGTTCTTGACGAGCTGTTTCCGACAAACATGGCAGAGGAATGGGCTGCGTCAAGGGGCGACAGACAGCAACTAACTCCGGCTGAGAACGACTTTATCAGTCGCTGCGCAAAGCGTCGCGAAAACATTGAAAATGAAACAGATCAGCTTGAGCTCGCCAAGCGTTACCAGTGGGTGTTTTTCCTGCGTGATCTGAGCGATTACATCTCTAAGCACTATGAGTCCATCGCACCAAAGCACGAATTTATCGCCCCAGGGGCGGCTTCCACGGCCGCTCCCGCAAGTTCGTCAAGATCCGGGTCTGCGGCTGCTGCATCCAAGCCGGCTCAATCGACAGGCTCTCAACCCACAACAAATTCTGCTCCTAATACACCATCACCTGCCGCCGCGTCTGCTGCGACGAGTACATCTCCAGCCCCCGAAGAGCCCAAAAGAGTTCGTCGCGAGCTTGGCGAGAAAGCTAAAAGAAAAGCTGCTGAGAATAATGGCCAGTTACACACAGGCGACACCTTAGCGGAGTACTCGGCGGCCCGCTCGTCAGCAGAAGGCCAGGAAGCGGTTCGTTTCCCTCGTAGCTCAGCTCTCACAAGAAGATCCTGGACTAAAGAGGAAGAAGAGGCGTTACTTAGGGGTCTGGATAAAGTCCAGGGGCCTTACTGGGCTCAAATTTTGGAGCTCTATGGGCCAGGCGGCTCAATTAGCGAAGTTTTGAAAGACCGAACTCAGGTCCAGCTCAAAGACAAAGCACGGAATCTCAAGATGTTCTTTGTCCGAGTGGGCCTGCCTGTTCCTGCAGTGTTTGAATACGTCACGGGTGACTACGAAACGCGGCGTAGTAGCGGCCGCAAGGCTCGGGACCGCAAACGCACCGACGTACCCAGCCGGAGGGCTCAGGCTCAAGCTCAGGCTCAGCCGTTTGCAGGTCAGCAGAATGTCCAACCTGCTACCTCGGTGCCCGGCATGAATCCGATCTCGGCACAGCCTCTTCAATTGGACAATTTGCTACCTGCTCAGGTTCCTGGTGCCAGTACAAACGCTGCAGCCCAGCCTCCCCAAGATGACTCTATGCTACCCACTGCAGAAGCTTTGGATCGGGCCCTCAACCTGTTCAAAGAAGGTGGATCAGACAATTCAGGGCTTACGGGCGAGGCCACGGACAACTCACTGCAGCATCTCATCCAGAGTGTGGGCGACTACATAAACAATCAGCAATAATACGTTTTGCTGTTTGATATTTAATGCTGAATATATTTATAAAGAAAGCAGTGCTAATTATTTTCTTTTCAACCCCGCTTAGACATGAAGTAATCACAGCTATCCTGCGAGCGCACGTGAGAATACATCGTTTAGACGCATATTGCAATAATTTACATTACACATACATGTGTCTGCGGGAAAGGGGGAGAAAGTATTGAGGTAATTTTCAAAGCTTAATTCTCGACAATTGCCTCAGCAAGTGTTGAAGTTTCGTTGGCCAATTGATATTTCCAAGTTGAAACCGATTTCGAGTCAATCGCTGCAGCTGCTGTATTGTTATCTCTACAGGTAAGGGTGAGTGTTCGCACTCCAGAGCACGTGAGTAGCTTCAGTAAATATATAAATGATGTTATAACAGTTTAATCTCCATTTACAACCATCATGGCCCCTCCTCCTCCTCCCCCTTCTGTTGCTACTGCTACTGCTCCCGAGACTCCTCTGTCTGCACACCAACGCCAAGAGCTTAACAATGAGACTAAGCCCACCGTTCGCGTTGGTGACCCTATTGGAAAGCTCACTGGTGTTGAAGAAATCACCCAGCTTTATCTGGATTTGCTCCACGACCAGCAAACTCGGAAGTACAAGTATGAGGAACTTGCCCCTACCTTTCCTGACATCAAGTGGGAGCCTCTTGGTGACATTGAGGTCCCTGAGGATGCTGGCCTACGAGGTGACCCCCAGTACAAGTCACTCTTTGCGGCCGCCTCGGCTGTTGACCACTTAACTCCTGGCTTTGGCAGCGTCCTGTACGGTGTCAAGCTCGCAGATCTCGACGACAAGCAGAAAGACGAGCTGGCACGCCTTGTTGCCTTCCGCGGCGTGGTATTCTTCCGCGATCAGCAGGACCTCGATGTTCAAAAACTCTTGAAGCTTGGTCGCTACTACGGTCCCTTGCATCGCCATGCATCTACTCCCCTGCCCAAAGCATCCGATAAGGACGAGAGTTTGTTGGATGTCCATGTTGTACGGGCGACTGAGAAGCGGTTCTTGGGACAAACCATCAGCCAAGGTCGGCTGTGGCACTCTGATGTGAGTTATGAGCGCCAGCCGCCGTCGTACACCTTTTTGCATCTACTCGAGGGCCCACCTACTGGTGGTGACACTCTGTGGTCCAGCGGCTACAACTTGTACGACCGCCTGTCGCCCAACTTGCAAAAATACCTCGAGACCCTGACTGCCGTACACTCTGCGCACGAGCAGGCTGCTGAGGCTAGAAAAAGCGGCCACCCTGTGCGACGCGAGCCTATTACGAACGAGCATCCCATTGTTCGAGTGAACCCCGTCACGAACTATCGCTCTGTCTACGTTAACCCGGGCTTCACACGCTATATTGCAGGTATCCCTCGTGATGAGAGTGATCTTATCCTGCGCTATCTGTACGAATTGATTGCAACTGATGTTAACAACACAGTGCGTTGGCGCTGGAAGGAGGGCGACGTTGCCGTGTGGGACAACCGCTCCACTTTCCATTCTGCTTCATTCGGATTTTGGCCTCACTATCGCCATGTTATCCGCGTCACCCCCCACGGTGAAAAACCTGCTGGTGGTGAGGGCCGAGGCAAGTCACAGCAGGACACCCTGCAGGAGCGGTTCAACTGGCCCAATGTGTCACGGGCCAACACCACGAGCGTTCTCGACTAGTTGCTCTATTACCCAATATTTACACGTATTGAAATACTCTTACTTTTTTTCGCGTTTGAGCCTGCGTACAGTACCCGCTTATTTCTCGTCAAAACATACCTAACCTACCCCTCTTTGACGGTAATCATGCAGCACATGCTTGCGAATAGTTTCGAAAGAAGCTTCGGGTCAATGTGAAATCGACTTGGGTGTTTTGTTTCATAAATTCGCTCATAAAAAAAAATAAGAAATTTCAACGTGCGCATGCAGTAGCCTGGTTCTCTTCACGGTTCTCAACCTTCCGAAACCAAACATGCTGAATAGTATTGTTTCACGTGATTAGGCCAAATTTCTTGACTGCTGCATAATCATGCATACTGCAACGGTTCTACCTCAAGACAGCCATAAGATCTCGACACTTTCCTGGACTAATTTGAGCTCAAAATTTTTATCAATGGCATAAAAACCTATTATAAATATTGAGTTCATTTTTTGTACACGTACGATAATAAAAAGCTAGATTTTTCGGAATTTTTTGCTGCTTAAGCTGTCAGCCAGCATTTGCCTCCTCCCGCATTATCAAATTTCACGTGATAGGGTAATTCATAGATACTTAAGGGATCGCCTTCTTGGTGTATAAAATAGCCACGAAACGGAAGACGCTCTTCTCGATATCACTGCTTAAACCTAGAAGAACGAGTTAACACAAGAAAAAGTTATTATGTCCCCACCTGTCGCTGTTCAGAGTGCCACTGTCGCTGCTAACATCCGCGAGCCCAAGGCAGAGAGCCCCAATCTCAAGGCCACAGGTCCTTCTTTCGACGCCCCTGTTGGCAAACTACGAGGCGCATTTGATATCGTGAAGCACTACCGCGATATCATCCCCTCGCAGCACACTCGCAAGTACGAGCATGAGAACCTGCTCCCTGCTTACCCCGACCTCAAGTGGGACGAGCTCAAGGAGATCCCTATTCCTGAGGACCGCGGTCTATTTGCTGATCCGGACTACACCAGTTTGTTCGCTGCTGCTACTGAGGTCGAGCATCTCACTCCTACTTTCGGCACCGTGCTGCACGGCGTCAAGCTTGCAGATCTCACGGATACCCAGAAAGACGAATTAGCTCGTCTTATCTCTTACCGTGGAGTTGTTTTCTTCCGCGATCAGGGTGACTTTGACATCAAAACGCAGCTCAATCTTGGCCGTTACTGGGGTCCGTTGCACTCCCACCCCACCACCTCTGTACCTAAGGGCTGGGAGCAGGACAAAGATCTGCTCAACGTCCATGTTATTCACGCCGACGAAACAAAGGTCACGCACTCATCCTTCCCCCAGAGCCATCAGTGGCATGCTGATGTGACCTACGAGATCCAGCCGCCATCTTATACCTCGCTCAAGCTTCTTGAGGGGCCTCTTACCGGTGGTGACACTCTGTGGACTAGTGGATATGGTGTTTACGATGCCCTGTCGAACTCGCTGCAACGCTACCTCGAAGAACACACTGCTATTCACACTTCTGAAGACCAGGCCAGAGATACACTCCGCGCTGGCTACCCTCTACGCCGCCCAGCCATCACTACCGAGCATCCTCTGGTTCGTGTTCACCCCGTCACCGGCTACAAATCTGTATACATCAACTCGGGATTCACCCGCCAAATTGTCGGTGTCCCCAAGGCCGAAAGCGACGCTATTCTCGCTTACTTGAACACCCATATTTCGACCAATGTGTCTCACACTGTCCGCTGGAAGTGGCATAAGGACGACGTCGCTATCTGGGATAACCGTACCACTTCGCATGCTGCTTCCTACGGCTTCACTCCTGCCTTCCGCCATGCAGTACGGGTCTGCTGCCACGCTGAGCGGCCATCACACAAGGTTGAAGGTGGCATTTCTCAACTTGAGTGGCTTGAGAAGGAACTTGGCATCCAGCTGTACAAGAAGAACGGTGTGGGTGGTAGCTACAACGATTAAGTTTCACGTATTTATGAAAATTCAATGATGATATTTTTTTTACCTTAAGTTTGGGTAATTAATTTTCGACTTCTATCTCAAACAATATTATCAGGTGCCATTTTTTCCATAATTGCCATCGCTAAAGCATGAGCTGGTACTGAACTCAACAAGCGAATTGGGAGCCCGCGAAATATTGCTCGCAAGATTCCAGCTTCGTTAATGAGATTCCTTCCCACATGCAATACCCCCTTTGCATCATCAGGTCTAAGACTCGCTAATTCTTTTGATGTGGCGAGCTGCGTGCGCTTTTTAACAACAACAAAAAAATTACTCGCCGTCTCTCCGAGAGTCGTAGCACACGCAGACGCTATAAAATAATCCGAGGGGCTAAGATCTGGCCGGAAAGCCCGCAGACCTTGTTTAAACTCCTCGTAGCAAGTCCACCAAACTAGATTATAGGGTAAATAAATACCAATCCCAAGCCAGAACCCACGATAGAACCCCATAACTCCCTCGCTTCTGTAAACCTGAGCAATCACCGCTCTCATTGATTTGCCTTCGGCAATCTGCATACGGCCCTTGATAACGTCCATGGGAGTCCAAACAAGAGCCGACCCCAGTTGCGCAATTGCACTGCTGCACAAATAGTTAAGTACAGATCCGTTCCCAAGATATGGTAGGAGACGGCTTTTAGCCTCGCGATATAGTACAATGTCAATTGTGTGAGCAGGAACGGAAAAGACAATAGATGGCACTAATCCATTCCAGTATCTCCTGAAGGGCATAATCAAGCTCGCTTTGGGGTTTGTTTGATGCACCGTGAGCATGGTGTCCAATGGATGAAATAAAAAATCGGCTAGTGACGTGCTCACGACGGAGGCCCAAATAGTTTGGCCGTCCATCACTATGTCCCAGGTTCTCGATCACGTGTATAATGGATTTTTCAAACTATCGGCTTGCTTACAAAGACGCTTGAGAGATAGAAAAGGCTTTGTTCTGCTTAGTCATTAGATCGGAACTCGCAGAAAGGCTGGCATTTGGCACTTAGTTTGGGTTTGCAGAAGTTGAGACGCAGGGCCTGCAGGTGGTCCCTAACCGAGACGCGATGTCAAAGTCAAATGGACCACCCGGGGTTTATGAAACAAGAGGCTGAATTAGGTACTAAACAGTTTTTTGGCAGAAGTAAACTCTGTCTGACGTTCGAAAGCACTGGTAAATGTATCTTGTGCGACCTAATCGCCCTCTCGACCCCGCCTAACGATCTGCATTACGATCCACGCTGCACGACCAAGTCTGTGCGCTGAGGCGTCCAGCCATCTGGTTCCACAGTAATATGCATCTCCAGTATATATTTCCGGGGTGGTCCCTGTTGAACCACCGATCATCTTCAATAAAGCAAAGAACCTAACTTTGTACTGGAATAAAAGACCCCTTGGCCCCGGTTCAACAACTTCAAGAGTTTTCACTTCACACCTTCGTTTTCTATCCCTCTTTCCGCTGCCAAGCTCTTCACCAATGCAATTCATTTCGCTGGCATTGGCCCTCTCTCCGGTTTTGGCCGGTGTGGTTACCATAGATCTAATCACTACCCCCGACGCGGTATTCCACACCACGACGGTGATAGGCCGTTTGAATGCCGTTACCCTTCCTCTGACAGCTACTGCCGCTACAACAGTATACACCGCGTCGATCACCCCCTCTACTACTGCAACTGGCAGTGTTATCACTACTCTTCCTACCACTAAAGCTGATCCTGTCTCCCAAACGCAGAGTTACCAGACCACCCAACTCGCGACTCCACTAAACCCGTCAACTTTCACCAACCCCGTATCTGTTTTGACAGCTATCGTTGCAACCACTGGAACATTCACAACAAAGACTTCACCGGATACAATTCTCACTTCTAGCGCAAAGCCCACTACTACGTCCGCAGCAGCCAAGGCCTCTGGGCTCCAGGCCCCTGCCGTGGCTCCGCTGGTCAATTACTATCCAAACCAAAACATTTTCAGCCCAATCTCCACAAATGCTCCCCCCAGCATGTTCCCGCGGAAACCGTTGAGCTGCCCACTCCCTGGAAACGTTGCCTCTTCTACTCCTCTTCAAACCAACAAGTTCCACACTAACCTACTTTTGGGCACCCAGCGGCAGTCTGTGTTCGCCCAGCCTTACACTATGTGGTACGCTCCAGATAGCCAATGGTGGGGTTTCGGTGTCAGTTACACACAAGCTAGCCAGCGTGTTTTTGGCCCGAATCAGAATTCGAACCCTGCGAGGTACTACATGAACCCATTGATGCTCAAGTCGTTTGTATTTTCAGCGGCCGAGTTCACTTCACCTAGTTCTATGCAGCTCAGTGTGGGAACAATGACTCCGTTATCGACTACAGCCTACCTTGTTGGCAGCGGAGGTTATATCAGCCTGCCAATCGCCATCGGCATGGGCATGGCCACTGCCACCTACACGAACCTGACTCCGCGCCTTTTCAGTCAACTGGGCTTCAAGACGGTTGTCAAGTTTTCAAATGTTTATGGCAACGTTCAAAAGTATCGCGCAGACCTCCAGGATGGCACTCGATGGCTCATCTATGTCACTGATCCCTCTGGAAAGTTCACCTGGAAGATCAATTCTGCAAACGAAATGGTCGGAAATAGCAAGCCCAATGGTCTGGTTGTCCAGCTGGCTATTTTACCAAGCGCAAGTGCTGAGCTTTCTGTTGATAAGGCTGCAGGCATGTACCCGACTACCGCTTCCATTGACGCAAACGTACAGAGCGATGTCGGATACTACCGTCTCAAGTACAGCACCGCGGGCTCCTCCTCTAGTGGCAAGCAACTTTTATATGCCCTACCCCACCATGTTTCGTCGTTCACGTCGGCCACGAGTGCTGGTACACTTGGTTTTACTGCTTACTCGCGCACGAAGGGCTACCTAACGGCGGTCTTGGGAAATACCCTTGAGATGCAGGAAACTTTAAATACTGCGCTTCAATGGCTGCCCTATCAACCGGGTAGATCACTTACTTGGAGTGCTAGCGCTCTGCAAAAGATTGCCAGTGTTATCAACTCCGAGATTTCCCAAGACATGGTTGGGCCCACTAGAACCACGTCCACATATACTGCTGGAAAGATTCTTGACAAGTACGCCCACCTTTTACTTGTTGCCTCAGAGGTTCTTGGGTCATCTACTTTGAGTAAACAGGCTCTCAGTTCGCTCAAAAATGCTATTGCCCCCTGGCTATCAAACACTCAGATGACACCATTCATTTACGATACCAAATTCAAGGGCATTACCTCTTCTGCAGGGCCTAACGATGATTACGGTGCTCCGTATTACAATGATCATCACTTCCACTATGGCTACTACGTGCACACAGCTGCAGTTATTGGTCTTGTGGATAAGAAGCTGGGCGGAACCTGGGCCAATGACAATAAGGACTGGGTGAATTCGTTAATTCGTGATGTCGCTAATCCCTCAACTTCCGACAGTTACTTCCCTGTGTTCCGCATGTTTGATTTCTATCATGGCCACTCTTGGGCAGCCGGTCTATTTGAGAGCGGTGATGGCAAGAACCAGGAATCTTCTTCCGAAGATTACCACTTTGCATACGCCATGAAACTCTGGGGTCAGGTCATTGGCGACAAATCTATGGAAGCTCGAGGTGACTTGATGCTTGCAATCATGAAACGCTCGCTTGATCTCTACTATCTCTACAAGAACTCGAATAGCGTCGAGCCTGCCCAGATTATTCCCAACCGAGTCCCCGGTATTCTCTTTGAGAATAAGATTGACCACACCACCTTTTTCGGCACGAATCTCGAGTACATCCAAGGTATTCAGATGATCCCTATGACCGGTGCCACTGGTCTGATTCGTAGTTCCGAATTTGTTTCACAGGAGTGGAATTCATTGCTATCGCCGATCATTGGCTCATTGAACTCTGGCTGGACAGGTATCTTGCGCAGCAATCAGGCACTTTTCGATCCTAGGACTGCATACGCGTTCTTCGCTCAGGACAACTTCCAGTCTCAATGGCTCGATAATGGTGCATCAAGAACTTGGTATCTTGCATTTGCCGCCGGCCTAGGTGGTGCTTAAATTAATTTCATTTATTTTGTGCTTTACTTTTGTTTTTATTCCTGTAGATGTTCGACCACATGAAGTATTAACAGCTTTTGCAATTGGTATCTGCTAGGTATATCTTCGAGACATATGGCCCTTGATTAATAGCTACAGGGTTCTATAATAGTTGGCTTACCAAAGCTGAAGACGCACGCCATGGAGCTCATAGAAGCGATTTTAAAGGGTGTAAAGGGCCTGAGTCTCCTTACTATTGCCGTACTTTTGAGTGCCACAGCCCTTCTTGTGACTATATATGCAATCAGACGGATAATTCGCGGGTCTTTTGGCCGAGATCGCTATATGGGCTTGAGCTCGGAAACTTTTGATTTGACAGATAATATTGAGGGCGGTGACACTCGCCGCGGGCTCAATTTTAAGGCAAAGTCCATTATTTTATTTCTCATGATGTGGTACGGCGATAGTTTCGACGAAGCTCGGTCGCGTTATGTCCAACGCGCATTCGCCACTAACAATATCGGTCCTGATGGGCGACCACGGGACCCGAAGGCGATCTTCTTTGATTGAGAGCTATTATCGTTTCTTCTATTGTACCTATATATTTATATATATTATTCCTTTCCTCATTTCCAACGAGTTGAGTGTGCAGAAGTGTGGATTATGTATGCGCTACAAAAGAAAAATTCATTCATCGGGTATAAAGATAGAATCGTCCAAAGCCAACAGGAAAAAAAGGGCGGGAATTGTCAAAATAGGTCAACGATCTAAGAAAATGTGCCAACGGGGTGAAGTACGAGCAGATGCAAAGAGAGGGCCACCGGGAACATAAACAGTGGTTGTTGATTACAGCTGACGTTTTTGCTGCTCACGGGCCCACTTAGCCATATCGCGCGTTGTTTTGCCAAAGCTCTTGTCACGCGCCCTTTTGATAATAGCGGATACCCAGTCCTCAGAGAGCTCCTTGCGGAACTCACCATTGGGGTACATTGAGGCGATGTCACCAATGAGGCCAACTGCCGAGCGCAACGAGGACTCGGAAGTCTGGAATTCGGTTTCCTGGGAGGCAACTTGCAAAAATTGGAGTATATCCGAAACAATGGGCTGGATCTTCTGAGGTGCTTCCCGCATTCCAACCGTAATCCCAACGTATGCATCAAGAATAGCATCGCGAAGAGTCAAAATGTAGTCGATAGCATCTGCGGGCATATCGGGCAAGATTGGGAGCTGTGCGCCCTGGACGAGGATCTGATGAACTGCACCAATATAAGGTTCGATGGCTTCACCACCGACACTTGATGCAATGTCGCCGATACAGGAGAGAACGACCGGCTTGATTTCGCGTCGGACGTTGTTATTTTGAAGGATCGAGAGAAGCTCAGCCATGAACATAGGAACATATCCAGCCATTTCAGGGCCCAAAGCGTGTGAAATATCCGCAACGAGACCGACTGCTGTGCTCGACGACGGCAGGTCAGGCTCTTTGAGCGCGCTGACAATGAAGGGTACAAATGCCGAAGCGAACGGTGAAAAGGCCGGGCCGATTGCTCCTGCAACAGCACCCACTGCGATGAACACATCCTCCTCAATCAAACTGTTGGGTAACTTAGTCTGCAGGAGTTGCAAAAACATAGTCATAAGCTGGTTCGCACCGGACTCCACCTTTTGTCCGACTCGGCGGATAATGTTGGTCAGGAGACCCAACAAATTAACCTGGAGCTCCTCCAAACTAGCTCGGTCGTCAGTACTGACGATTTGCTGCTGGAGAGCAAACGTGGCTTCCAAACGCTCCATAACCGCACCCGCCAGCTCAAGGACCATATGCTCGACGTCTGTTGTCGAAAACACCACCAGGGTGCTTAGTGCCTCGTAGGCAGAGGTGCGCGAGCTGTTTTCGTTATCAGAGCGTGCGGAAGACTGCAGCAGGGCTGAAATCAGCTCAGGATAAAATATAGCCATGGGTGATGTAGGGTCACCAGTCACAGAAAGCTGCTCGGCAAGGTTCATAATAGTCCAGCAGCAGTTTGTAGCGACACCAGGGGCATCTTTTAATCCGGAAAGAAGTGCTTGAATCATAGGAGGTAAGTCCTTTTCGACGTCAATGGCTGACACCACCGAATCAGCAATGCGGCCCAGGCACCAAGCGACCGTGTCCTTGACGTGTGTGCTGCTGTCATTCATAAGGCCAAGCAGCGGCTGCAGGGCCTGTTGGATCAGCTGCTGCAGACTGGCGGGATCAGGACCGTCTAGGATGGAGCCGAAGGCCATGACTGCGGCGTCGCGGTTAGCCCAGTTAGGTGACCCGATGTTTGCCTCAACAAATTGGAGAGTGACGGGGATGACGAGGTCGCGCACGTTCTGAGCCAATAGCGTCAAACAAGCGCCAGCGGCCATAGCAACACTCCACTCGTCATCATCGGCATCTTCGTCCTTTTTAGTGAGCAGAGAAAGCAGGGTAGGCAAAATCTGCGGCAGTGCCGTGTTGACAAAATGGAAATTAACGCGGGCGTCAGGGGGCAGCTGGAGACCTGAGGATTGAGCTTCCGCTTCCATGAGGACGATTTCAATTTCCTCCTCGCAAACAGTGGACCAAAACTCGATAGACATAGAGGTTACCATGTCATTGGGCGAGTTCATGCCGGCCACGGTCAAACTGAACAGGGCCTGCTCCATGTAGGGCTGCATGTACTCGTAATAAAGCAAGATGATACGGCTGAGGGCATTGAAAGCACAGGACTGGAGCTCAGGTGATGAAGATTCAGTTGCTTCGCAGACGACCTGCATGATGAAGTTACGCTCGCCCTCGTTGGCGAAATTGCGCTTGATGAAAGCTAGCGAGTTAACGAGAGCTTCCATAGCCGTGAGGCGAACGACATCATTCGGCTCGCTCTTCTGCGCACCCTGGATGATAGCGGTGAGGAAGCCGTCCATCTGAGACACGACGCCTTGATCGTTAGGGTCGGCCGTTTCACAGATGTAACCAATAGTGGTCAAGCTAGCCTTCTTCACATGATCTGGGACCTCAGGCTTGGTACTTTCAACAAGGAGCCCCGTGAGCTCAGGCCAGTGGCCTAAAGGCAGCTCAATGTCCGCGATGGCAGCGACCAGTTGAGCGGCCGCTGACGCAACCCGCTCATTTGGGGTGGTCAGGCCCTCCAGCGCGGTCTGCTTGATCTGAGACTTAGCTCCCGCATCGATAGCAACCCATCGCTCTGCCTTAGCCCGCTTCATCTGCACATCTTTGGCGCTGACCTCGTTTTTTAGGGCGATACCTGCCAACATGCGAACCTCGACGCGATTACTAGTGTTGCCGAGCGCCTCCGTCAACATCCCCAAATAAGGTATAAAATGGTCGCGGGAGGCTTCAGCCAACTGAGCCTCAGCCTCAGCGCGAGCGTTAGGGTCTGTTCCCAGGATCGCCTTCTCTAGCACCTGGCCGATATCCATGGAGATGTCTGAACTGTGTTGACAAATACAAAACAGAAGGTCTAAATACTAATGGTTGCCTGGTCAACCCGCACACCAGTTGCGTCTTGTTTCTATGTACAACAGTTTGCAATACAAAAAAGTACGAAATAATTAAAATTAATATTGCATCGTACTTGCAATAAGTCGCAGGTTTCCAAATTTACAATTTGCTTGGCCTCGATTAACGCGTTCAAGAGTAGCGTGCTGTCCCCTTTTTGGGTTAGATCGCCCTCCCAGAAGGGCTTAATTGCTTCAAAGCAGGGTAACACTGTTTCTGGCGGAATCGAGTTTGGCACACTGTACAAGTTCTATAGTTGTATTCAACCATATTGTACTATCTTATAGACAAATTGTATGTGACAACTATATAAATATAAATATATATATGAAGGAAAATATTCTAGTCCTGCTAGTTTAGGTCTCCCAGTCCTTTAAAATATCAGTGTGCGAAGAGTGCACCGTTGCGATGATACGCTTTATTTGCAGACCAGTGCAGAAACTGCGCAGTTCGTCAAAACTCGAGTGTTCACTGTAGGGTACTTTGCAGATTCCAATTTGGCCATAGTCTGGATGAGGCAAAGCCGACGGTTCGAATTTACCTTTGAAAGTCCAGCCCGTAGGTACGAAGGCTAGTAAATGGGTGTAATGCTTTTTTAGAAATTTCCAGCTCTCTTCAAGTTTTTCTTTGCTCAAATCAGACATTGACACGAGGTGTACCTGGCAACTCAATCCATTTCCATTCTTGAGAAGCAACTCATCAAGCTCTCGATCATCCAGCAGACTTAGAACTTTGAGTTTGCGGTCCGGCGTCCAAATTTTAGACCCCAGCTTCTTTGCAATTGCAATGGCAAGCCGCTCTTTACCAATTGTGTAGGATCCGACCATCACCAATAACCGGTTCTTTTTAGGGATAATGAAAAACTGTTTTTGTACTTTGCATTGCACAGTTTCGCAGCTTTTTACACAATGTGACACGACTTCGTCCTGGGTAGGAAATGTACGCTTAGGATCAAGATAAGTGGTATCAAGATAGCATTTTTCCAGCTTTGAAACGTACTTCCTTACATTGTTGAGAACCTCGGTGGTGGCTCGAAAGTCACCTGTGTGGAGGACTTTGTTGTTGAAGAGGATAATTGCAGATCCGGGACAATGGTTCGCATCTAAGAAAACAACATCGACACCGTGCACTTTGACTGGGGTTCCAATTTCGACTTCGCATAAATATTCGGGATCAACACGTAGTTGCTGCTGGACCAGCCGTGACGTTGCCGGCGTGCAGTAGATTTTTCCGGCCGTCCAAGAACCGGAAAGTCCACCATAGTGATCGCTATGAAAATGGGTCAGAAAGTAAGCCTTAACATCCAGTGGACCGTAACAAAACGCATCAACACCAAAATTCGTGTGCCCGAATGTCAAAATTTTGAAAAAAGGGACTGATCTTTCCTTGATTGGCGGCGACTTGCGTTCGCGCTCAGTTGGCGGCCGTTTAGGCTTCTTGACGCGATCAGCCGAATAGTTCGTATCATACATAAGCTCCAATTGAGCTTCTCGCGACCTTTTGAGTTCTTTTCTTTTCCAATCCTCCATTTTGCGTCCCAGATCATAGGGCTTCTCTTCGCGCGTCTCCTCAATTTTGAGATTAGCATTCTCGCCACAATTTTCTAGTTTCGCCAAACAAGAGTCGGCATGTGCCTCACGTTGAGGCACATCCATAAACGTTAAAATTTTTGAACATAGCGGACATAAAATAGTCATTATATGCAGTTTAGTTCAGTTTTGTTTGACTCTCGGCCATAACCAGAAACTAGTGGGGGATAAAGTAAGCAAGTGATTTAGCTCAGTGGTGAGAACAGGTTTCCAAAGACGTTACCACTATGGTTGACAGCAACTTTGGGATGGTAATTGAGGACGGTGTCCCAGTTTATCACCCAAAGTACGAAGAATTCAAGGATTTCAAGTCTTTTGTTGCTCAAATCGAGCCTATGGGCATGCAAACCGGTATTGTCAAAATTATTCCGCCCCAGGAATGGCTGGATAAACTTCCCCCTATAACGCCGGAACTGTCTTCTTCAATCAAAATTAGGCACCCAATTGTCCAAAACGTTACAGGCAGCCATGGCGTTTATCGTTTTCAGAACGTGGAGAAAGGCCGAACTTTTTCAATCGAAGCTTGGAAGAAAATATGCCAGAACAGAGCCAATTTACCACCGCCCAGACGTGGAGAGAAGCGAATTGATGAGGAAGAGGTAGACAAAGAGAGCGTTACAGAGTTTGACGATTCTGAGTTCACCCCCGAGCGCTGCGAGGATCTTGAGCGCAACTTTTGGCGGTGCATAGGCTTCTCTACGCCAATGTACGGTGCTGATATGCCCGGCAGTCTCTTTACAGATGATGTCAAAGAGTGGAATGTTGCAAATCTGGACTCGGTGCTCTCTAATCTGGATGTAAAAATCCCTGGTGTCAACACAGCCTACCTGTATTGTGGGATGTGGAAAGCCTGTTTTCCTTGGCATCTTGAAGACATGGACCTGCATTCTATCAATTACATTCACTTTGGTGCCCCCAAGCAATGGTACAGCATTTCACAGTGTGATCGCCCGCGATTTTTCAAGATTATGAAGAGTATATTCCCTCGCGAGTTCAGAAACTGCTCCGAATTTTTAAGACACAAAACTTTCCTTGTCTCCCCAACAGTTCTTGAGGAACACGGTGTGAAAGTGAATAAAGTTGTTCATCGCCAGCGCGAGTTCATTATTACTTGGGCGTATGGGTATCATGCTGGTTATAATTATGGGTACAATGTTGCCGAGTCGGTCAACTTTGCCACTCCAAACTGGCTAAATATTGGTGTCAAGAGCCAAAAGTGTCAGTGTATTGACGACTCAGTTGGTATTGATGTGAAGCGTATGATTCGCCAGATAAATGGCGAGCCTCTAAGTCCCCCATCTTCACCCGAGAGCGTACATGACAGCACTCCACCCCCTGAAAAAAGGAAGTACAAAGAGCGTTCTACCTCAGAGAAGGACAGTGACCACAAGGAGCCTGTGTCCAAGAAATTGAGGACATATTCAAAAGGCGACTGTGCACTGTGTCCCCATCGATGGGACAATATTTATATCGGCAACGAAGCCAAGACTGCCAGCGTTCATGCGATTTGTGGACACTTGATCCCAGAGACGTTTGTCGATGGTGACAAAGTTGTTGGCTTAGAGCTTGTGCCCCCTGAGAGGTTCAAATTGAAGTGCATGGAGTGCAGAGTGCCGGCAGGAGCCTGCTTACAGTGTGCCTTCGGGAAATGCACCCGGGCCTATCATGCGACATGTGCGCATGCAGCTGGTATGGCTGTTGAGAATGGCCAACTTTTCTGCCGATTCCATCAATCAATGAGCATATATGATCTGGACCCCACAGCTTGCAAGGCACATGCTGGCGGGCTTTTAGTTGGTGACATTGCTCAGTGTATTACCCCCCAGCGCAAGCCGTTTGCTGGAGTAGTGGAGGAAAACTCGTTTGGCGAAGAAATGCTTGTGTTGACGGCACTGCCCGATCGAAATTTAAAGCTTGAGGTATCCTATGATCAGGTTATACCAAGAGTGTTTGATATCCACAGCGTTGAACATGTGATCAGGAAGGTTAAGGAAAAAAATGCCGTCCAGTGTGCTGAGCCAGCATCGTCTACCTCCCCAGCCAATGCTACTACGACCCAAAATGCTACACAAATTAAAGCTACTCTCACAAGTGATATGCAGCCGCAACCTGAGCGGCCCGAATTATATTCTGCCAAGGATGCTTTGGGCGAAGTAGTTTCTCCCTTTATTTTTATGGGAGTGCCTGTACCTGATTGCTTGAAGCGAACGCATTCGCTCTGATTATGCGCACCAAGAAAAATATGAAAGATATACGTATTTACGTTGATGAAAATCCATTATTTGAAGACCTTACCGTCGGCGATCTCGCGCTCCTTGCCATCAATGATCAAAGGCTTATCCCAGGCCCAAAGATCTTCGACCAGAGCACGGTCCTCAGGCTTGGAGGCATCCAGCTTAGTGAAAGTGTACGACTCCCAATCGGGGGCAACCTCGAAAGCGGGCTTGAAGTCCTGACCACGGACGACGAAGGCACCCTGAATGCCATTGTCGTTGTTAGTGCCGTAGACAACACCGCAGCCGAACAGGTACTTAGTGGACTCGGTGAGGCGAGCGAAAAAGCCTCCAATCAGGTTGTTGGACATGAAAGTGAGTGTAAGCTCATCGTTGTACTTGTAGTCAAACTTCCAAATGGACCACTCCTCATCATTATAGAACTCATTCCAGAACCAGGGGAGGGCCTCCTCACGGGTCTCCTTATTAGAATAGACACGCTTAAGTTCGTCCAAAGGCTTGGAGGACTTGCCCAGCTCGGCAAGAGGGTGGGCAGCTTTGGGGGCAGCAGGGGCGTCAGACATTGTTTGAATAGTAGTGAAAATTTCGTGGTGTTTTCTGATTTTAATAGTTTTCTGGTTAGTCACCACCTAACCCACACGTGATGTCATAATACATGGACCAACAGTTACCTACGGTGTGAAGATACACTGGCTTGAATATTCATAAGTTGGAATAGTTGGTATGGGCGAGAATTTCGAGTAGACATTATTGGTAAAAGTAGTTGTTTATGCTACTTGAAGTTGCGAGTTTGCTTTCTACTACCATGCAGAGATTATATATTGCGTTTCCAAGCTTTATGCGCCCTCTCAATTCGAGTACTACTGCTCAGAAGTTAGTTACCACTAT